>OX637537.1:30465185-30932685 GCA_951800035.1 Linnaemya tessellans
AATTCACATTTTGATTGAAATATTTTACTATTATAAAACGAACTTATTCTTCATTTATGCATAACAAAAACGTAGCTGAAATATCTGAAAGGATTGACTGCAAGACGTTATCTTATATCCATATGTATGTATAAGTATCTTATATACATATACAGCAATAACATATATAAATTAAAAACAAAGTAAGATATACAAATTAGAGTTGTTTTAAGTTCTAATTCAAAATCTTAACTTCTTTCTACAGCATTCGTTCGGTTAAAAGTAATATTCAATATAATTTTGAACATACATGTTTATGTGCAATACATTACTATGTCGATAAATAAATGTATGTCAACAAAATGCGAAACTTCAGTCACTGATAAGCATTCAAAACAGCAATACCATGTGGCAGCACAACATACGGGATTGTTTTGTATAAGCGGTAGTGTAAACTTTACACTGTAAAGCTATTTCATTTCACTGTTTCCGACTATTTTTGTTAAATTAGTGGCGCGGTTGGGTGGTGGACACTTGCAACAAAAACAAATATTTAGTACTAATTCAGTATCACTATATACAAATGTATGTGTCCATTCATATGCATGCACCCAAGCATCGCTAATCATGCATATACGTATGGATTGAAGTGTTCATGTACATATGCTCAACCAAACTCGAAATCACTTTACACAAGCTATTGTTTTCTTCCATCTAAATTTTGCTTCACAATGATGATTAATGCTTATTATCTCATCAAAAATGCAAATTTTGGACAACCAAGATATTCTTCATATATTTCAAAATTCACTCGTAAATAATTATATCACTCATACAAAATTTGGTTATTTTTTCACAGCCCATAGACGCCATATATACACGCAATGTTAGTTGTAACTATATATTTGATGCTTTATAAATACACACTGCCTGCGAAAATATCTAATATTAATCGCAGTGTTGCAACTCAAACAATTTGGAATGAATAGTTCATGATATATCACACTTTAGTGTGGCCAGAAGCATTTTACAATTATTTTCTCTTCAGAGATGGAAAGCATACCCGGGTATTACACATTAATATGTCAACAATTAATACATCTATAGCTGCGTAAAGAACTATTATATCAAGCATGTTTTCGGTTTTTATAATATTATATTTGGTCTAATATTTATTCAATATTTCGGCAACAACTTGTTAACATCTTCAGGAAGCAAAAATTATTAAATTTTATATATATATATATATATATATATATATATATATATGTATATATATATGTATATATATATATATATATATATATATATATATATGTGTGGATATACATATATATATATATATATATATATATATATATATATATATATAAATACATATATATATATATATATATATATATTTATATACAAATATATGTATATACTTATGGCGATACAATACAAATAAATCGTTACAACCGAGGGATTGCTGTCAAATATTATGGATACAATCCCGCTTGTGGCATTTTCCGTAATAGATTCAAGCAACGTGCTCTTGGCTGAAGTAGTAGAACACGAGACTATGAAGCGGAGGGTCCTGAGTTCAACCCTGCGCTGAGTCAAGAAATATTGTGTTGAATTCTTCTGATCAGCATTAGTGGATGGTTGAGTTAGCTGTTGCCAGCCAGTTGCAGTGATGAAGGCATAGCACTGGTCACTGAACATAATTGGCAGCGACTGATCATGTACTAAGACGAAGAGTAACAGCAGCACCCTCTTTCGTCTGCCCTGTCACAAAAAATTAGCCGGCGAAGTAAAAAGATTTAAATAACTACAAAAACTTTTCTATCTTCTCATCTTTCATCTGTCCCCTCAATACTATCCCCTCCTTTCAAGTTCTGTCGCAATGCACTGCATATGTAAGAGCCATCCCCTAAGTCCAAAATAAAAAACTAACAGTTTGAGTGTTTTTTTAATATTCAACAGAAAAATGCCTTCGGCTTAACTTCAACGCCTCACAATATCAGGCGGTTTGATGTGCTGCTCGAATGTGCAATAACTTATAGTGCTTCGACATACAACCACAACGAAAATCACACAAAAACGGTATATCATAGTAACCAAGCAGTGGTTATTCAATTTATCACCTTACCCTATATACTTATATATATATATATATATATATATATATATATATATATATATATACATATATATATATATATATATAATAAGGTGATAAATTGGACAACCACTGCTTGGTTACTATGATATACCGTTTTTGTTGTGGTTGTATGTCGAAGCTCTATAAGTTATTGCGCATTCGAGCAGCACATCAAACCGCCTGATATTGTAAGGCGTTGAAGTTAAGCCGAAGGCATTTTTCTGTTGAATATTAAAAAAACACTCAAACTGCTAATTTTTTTATCTTGGACTTAGGGGATGACTCTTACATATGCTGTGTATATATATATATATATATATATATATATATATATATATATATATATTTATATATATATATATATATATATATATATAAATATATATATATATATATATATATATATATATATATATATATATATAAATATATATATATATATATATATATATATATATGTATATATATATATATATATATATATATATTGTTACATTTCAGGATTTTCGTAAAAACGCTGTTTATTTATCCTTCAAGGATTCGTGTAATTGTATCACGGACAATTAATTGTAGATATATAATACGGCAACACATTTGGGGGATTCACACTGTAGTCATAGTCATAAAATAGCAGCTCGTAATATATGACTAGTTTGAACAGCTTGTAATAACCTGGAATGCTATTTCAAACATCGATCAGCTGACAATATATCAACTCGTATGTAACTAGATTTTATCAAAGCAAAAAATAATTAAGATAATTGTAATAAAGATGTTTGAAAATGCCAATAAGTCTAAAAACTCCATTTCTATTTAATATTATTAAATTTGTCTTCTGGTGAATCATTTATAAGTAACGCCGGCAACCATATGCCATCGCCGTCCCGCCTAAAGATTTTCAGCCGTTCGACTCACATCTCTAGAGCTATTTTATGACAAAGCAAATCATACCTGAGAGGGTGCTATTATTTTATGACATTTTTGTATGCAGCACAACAACTTTTTTAAACAGGTCTAAAATATTATGAGAATGACAATATGACTAAATAACACACAGTATGAGTACCCCAATTATTTTTAAGTTAAATTACACTAGTATTTGTACTACTAAACACATCGATGTTAGCACCTCTATGTTTAAGAACACCCTCCTCATGTCGCTGATCTTTGGCAACGTCTTTATATAGGCAAAGAGACGTCATCTGGTAACTTCGCGAATCATCTGGTAACTTCACGAATCATCTGGTCATGAATGGTGTTGGTTGTATTTTACATGACATATAACTATATACAAGGCGAATTCGTACCGTATGAATTCGCCTTGGTTATATACATGTGTTTGTATATATCAAGGTATATCAATATTTTATTCTTCTAGTCAGAAATTAAAAATATTCTTCAAGGAAAGAAGAAGACTAGTAAATATACTTTGACAGTCGAAGCTGATCAGGGTAAAGTAGCAAAAAATTCTTAAAACAGCTGTCGAGGCTACCTGTTATGAATTTGCCTTGTTTCTTAGTGGCGTATTCCTCGGATTTATCAGCCTCCTGAGTGCTTTGCTGGAGGAAAAACTGGACATTTTGTAATTAATTTACTATTCATGTTAAGAACTCCTACCTTTTTTCGTTCTGCTAGCAAACTTTCCATCTCTTGTCAATTGCCTAAAAAAGTTATGAGCAAGGCGTTATGAGCATCTTTTTTTAATTAATGGATAATATTTTAAATAAAAATTAATCATTGTTTAGTACGTGCTGATGGGATAAAATATCAGCAACTCCATGCAACTCAATGCATTCACAAATGTCAAAATACTAATTTGACATACGAAACTGTTTGACAGTCCAAGAAGATCCATATTAATTCGCTTTCGCAGCGAGTCTACCTTATATTGATATGCCTTGGTTTCAGTATTCTGTGATTAAAATGTACATACATAGTTTGTTTACATTCAACAACTTGAAAATTTGTAAAGCAGCTCTTCATTTAAACAAAACGTCGGTAAAAAGATAGTTCTATTGAATCGTTTTTAGTATTTTTCTTACCATTTATTTATGCTACCATACTTTTATCACAATTGAATACCAAAATTAATTTTAGACTGAAAAAATGAAAGTGTATTTAACCCTTATGCGCTCCTTGGGTCAATTTGACCCAAACGCAAAATTTTTCCCTTTAATAATTAGATATGAACGTGAAACTTTAATTTATCCATTACAGGGACGAAAATTATTTTTTTAAAAGAAAATAATAAAATTAAAATTTTTCCTCCCCTCTCCACGTTTTAAAACACGATTTACGCACATCTAATACCCTTTGGGTCAATATGACCCAACAAACGATATTGCTAGCTTAGTTCCACTTAATCATTTTTTTCCTATTATATATAATGAATCAAGTTCATCTTCTTTCAGAATCATCTATCAATAATTTTTTCAATCAAATAATCAAAAAAATCGCTTTCATTGAATATTTTTTCATTCAAAATTTTATTCTCGAAGTGTGGGAGAAATTTGAGAATCCCGCAAAAGTATCTCTTGAAATTTGTTTTATGACGATATGGTAATACATTGAGACTTGAACTTTATACACAAAAGTATTTTTCAATTTGTAATTCGGTGATTCCCCGTTTGCCTGTTGCATTAGAACATTTTCTTTCAATAAGTTCAGTTTATTTTTGGTGATCAGCGTGCATACATATTGTAACTAAATATTTTTACATAATGGAGCAAAGAAGAAAAGTAAGTATTGCAAAACAAAATTTATAATATAGATTGTTCCATAATGTAATTCTTTAGATTCTTAGTGATCTTCAGTTGCAACAAATAATGAATGACGAAGACGATGACATTTTTGATGACAGTGATGAAGACGAAATTTACTCATCCGATAGCTATGTAGAAGAGGAATCATATTCATCATCAAATAATAGTTTTGAAAGCGTGGAGGTGGAAGATGCAGTGGAAATAGATGACAGCATTTCAGTTACATATTTGTCTAAGGACGAAAATGTAGTTTGGAAAGAACAGCCAACACTTCAAACAGGCAGGTTACCAAAAAATTAATTTTATTGAAAAAGCCTGGACCTACGAAAAGAGCAACATCTATGGTTACAGATATAAAGTCTTCGTTCGATTTGTTTATATCGCCAAATATAAAAAATGTTGTGATTCAAATGACAAATCAAAAAGGTGTAGAGATATATGGAAATGATTGGCAAAACATTGACATGATAGAGTTTGATGCATATCTTGGATTACAAGTAATGGCAGGAGTTTATAAATCTCATGGAGAAAATCTCATTAGCTTGTGGGATGAAAAAAATGGAAGACCTATTTTTCGAGCAACAATGAGTCTAAAGCGATTTAAGATCATATCAAGGTGTCTACGGTTTGACAGTTCTGAAGATAGAGAAGAAAGAAGATTTCGTGACAAACTAGCACCGATAAGAAACGTTTGGGACAAGTCGTGTAATCAGCTTAAAATTTTTTACATTCCACATGAAAATGTTACTGTTGATGAAGAATTGGTTCCATTTCGAGTCCGGTGCAGTTTTAAGCAATACATTCCTTCAAAGCCCGCCAGATATGGCATAAAAATTTGGGCACTTTGCGATTCCATAACTAAGTATGCCTGGAATATGGAAGTGTATACAGGCAAGGCAAGAAATACACAGCCAGAAAAAAATCAAGGTGAGACTTTTTCTTCATATTACATATGCTTTATTTTAATTTTTTTAATTTAGGTGAGAGAGTGGTGCTAAGATTATCGGATCCTCTTCCAAAGGGATGCACAATTACATGTGATAATTTTTTTACTACATACAATCTTGCCATCCAACTACTTTGTCGGAATATTACATTAGTTGGCACTGTCCGTAAAAATAGAACCTTTTTGCCATTAAAAATCCTGGATATGAAAAAAAACCCGTATTCCATTCAGATTTTTTGTTTTCAAATGATATAACTATAACATCATATGTTCAAAAAAAAAAAAAAAATACGTTCTCCTCTTAAGTTCTCTTCATCACTCAGCCGATGTAAGAGATGATGAAAAAAAACCTGAAATAATACATCATTACAACCAAACGAAAGCTGGAGTTGATGCACTTGACATACTTGTTGCTAATTACACATGTAAACGTAAGACTAAACGATGGCCAGTTGCATTATTTTCAAACATGATAGATGTATCAGCATATAACTCCTACGTCATATGGACTGATATGAATCCTGCCTGGAATTTTAACAAAAACTTCAAACGCAGGCTTTATCTAGTAGAACTTGCAGATCAGCTAATAAATGAGCATATTTTGCGAAGAAAAGTTTTGCCAAAAGACAGCGTTGTTTCTTTTGTCAACATGGAAGGAATTCAAATAAGCATTCCACTAAATGTGATTCTTGTAAAAAATTTATTTGCAAATAGCACATGGTCACATTGTGCTTAAATTGTCATCAAAGTTCATAAAATTGTATACATTTGTATAAATAATATAATTATTATTTCATTATTTTAAAAAAAGACTGAATTTAATATTTAATTTTATTTTGTTTATTTCTAAATGCTCAGGATGGGCTTATTTATTTTAATTTTAATTATTTTTTATAATACTAAATAAAAAAAATAAATTTCCTACGTTAAATATGAAATTTTGTATATATTTCAATGTTGGGTCATATTGACCCAAAGGGTCCTAGAAAGGGCACAAATCCAAGGGACGTACAAGGGTTAAACATAACTTAACCCCCAGTTTTTGACTTCGTATTTAAGTACAAAATAAGTTAATTTTTCCATAAACTTAAGTTGTGTTTAAATACACCTTCAGTTTTTCAGTCTAAAATTTATTTTGCTATTTAATTGTGATAAAGGTATGGTAGCACAATAAATGGTAGGAAAAATAACATGGGTCTACAACTGCGATTAACTCTGACATAATATTTGAAAGAACGTCGGCAGAATGAGAGAACGGATTTCTTCATCTTAATGTTTGCCAAGGGGAATACTGCTCTTATAAGAATTCATAATTCATTGGCAGCCGTGGTGAAAGTGTTTATAATTTGCCGAGAAATCGTTTGATAAAATTATTGGTGTTTTTTTTAATTGTTTGCAGAGAGAATTAAACTGTAAAATAATTGTGTCTCGTTAATCTAAAGGTATGTAAGTAAATATACATATGCATTTCTTTTGTATCATATGTGTGAAAAATTTAATTTTTGAATTTTTTGCATCAATAGAATAAAATGGATGTCCAAAAAAGTTATGCTATGCTGATGGCATTAAAAAATCTCAAAGAGCTGATGGATATTATCGACGGAGAAGAACAAACTCTTATGGAGCGTCAATATTGGGTAAAACCATTTTTGGGGAAGAGGCAGCTCCACAGTGTAGAAGCTCATATTCTGAAGTATATACCTTGGGACACACATGACTACAGGAACTTTTGACGTTTGAGAGTGGATGACTTCGAAAATCTATTATCCATTGTGTGTACCGAGTAATTTTGAATATTTTGACCGAAAGCAATTCAAGCATATAATATAATATAAAGAAGCAAAATACCGTCATGAGAGATGCGATACCACCAAGAACACGGTTGGCAATAACATTACGCTATATAGCCACAGGAGACTGTTACAGGTCTTTGGAATTTTTAACTCGTGTGTCCCGAAAAAAAATTAGCAAATTTGTCCCGGAAGTCTTAAATGGAATTGTTAATGCTCTTTCTGTCCGCTACTTAAAGGTAAAATTACAAATATGCTTGCAAATAAAATTCAATGTAAGCTTTTTCTATCTGTGCATATTAAATCATCGATATTGTATATTTTATAGATGCCAGCAAATGAAACCGAGTGGAAAAACATATCCTATGATTTTAATAAACTGTGGCAGTTTCCACACACTTTGGGTGCTATTGACGGCAAGCACATAAGAATTAAAAAACCACCCCATGCTGGTTCCGATTTCGTATATTTCACAGGCCTATAGAAGTCGAGCTGAAGACTTGTGATCTTGTTGTAGCAGCTTGTTGTGTTTTACATAATATGCTAACAAAAAATGAACAAGATTTGCCGAAACAAAATCAAGAACGAATTGTGCAGGAGTTGCCACCAACTATAGCACCATTACCCGTTCATAAACATGAAATTCCAAGGTTTGCAAATGAGATGAGAGAAAATGTTAAAAAATACCTAATTAGCGAAGGCGACGTCCCATTCCAGTGGCAAAAAATAAAAAAACAGGTTGCGAATCCTGTATTTGTTGAAACGGAATAAAAATTTTTCTATTTTCTTTTAGCAATTCATTACCAACTTATTTGAATTTAATTGTTTCATTGTTATAATTATGAAAACAAATAGTTTAAAATTTCGATAATTCGTAACGAAATAAAATAAAAAAGGAATGATTCATTTACAGCTCTGATTTACATATATTTTTATTTACCTTGTTTTTATTTCGGTAAACACGTTTACAAATAAGTTCGAATTGTAATACATTGAAATTCATCTGTTCATACAACCAATATTATTGTATAGAATGAAATTTTTTCATAAAGAAATGACTTTGGTTTTTATTTAATGTTATGAAGACGTTAGATGTTTATAAAATTTTCTAATGTTATACAAATGTTTTTAAATTACGCTGTACAACATTCTTTTAATAAAACAACAGTACAACAGTGTTATAACAAAAATAATATAATTCATTGTTTTAATATTGAATATTCATAGAGAACGAGATCACAAAATTGATTAGGTAAGTTTTCAATTTCAGGTCAAAGTTTAGAAAATTTATTGTTATTTAGGACACTAAAGACGAATCTGCACTTGAAACTACAGATTCAAGCCAATATAGAGTGAAACTAAAATGTCTTACTTGTGCTGAGTAACAATTTTTATAATTAAATTTCATAGAAGTAAACACAGGTGCACAAAGTCTAGGAATGGAGCTACGAAAAGTTGTTTGTTTCTGTTTCCGATTTTATTATTTTGATTTAACCCACTTGAGGAAGCACTTCTCCAGTTATGTTAATTTTAGTCGTCAATCTGCTTTCTTTTTGACACAATGTTATATCCCGAAAGCCAAAATCATTTTGAAAAAGTAATTTCCTCAACATTTTCAATTGCAGATTCGAATTCGTCACCCCAAATAACATAACAAATAACTTTGTATGTAGTAAGAATTTTAACGAACATTTTATTTTGCTATATTAAATTGAATTAAGATTCTATAGGCTAATTGTTCGAAATTTTTAATTTAAATCTCAGAAAGACATGATAAATATTCCAAGGCACAAAGGCAAGTCAACATCAGTTTTTGTTATTCAACTTACACAGCAGAGCAGAACAGCTGTTTTCGAAAGACGCAACCCTTTCATCATCAGTGCTCATGTGTATTGTGTTTGTCACCACTTATTAGGTGGCTTAGTTGAATGTGATAACAGTTCCTATTTACACAAATTTTATTGTGAAAAAGAATACGACAACTGTATCAAGCTGATGTTAACATGTTATTGTTATAATACCCGTGTTACCGTTTGATTATTTTTCTTCATGTCCCATTTTTCTGAATTTTTTGTTCCATCATACCTAAGTCAAACTTTTTTGGTTTGAATTTTTTTATACTTAAGTACATGTGAACGTTTTTCCAATTTATTATTGGTAGCTCAAGCCATAGCTTAAATTTGTATGTAGTAAGAATTTTAATGAACATTTTTATATTGCTATATTAAATTGAATTAAGATTCTATAGGCTAATTGTTCGAAATTTTTAATTTAAATCTCAGAAAGACATGATAAATATTCCAAGACACAAAGGCAAGTCAACATCAGTTTTTGTTATTCAACTTACACAGCAGAGCAGAACAGCTGTTTTCGAAAGACGCAACCCTTTCATCATCAGTGCTCATGTGTATTGTGTTTGTCACCACTTTTTAGGTGGCTTAGTTGAATGTGATAACAGTTCCTATTTACACAAATTTTATTGTGAAAAAGAATACGAGAACTGTATCAAGCTGATGTTAACAAGTTATTGTTATAATACCCGTGTTACCGTTTGATTATTTTTCTTCATGTCCCATTTTTCTGAATTTTTTGTTCCATCATACCTAAGTCAAACTTTTTTGGTTTGAATTTTTTTATACTTAAGTACATGTGAACGTTTTTCCAATTTATTATTGGTAGCTCAAGCCATAGCTTAAATTTGTATGTAGTAAGAATTTTAACGAACATTTTATTTTGCTATATTAAATTGAATTAAGATTCTATAGGCTAATTGTTCGAAATTTTTAATTTAAATCTCAGAAAGACATGATAAATATTCCAAGACACAAAGGCAAGTCAACATCAGTTTTTGTTATTCAACTTACACAGCAGAGCAGAACAGCTGTTTTCGAAAGACGCAACCCTTTCATCATCAGTGCTCATGTGTATTGTGTTTGTCACCACTTTTTAGGTGGCTTAGTTGAATGTGATAACAGTTCCTATTTACACAAATTTTATTGTGAAAAAGAATACGAGAACTGTATCAAGCTGATGTTAACAAGTTATTGTTATAATACCCGTGTTACCGTTTGATTATTTTTCTTCATGTCCCATTTTTCTGAATTTGCATTGAGCACTGATGATGAAAGGGTTGCGTCTTTCGAAAACAGCTGTTCTGCTCTGCTGTATAAGTTGAATAACAAAAACTGATGTTGACTTGCCTTTGTGTCTTGGAATATTTATCATGTCTTTCTGAGATTTAAATTAAAAATTTCGAACAATTAGCCTATAGAATCTTAATTCAATTTAATATAACAAATAACTTTCCGTAGCTCCATTCCTAGACCTTGTGTACCTGTGTTAACTTTTATAAAATTAAATTATAAAAATTGTTACTCAGCTAAAGAAAGACATTTTAGTTTCACTCTATATTGGCTTCATTTATGGCAGTTTGCAAAATATCCGTTTTGGTTCCTTTCAGTATTCTTTTGGTTAAGATAGTCTGAATCTCAGCCATGGCTTCAGCAGCTGATGAAAGTGGTAGTTGCGCGAGTTGCAAAGAAATAGATTTGCCGAAAGAAGTGTACACGCTTTCTTCATCTTTTTTTGAACATGACATCATTCCGCATGACATATCCGCTTGACGCACAAATGCATCTATTGCCGAACTAAATTTTTCATCTCTTTCAAATCGTCTTTTTTTTCAAAGTTTTATTGAAATCAGTGGTTAATGATGACTTGAAATCAGAAGTTACTAGTGAATCCACACTCTTACTTGAAACTAAACTTTTTTTCTTTCTAAAAGATTCTCTTTGAATTCCAAAAAACTGTCATCTAAATTAGCTTCCAGGGATGTGAAATGCTCTGTTCCGAATGATAATGTGGGTGTTTGTAGCTCTTTTTTCTTTAAAAAATAAAAACAATAATAAAAAAGCTATGTCTTTTGTATCTTTATACGTTTAACTTACATTGGTAAGATTACTTGTCGTCTTCCTAAATATTACGGCTGTATTAAGGAAATTTAGTTCTTCAAAATAAATTAAATGTGGAACATATAAATCTTCTGAAGAAGATCCGGACTTTTTGGAAGACTCAATTTTTCTTCTTTCGGCGACATACGCAGACCGCAAGTTTTTAATTTTTTTCCTAACTTCCTCTTCATCCTTTTTAGATCTGTCCGCTTATGAACGGAACTTTTTATGTCCCAAAGGCACGGAAATTGTTGGTATAAACTGATTACTTTGAGAATATCTTCGCAGCTCCATTCCATTTTACAATTATAATATTTAAGTTGCCACTGATAAAATTTATATTATTTAAGTTTCAACTGTTACGTATGTACGTATAAAATAGTTTTTATAAATAATATTTTCATACAACATTCACGAACAACTAAAGATTTTCAATGGCGACTTTTTAAACACAATTACAAATGCATGTGCTTATTTGACAGTTCATCTCATAGGATTGTTGTTATAGGATTTCTTATAACAACGCTCTCATAAAAAATCTTATAAGATTGAGATAACATTAATTTTAAGTCTACACGTAACATAATTCGCTCTGCGATTGAATTTGCCGCTCTCATCTTACAGCCATACCTAAATACGGGCGGAAAGCGGAACGTTTTTTCCGCTGAGCTTTAACGCTGAAATGCCATACCTAAACAAAAGCGGCAGCGTTATGTAAAGAAAAAATAAAAACAGGGTTATCAAACAAATAAATTAAACAACCCTGATTATTTTAACAGCTGGACGGACGACATTTGTGATTTTGTGATTGAAATATTGTACAAATTACAAACGTGCATACATATGTATGTATATAATCATATTGTAAATATTTTCTTACCGCAATTTTCTAATACGAAGTGCACAAATTTTTTCTTTTATTATATATTTCACTTTTGTAAATTTTTGCTCTTTTTCTCTGGTTACAATTCTCTTCTTTTGCAACCAACTTCATTAGAAAACGCTCTGTCAAAATCGGATTTTCCAATAGCAAAGCGTTGCCGACGCGTTATTTCCGTATGCTCCATACAAAATGTATGCACATGAGAACTTTTGACAGTTAAAAACGCTTGCGGCCCGTATTTAGGGATGGCAGTTACAAATTATGATATGTGTAGACCCTATGTAACGCTAGTGAAGAAATCAAGATGCCATATTTTCAGGTTTTAACAAAATTTTTTTTCTTGGAACACGTGGCAGCTTTGTTTACAAATATAGCTGGTTTGCTTACAAATTTGCTACTAAAGTGGGGTGTAGGCGTTTTTTTCTAGGAATCGATTTGCGCTATGTGCTCGCTATACTTTATAGTGAGTTATTTTAGTTTTAGGCTTATAACTCAAAAACTAAGAATATGCCAATATTGACGCTACCTGTGATCAAAAGCTAACAAAATTGCGCGTCGAACGCAGTACTTGGCATATTTCGGGGATGCCTAGGAAAAAGTTATAGGTGCAACAAGATTTAAAAAAACTCTAAGAGGTCAAAAGATAAGCTTCTTGTTTTAGTTTTCAGATTGTAACTCAAAAACTAAGAATATGCCAATATTGACGCTACCTACGATCAAAAGCTAACAAAATTACGCGTCGATCGCAGTAGCTGGCTTATTTTGGGAGTGCCTGGGAAAAAAGTTATGGGTGCAACAAGATTTCAAAAAACTCTAAAAGGTCATATTATTAAATATAAGGAGGATAATAGTTTTAACTGCAAAATATACGTATTTGTAGTGTATGGTGAAAAATACTGATTCAATTCCGACTGTTCTTTACGAATATCTGGCATCATAAGCTATTTCAGTATTAACATATGGCAGTACTATTTTAGCTATTTTGTTTAATTGTAAATTCGTGTCCATTAAACCTAATATTTCTTTTTATATCAATAAGCATTTTTCTTTAATTGTAAATTCGTGCCCATTATACCTAATATTTATTTTTATATCTCTTTTGAATTGCCACTCAATTTTTTCCCCTTTCGCTCAATCAAGAATTAAGGGATGGTCGACGTGCACCGCATACTGCACCACGAGTGCTTTTTCCCATCGTGAACCACCCTTGGAATTGGCTAATTTGGATGCTAAAGTTGGCGAGGCTTAAATACACTTTAGCTACGTACTTCCGATTGAGATGAAATTTCGCATATCGGTAGAAAATTGTAAAATAAGACAAAAATTTTAAATGGTGAAAGTTTCGGAAATGCATAGTTTTCGAGTTATGGGCCTCCGAAATTTTCATATAAAAACGCAGTTTTCCTACATTTTTTTAATTTATTTAGGTATATATATGTATGAACACAGGTATATGTATGTAAGAACACAGAGAAGCTTTAATTTGCGAAGCCGGTGTTTGTTATACCATAGAGGAGAAAATCCTTCAATCCGGCCGAAAGCCGGCTATGCAGAGAAGCTTTAGTTAGCGAAGCCGGTGTTTGTTATATCATAGAGGAGAAAATCCTTCAGTGCGGCTATGCAGAGAAGCTTTAGTTAGGGAAGCCGGTGTTTGTTTTACCATAGAGGAGAAAATCCTTCAATCCGGCCGAAGGCCGTCTATGCAGAGAAGCTTTAGTTAGCGAAGCCGGTGTTTGTTATACCATAGAGGAGAAAATCCTTCAATCCGGCCGTAGGCCGTCTATGCAGAGAAGCTTTAGTTAGCGAAGCCGGTGTTTGTTATACCATAGAGGAGAAAATCCTTCAATCCGGCCGAAGCCCGGCTATGCAGAGTAGCTTTAGGTAGGGAAGCCGGTGTTTGTTTTACCATAGAGGAGAAAATCCTTCAATCCGGCTGAAGGCCGGCTATGCAGAGAAGCTTTATTTAGCGAAGCCGGTGTTTGTTATACCATGGAGGAGAAAATCCTTCAGTGCGGCTATGCAGAGAAGCTTTAGTTAGCGAAGCCGAAGAATTTTTTCATAAATTTTGCATATATCATAAGATTACTTCAAAACCTTTCAAATGATACCAATATTGTCTAATTAAATTAAAAAATTTAGGAAAACATTGCATTTTTTTTACTATAATTTCGGAAGTCCATAACTCGAAAACTATGCATTTCCGAGACTTTAACCATTTAAAATTTTCGTATTATTTTTAAATTTTCTATCGATATGCGAAATTTCATCGCAACCGGAAGTGCGTAGCTAAACTGTATTTGTTCCAAACATTTGGATTTGTATGTTGAAATACTTTACAAAGTAAATTTGCAAAGTATTTGGTGCACAGATGCCGACGGAGTGACTTAGACTATATGCCGGCGATGTTATTAACCCGTATTTTTTTCCGTCACTGTGACTGACTGTACACGACCTATGCCTTCACATAGGAAGTAGCAACGTAGTTAACCACGGAATATTTCTCAGAAGAACTGTAAAACTATACAGTTATCTGAGGTGTTGAAATTAACTAGTGCGAGTGAGACGCAAAACTCTCGAAAGAGAGTAAACAATCAGTGGTCTGGCTGCACTTAAAAGATAATTGCCAACGAGGCTTGATGTTAACTGACTCAGAGCTGCTTTGCGACTGTGTTCCAAACATTTATTTTATAATATTGCAGTGCTTCTTCTACGTCATACTAATAAAGAAACTAGATAAAGCTAATATTTCTTTTTATATCAATAAGCATCTCTTTTGAATTGCCACTCAATTTTTTCCCCTTTCGATCAATCAAGAATTAAGGGATGGTCGACGTGCAGCGCATACTGCACCACGAGTGCTTTTTCCCATCGTGAACCACCCTTGGAATTGGCTAATTCGGATGCTAAAGTTAGCGGTAATATTGGCTATGTTACATTTGGTAAGTGGATACATTAGATTAATATGTTGCTTTGCTGTTCTTAAAATTAATCATTTATTTTATAATATTGCAGTGCTTCTTCTACGTCATACTAATAAAGAAACTAGATAAACCTAATATTTCTGTTTATATCAATTAGCATCTCTTTTGAATTGCCACTCAATTTTTTCCCCTTTCGCTCAATCAAGAATTAAGGGATCGTCGACGTGCACCGCATACTGCACCACGAGTGCTTTTTCCCATCGTGAACCACCCCTGGAATTGGCTAATTCGGATGCTAAAGTTGGCGGTAATATTGGCTATGTTATATTTGGTAAGTGGATACATTGGATTAATATGTTGCTTTTCTGTTCTTAAAATTAAACAGTTGTTTTATAAAATTGTAGGGCTTCTTCTACGTCATACTAATAGAGAAACTAGAGATAATACCATTAATTTAATACATATGTTCCGAGACTATTTACATTGCCACATATTCTTCAAAATAAAGTTCTTTAGTTCGGCAATCGTTAAATTTGAGGGCAACAACATATTTAAGGTCAACAACATATCCAGCAGCAGCTGTACCCAAAACAAGAGAGAAAAAGATGCAAGATGCTCAAGACGAAAAATTAAGAAGAAAGTAAGAAGATTGATGAATACGATCTAAAACAGTAATTATTCATATATTAATTATAGTCAGATAACTATAAATATTTAGCAATTTCAGTATATGTAATTTACTATTTGACTTATTGTTACAAAATGAAATTTATTTGTTGGATGGTTAAGCAATGTCTATATGCATTTCATTGGTGCTTTACCAAATCGTTAGTAGACTTTTTAAACTATGGTTGAAGTCTACTGACCATTTGGTAAATCACTAATTAAATGAATATATACATTGCTTAACCATCCAACAAATAAATTTCATTTTGTAATTGTTATTTTTAAATTAATGAAGTAGTTAAACATAGTAATCACACTTTTAAATACCAATAAAGAAAAACAAACATTTTTAAACATTTAATATAATATATAAAGTATATATCGCACTCGTTCAACTATTGTATTAACTCAAAAACTTCAAAGTTTTCAAGAGAGACAAAAAACTGTTTTCTTAACGCTTAAGGAAGTTTTCATTAAGAAAAGTTCGGCAATATTTAGAAAACCCATAAATTATTGTATTGCGCTGTATAACCTTTTTATTTGTTCATTGTCTGCTGATAGAAAAGCGATTTTTTTAGTTGTGTTGTATTTTTCTATGATATTTATTTCTGTATTTAATACATTTTTAAAGCAGATAAACACGAAATTAAAACAAGACCGAAATTCACAGTCTCGGTACTGACAATATGAAAAACTTGGAATCGATTGTTGCCCGAAGTCCTTTCAAAAAAATGTTCTTGAAACTATGTGATGAAGTCACAAGGGAAATAAAATATTCAAACGTGAAAGGTGAAGACAACGAATATAAAAATGAGGATATATGCAACTTCATTATAAACAAATATTGCCTATTTTTGCCAATGTGGTCAAATGTTATGGGTATCTTAATAGATTCTTCAGGAAATCATTTTAGTAATGCACCTTGCTTAAGCCAGATCGTTAATATTTTATATTGCTTAGTTCAATTTGTTTATTTAATTTTCTTTTAATATATACTACTTTGTCAGGACCCGAATTTACTCCTTTCTTAAACCATTCCTGATTTTTCGGAGTATTCTCTTGGATTCTGAATAGTAAAAATACCTAACGGTTTGGTTTTATTCGTTTGTTCGGTCCTTTGTTGTTTTTCTTATGTTTAAACACTTACTTGTTTGTGAGCCTTTGATTAAGTGGCACATTCCAACTGTTTTATACAAATGCCCATAATCGGAAAAAAGGTAATAAAGAAATATTTAATTCAATTTGAAAACACTAAATAACAATTGTCTTTTTATTTATACCTCCCTCTTTACACGCAAACATTTGGTCAATTGAGCCGCATCTTAGGAAAGCTAAAAAATTGCAATAGGTGCTAATTTTGTTTATTTTCTCATTAAAAGATCGCCATCAAGCCCTACTCCCGACGGAGTATTATAACAGCGTTTTTTTATATACAAATATATCTTCACTGGTTAATTAAAAGGTGCGTAAAACATTTTTGATGTGTTAACATCTATACGCGCGAGTTATGGAAACACCCATACCTCCAACTAAACCACCAAGAGCAACAACCCAATGTTGACCCATTTAATACTTATTTTTATTACCTACATATTGTAATTATACAAACTATTCAATTTCATTATTTTATTGTAATTATGCAAACTATTCAATTTTATTGTTATTTCCTAAAACTATTCCAAGAATTAATATTTTTGTAAACTAATATAACTTTTCATATTTAAATTATTTCTTGTATTTTTAACTTCCTAGAATTATTCCGGGAATTAGTATAAGCACTTTTATAAAATTGTAAAACTATAAATAAGAAAAATCAATAAACAATTAATTAATTAATATTCAACACTCAAATAACAAAGTTGTTTTTTTTAACTACACTTCCCGGTGATAAATGTAATTGGCGCAGTCGGTAGCCGCGGTTTACGATTAAAAGTGAAAATACTTTTTCTAATGGGTGCGTATTGACGCTTTAAAATGAAGGACATAAACTAAGAATTACTTCGAGGGAATATCGAAGACAAATCTGGAAACAGTAAAATCAAGATCTGCCACAAAAACGGAGAGTAACTTCGAGGGAATATCGAAGACAAATCTGGAAATCCTTTCCTTTACAACCAGCAAGTCAAGGTCTGTGAGGGAATATCACAATAACTGAGACTAACTTCGAGGGAATATCGGAGGAAACAAAATCTGGTAAATTGGAAAGATGATTACAATAATCTTGATTGGGTGAGTGAAAAAAAAAAATTTGTGATTAGTGATTAACAAAAAAAAAAGTTATAATAAGCAGGCTTGTAAAGCCTTTACAAAATAAAAAGCTGCAAATCCTATCGAAATACCCTCCAGTATAACAAAAAACTCAAACTTGTGATTCCGTAGCCCAAAAAGCCGGACCCTCCAAATTAAAAGAGTATATAAAGCAAAAAACAATAATTATAAAACATAACAGGGAATAAGTGGAAAAGTGAAATTTTATTATAAAATATAGATAAATGTAAAATATAGAATATATTTAAAAATATAAATAAATGTATACAGTAAGAGAAGACCATATAACCTTACCACCTTCCATTTATATATATAGAAATTGTAAAATTCCAAAGAATTGGTTAAAAAAGAAAATATATATGCAAAAGCATTATACTCCTGAATCTCACTTACAGTATAAAGAAACAAAATTTTATGTTTTTATTGTGAGGGCATATCACAATAAAACTTATAAAGTTTACATTTATAAAAAATTGAAAAGAATTTTATATAAAAAGGTGTATACAAATAAACAAAGTTATAAATTAATTTTAAAAGAATAAAAAAAAAAATATAATTCTAAAAGAAAAGAAAAAAAAATATATAGGGACTGTAGTGCTTGTAAATGAATAAACGGAAAATATCCAAAAAACTTTTCAGACCTTATCCTAGTACGATAGGAAGACTATTTAAAAGTAGAAGCTTGAGTTCAATTCCCGAGAATTTATCTTTTAATTCAGAAATCTACAATATGACTACTATTCATGAACAGGCAAACCCCTCGGGAAGTAATGTTAATCATTCTCCACCCAAAACATTTTTTGAATCCCTTCGCATCCCAGATGCCATTAAGGATCTGCCAACTTTCGAAGGCAATCCACGACTCTTAAATGAGTTTATTAATAATGTAGAAGAAATTCTACTTCACATTAGATCGTATGATGCAACACCGCAGGGACAAATATTATTGAGAGCTATCCATAATAAAATCATTGGCCAAGCTAATGAGGTTTTAAACATGTACGGAACACACCTAAACTGGGACGACATAAAACAAAATCTTATTCTACATTACTCGGACAAACGGACTGAGACTTCCCTCATTAGAGATCTACATAATATTCGACAAAAATCAAATAATGTAGAAAAATTTTATAGCGAAATTACAGAAATTCAGGCATCACTATTTAATAACATCCAAATACATGAAAGAGACGATAGAGTAGTAAAATCAAAAAAAGATCTTTATTCCGAAATGTGTCTAAACAGCTTTTTGATTGGTTTAAGAGAACCACTAGGCTCGACCATAAGAGCATCAAAACCAGATTCACTAGCAGAAGCGTTTTCTTTATGTATTAAAGAACAAAATATTTTTTATATGAAATCTGATCCCATCGCCATCCAAAATAAGTGGCAACCAAGACCAAATAATTCATTTTATGGAAATAGGTATAATAATAGATTTACTCCTTTCTCCCAACAAAACCAGGCTAACAATCAATATACACGTCTCCAACAATCAAATTATAATACCCAACCTCAACGTAGAATAAACCACAACACCCAACCAAACTATAATCAGAACCCATTTAGAGGTAATACGTTCAAAGGATACAATAAACCGGAGCCAATGGACGTTAGTTCTGGTTATATAAAAACTCAAGCACCAACAACGACTCAAAGATCCTTTAAAACTGATCAAACTATGCGAACTTTGGCTGCTGGAAATCGGTATAAAAGAGGAGAGCTTTTCAACTTCCAAAACAATAACTGCTTAGAGACATTACCACAAATCGTAGGTTACCAACAAAATTTAGATCAATACCTGGATACCCAAGAAAACAATTTATACAATAAAGATAACACAAATTTTTTAGAATCTGCCTCGAACAACAGACAGGGTACTTAGACATCAATAAACATGGAATTGAGTTAGGCTATATTAATGTTTCTTCTCCATTCGGAAGACCACTTAAATTTCATATTGACACCGGGGCATTGGTGGGTGCTGGTGGCTGAAGTAGTAGAACACGAGACTATGAAGCGGAGGGTCGTGAGTTCGAGCCCTCGCTGAGTCATGAAATATTGTGTTGAATTCTTCTGATCAGCATTAGTGCGTGGTTGTGTTAGTTGTTGTCAGCCTGTTTCAATGATGAAGGCATAGTCACTGATCACTGAACATAATTGGCAGCGACCGACACTATCATGTACTAAAAAGCAGAGTAACAGCACCCACCTTCGCCGGCCCTGTAGCAAAAATTAGCCGGCGAAGTAAAAGGTTGAAATAGCTACAAAAACAACTGTCTATCTTCTCATCTTTCCTAATCTGTCCCCTCAATACTATCCCCTCGTTTTCAGTTCCGGCGCAATGCCTTGCATATATAGGGGTCATCCCCTGAGTGCTGGTCCAAGATAAAAAAAAAAAAAAAAAAAAAAAAAAATGATCATCATTTATAAACCCTAAGTTTATAAATCCTTCAGACCAGAAAACATGTAAACCAATTATAATAACAACTACCTTAACAAATACGAATTAAACAAGGAAGTTACACTCCAAACTTGAGTTTAATCAACCAGGTGAATTGAAATTTCTTTTATTCAATTTTCATAATTACTTTGATGGACTGATTGGTCTTGATATACTATCACAGCTAGAAGCAAATATAAATTTGGCAAATAACACAATTGTAACAAAAAATGCCACAATTCCTTTACAATTTAAACCTAATTTTTCCTCTGGGAAACATATTATACCTGAGAAATGCAAAGTCATAAAGAAAATTCCAGTAGATGTTAAAAATGGGGACATCTACATAGGCAAAACCTTTATTACTGACTCACTTTATATACCAGAAGGTATATACCAAGCAAAAGACTGGCATAGTCTCCTTGAAATCAATAACATCTCGGATGAACAACAAGTAATATACATAGAATAACCACTAAAAGCCTTCAAGTATAATTGCAATGAATTCGTAGAAGCCTTTAACTTTGAGACAATTGAAACAGGAAATTCTCAACTTGACTCTCTAGCACTTAGAACAGAACATTTAAACAAGGAGGAAAAACTACACCTGTTAAAACTCTGTCGAAATTATAAAGATATATTTTTTAGAGAAAATACCAAATTGACTTTTAGTAATCAAATTAAACATAAAATAATAACAACGGATGATATCCCTATACACACAAAATCATATAGGTACCCCCAAATACATAAAACTGAAGTAAAAAGACAAATAGCGGACATGTTAGATCAGGGAATAATACGTCCAAGTTATTCTCCATGGAGTTCTCCTGTATGGATTGTACCAAAAAAATTGGATGCCAGTGGAACACAAAAATGGCGAATGGTAATAGACTACAGGAAACTTAATGAAAAGACCATATCCGATAGGTACCCTCTTCCCAATATAAATGAAATCCTAGATAAATTAGGAAAATGCATGTACTTCACAACACTCGATTTGGCAAGTGGCTTTCACCAAATTGAGATGTGTGCTAAAGACATTCCCAAAACAGCATTTACAGTAGAAAACGGACATTATGAGTATGTTAGAATGCCTTTCGGACTTAAGAACGCACCATCGACTTTTCAGAGGGTCATGGATAATGTTTTAGGTGATCTCATAGGTAAAATATGCTTAGTATATTTAGACGATATCATCATATACTCCACATCCTTACAAGAACATATGCAAAACCTTCAGTTAGTTTTCGATAAACTTCGGTTATCTAATCTTAAAATTCAAACAGATAAATCAGAATTTCTGCAAAAAGAGACAAAATTCCTTGGACATATTATAACTACGGATGGTATAAAACCCAACCCTGAAAAGATTGCTGTTATAAAAAATTTTCCACTACCTCGAACGCAGAAGCAAATAAAAAGCTTCATTGGCCTTGTTGGATATTATCGAAAGTTCATTAAAGACTTCTCTAAATTAACCAAACCTCTTACAGAATGTCTCAAGAAAGGAAAGAACATAGACTTTAACGATAAATATATGAATGCTTTCGAAACTTGTAAATCAATCCTAACAAATGATCCTATATTACAATACCCCGATTTTTCAAAGCCTTTTGTACTAACCACGGACGCAACAAACTTTGCATTAGGAGCTATATTATCACAAGGTCCTATAGGAAGCGACAAACCTATATGTTATGCTAGTCGCACTTTATCGGATTCTGAATGCAATTACTCCACAATAGAAAAAGAACTTTTGGCAATCGTGTGGGCAACAAAATACTTTCGTCCTTATCTGTTTGGGAGCAAGTTCTTTATTGTAACTGATCATAGGCCAGTCACATGGATAATGATCTTAAAAGAGCCTAATTCAAAACTAGTCAGATGGCGTCTAAAGCTAGAAGAATTTGATTATGAGATAGTATACAAAAATGGAAAATTAAACACGAATGCTGATGCATTAAGTCGAATAAAAATAGACACGCCTAATTTGTTGGATGTAAACGTAAATGATGTTGCTTCAAATCTAGGTACCGCTGGTACTACTGTACATTCAACAAATGAAAATCTAGATGACGGCATATATATCTCAGAAAAACTTCTAAATGACTTTAACCTACAGCTCATATTTAAGAAAACATTAGAAACTCCGGAAATGTCAGTTATTATGCTATTTAAAAATAAACAACGTCGAATATTTAGAAGAAATGTATATACAGAAGAAATAATAATAGACATATTCAAAAAATTTCTTAACCCAAACAAATTGTCGGCTATATTTACTGATGATAATACTTTTCGCATTATTCAATCCGTTTATTCAAAATTTTTTTCAAATAACAAATTATTCCGTATAATATGATGTACAGAACTATTAGAAGACATAACAGACAGTGACAAACAAGAAGAACTTATTAAAAACTATCATAACAACAATAATCACCGCGGAATTAGCGAAACACTTCTTCATCTCAAAAGAGAATTCTATTTTCCTTTTCTGAAAAACAAAATAACACAAATAGTAAACAACTGTGACAAGTGTCAAACCCTTAAATACGACAGGAATCCTCCAAAACCAATATTTAAAAAACCAGAAACTCCTTTAAAACCCCTAGACATTTTACATATAGACATATACAGTATAAACCACAAACAAATCCTAACCATAATTGACAAATTTTCGAAATTTTCAGCAGCATACACCATCAAGAAATTCTGTATGTATACTAAAATCTTTAAAACATTTTATTACTCTTTACGGTATTCCAAAGAAAATAGTTGCTGACCAAGGCTCAGAATTTACAGCCAATATTTTTAAAGAGTTTTGTAAACAATTTCAAATTAATCTGCATATTACTTCATTTCAACAGAGCACAAGCAACGCCCTTGTAGAAAGATTACATTTTACCCTAACAGAAATATACAGAATTGTATCAAATACCAGGAAAGAAAATCGCCTTAGTGAAGACCATGATGATATACTCACAGAAAGACTTATAACTTACAACAATTCAATACACTCTGCCACAAAACTAACCCCATTTGAAATATTTTTCGGTAGAACCTTTAAATTTAATAATACGGTTACGTTCAACAACGAACACGAATACATAACAAAACTCAACGAATTCCAAAATATTTTATACCCACAAATCAAAGAAAAGCTTGAAAATGCCACTAACACTAGGATAGACAAACTAAATAAAACCCGCTCTGAACCAGAAAATCTGGAAAACCAAACTATTTTCGAAAAGAAGCAAAGCGCAATAAAATGACTCCTAGATTTACAAAACACAAAGAAAAACAAAACAATAGAGTAACAATAATCACGAGCAATGACAAAAAGTTTCATAAATCAAATATAAAAAGGTTACGTAAAACGCCAAAAAATATCTAACTAAAATTTTTTCCCTACCCACAGGATACCACTGGTACTTTCTCAAACCGTAGACATACAAAAAATAGACGAACAACAAACAGTAGTTAGATTTCGATTAGGACCTGCAAGAATAATCACTAACCACAATAATCTCATACACATCGTCAACCTTGACGAATATGCAAATACTGTTAATAAAATACAAGACACTATCTCAGCCTTCGAAAGTACCCACAGAACTACAAGCTTCACGAAAGTTACAAGGCTGAAACTTAAAGAACTGGAAAACAAACTATACACACTTATGCCCTTTAATAGATACAAACGTGGACTCGTTAACGGATTAGGGACAGCAATAAAATTCATAACAGGCAACATGGATATCAATGACGCACTTTTTATAAATAACCAAATACAAAACTTAAAAAATAGTACAGCACACATTGAAACTATACTGACAAACCAAGACCAAATTAACACAAAAATGCAGGAAAGACTAAAAAACGTCACTGAACATATAAATAAAGAACAAGACAAAATAGAAAACTACATCAACAAGCTCACAAACAATATTTTAAAAGAAGATGACATCCTTTTTGAACTTCAATACATAAGCCAAATTAATTATAATATAGACCTTTTAAACAGTCACCTAGAAAGTATTGCTGAATCAATTGTTCTAGCAAAATTAAATGTAATTTCCAAGTTCATATTAAGCACTGCAGAATTAAATCAAATATACGATTATATGGAAAATCAGTTAATAAAAACTAATTCCAAAGAACAAATATATGAACTGCTTGGACTCCAAACATACTACAATAATTCAAAAATTATATTTAATGTACAATTACCAGTTGTATCAGAAGAAAATTATGAACTTTTTCACATAATTCCACTCCCTTTGAACAAAACAAAAACAATAAAAATAAAACCGTACATAGCATAGCGTACAATAAAAACCACATCCAATTTTTTAACAAACCTTGCCCAAAAATCGAGAATTCATATTATTGTAATAATTCCCCATACACTGAATACACAACTCCACTTGCATAGCGCAAGTTGTAAACAACAAAAAGGCACTGTGCGATCTAGAAGACGTTGGAAATATAAGGTTAATTACCCAACCTGAACGAAACTATATTCTCTTCATCAACACTAATGAAACCACTGTAACAACCACTTGCAACAATGAAACTTATAACATTAAAGACACAACTCTTCTGTACTATAACAACTGTTCAATCAATATAAATGGCAAAATTTATAAAGACAGCTCCATATCCTACAAAGACGAAATTTTTCCACCAATTTTAACCTATTCCGAAGTTAACGCAAAAACCATAACTGATAAGTTAAGCCTTAACAAACTAAAAACCTTTCAAATAGAAAACCATAAGATGACATCAAGAAAAAGCAACATTATAATCTTAATAACCTGTTTTTTAAGCATAATATTCTCTGCAGCTCTTATCTACATCGCAAAGAAAAAGACTAAAATCCAGTTTACACCGAATTTTACTGCCAACGTTCCAGCACCTACGCTTTCCTTGTGGCCTTCACTTTATTCTAAGGGGGGAGGAGTTATGGAAACACCCATACCACCAACTAAACCACCAAGAGCAACAACCCAATGTTGACCCATTTAATACTTATTTTTATTACCTACATATTGTAATTATGCAAACTATTCAATTTCATTATTTTATTGTAATTATGCAAACTATTCAATTTTACTTTTATTTCCTAAAACTATTCCAAGAATTAATATTTTTGTAAACTAATTTAACTTTTCATATTTAAATCATTTCTTGTATTTTTCAACTTCCTAGAATTATTCCGGGAATTAGTATAAGCACTTTTATAAAATTGTAAAACTATAAATAAGAAAAATCAATAAACAATTAATTAATTAATATTCAACACTCAAATAACAAAGTTGTTTTTTTAACTACACTTCCCGGTGATAACTGTAATTCGCGCCTCTAGGGCAGTAAACTAGCAGTTTCAATACATACGCAAGTATAAGGTGTACGATGTAAGAGTAAATCATCGTTTGTTTGTTCGTTGCTTGGCAGTCGGTATTGAAAGTGATTATTGGGCGATTTTCATATAATTCTCCCACGCGATTTTCTCCGGAAATTCATAGCCGATTTTATTTATTTTTGGATTAAAACGCTAGTGCGGGTTTCGACGAAGAGTTTAGGCCAAAAATTAAGGCGATCCGATATCGGTGAGCGGTGATTTAAGTGTTTTAATTCGGAGTATTAATTTGGAGTAATATTAAAAAAGTGTTTTATGTTGATCTTCGGTTTTGTCTTATGCATAGCAAAGAGAATAGTGACGTGGTTATACGTACATATATAAAAATGAGATAGCAAGACAGCAACGTATGTAGCTTATGTACAAACATAACAATGTATGTATGTACATTTGTCTGTTGCTTTGCATTCTCTTTGTTTTTTGTGGGTTTAATATAAAATAAATTATACAAAGTAAAATTAAATTCAATAAACTATTCTTTTTCATTAAATACTTTATATTAACTCTACCTCCGGGTTTGTGGTACCGTGTAACAAAAAGGTGTTAACACATCGCCCGTGAGTTCGAACACTCATTGATTTTTTTAATATTATTTAAGAGTGAAGAAATAAAATATATAGGTTAGGTTGAAAAACGGGGGTCAATCCGTCCTGGATTACACTTAGGCCTGTTGTGCGCTCCATAATAAGGAGTTCCCATTCCTCCGATACTATGGAAACCTCTGAGTTTGATTACGTCAAGAACCTAGTTTCTTCAATGTACTTCCTTAAGTCTTTCCAATTAGAGCCCCTAAGAAATTCCATCTCCTGTATAATCTCCTGATTGAATGTTTGTCTTCTGACTTGGCTAAAAGCTGGACAGTAGCACAAGTAGTGCTCCAGTGTCTCGTCCTCTTCCTGGCAGGCCCTGCATGTTATATCGCCAACGATTCCCATTCGTGTCAGGTGAGTCCTTAACTCTGTATGTCCTGTTATTAAATAAATCAACCTCCGTAGTGTTGGCCTACTCAATGTTAGGACCTCCTTTGTCCTACTACCATCTGGGTCCCCCCATAGAATTCTAGTCAGCCTACCTACGGTAGAGTACTGCCAATCTCTTGTATGTAATTCTATAGCCCATCGCTTTAGTTCGTTCTTAAAAACCTGAAATGGCTTCGGACTATCTAGTGTGATGTTCGCCATTAATGCTCCCATCTTTGCTAGCCTATCTGCCTCAATATTTCCAGGTATCCCCTGATGTCCTGGAATCCATATTATCTCTATGCCCCCACATTGCGTGTATGAGTTAATCTCATCCTTGCACTGTAGTACACACCGAGATTGAACCACATGATTCCTTAGGGCCTCGATGGCCTTCCTGCTATCCGTGAATATACGAATCGGTAGTCTGTTATCGATTTCCTTCAACCATTTTATCCCTTCCGTAATAGCCACGATCTCACTCTGAAATACCGTGCTATGATCCGGCAGGCGGAAGTATTTGCTAAAGTTACGACCCATGTCACAGAAACCTCCACCCGATCGGTCACCAATCCTCGACCCGTCCGTGTATAGGTTAGTTATGGGGTTCATTGTATCTGTATCCTCCCACTCCATACCTTCCGATATTATGGTGGTGCAGTGTGATTGTACATATCTAATAGGGATTCTATCACACGTGACCGTGCGAGCGTTGTTCCCGGGTAAGACGTGTACTATACTCTGGTGTTTGGTTGTGTGTTCCCTAGTCAGCCACTCACCCATTACCATCAATCTCGTAGCAGCCAGAGCTGCTTCGTATTTAACCTGTATATCAATAGGCAGTATTGATAGAATATTTTCCATCGCCTTAGTTGATGTGGTTCTCATCGCGCCACAGATGCCGATACAGCACTATCTTTGTATCCTTTGAAGATGTTTGATATTCACCTTCCTCTCCAAGGACGTCCACCATACTAACGAGGCGTACGTCAAAATTGGTCTTACCACACTCGTATAGAGGCAGTATGCCATCTTTGGGCTCACTTCCCATTTGGACCCGATTGCCCTTCTGCAATAGGTCCAGACTCTTTGGGTCTTGATCACCCTACTTTCTATATGGTCCTTCCAGGATAACCTCCAGTCGAGTATCACTCCTAGATATTTGAGTTATAGGTGCAACAAGATTTCAAAAAAATCTAAAAGGTCATATTATTAAATATAAGGAGGATAATAGTTTTAACTGCAAAATATACGTATTTGTAGTGTATGGTGAAAAATACTGATTCAATTCCGACTGTTCTTTACGAATATCTGGCATCATAAGCTATTTCAGTATTAACATATGGCAGTACTATTTTAGCTATTTTGCTTAATTGTAAATTCGTGTCCATTAAACCTAATATTTCTTTTTATATCAATAAGCATTTTTCTTTAATTGTAAATTCGTGCCCATTATACCTAATATTTATTTTTATATCTCTCAATCAAGAATTAAGGGATGGTCGACGTGCACCGAATACTGCACCACGAGTGCTTTTTCCCATCGTGAACCACCCTTGGAATTGGCTAATTTGGATGCTAAAGTTGGCGAGGCTTAAATACACTTTAGCTACGCAATTCCGATTGAGATGAAATTTCGCACATCGATAGAAAATTGTGAAATAAGACAAAAATTTTAAATGGTGAAAGTCTCGGAAATGCATAGTTTTCGAGTTATGAGCCTCCGAAGTTTTCATATAAAAACACAGTTTTCTTACATTTTTTTAATTTATTTAGGTATATATATGTATGAACACAGGTATATGTATGTATGAACACAGAGAAGCTTTAGTTAGCGAAGCCGGTGTTTGTTATACCATAGAGGAGAAAATCCTTCAGTGCGGCTATGCAGAGAAGCTTTAGTTAGGAAAGCCGGTGTTTGTTTTACCATAGAGGAGAAAATCCTTCAATCCGGCCGAAGGCCGGCTATGCAGAGATGCTTTAGTTAGCGAAGCCGGTGTTTGTTATACCATAGAGGAGAAAATCCTTCAGTGCGGCTATGCAGAGAAGCTTTAGTTAGGAAAGCCGGTGTTTGTTTTACCATAGAGGAGAAAAACCTTAAATCCGGCTGAAGGCCGGCTATGCAGAGAAGCTTTAGTTAGCGAAGCCGGTGTTTGTTATACCATAGAGGAGAAAATCCTTCAGTGCGGCTATGCAGAGAAGCTTTAGTTAGGGAAGCCGGTATTTGTTTTACCATAGAGGAGAAAATCCTTCAGTGCGGCTATGCAGAGAAGCTTTAGTTAGCGAAGCCAAAGAATTTTTTCATAAATTTTGCATATACCATAGGATTACTTCAAAACCTTTCAAATGATACCAATATTGTCTAAAATTGTCCAGCTTCTCCTATAGTTGCTGATATTGTTATGGAGAGATTACTTGACAGTTGTATTGGACGTGTAGCCATACAACCTAGGATAATGACTAAATATGTAGACGATTTATTTTGCATAATTTCTGAAGGTGGAATAGATAATATGTTGATGGCATTAAATGAGTTTAAAAGTTGTATTAAATTTACTATGGAAAAAGAAAGTAACTGTATGATTTCATATTTAGATACTTTAATAATTAGAAAGAATAGAAATTTATTAATAGATTGGTACCAGAAACCAACATCTTCAGGAAGAATTATTAATTATTATTCGAAACATAATAAAAAAGTTATTATTAATACAGCTAAAAATTTTGTGGATAAAGTTTTAACAATTAGTGACAGTAGATTTCATGGAAGAAATAAAAATAAAATTAAAAATATATTAAGGAGTAATGATTTTCCAGCTTGGCTAATATATAGATTAATAAATCAATATGGATTAAGAAATAGTAACATAAATAAAAATGTAAATGAACCAAAAATTTACAAATCTTTAACTTATGTATCTTGAATATCAGAACGCATTGGTAAATCAGGAATATGTGATTCTGAAAAATATACAGTAGCTTATAGAAGTTATAATACATTAAATAAATTTTTTAGTAAGACAAAAGATAAATTTGATAAATTAGACAGGTCAAATTTAGTTTATAAAATACCTTGTAATGGAAATGACAATGAAGATTGCAATAAGGTATATATAGGTACAACAAAGAACAAATTAAAAACTAGGATTGCAGGACATAAAACTGATCAAAGATATAGAGATATATATTCACAAAAAACTGCATTATCTTCACATTGTTCTAGATTTAATCATTATCCAAACTTTGACAATGTTTCAATATTAAACACAGAAAATAACTGTTACTGTTCACATATGTTGTTTATTTTAACTTGTTTTTTCAAACTTTTTGAATTTTATTGAAAAATATGTGTATATGTTTATAATTTATTTAAATTTGTTTAAAACATTTTGAATATTGTTGCTAATTATGTATATATGTTTATACGTATATACGTATATGTTAACAAATTTTTTATGTATGTTTATAAACTACATATGTATGTATACATTTATATGAATAGAGTGAACAGCTGTTTACAATTTTTAAAATATATATACATGTATACGTTTAAATATTTTGTACTAATATGTTTTATAAATGTATTTAAATTTGTTTGTAACTTCCAGATTGTTGTTGAAAAATATGTTTATAAGTATATATGTATATGTGTTTTTGTTTATATTTATATGTATTATTAATTTGTATATATATATATATATATATATATATATATATATATATATATATATATATATACATATATATATATATATATATATATATATATATATATATATTTATATATATATATATATATATATATATATGTATATATGTATGTATGTATATGTGTATGTATGCATATGTGTGTATGAATGTGTTTACATATATATATATATATATATATATATATACATATATATATATATATATATATATATATATATATGTATGTTTATGTGTGTGTATGTATGCATATATGTATGTGTGTTTGTGTATGTATACGTACGTATGTATATATGATTTAAAAATTGTTTTTTTATAAATGTTTTTTAAATATATATTCATGTATAGGTTTATATATTTTATTATTGTTCATATATTGTAAATTTATTTAAAATTTGTTTCAATCTTTTTGTATTTTGTCGACAAATAATTTTGTTTCACAAACAACATATTTTTTCATATCAAATAAAATAATTAATTTCCTGAAGAAGTCACACAAAGGAGTGACGAAATATTGAAATTAAAAATTAAACTAAAATAAAGAGACCTTAAGCTTAAAAATATCAGAATACAATACTAATTAGATTAAAAAGTGTAGGAAAACATTGCATTTTTAGGCTTAAATACACTTTAGCTACGCACTTCCGATTGAGATGACATTTCGCATATCGATAGAAAATTTAAAAATAAGACAAAAATTTTAAATGGTAAAAGTCTCGGAAATGCATAGTTTTCGAGTTATGGGCCTCCGAAATTTTCATATACAAACGCAGTTTTCCTACATTTTTTAAATTTATTTAGGTATATATATGTATGAACACAGGTACATATATGCATGTATGTATGAACACAGAGAAGCTTTAATTAGCGAAGCCGGTGTTTGTTATACCATAGAGGAGAAAATCCTTCAATCCGGCCGAAGGCCGGCTATGCAGGAAAGCTTTAGTTAGCGAATCCGGTGTTTGTTATACCATTGAGGAGAAAATCCTTCAGTGCGGCTATGCAGAGAAGCTTTAGTTAGGGAAGCCGGTGTTTGTTTTACCATAGAGGAGAAAATCCTTCAGTGCGGCTATGCAGAGAAGTTTTAGTTAGCGAAGCCGGTGTTTGTTTTACCATAGAGGAGAAAATCCTTCAATCCGGCCGAAGGCCGTCTATGCAGAGAAGCTTTAGTTAGCGAAGCCGGTGTTTGTTATACCATAGAGGAGAAAATCCTTCAGTCCGGCAATGCAGAGAAGCTTTAGTTAGCGAAGCCGAAGAATTTTTTCATAAATTTTGCATATATCATAAGATTACTTCAAAACCTTTCAAATGATACCAATATTGTCTAATTAAATTAAAAAATGTAGGAAAACATTGCATTTTTTTTACTATAATTTCGGAAGTCCATAACTCGAAAACTATGCATTTCCGAGACTTTAACCATTTAAAACTTTCGTAAATTTTCTATCGATATGCGAAATTTCATCTCAATCGGAAGTGCGTAGCTAAAGTGTATTTGTTCCCTCTGTGCTTCTTCTACGTCATACTAATAAAGAAACTAGATAAAGCTAATATTTCTGTTTATATCAATTAGCATCTCTTTTGAATTGCCACTCAATTTTTTCCCCTTTCACTCAATCAAGAATTAAGGGATGGTCGACGTGCACCGCATACTGCACCACGAGTGCTTTTTCCCATCGTGAACCACCCTTGGAATTGGCTAATTCGGATGCTAAAGTTGGCGGTAATATTGGCTATGTTATATTTGGTAAGTGGATACATTGGATTAATATGTTGCTTTTCTGTTCTTAAAATTAAACAGTTGTTTTATAAAATTGTAGGGCTTCTTCTACGTCATACTAATAGAGAAACTAGAGATAATACCATTAATTTAATACATATGTTCCGAGACTATTTACATTGCCACATATTCTTCAAAATAAAGTTCTTTAGTTCGGCAATCGTTAAATTTGAGGGCAACAACATATTTAAGGGCAACAACATATCCAGCAGCAGCTGTACCCAAAACAAGAGAGAAAAAGATGCAAGATGCTCAAGACGAAAAATTAAGAAGAAAGTAAGAAGATTGATGAATACGATCTAAAACAGTAATTATTCATATATTAATTATAGTCAGATAACTATAAATATTTAGCAATTTCAATATATGTAATTATTATTTATATGAAATTTACAATTTGACTTATTGTTACAAAATCAAATTTATTTGTTGGATGGTTAAGCAATGTCTATATGCATTTCATTGGTGCTTTACCAAATCGTTAGTAGACTTTTTAAACTATGGTTGAAGTCTACTGACGATTTGGTAAATCACTAATTAAATGAATATATAACTTAAGAGATTACTTACTGCAATCTCTAAAATAAATAGTTTTTTTGTTTATGCGGTCAACACGACCGCACTTTATTTAAATCAGAACTAAAATAATTTTACAAAATTTCTTAATTTATATTAAACTAAATGACCTAAATTTAGAGGTGGCGTGATTTTAATATTTTAATAAAAATTCTTAGAAAGCAATAATTGCATTTTGCAATTATTGGGAAATTGGCTTAATTAATAAAAGACGCTGATTTGGGCTTTTTAGCATTTGCAAAAACTCTTACTTATTTGTAATTTATTGGAACAGAGGTCGTTAACTTTGTTTGCGTTAACTCTTCCCCTCTTAAATCGATTGTCCCCAATCGCTGTGGGACGTTTGGCTGGGGAGCTGAAATTCTTAGATATGGCTCAATATTTTTTTGTGCCATGATTTTTTGATTACTTGGTGACAAGTAGAGTTTTTGCTTATACTTTACAAATGCAAAAATGATAAAAGTAACAAATACAATAATAACTAAAATTAATGCGTCTGTGCTTATGCTAACAGCGTTTATAACTTTATTTTTATCTATTAATAGTTTAAGTTCATTTTCATGATTTATTTGTTTCATATAGAGATTTTCCAATTTAAGATCAAGTTTTGTAATATTTTTTCTTTCTTTAACTTTTGTTATTAAATTAGGTAATATAAATTTTTCATGAGTTTTAATATTGATATTAGTGTATGTAACATTGGATATTTCAATTTTACAATTTTCAAATTTTACAAGAAATGTTCCTTTTTGTCTTATTTCCAACTTGTTACAGTCGTGAGAGATATTTCCATAAAAATTCTTAAAAATTATTATTCCTGGCATTATTTCTGTTACCAGAGCATCTTCAAATGTTTCTAGTTCGCATTCGGCTTCTTGGAACTTGAGAATATTTGCTATACATTTATTTTCTAATTTTATCAAGTGTTTTTCTAAATTTTCCTTTACGTTTATATTAAAAATGTTGTTTTTATCGTCAACCAGTATTTTGTATTGGCTTAAGACAAGGGATTTATTCATAGCATTGGGAAGGGGTTCGAATTTTATTTTGGACAAGATATTATCGGAAAATTGGGGAATAAGTAGGGTGAGTATAATGTTATCGCCATCAAAAATTACTGCAATTTTTTGAGTCAGAATGTCAGTTGGGATTATCCATAGTTTGCTTGAGAAAATTATTTGCCCTATATCGTCAACATGATTTTTTAAAAGTGTTATGTCGTTATCGATTCTATATGTTTGTTCAATAAATTTAACGTCGTCTTCTAACGTTTGTATTCTGTTCATTGATTCTTGTCTGAAGTTATTTATATAGCCACTAATGAGTGTTTGCTGTTTATTAATATGCTGCGTAACTTTATTGATTTGTTCTGATATAATATCACTTACATGAACTAAACTTTTAAGTGTGCTGTTGGTAATATGTTCGTTTTTCTGTATTTGGTTAATGGCTTCTTTTATCAGTATTTCGTCGTCACTGTTCATAGATCCTGCAATGTATTTAAGTCCTTTACCTAATATGTTTACCAGTCCACGTTTTGATTTCGGGTGCACATTCAGGCTGTTTATTTTTCCTTTTAACAGAATAAAGTCCTTGTTGATGGTTTCTAAAAGTCTTTTGTCCTCGAAAGTTGTGGCTTTTAGAGCGTTGATATTTTCAGAAATGGCAGTCATACTTTCATCGTAAGATTTCAGATTAATAAAATGTAGGATCTTGTCATAGCGTTTAATAACTTTCAGTTCTTCCATTTTTATTGGTACGTATCCGTTGTTGCTGGTTAGGTCATGTATGTCCAATTGTTGTGCGTATGTCGATAGAACCAAAGTGAGAATCGATGCTAAAATCTGCATTCTGTCCTTCAAGAAACTTGGTTTACAAACTGTTTTTCTTTAAGATTGTCTTATGTTATTCTTGTGAACTATTCTCCCTGTCTTTGTTTTAACTGTTGTGTTGTAGTTTTCTGCTACTATTTCCTTTTTGTATCTCGCCGATAACTTGTTTCCTACTCTCTTATTTATTTTGACAAAAATTTCTTCTCCCTGAACATATTCTTTTGGTGGCGAACGGTTTGCGTTATGGTAAGTTAAATCTGCTTCTTGCTTTTGTGTGAGTTTTTGTATTGTTTCGTTTCTTTCTTTTTCGAGTTGTGCCGGGTCGCTACTAACACGTCTGCCAAAAAATATTTCTAATGGTCTTCTTCCTGTGACCGTATATATAGAATAATTATATTCTTTAACTGAGTTTTCTAAAAGTTCTTGGAATGATCTGTGGGAGTTATTATTTTGTAGGCAGCGCATAATCTCTTGAAGCGTAGAGTGGAAACGCTCCACCTGACCGTTCGAACTGCTCGAGTATGGTGCTGTTTTAAATATTGAAACGCCGAATTCGTTTTCTAACATGAATTTTATTGATTCTGAATTGAAGGACTTTTCGTTGTCCGTCATTATTGTTTCTGGCATAAGTGAAAATAAAATATCTCTGAAAGGTTGTCTAATATCTTCAATCGCTTTTGAAAGTATCGGTTTTGCAATGGCATATTTAGAAAATTTATCTACTGCTGTTAATATCAATTGTTTCCCTATTATAAGAATATCCATGTGGACTATCTGTCCGGGATACTGGGGAATAGGAGTTGGTTGTATTTGAGGTTTTGGGGGATGCCTTTCGTATTTACTAGTCTTGCAAGTTGCACATTTTTTTATAATTTTTTTATTTTATTTGCCATGGATGGAAAATAGTATTTTTCCAGAATTTGCATTTTGTTTTCTTTGCAGTTTCTGTGGGCTCTGTTATGATATGCTATAATTATTTCTTCCTGCTCTTGACTGTTTACCACATCATCTACCACTACTTGCGAAAATCTGATTTTGTATTTACTGAAGTGCGAAGGGTACAATTGTTGAATTTTTCCCATGATATCTTCTTCGGTTTTAATTTATAACGGATGGATTGAGATAACGTTTTAAAATACTAATTAATGTAGATTCTGAATAATAGGATTCAGTAACTATGTGCCGATGATAGGTAGGGAATACTATTTTAAACTGGTATCCTAGATTTACGTCAATGTTAAGAAATATTTGATTCTTAAAAGCATTAACAGGTGTTTCTACACTAATAATAAGACCATGGGAGGAGCTATCATCAGAGTTGGTAGCGATTGACAAGAAATTTAATGGTGATTCCTTAGATGGGATTTTTGATAGGGCATCGGCCACTACATTCATTTTTCCTGGCTTGTAACAAAGTTCATAATTGTATTCCTCAAGAATAGATTTCCACCTTTTCATCTTGCTATTATTGTTCTTATTGCTGAGAGCGTTGGCCAGCGGCTGATGATCCGTGTGAATTTTGACTTTTCGTGACCCATACAGATAGTTCCTAAGAGTGTTTAGTGCCCATATAATAGCTAACATTTCTTTTTCGTTAGCAGCATAATGCTCTTCAGCTTTGTTTAACGTTCGGGAAATAAATGCGATGGGTTTTCCGCACTGCGACAAAACAGCTCCGATTGCATAATTGGATGCATCGGTAATTAGTTCAAAATCTCTACTAAAATCTGGGTAAGCTAGGATTACATCCTCGGAAATGAGAGAATACTTTATTTTTTCGAAGGATTCAACAGCATCCTGGTCTAAAAAGATTTCAACTTTGGATGATTTGTTCTTGGAGGTTCGACCTCCTTCCCCTCTTAAAAGGGATGTCAGGGGTTTGGCTAACTTTGCGTAGTCCTTAATAAAACGCCGGTAGTACCCTGACATACCAAGAAAACTACGGAGTTCTTTAAGTGTTTTAGGTTGCGAAAAATTTTTAATAGCTTTAACTTTTTCTGGGTTGGTTTTTACGCCCTGACTTGTAATGATATGACCTAGAAATTCTACTTCTTTCTTAAAGAAGTTACATTTATCCAATTGAACTTTCATATTGGATTCTTCTAATGCTGCAAATATATTTTTTATGTGCTCAAAATGATCATCTTCTGTTTTGCTGAATATAATGATGTCGTCTATATACACATAGCAGCATTTTCCTATGTATTTACGTAAAATATCGTCAAGTGCACGCTGGAAGATCGATGGTGCATTCTTGAGTCCAAACGGTAGACGTGTAAATTCGTATTTTCCATTGTTTATGCTAAACGCTGTTTTCTCCATATCAGATTTTTTTAGTGGAATCTGATGAAAACCACTTTTGAGGTCTAATACTGAAAAGAAATTGCTAGTGCCAAGTTGAGAGATTACTTCTGTAATCTCAGGTATTGGATATCTGTCTGCTATGGTGATTGAGTTTAATTTTCTATAATCTATTACCATGCGATACTGTTTATTTCCGGCTGAATCAGCTTTCTTAGGCACAATCCAAACTGGAGAATTATATGGCGATCTCGATGGCCTTATAATTCCGTCATTTAATAACGTTTCTACTTGACTTTCAACCTCTGCTTTAAGCGACGCAGGGTAAGGATAAAATCGCGTGTAAACTGGAGAATCAGTTGTGGTTCTTCTTTCGCCCACAACTTTTGTAGTGTAAGTAAGCTTTTCGTCTGGCTCACAAAAAAGATTAGGATGAACCGTTAGTATTTTCCTCATCTTTTCTTTTTGTTCTGGGGACATGTTACCCTCTTTAATATTTATGGCATTAACATGTTGAGTGGGGAGTTGTTTAAGATGAACCTTGAATCCGTTTTTTAATATCATGTAATGCTTATGTGTATAAATAGTAGCCTTTAGATCTCTTAGAGTATCATTACCTAAAATACCGTCGAATGTTTCCAATGAGGGCATTAAATAAAATTGTATTTCTTCATCAATTTTAAAAAGTTTTGCGTAAGTATGTTCAATAATTTTGATATCTCCAACGATTGATTTTGCAAAAAAGTGGTTTTCATTAGGGATACGTTTCTTGACTAAATTTGGTTTAATATAATTCTTACTAGAGCCTGTGTCAACTAAAAATTTTAAAATGTTGCCGCTCTCCGTTTTCACCTCAAGGTAGGGCAACGAAGAGCTAATCATGCTAAAAAATGGATATCACTGGGCTCTCCATATTGCAAATTGTCATCATCGTCTTGGGTGCTTCCCACTTTTCCTGTGTCTATGTGGTATGTTCTCTGATTTTTGATTTTTGTTGGTTTTCCCATTGGTTTGGCCTTTTATCGAAAAGCTGATTTTGGTGGGGTCTATTCATATAGTTTACGCGGTGTGATCGTAAACTCTGATCCACATCCATTGGCTCCGGCCGAGGTTGCGGTTTTGGTGGACGAGGGGGATTACTATTCGCTTGATTTTTTTGCTGGAAAGTATTGTTCCAAGGTTGGCTTGGACGTGGAATATAAGCTAAATGGGGATAAAATGTTTTATTTTGTGCGTTCCCTAAATTACGTTTCGGTGGCAATTGTGGAGATTGATTTCTTCTTGCGTTACTGGCATGGCTTGCACGAAAGTTTTGATTTTCTAGTTTTAAGCACAAGTGAAGTACCTGAGGTAAATCAGTAGGTTCTCTTATTCCTAACAGTCGTGGCAAGTCGCCATTAAGACCTCTTATAAATGTATCTAAGGCCTTATCTCTATATGATCGTTTAACGATTCATTACCCATTTCGAGGCATCCTAATTTGTTCAATATCAGGGAAAGATGAGTATAAACTTGTTGATAGAATTCTTAAATGCTTTTGTTTCCTTGAACTAAAGTCATCATCTGGTATTCCAGGGTAGATAGGTCACGCTTGTCACCGTAATGCGTTGTTAAGCATTGTGAAATTGCCCGCCAGTTCAAAGGTGTATTGTATGATTCCAATGCCACGTCGGCATTGCCGGTTATTTTATTTCTTATTACGCTCAGTATTCCATAATACTTAGGCGTACCTCTGATTGATTCGTAGATACTTAATATCCGTTCAACACTTTTTTTCCAAGAATTGAATTCTCCAGGCTGCCCAGAGAATTCTTTTAGACATTTCACAACGTCCGGAATTTTGTCCATGTCATTTAGGGTGTCAGCGTGTCTGGTTATTCGTTGGTCTCCTAGGTCTGCCAAGTTAGCACGAGGACTAAGAGTATCCTGCACTACTTGAGGTCCTTGTTCCCTAAGTACGTTTGTTGCTATTGTTGATATGAGCGACCTTAAATCATCTAGGCTCAACTGAGCATTTTCTGATGGCGCTTCATTACTTGAAGGAAGAATAGGGGGACGAAGTAAATTGTTTGGGTTTGCCGTTTTTGTAAAAAAAAAGTACTTTCTCAAAGATTTTTTTCAACTGGAATAATCTTGACTTTAGTTAACGATAGTTTTTATTTTTTTTCAACAGGACAGGAAGAACAATATTCTTAACACTGATTTTATGTTAGATAATTTTTTATTTAAGATAATATAACTTAAATTCTAAAATACCTTATTTCAACCTTAAATTACTAATGTATTTGATGATCTTCTGTAGAGATTTCCGCGTCTTACTACGGCTGGATTGATGATTGCACAGTTTTTTATAAGTTGATGAATAGATTCACAATTGAAAGCCTTACTGTTCTTCAGAGTTTTTTTCCAATTTTCGATACAGGTTCAAATGTCTTTTAATACACTTTAATAGGCTGTGATTTTATATATAGTCACTTAACCCCTGTCTTTTGAAGGATTATATATTTTTACCCAGTTATTGTTTTACTTTTTTGTATCCTTTCGAAGAATATATATATTTTTTTTTAACTCGTTGGTATTATAAACAAAAAGTCACTATAGTTTTTTTCTGTTTTTAGTAACCTTTCGAAGGATAAAATTTTTCTTTAACTTGTTGGTATTATAAACAAAAAGTCACTAGGGTTTTTTTCTGTTTTTAGTATCCTTTCGAAGAATAATTTTTTTTCTTTATCTACGTTTTCGATAGGGCTGGCACGTTGTATGCCTCCTTTTTACTTTCGTTACTTAGGGACCGTTATCGAAAATACTTTTTAACCGGGCGCCAGTTTTCTACCGGACTGACCAACTTCACTCGGGCGCCACTTAAGAGATTACTTACTGCAATCTCTAAAAAAAATAGTTTTTTTGTTTAAGCAGTCAACACGACCGCACTTTATTTAAATCCGAACTAAAATAATTTTACAAAATTTCTTAATTTATATTAAACTAAATGACCTAAATTTAGAGGTGGCGTGATTTTAATATTTTAATAAAAATTCTTAGAAAGCAATAATTGCATTTTGCAATTATTGGGAAATTGGCTTAATTAATAAAAGACGCTTATTTGGGCTTTTCAGCATTTGCAAAAACTCTTACTTATTGGTAATTTATTGGAACAGAGGTCGTTAACTTTGTTTGCGTTAACTTATACATTGCTTAACCATTCAACAAATAAATTTCATTTTGTAATTGTTATTTTTAAATTAATGAAGTATTTAAACACAGTAATCACACTTTTAAACACCAATAAAGAAAAACAAAAATTTTTAAACATTTAATATAATATATAACGTATATATCGCACTCGTTCAACTATTGTATTAACTCAAAAACTTCAGAGTTTTCAAGAGAGACAAAAAACTGTTTTCTTAACGCTTAAGGAAGTTTTCATTAAGAAAAGTTCGGCAATATTTAGAAAATCCATAAATTATTGTATTGCGCTGTATAACCTTTTTATTTGTTCATTGTCTGCTGATAGAAAAGCGATTTTTTTAGTTGTGTTGTGTTTTTCTATGATATTTATTTCTGTATTTAATACATTTTTAAAGCAGATAAACACGAAATTAAAAAAATACCGAAATTCACAGTCTCGGTACTGACGATATGAAAAACTTGGAATCGATTGCTGACCGAAGTCCTTTCAAAAAAATGTTCTTGAAACTATGTGATGAAGTCACAAGGGAAATAAAATATTCAAACGTGAAAGGTGAAGACAACGAATATAAAAATGAGGATATATGCAACTTCATTATAAACAAATATTGCCTATTTTTGCCAATGTGGTCAAATGTTATGGGTATCTTAATAGATTCTTCAGGAAATCATTTTAGTAATGCACCTTGCTTAAGCCATATCGTTAATATTTTATATTGCTTAGTTCAATTTGTTTATTTAATTTTCTTTTAATATATACTACTTTGTCAGGACCCAAATTTACTCCTTTCTTAAATCATTCCTGATTTTTCGGAGTATTCTCTTGGATTCTGACTAGTAAAAATACCTAACGGTTGTGACGACACGTTTCCGCTGGTATGCTGGGGTATGGCTCAGTGGCGTCCAGGGTCGTTACATAAATATTTAATTTTGCAGGGATATGAAAATTAAACTCCAGAGATTGAATTAATTGGGATCTTTATTGTAGACAACTGGGCTTCGACGAAGTGATGATGATTGCAGCGGCGTGGCGGGTGGCACAGTGGCCAATGACGTATTTACTTTACGAGGTTTTACGAGTAAACGCAGGGAGTGGCTCGGACAAGTGTCTTTACAACGCGGTGTTGGTGAGCAAAGAATATATCCTCAGGTAGGGATTTCAATCCCGTTTAGCTGATAAATTCTCTTCTAACCAGCACAAATGCTTCCCAATATGAAGCTAAACGCAGAGAGTGGGCTTGGACAAGTGTCTTACAACGCGGTGTTGGTGAGCAAAGAATGTATCATCAGGTAGGGATTTCAATCCCGTTTAGCTGATAAATTCTCTTCTAACCAGCACAAATGCTTCTCAATATGAAGCTAAGCGAACAAAATAAATTTAATATTACCAATGACTTACCTCCACGCCGGCTGCACAGGAACTCCTCGTTTGTGCGGAATGCTTCGCCTTTTATAGCTGTGCGCAGCAAGTACAATATTTTCTTGTCTGTTTTCTTAACTTAACATCTACTATAAAATTCTATCATAATGTACAGTTCTTACAATATATAAGAATAATGTATAAGCAACGTAATAACTACGAACAATTCTTGAAATCATAGCGCGTATGTTAAATTAATATATAAGCAATTCATCACCACTCTACTTCGTTGACAACCAGCTTAAATATTACAAATAAACAACAATCAGTATGTGTACATACCGACATACATGAGTAGGTAAACGCGTACATGCCAACTATATGATCACGGCTGTGCGATGAAGAGCAAAGCAGATCACAGTAACAACTAACCAATGCATGTATGTATGTTTATGCACAAGTAGTATGTAAGACAAATTGATATTTTGGGTGGCGACCGTTACTCATGTCGTATGTGCATAGGCATGTATGTAGGTACGTAAGTAAGTATTTTAATATATTAGCTATTTTGCAAGTTTATCAGCACAGTGGGAATGTTTCGTTAGTTAGGTAATTAAAATAAAATTCTCTTCGAATTCAAAATATACGGGTACTTATCTCTAGTGTGCGCCAAAAACGAGGTTGGCGACTTTTGGTCGTCACACGGTTTGGTTTTATTCGTTTGTTCGGTCCTTTGTTGTTTTTCTTATGTTTAAACACTTACTTGTTTGTGAGCCTTTGATTAAGTGGCACATTCCAACTGTTTTATACAAATGCCCATAATCGAAATAAAGGTAATAAAGAAATATTTAATTCAATTTGAAAACACTAAATAACAATTGTCTTTTTATGAATTTAGCTTCATCCTACAAAAGCATATTCTGTTGCAGGAAAAATCAATCCGACCATGTGATTTCATAAGAATTGACCGGAAAGATAACATAAGCTCTTTAAAAGATCTGTGGGTGCTGTTGGCTGAAGTAGTAGAACACGAGACTATGAAGCGGAGAGTCCTGAGTTCGAGCCCCAGCTGAGTCATGAAATACTGTGTTGAAATCTTCTGATCAGCATTAGTGCGTGGTTGTGTTAGTTGTTGCCAGCCTGTTTTCAGTGATGAAGGCATAGAACTGATCACTGAACATAATTGGCCGCAACTGACACTATCATGTACTAAAAGCAGAGTAACAGCACCCACCTTCGTCGGCCCTGTAGCAAAAATTAACCGGCGAAGTAAAAGGTTGAAATAGCTACAAAAACAACTGTCTATCTTCTCATCTTTCCTAATCTGTCCCCTCAATACTATCCCCTCGTTTTCAGTTCCAGCGCAATGCATTGCATATATAGGGGACATCCCCTGAGTGCTGGTCCTACTCCTAAAAAAAAAAAAAAAAAAAGATACCGGTACAATATGTTTGAAGATATGAAAACTGAAGATGTTGATCGAACTGTCAGATTTTATTCAAGGAGAAAATATAAATACCCTTGGAGTTAACACAGATCATGATTACTCAATACTAGCCAAATATAGTAAAATTGGATTATCTGAAGATATCCAGCCAGAGGAGAGTTGGAACAAGAAAGATCCAAGAAAACGTAAAGCCATAAATCCAAAGCATTTATTGAATGCCAAACAAGCTAAAAAGTTTGTGAAACACACCTAACAAATGAATCATCAATAAAGAAAGAACACACTTATTGTGAGTCAAGCGGTTCTTCACAAAATAAGATGGAACAAATGCTTTATTATTTATTCCGTTGTAACGATTTATTTACATCGTCTTATCCGAGATTCTATCAATTGGAAATAGGATTTTACAACTTCTTGGATAAAGAGGATTGGTATTCCCTAAAAAAAGATAGACTTTTGACAAACCTTGTATTAGATTGTGCTATTTTATGTGCTATTAAAGAAAGTGCTAAAAACTTTTCAAGTTTACCCTATCAAATCAATAAAATTAACTTTGATCGATTAAAAAAAATCATTTCACTTACACCAGAAATGCTTTTCATTCCAGTTTTGCGAAAATATCATTCAATTTATGTATTTTGAAAGAAAAAACAAAGGAATTTATTTTTATTGACTCATTTATTTCATTTCATTTATTTTTATTCATATGCAATATCTGTAGCCCAATTGGCCAATATAAATATATTACAAGTTTCAAAAACTATGAGAAAATATAATATAAAAACTAAAATAAATATAAACTTTAACTCTACGACTCCTCTAAAAACTATGTATAAACATTAAATTATAATCATAAAGCTATGAAGCCATGAACCCAAAAATCAGTACTTAGGAATATGAAGATGTGATATATACACGAAGCATTCGTTCAAAAGTAGTTAAAGAACCAATAAAGGTACGAAAAGCTATTGGTAAACTATTCCAAAACCCAGCAGCTCTTATAGTAAAAGAATGTTCATAAGTCGCATTAGAAATAAGAGCATACAGAATTTGAGGATTTCTTTCAGAATTGGCAAACGATATTAAACGCGAAATACTCTCTGGCTCACGATATTTAATAATTTTAAATAGATATATTAATAAACGAAATTTAAGGTAGTCACCAAATGTAAAATTCAAAAAATTTCTTAAATGTAAAGACACATGCGCTCTTAAACGTAAACTATAAACATAACGAACTATTCTATGAATAATGTGCTTAATTTTGTTGCAGTTAGTCACAGAGCAACCAGATATTATTTCAATACAATAATTTACTTGAGACATTAGCAAAGCATAAGCAATAGTACTCTTAACACATAAAGGTAAATATAAATTTAGGTGATATAGCCTACGCAATGTAAAACAAACTTTAGAGCATAAATTACTAATATGCGGCTCAAAGGATAATTTGTCGTCAATTATAACTCCAAGACAGCGTAAATTATTGACCGTCTCAATAGTAGTGTTACAAATACTTAAATTCAGATTAATAGTACCAGACCTGTTACATTTGAGATCATAATGGCAATATATATTACAATGATTTCGTTACAAATGTTTTCAAAAATAAATCGTGGAAATTTATAGAAATTTTAGATAGAACAAAGCAGAAATATTCTGTGATTTGTGGTGTTTTCGTCATTATGTATATTATTAATTTTATGAACGGAAAACCAATGACTAACCTATATTCTCCTAACCCGTTTAGAGAGGTTATTAAAAACATGATCTTTAAACATGCCGATAACCGCTCAAATTTCTGTTGTGATTGTGGAAACTTTAAAATAAATAAAATGAAGTGTTCTACTTGCACTTACCATGTTTGTGTAAGCTGTATAAAACATATATAATGATCTATTCACTGCATGCAAAATATGTACTAACAATATTTTTAAATAAAGAAGTGTGTGAAATGCCAAAAAGAAGTCATTAAAATTTTAATATTATGTACATATATTAACTTATGTATGTATTACAATAAATCAAGCAATATGAGTGATAAACAACAAATCGCACTTCTTTTCAAAGCACTCTATAGATAATGACTATAACGCATGATATTAAAAAAGGCATCCACAGACAAATACAAATTGCACTTCCTTTCAAAGCACTCTTTAAATAATGGATATAATGCATTATATAAAAGAGGCATATATTCTACTTTGTGCTCAAGACATATATTATTTAGAATTATGTAAATAATGGTTTAGGCCTATTGGGGAAGCCCGCCATTCAAGAAAATAGGCAACGCACTAAGTGTAGTACCTCAGTGGTAGTGTGGAAACCTACACGTACAGGCAGAATGACATCACTTATTCGACTTAACTATTCAAAAGATTCCAAAATATATGTATGTACCAGAGATGTAAATGAATCACTCATTTTTGAATTTATTCACGAATTATTCATGCACTGAATCGGCAAATTAATAACAAATTCATGTTTCAACTTCATTTGAAGTAATTCAAATGAATTGGAAAAGAATTGCAATTCATTTTTCTAACTCATTTGAATTAATTCAAAGTCAATTCAATTCAAATGAAGTGGAAATGAATTGATTCAAATTTCATTCAATTCATTATTTTGTGAAAAGAATTCATTCAAAATTTAGCTAATTCGTAATGAATTGAAATCAAAAAAGAATGATTCATTTACAACTCTGGTATGTACATATCGCAGTCGTTCTACAATACTGTATTAATTCAAAATTTTTTTTTTATCTTTTTGGCAAGAAACAATACATAACACTTATGTCTACCTATGGTTAAAAATAGCTTTTCTATCTGCAGACAATGAACAAATAAAAAGGTTATACAGCGCAATACAATAATTTATGGGTTTTCTAAATATTGCCGAACTTTTCTTAATGAAAACTTCCTTAAGCGTTAAGAAAACAGTTTTTTGTCTCTCTTGAAAACTTTGAAGTTTTTGAGTTAATACAATAGTTGAACGAGTGCGATATATACTTTATATATTACATTACACAACCAATGTTTAAAAATTTTTGTTTTTCTTTATTGGTATTTAAAAGTGTGATTACTGTGTTTAAATACTTCATTAATTTAAAAATAACAATTACAAAATGTAATTTATTTGATGGATGGTTAAGCAATGTATATATGCATTTAATTAGTGATTTACCAAATCGTCAGTAGACTTCAACCATAGTTTAAAAAGTCTACTAACGATTTGGTAAAGCACCAATGAAATGAATATAGTCATTGCTTAACCATCCAACAAATAAATTTCATTTTGTAACAATAAGTCAAATAGTAAATTTCATATAAATAATAATTACATATATTGAAATTGCTAAATATTTATAGTTATCCGACTATAATTAAAATATGAATAATTGCTGTTTTAAATTGTATTCATCAGTCTTCTTACTTTCTTCTTAATTTTCCGTCTTGAGCATCTTGCATCTTTTTCTCTTTTGTTTTGGGTACAGCTGCTGCTGGATAAGTTGTTGCCCTTAAATATGTTGTTGCCCTTAAATATGTTGTTGCCCTCAAATTTAACGATTGCCGAACGAAAGAACTTTATTTTGAAGAATATGTGGCAATGTAAATAGTCTCGGAACATATGTATTAAATTAATGGTATTATCTCTAGTTTCTCTATTAGTATGACGTAGAAGAAGCCCTACAATTTTATAAAACAAGTGTTTAATTTTAAGAACAGCAAAGCAACATATTAATCCAATGTATCCACTTACTAAATATAACATAGCCAATATTACCGCCAACTTTAGCATCCGAATTAGCCAATTCCAAGGGTGGTTCACGATGGGAAAAAGCATTCGTGGTGCAGAATGCGGTGCACGTCGACGATCCCTTAATTATTGATTGAGCGAAAGGGGGAAAAATTGAGTGGCAATTCAAAAGAGATGCTAATTGATATAAACAGATATATTAGCTTTATCTAGTTTCTTTATTAGTATGACGTAGAAGAAGCACTGCAATATTATAAAATAAATGATTAATTTTAAGAACAGCAAAGCAACATATTAATCTAATGTATCCACTTACCAAATGTAACATAGCCAATATTATCGCCAACGGAACAAATACACTTTTGCTACGCACTTCCGATTAAGATGAAATTTCGCATATCGATAGAAAATTTAAAAATAAGACGAAAATTTTAAATGGTTAAAGTCTCGGAAATGCATAGTTTTCGAGTTATGGACTTCCGAAATTTTAGTATAAAAATGCAATGTTTTCCTACATATTTTAATTTAATTAGACAATATTGGTATAATTTGAAAGGTTTTGAAGTAATCTTATGATACATGCAAAATTTATGAAAAAGTTCTTCGGCTTCGCTAACTAAAGCTTCTGTGCATAGCCGCACTGAAGGATTTTCTCCTCTATGGTAAAACAAACACCGGCTTCCCTAACTAAAGCTTCTCTGCATAGCCGCACTGAAGGATTTTCTCCTCTATGGTATAACAAACACCGGCTTCGCTAACTAAAGCTTCTCTGTATAGCCCCACTGAAGGATTTTCTCCTCTATGGTATAACAAACACCGGCTTCGCTAACTAAAGCTTCTCTGCATAGCCGGCCTTCGGCCGGATTGAAGGATTTTCTCCTCTATGGTATAACAAACACCGGCTTCGCTAATTAAAGCTTCTCTGTGTTCATACATACATATATGTACCTGTGTTCATACATATATATACCTAAATAAATTAAAAAAATGTAGGAAAACTGCGTTTTTATATGAAAATTTTGGAGGCCCATAACTCGAAAACTATGCATATCCGAAACTTTCACCATTTAAAATTTTTGTCTTATTTTTCAATTGTCTATCGATATGCGAAATTTCATCTCAATCGGAAGTGCGTAGCTAAAGTGTATTTAAGCCTCGCCAACTTTAGCGTCCAAATTAGCCAATTCCAAGAGTGGTTCACGATAGGAAAAAGCACTCGTGGTGCAGTATGCGGTGCACGTCGACCATCCCTTAATTCTTGATTGAGCGAAAGGGGAAAAAATTGAGTGGCAATTCAAAAGAGATATAAAAATAAATATTAGGTATAATGGGCACGAATTTACAATTAAAGAAAGATGCTTATTGATATAAAAAGTAATATTAGGTTTAATGGACACGAATTTACAATTAAAGAAATGTACAAAATGGCTAAAATAGTACTGCCATATGTTAATACTGAAATAGCTTATGATGCCAGATATTCGTAAAGAACAGTCGGAATTGAATCAGTATATTTCACCATACACTGCAAATACGTATATTTTGCAGTTAAAATTATTATCCTCCTTATATTTAATAAAATGACCTTTTATTTTTCTGATATTTTGTTGCGCTTATAACTATTTTCCTAGACAAACCTAAAATATGCCAGCTATTGCGATCGACACGTAATTTTGTTAGCTTTTGATCCCAGGTAGCGTCAATATTGGCATTTTCTTAGTTTTTGAGTTATAAGCTAAAAACTAAAACAAGAAGTTTATATATTGACCTTTTAGAGTTTTTTGAAATTTGTTGCACCTTTAACTTTTTTCCTAGGCACCCCAAAATATGCCAGCTATTGCGATGAACGAGTAATTTTGTTAGCCTTTGATCGCAGGTAGTTTGAATATTGGCATATTCTTAGTTTTTGAGTTATAAGCTCAAAACTAAAACAAGAAGTTTATATATTGACCTTTTAGGGCCATTATTACAACTTAATGATAAAGTTCCCAATAGTTAACCTTAACATTAGCTAACGTGAACTATAAAGTGACCTTTAAAGTTTTTCCATTATTACAACTGTCAGATAAAATAAAAAATTCAATGTATATATTGTGGCAACATTGCGGTGGATACCGACTACTATTAGTGATTTTAAAAAAGCGTAGTAGCAACGATTTACTTTTGTTTATTTCTTAAATTGAAAACGTTATTATCTTTTCTGTGTGTTAAATTATTTTGCTACTTGTGCTAAGTGCTTTTGTTGTTTGCGTAAATTGTGTTATTGAAAATAATGTCGAAACTAAATACGACTGAATCGGAAAGAAAGAAAGCGAAAAATATGTTCTTAATTATTTATATAAAATAAACGTTGTCTATTGTCCATTTTTAGGTTTAAAAGTTAGAATTATTTCATTTGACATAAAAATGTTGCTAAAGTTACCATATTTTCAGAAGACACTATGGCAGCTTCATTTGCTTAAAGTTAACTTTGAAAGTTATCATGAGGATCAACCTCCTATTAGCTTATTGTTGTAGGATTGTGAACCTACTACGATCAAAATACAACTGTGCATTTTAAATGTCATCCTTCAAAATACTTACTTCCTGTTTAATAAAAACGATCGCTCTCACTTGTAATTGTAACCTAAGCAAAAGTACACGTTTTCTTATAACCAGCAAATAAATATAATTGAATTGTTTTTAAATTAAGGACTTGGGGTTTTTATTTATCATCCAAACCATAACAGAAATTGGCGACGAGGATTAAGGAAGTGCAGGAAGAAAAATTTTCAACTTTTAAGAAAATAATAAAATTACACCTTGGCGAAACCGATATTTTGTTTCTTGAACAACATATTACGGCATCGTAATGGCAGAAACAAAGATTCAGGAGTTATTACAACTGCAAAGCAAATTGCTTCAAATGCTTACAGAGGGCCGCACTGAAAAAAGCCAAGAGACTCTAATGGAAATGTTGGCCAGCAGCATAGCTGAGTTCGTTTATGACCCGCAAAATAATTTAACGTTTGATGTATGGTACTCCCGACATGAAGATGTATTTACTGTGGACGGAAAAGATTTGGATGATGCAGCCCGTGTACGGTTGTTGATGAGGAAGATGAATTCTGTAGCATACAGAAAATACGCAACGTATATCTTGCCTAAAAACCCTAGAGACATTTCTTTTTCAGAAACAATCAAACTACTGCAAAATCTGTTTGGTTCAAGAGAATCTATTTTTAGCCTTAGGTACAAATGTTTGCTGCTAGAAAAACAACCCCAAGAAGATATCGTCACTTATGTAGCTCGTGTAAATGAATGCTGTGAAAAATCTAAGCTGGCAGATATGACAGCTGATCATATGAAGTGTCTAATTTTCGTAATGGGTTTGAGGTGCAGACAAGATGCAGAAATGCGTACAAGACTACTAGCTGGGTTGGAAGATGAGACGGAGCCAAAGTTGAACAAGTTAGTTAGCACGGCAGAGCGAATGCTAAATTTGAAGAAAGACACTGTGATGGTGGAACATCCAAATAAAATCGTGAATACTGTTAGAGACCCGAATGTAAAGAATGTAAATGGTAAGGGGAACGTTAAGCCACAACCTAAGGCGAAAAAGATGCCAAAATCGCCCTGTTGGAACTGTGGTGCGATGCATTACGCAGAGCACTGTGAATTCAAGAATCATAAATGCACTGAATGTAAACGTATGGGTCACAAGGAAGGTTATTAGGTTAGGTTAGGTTAGCAGGTTGCTGGTGAAAGGAAAAACAGAGACCAGCCCACTTGGGTCCAATTATTTTGATCCCTTTGTGACACCTGTATTCAAGAAGATTGAAAAGATAAGAAAAGAGGAAGAAGTGGGGATAGTCGAAAGTTAAGGTAAGAAGGATAGTAAGGAAGAAGATGGGATACATAAACCAGGCGTTATGGTCGTGCATACACGCCCCAGGGGAGTCAGCTGCCGAACCAGCCACTGCTCCTAATAAAGAGACTCAAGTATATCAGCCCTATTTCCGATATCTCTGAAATGTCTCCAAAGCGTGCCTTGCCCAGAGACTGTAGGCGCTGCTCCTCCAGAGCAGGACAGAAGCAGAGGAGGTGTGCAATGCTTTCCTCTTCCTCATCATTGCAACTGCAGCAGTAGTCGTTATAGGGGAGCCCCATGCGCCTGGCATGGATCCCAAAGGTGCAGTGACCAGTAAGTGTGGCCACTATATTACGTAGATGACCTCTTGCGAAGTTCAAAAGATCCTTCGTTCTCCTAGAGTCTAGGCGACGTCATAAGACTCTTGATATCTCGCAAGTGGATTCTCTGAACCACCTGTCCTGAGCCAATTCGAATAGTGCAACATCAAAGCGTCTCCAGCAAGATGAGAGTGGAATTCCACTTAGTTGGTCGATGTCGGCTTCCTGAAGTGTGGTTCCTCTCCCCGCCAGTTCATCCGCCTTAATGTTGCCCGTGGTGGTCCCATGTCCCCGCATCCAGTTCAAGGTGATGCGTGAATGTTCCGCAAGTCCGTCAAGGGTTCCGCGGCATTCCTTGACTGTCGGTAATGAATTGGATGTCCCGGTTCGATATCCGATAAAACCTTAGCCATAACGCTGCCCTTTTAATAGCAGATATTTCCGCCTGCAATACGCTACACTCATCCGGGAGTCTGAAGGACATCTCCAAAGTCTGGAATAAAGGGCTTATGCCCCAGGTAGGGCCAATGGCTTTCCTACAGACGTAAATTGCCACCAAGGCTTTCCTCACTCTTTCATGGACATTAGAAGTCCATGATAGCTTACTATCAATCACAATGCCCAAGTATTTGACTTTATCCGAGAGGTCCAGGGTAATGCCATTTAGTTTTGGGTGGATAAATGGGGGAATCTTGTACCTTCTCGAGAAGAGTACCAGTTCCATTTTTGTAAGGTTGACGCTGAGTCCGCATCTCAAACACCAATCGTTAACCCCTTTAAAAGCTGTCTCCAGCCTCCGTGACATAGTGTCCAAATGGAAACCTGATATTGCCACTGCAACATCATCTGCATATGCAACAGTTTTAATACCCATGGTCTCCAGACTTCTGAGCAACAGATTCATCGTTACATTCCACAATAAGGGTGACAGCACCCCACCCTGCGGGGTTCCCCTGTGGGCCCTCCTGGTGATGGTGGCTGTACCTAGGGTGGAAGTAATAATTCTGCGTGAGAGCAAATTTTCAATAAGCCGAATAGTCGTCCGGTCAATGCCCAGCTCGCCTAGAGCGTGAATAATTGACATTGGATCGATATTGTTAAAGGCCCCTTCAATGTCCATGAAGGCGGCCATAGTATACTCCTTGTACTCAAGAGACTTTTCTATATGTCCCACGAGCGAGTGAAGGGCAGTCTCAGTCGATTTAAATTTGGTGTAGGCATGTTGAGACGCGGAGAGGAGAGAGTGATTTATGGATGCTTTTATGTGAATATCAATAACCCTCTCCAGTGTTTTCAAAAGGAAGGATGTCAGGCTTATGGGTCTGAAATCCTTCGCCTCAGTGTGCGAAGTCTTCCCTCCTTTAGGAATGAAGATCACGACGCATTTAGTCCATTTTGTTGGAATATATGACCAAAGGATATAACCTTTATATATAGCCAGTAACCATAGAATTACGAGAGCTGCGTTAGGTTGCAGGTCCGCGGGAATAATCCCATCCGGTCCTGGAGATTTGAACGGATGGAAACTATTTATGGCCCAGCATATCCTTTCCGCATCTATGTCAATGGAAGCGGAAGGCTGGCTATGTGTGGGATATACCTGCGGTATTACGACATCAGATTGGGAACCCGGGAAGTGGGTGTCCATAAGAACCTCTAACCATTAGTGGTCCAACTGCCATCTTCTTTGTGGATGTAGCCGGGTATCGACGGCTTTTTGGGTAGAATCTTACGCAATCTGCAAGTCTCGGAAGTAGATTCTACACTAGTGCAGAAGCTCCTCCAGGTCTTACGTTTTGCGTTCCTGACCTCATTTTTGAATCTATTCAAGGAGGCTTTATAGAGTGTCCAGTTTCCCGTTCTCTTTGCCACGTTGAAAAGTTTGCGACAGTTCCTCCTGGTGACTGCTATATCCTCAGTCCACCACGGAGGTCTTTGCTTATGGCCATCACGATCGCATTTGTCAGTGTGTCCACTGCTTTGTCAATGGCCGCAGCCTCCCCTATGGTTGGAGGATGCGCAGTATAATTGGTGAGGATACAGCTCTGTTCCTCCCAATTTGTTCTTCGTCTATTGACTCACAGTTTTATATTACTACCTAAGTTGCCAACCGTGAAGGTTAGATAGCGATGGTCAGAGAAGGAACAGTCAGAGGACACCTTCCAATCTCGAATTAAATTGGCATGTTTTGCGCTAATAAGTGTTATATCTAAGACCTCCTGTCTGTTCGATACAATAAAAGTTGGTTCTGAACCCTGATTTGACACCACTAGTTTATTTTCTAGAATGAAATCAAAGATACACTCACCCCTTTCATTTGTGTTTGTGCTGCCCCAGATATGGTGGTGCTTATTTGCGTCGGCTCCAAGTATTATGGGAGCGCCTTTTGCATTTGCAACCTGGACCAAGTTGCGGACCAGGTTACTTGGAGGTGGACCCTGATGGTCGTGGGCCATACAGCAGGAGGCAAACCACACAGAGGTTTGTCCTGTTTCCCAGGCTGCAGTCACCGTATCTTCATCACTATAATTAGATAAAATGAAGATATTTAGGTTGGCTTTCGCTAGAATGCAGGATCTAAAGTTCTTTTCATCATTACCTGAGTTTTTGGCATACATCTGTTTGTAGCCCTTTACGACGAGTCCAAGAATTTTGCCTTGGAGGTCCATGGCTCCTGGATCAGCGCAATATCCTCTCCGCTCTCCGAGAGCCGGAGAGTCAACGCAGCAGACGCTGCCTTACAATGGTGAAGGTTGATTTGAATAACCTTCGCCATTTTAAACGTCCGGGTCATAGTTGACAACGATTTCCGCGTCCCCTGGATTTGGGTCCAGGAGCGCGTTCTCGTCTTCCGCGAATTCCAGTTTCTCCAGGAGGTCTCCAATCAGACATGAGTCTGTTTGGGAACATCCCAAATTCCGCGGTGTCGACTATGCCCTCCATTGTGGTAGCATTGGCTGACCCTTGCGACCCCTCCATTCGGTCGGGGTTTTCGGGATCGGGTTTGTCATCACTCCGGTATATACGAAACCTGATGCCCATGAACCCATAGTACACCAGGCTCTGCCTACCCCGGAGTAGAGACAACGTCTCCTTGTTCAGGACCACGATCGCCTTCCTAGGGGCACCTACCGGCTCGAAAACCTTTACTACCCTCCAGTCACTGGTAGGTAGGTCTGGGTTTCCTCTCCGGAAGATGTCCACGAATTCCGCAGGGTCATGTGGTTCTGCCGGAATGATCGCAATTGCTCTCGGTCGGCGAGGAACCTCGCGCCGGACCACACTTCCCCTAGGGACTCAATGAGGTCCTTTAATTGTGATGTCGACGGCTCGTCCCTACATGAGACCAGTTTGACGTGGCCCTGGAACCAGCCGGCATCCGTAAGTTGTGGCGAGTGCCCCTGAATCCCCTCTGGATTCTGCAGGTAGACATTCAGTAATCTTTGACAGATCAATCCTCATTTTTCGTGGTTGATTGAGCCGTCGCTGTTACTGCGGTCAACAATAGCCCTTACCAGCGGGTTTCTTGCAACTTCGCTGTAAGGCCTATTTATAACCGCAGCCTCCTGCCTGGGGCGCTTGCTCGATGGCTGCGTTTCTTGCTGCTGTTGCGGCTCTTCCGCTAAGCGTTGCCTTTTAGGCGCTGAACTACTGACCGCTGCAGCATTGGAGCCGCTTTGGGCAGCCAGACGGGCCTTGGCCCATGCCAGCGCGGATATCTCCTCACTGGTTAAGTCCTTGGTCTGTTTTTTGTCTAACTGCTCGATATGGCGTCGAGCAGCCCGCTCTTCAGCGGAGGCTTTCCGCGCATCGAATTGTCGATTGCGCCTTTTCTTGTCATTTAAGGCAGCTGCTTGTGCCTCAGCTGTGTATGAGGCAGCCGGTGCAGCTGCTGATGTTGCTTTGGCGGGTGCATGTGGCACTGCTGGTTTTGCTCCAGCTGCCGCACCCACCGATTTTGGAATTGGTGCTTGTGGCACTGCCGGAGGTTTTCCGGTTGGCGCACCTTTGCTGGCCTTAGCCTTTGCTGCTGCAGATGTGCTTGGGCTTACGTCCAAGGACACACTGCGCAGTAATCTAGCCTTCCCTAGTGGGAGGGCTAGCGGTTTGTTTTGTTTTTTTATTTTTTGTTCTTCAATTTTGTTCCCACGAGTTGCGCGTAACAGGCGGACCACCCACCGCAGTGACGGCATGCCGTGGGTTAGGCAACTATTTTTGGGTTACAACCGACCCGTGCCCTGGCGTTGGAGGGGAGCTGTTAGCGACTAGTCCTCTTTAACCACTGACTAGCAATTCAGGTTCTCGGCACTGCTACCAACCACCTTAGCCTTACAAGTGGTGCAGTTTTGGTCCGCGGGCTCCAACCCAGATTTCCTACATTCTTGAGGAGCATCTTCCATTGTTTAGAGCGGTCCACGACCAACAGTGTTGTGTGTGTCGTGTAACACTCTTGGGACTGTAGGGGCTGCTACCGCCACGAACCCAAACTAAGGAATGTTGAACGTGTCAGATTCCTTCCCATCTCTGCCTCACCTTTGGTGGGGTGTCGATAGAGGTGGGAAGTAGCCCCGGATGATGCCTCCCACTTGGTTCTGACAGCCATGGCGCTTCTTTGGCAGGGGACGCCCAAGCTGATGAGATCCTTTGAATGGGGTTTTCCTAGTGTGGAGCCTGATCCGACCCAAACCTGTGGACGTTCAGTGGTGTGTGAAGGTCCGCAAGTTCGAGTCAGACCCAAAGACCTGATAGTGACTCAGCTGACCACTTGTGCAGCGTATCAGATGAAGGTTATTGCAGCTCACAGAAAAGTAAACCGTACAAGGGAGCATTCTATGGCGGTAGAAAGAAAAACCATCAAGGTGATAATCGACCAGCAAGCAACCAAGTACAGGTAAATAGTGTTAATTTTGCAGCTCGCCGCAAATATGTTGAAGTTGTTATTAAACCAACAACACCAACGACTCACAGTGAAGGGAAAACTTTCAAACTCCAGATTGATTCCGCCTCAGACGTAACTATTATTGGCAAGCAAAATTGGCTTGACTTGGGCAGTCCAGGTTCGCAGCTCCAGCATAGCCACGTTATCAGTGCGTCACAAGGAAAAATTCGTTTTATAGCAGAGTTCCCTTGTGAACTTCAGCTCAATGGGGAAGTACAACAAATGAAAATTTTTGTAGTGGATATTGACTCCCTAAATGTACTAGGTACAGATGCACTTGATATTTTTGGTATATGGGACAAGCCATTGAATAGCATATGTTGCCAAGTCGAATGTTTGGTGCAAGAAAAGGTTGAATCTGTAATGGCAGAAATTAAACAGCGGTATGCTGATGTTTTGAATGAAATACCATCTACATGCAGTAAGGCAGTGATGCAACTACATTTAAAGCCAAACGCTAACCCAGTATTTCGCGCTAAACCACCAGTGGCGTATGCAGTACAACCTTTGATAGAAGATGAGTTAAACAGGTTGCAGCAATTAGGCATCATAACACCAGTTGACTTTTCAGATTGGGCAGCCCCCATAGTAGCTGTTAGAAAGGCATCAGGGGAATTTAGAATTTGTGGAGACTACTCATCAGGTTTAAATGCAGTGTTGAAACTTCACCAGTACCCCTTGCATACAGCAGAAGATATTTATGCGAAGATTGCTAATACTCATTGTTTCACCCATATTGATTTGTCGGATGCTTATTTGCAGACGGAGGTGACAAGAGAAGCAGCCAAATTACTAACCATTAATACCCATAAGGGTTTATTTACTTTCATCAGATTGGCACCAGGTGTCAAAAGTGCACCTTCCGCGTTCCAACAAATAATGGATACCATGTTAGCAGACATTGACCATACGGCAGCGTACATAGACGATATAATTATCGGTGGTGTAACATGCGAAAAACATGTAAAAAATGTATTCAAAGTCCTGCAGAGGTTACGAGAATATAATTTTCATATTAAAATGGGAAAATGCAAATTTTTCTCAACAGAGGTGAAATATTTGGGAAACATCGTGTCACAATCAGGAATACGACCAGATCCAGAGAAGATCAAATCAATCTTACAAATGCCACCGCCAAAGAACGTTTCAGAGCTTCGAGCATTTTTAGGTAGTGTCAACTACTATGGTAAGTTTGTGCGCAACATGAGCAATTTAAGGGCACCTTTAGACAAATTGCTGCATGACAATGTGAAGTTTGAGTGGACAGCAGAATGTAAGTGAGCATTTGAAAATTTTAAAAGTATTTTAAATTCTGATTTGCTATTGACGCATTATAATCCGAGTCTACCCTTGAAAGTAGCAGCAGATGCATCAGGTAAGGGCCTTGGAGCTTTCATTTGTCACATTATGCCTGATAACACAGAAAAGGTTATAACACCCGCAGAACAAAAATACTCAGATAGAGAAGGAAGCGCTTGCGTTAATTTTTACAGTGAAAAAGTTCCATCGATACATATTTGGAAGAAAATTAATTTTATGGACTGATCACAAACCTTTACTTTCTATCTTTGGCAGTAAAAAAGGTATCCCAGTACATACTGCAAACCGATTGCAAAGGTGGGCACAAAAAATACAAAAGATTTTGGATGTGTGGAAACTCTGCCGAGATTAATAAATGATGATGGGAACGAAGATATGGTGATAGCATGTACTCAACTGGAAGAAGATATGACATCAATCCTGAATGATCAAATTAGCGGTTTTCGAGTTACGGTTAAGATGGTACAACAAGCTACAAACAAATGTGAGCAGTTGCAGAAAGTTATCAAAGCCCTAAATTCAAGATGGGAAACAGCCGTTAAAGATTCACTACTCCCATATTATAGGCGCAGAGATTCGTTGAGTGTAGTGAACGGTTGTATACTTTACGGAGAGCGTGTCATCATATCAACCCATCTACGAAATCGTGTGTTGCATCAGTTACATAGAGGTCATCCAGGCAAAGAAAGAATGAAATCTGTGGCCAGAAGTCATGTATTTTGGCCTGGCATAGATGAAGAAATCGCAGAGTTTGTAAGAAATTGTCAGCCGTGCGCGTTAGCAGGAAGATCACCAGGAAAATCTACACCCCAGCCTTGGCCTCTAGCAACAAAGCCGATGGAAAGATTGCACGTGGATATAGCGGGACCTTGTGATGGAGTGTACTACTTAGCGATGGTTGATGCTTATTCCAAATGGCCGGAGATATTTGGCATCGGGAATATAGCCTCAGCAGCAGTGATTGAGAAGGTAGACGAGACGTTTGCCAGATACGGGAATTGTGATACCATCGTTTCTGACAACGGCACACAATTTGTGAGTGCTCAGTTTCAAGAATTTTTGAGGAAGAGAGGAGTAAAGCATGCTCGCACTGCCCCTTATCATCCACAGTCAAATGGACAGGCAGAGAGGTTTGTAGATACCCTTAAGAGAGCACTAGCAAGACTCAAAAATGAGGGGACGAGTGTTACGAACTTGCAAACATTTCTACAATCATACAGATCTACGCCAAATCCAAATGTTCCAAATTTCAATACACCAGCAGAAGCATTTCTCAATCGCAAAATAAAAACATCTTTAGATTTGCTGAACCCATTGTATCAACATGAACAACAAAATACAAACTCAGAAAACCACAGTGGACATGAAAAGAAGCTAAGAAAATTGGAAGCAGGTGACTTAGTGTATGCTCGAGTATATTCACAAAACTCCAGACGTTGGGTCCCTGGCACCGTTATTGAGCGAGTTGGAAGCGTAAATTACAACATATTGCTCACCAAGAATCGAAGATTAATACGATCACACATAAACCAACTAAAGCGCAGATATGAAAACGAAGATGGCTCAACGCGACTTCTATGCGACAGTTTTGATCTCTACAATTTATCTCATCGTAACTCCTCTGAGGTTGCTAGGGATGACAGCAGTGATAGTGAAGCAGCTGTACAGCCAGAAGCAGATGGCCCAATGAATGATTCTGATAGCAGTGAAGATGCGTCCCAGCCGGTGGTAGAAACAAATCCACGTCTACGCCAACAGGTACAGAGACCTGCCTGGATGAGTGACTATGTCACTTCTTAAGAAGGGGAGGTGTTGTAGGATTGTGAACCTACTACGATCAAAATACAACAATGCATTTTAAATGTCATCCTTCAAAATACTTACTTCCTGTTTAATAAAAAAGATCGCTCTCTCTTGTAATTGTAACCTAAGCAAAAGTACACGTTTTCTTATAACCAGCAAATAAATATAATTGAATTGTTTTTAAATTAAGGACTTGGGGTTTTATTTGTCATCCAAACCATAACAATTATCAGTTACCATTAAGGTTAATATTAACTTGTAATAATCAAATAAAATTTAACTGCCAGATAGCATCCTATTGTTAACTATTTGTAAGTTGTAATAATGGCCCTTAGAGTTTTTTGAAATCTTGTTGCACCTATAACTTTTTTCCTTTATGCCAGCTATTGCGATCAACGCGTAATTTTGTTAGCCTCTGATCGCAGGTAGCGTCAATATTTGCATATTCTTAGTTTTTGTGTTATAAGCTAAAAACTAAAACAAGAAGTTTATATATTGACCTTTTAGAGTTTTTTTTAAATCATGTTGCGCTTATAACTTTTTTCCTAGGCACCCCCAAAATATGCCAACTATTGCGTTCGACGCGCAACTTTGTTAGCTTTTGATCGCAGGTAGCGTCAATATTGGCATATTCTTAGTTTTTGAGTTATAAGCTCAAAACTAAAATAACTCACTATAAAGTATAGCGAGCACATGGCGCAAATCGATTCTAAGAAAAAAAAGCGCCCACACCCCACTTTAATAACAAATTTGTAAGCAAAGCTGCCACGTGTTCCAAAAAAAAAAATCTTGTTAAAACTAGAATAAGCATCAAATCCTGTTTTTTTCATAGAGATTATTACAATACCGCTGTATGCATATTCTTTAAGCCATTTAATAGAAATTATGCACATAAATACATAAATAAAACTTTAGTGTTATATCCTGGCTTAATATCTGCAAATTAAAAGAAAAATTCATTAAAATTGTTGAATTCTTTTACGGTGCAAACAAACATGTTTGTGGCGACAGGATGCCATCAAGGCGAATTCACTACGAATGAATTCGCCTTGGATGCCATTTTGAAACCTTCGAGTGGCTACGACCTACTTTTGTGTCTGCAATGACTATACAAAATGCGTAGACCAGCTGTTGAATAAACCTGAAACTATGTCAGAAGCAATTAACATGTACGGTTGTGACCAAATATTATTAACCTTCTGTAAAATTTTTGTTTCTGACAGACATGCACATTTACATATGAGTTGAAAAGTTGACAAGTCAGATATAAAAAACATGTCGTGTATGGTAGAATTTAGATGTCATACGTAACGTAAAAGTTGCATCTGTTACGCCTTTAGCTTTTACTCTGGAATGGGTAAACTAAATTAAGGTATTAACGTTTATCAATAATGTTTACTCACTTTGATTAATAAAAAGCTCTTATTAGAAGTAAGAAATAGGGATAGACACGCTAAATTGACTTAAAAGTAGGTTTCAATTTATTGGTTTCAAGTTGATAAAACCGGCTACATGTCGAATATGTTTTGAATTTTAAGTTTTAAGACACTCACGCATATTTTACTGACACATGCATACTATTTAAATTTGATTCGAACTGGCTCACACATTTGGTTTCCAAGCAAAAAATTTCAGGCAAGAAAACAGCCGATAATATTTTTATTGAGCACTTATGTAGTTTTTCTTCTCGAATGTTCTGCCGTTATAATTTTGTGAGTTTTTTTTTGTTTATGGAAAATAATAGTTAAACTGATATAAGATTATTCTAAAGTTGTTTTCTTTTCGATGACACCTAAAAAAAAAAATTGTTTAAAACTGCATGCCATCTTCATACGTCGCACTTATAAATTTTTGTGAATTTTGACAATCAGTAGCTGGTTTCTGTAACTCTCACATCGACAAATTTCTCACACAACACGATGGTAATGAAGAAAAAACTATCTAAATTGAAACAAAAAATTGTTTCTCAAGTGCAAGTGTTTCTGTAATTACTTTTTGTGAGAACTGTATGTCATTTGACCGTTTTTGACGTAAGTCATGGGAAATTTGAGAATAAAAGCGTTTCTGTTAGGAAATTTTGGGAGAACTTTTACACTTGATTTGTCAAAACAACTCACAATTTAAAAAGACGCGGAAAGAACACGTTATAAAAAAATTAATATTTTTTATTGCATAAATACTTAGAGTTAAGTTTTTTGTTACACCTTTTTATAAAGATATTATTATTGTTTGTCTTTTGTTTATTAATTTTTTTTATGTACTTACAGATATGTATACATATGCCGCTTTATATAATTTATTTGGGTAACAAATAGTTAATAATAGTAGGAATAATAATAATAATAATGCTCCGGAATGGTAAACTGATCAGTTGTATACCTTAATTTTTGGCGATAAACCTGCAACATGTTTTGCTTATCATGTTCAGCAACCAATAATTATACACTATACATTGTATATATATTTTTTGCACACAAACAATTTTAAGAAATTTAAGATATTAAGTGCTATACATTGTATTTGCTATATGCAGTCCCGTGATGATGGGAAGAAAAGGAATATATTGCATATATTGCAAAATACATTTGTGCGGCTATATTTGCCACGGCTGGCGCAAAGGATGCATCTAGTATTTAAAGCGCATTCGCGCTTTTTCATTTGGCTTAAACAGATACTTCCAGTTCTGGTTGCTTATCAGAATCTTCGCGATCTTGAGCAGAAGTCACTAATCAATTTCTTTGCTAAAGCTGCCCGAAAATCAATCGGTGCCACATTTTTTGCAAAGCTGTTAGCACACACGTATTTGCTGTATATCAAGTAGCTGGGCAAGTATGTTTGCTTCTGGTAGTGAAAGGGTTAATTACTTTTTTCACACAAACCATTTTCTGTTTACTTTTTCTTATTTGGTTACTTTTTTGCTTTTTGACATTTGCTTGATTGGAATATACCAATAAAAACGTAATTAGTGTTGTTTCTTTTTACTTTAAATTACAGAAACGTTTTTTTCTCACATATCGAGAGACAATTCAATTTTTTGTTTCACACTTCATGCGAGAATTACAGAAACTAGCTACAGTATGTGTAAAGCGGGCCATCCATTATACAATATAATGTTATGCTCTCGGAGTTTCCTATCCAAATAAGTCCAAAGATTTTCGATGGGATCTAACTCCGGGTTTTGGGTGTTGGTAGAGCTTTCGTATTGTATAAAATCCATAATTTTACGACGATTATATTATTCACTCTAATAGTTTCAACTCTTGAACATCTTTATAGCAATCCTTTAAGTTTTTCGTTATTTTTGGCGCAGATTAATGTGAATTTACTCGATTTTCTTTAGGAGTTTATCTCTCTTCTCTTAAAGTCGGAGAGTTTGCGCGACCTTTGCATGAATATTTTATATGCTACCTCCATCTTTTGACCTTTTATTTAAATTTTCTATTGTTTGTCGACATTGATCAAACATATCACAATTATATTTTATTGATTTGCCTTGAATATAGAGATATAATATATATTGTCTGTCTGAATAATTTAACTTCTTTCCGTTTGACATTTTTTAAGACAAACCTTACAACCGCACTCAAAAAGAACAACATTCCAGTTAGCTGCGATCAACAACGCCATTACAAGTGTATGATCAAAAATAGTACAAGAAGAAATGCAAAACAAACAACATGGTTTTGCGCATTTGTTGTGTTTTTTTATCTTTTAATTTTTACGTTTATGTTTTTAATTTGATTCCTGCTGAGTCTTTTCCTAAATTTACAAAAACAAACTTTAGAATATATTATTGAGAGGTTTAAGCTAGTTCCCATGCGGTTTTCATTGATGTTAATGCAGAGTATATTATGCGAAAAACGAATAACTAATTATTGAGTTCCTGTTATAGCTTTGATACCCTACAAGAAATGAATGACTGAAACTAATACACACAACATATTTTCACTAACACATATGAAGCAAATTTATATGAAATTTTTGGTAACGATGCTGCCATTGTTTCGTTTTCGCAGAGAAATTTGAAGGATGGGTTTTGTAAAGCTTATTGTTTATTTGATATTAGTCATATATTTACATATTCATTTAATTATCATTTGAATAAAAGTTTTATGAAAATGTATTGATTATACTTCAATATATTTTCGTCACTTTCTTATTTATTGTGGCAATAATATAATTTTTATACAATTGAATTCACGATATTTTGGAGATTTTTTGGGAAAAAAAAGTATGGCAAAAGATTTTGGTAGTGGCAATGTAGACGAATTTCGCATTCGTAGTCCTTTTCTAACACATATGTTAGAGTGGAACACATATAGATGCCAATCTAGTTAGCATTGCTTTTTTTGAGTGCTTGTTCTTATAAGTTTTAATTTAATATATCGGTCGGTCTTTTTAAAAAAATCGTTGCAGATAAAACAACATAATAAGTGAAAAAATGAATAAAAGATAAATAAATTTTCAAAATATAATTTCAATAGAAAGAAAGGCATATGAGTCCAGTGTAAAAAAATTTAAAGAATTGCTGAACTCAAATGAGAAAATTCAGTTAAAAAGTGTTCAAAGTGACAACTTGGAAAGGTATTTTCCCTATCCAGCAGCATCTACATCTGGTTGTGGACCGCTTCAAAATACAGGTGAGTGTGGTGATAATGTTGATACTGATGGTAAAACAAAATGTGAGGAGATAAGATCATGGGCTGTTAGGAACCAAATTTCTCATTGAGCTTTGGATGATTTGCTCCTTACTTTAAAAAGAGTAGGATTTAGTGAATTGCCACTATCTTCAAAAACTCTCTTCAATAACAAAAAAGAAAATGTTACCATATCGACTATTCCAGAAGGGAAGTTTATGTATTTAGGAATACAAAAATACTTCCTTTCAGGAAACTATGATTATTTAAGTGTGGGAATTGACGGTCTGAAACTTTTTAAAAGTTCTAATAGAGTTTTTTTGGCCCATTTTAGGAGCAATTACCGGTTTTCCTAATGTCAGTCCATTTATGATAGGATGTTTTTCAGGTTTTTGGAAACCGAAAAATATAGGTAGTTTTATGACTGATTTTTGTGCTGAAGCTAAACTTCTTAAATGGGATTAAAATAGGCCTTAAGCAACGGTTATTGCGGTTTAGTGTTCGCCTATTTGTTTGCGATTCCCCAGCTAGAGCTTTTGTGACAGGTGTAGTGTCCCACAATGGCAAGGATGGATGCCCCAAATGTTGTCAGAAAGGGCTTTATAATAAGAGAAGGGTATGTTTTTTGAAAAAATTTGGTGCTCCCAGTACTGATATGACATTTCACTTTTGATGTCATATTTCTCATCACATAGACCAGTTTAAAGAGAAAAGAAGTATTTTAGAAGAATTGGGATTTGAAGTGGTTTCTCAATTTCCCTTAGATAGTATGCATTTAGTTGATTTGGGGGTCACTAAAATTTTTTTTTTTTTTTTTTTTTTTTATACACACCTATATTTATTTATTGTATCTTCAAATATGAACTAACAATAAGTAGTCAAATCTTAAATCTAAATATAATTATTAGGCCCGACCAGTATCGGACATAAACTTAGTGATAGTAATTAATAATACATAAATTTCGTATTAAGCACAATAATTATTTTCAAGCAGTAGCATTTGGGGTGCTGAGTATTAGGGCCCTTGTGTCCCTCTTTTTTAAGCGGATGTGTCCAGTAAAGTTCAGGATATTACGAGCAAGCGGATTAGGATGTGACTCGAGTTTTGTTAAATATTTACCTGCATATTTTGCAATTTCTTCAGTCACTAGTGGCATATTTAAATCTCGATGTATATTTGAATTTTTGATGTACCATGGAGCCGATGTTATCAAACGTAAAATTTTATTTTGCCGTCGTTGGATTCTATCCACATTTGAAGCTGAAGCAGTGCCCCATAGTTGAATTCCGTAGGACCATATAGGTTTCAGAAGAGACTTGTATATCAAAAGTTTGCAGTCTAGAATGAGTGTTGAATTTCTGCCAATCAACCAATGTATTTGAGATAACTTAAGTTTCATTTGAATTAGTTTAGCGTCAATATGATGTTGCCATGTAAGCCTTCTATCAAGGTGTATGCCAAGGTATTTCACTTGAGAATGTTGAGGAATATTTTGATTATTGATTCGAATGGGGGAACAGGTATCTTTTCTTAGCGTAAACGTTATATGAACACACTTTTGTTCATTCACTTTAATTCTCCATAAGTTCAACCATCTTTCAAGCTGGGTAATGTGTACTTGGAGATTTCGGGATGCCTCATCATGGTTTTTGTGCATACTCATACAGGCTGTATCATCGGCAAATGTAGAAGTGTGGATGTTATTGCTCACAGGCATATCACAAGTATATATTAAATACAAGACTGGCCCCAGAATACTACCCTGTGGCACACCAGAAGATATGGATTCGGGAACACTCATGAAGTCTCCTTCCACAACAGTAAACTTCCTATCAACAATATAACTTTCCAAAAGTTTTTCTATATTTATTGGCAAATATGTCTTCAATTTTAAAAATAGGCCTTCGTGCCATACTTTGTCAAATGCCTGAGAAACATCAATAAAAAGGGCAGAACAATACTTCTTTTCTTCAAAAGTCCTCCTTATAACTTGAACCAATCTATGCGTTTGCTCAATAGTGCTATGCTGACTTCTAAAGCCAAATTGATGATCCGGGATGCACCCATTCTCAGCTAAAATTGTGGACAATTTAGTCATGAGCAGCTTTTCGAAAAGTTTTGAGACTGTTGATAGTAAGCTTATAGGCCTATATGACACAACCTTGGTAAGATCTTTGCCTGGCTTTGGAATCATTTTAATCTTGGCAAGTTTCCAGTAATGTGGAAAATACTGCATTCGTAAAATGGCATTAAAAATAAATAGCAGGATTCTTATTGCAATATGAGGCAAATTCATCAGCATCTTGTTACTAATTCCGTCAATACCTGGAGCTTTCTTCGGATTAAGTTCAGCAATTAATTTTTGTACATCGCGCATCTTAAACTTTATGGGTCGTGGGGGTAGAGCAACTACACTTGGCAAATCAGCAACACCAGTACATGTGTTTGGGGTAAATACGTATTTTAAATGATTAGCAAATATGTTACCATTTTCAGCATTACTTCTTGCCCAACCTCCGGTAGATGTGCGCAGAGGTGGTTTAAGCTCAACGGGGGTTTTCAGCTTTCTAGCAGCGCGCCACAAAGAGTAATTAGATGCTGGTGTGACATCAAGACCTTCCAGATAATTTTTAAGAGATGCAGTTTTTTCAATTGCAAGTAACTCTTGGAGTCGTTTAGTGCACTCTTTAAATCTGATTTTAAGTTGCGGTGATCTGTGCTGTTGCCAATCCCTTCTGGCTCTTCTTTTTTCACATAAGGCACGTTCAATATCGGTAGAATTAATTTTATTAAATCCAGTCTGCGGATGGGAGGTAGTAGCATGTTCAGCAGCCTGTGTAATCATTTCGTTAATGTTGGCGATGTTGGCTTCAATATCCTCGGGTGTTCTTAGCGTAATGTTTTCCGTGCAATGACTGCTAAGATATTTTTTGAATCGCAGCCAATTTACACGACTGATCAACTTCACATACGAGTGAGGTAAATCACTTCTCTGTGGGCTACAGATTGTAACGATCGTTGGAGAGTGATCGGACGAGAGATCTAGAGAAGCTTCAACGTTAATTAATTCCCTAGAAATGTTCTTCATGACGCCAAAATCTATAACATCCGGAATTTTATTTATGTCAGTAGGCCAGTAAGTAGGCTCCCCACTCGAAATGACGTCCAAACCCATTTTTGAAATTGTGTTGAACAAAGCTCGACCTCTGGGTGTAATATGACGAGAACCCCAGAACGTATGTTTGGCATTATAGTCGCCAGCTGCTACGAAACAAGGGCCAAGAGATTTATAGAAATCCTCGTATTGATTCTCAGTAATTGCGAATCTGGGAGGGGAGTAAATTGATGATATCACAAAATTTGTGCAAAAATTTTCAACACAAATATTCGTTGCTTGTAGATATTACTCACAAATGTTGTCAATAACATAATGTTTAAGTCTAGATTTTATTAGAATTGCTGATCCACCGCATGCTCTTCCTCTCGGGTCCTTTGAATCATATAAGGTGTAGCCAGAAATTTTAAAAAGGCTTCTCGAAGTCAAATGAGTCTCTGAGACCAACATTATATCAATATTTTTTTCCGTGAGGAAGTGCTCAAGTTCATTTTTATGTTGGCGAATGCCGTTTGCGTTTCAGAAACATATTTTTAACGTGTTCATGGCTTCTTAACTAATGCCTGAAGCAGTGTATTCTGCATTCGCAGCATTTCTTGCATCATGCTAGTCATATTTGTTGTAGAACTATTAATAGTCAGCACCAGATTCTCAATAGTAGCTTCAAGGCGACTAAAGTTAAAGCTTGAGTTTGCATTCGTTGGGTAATTTGGCGGTGGAACATTTTGTGTAGGAAAAGAACTAGTCTTAGCAGCATCGGCATAAGATACACGTGAACTAACTGGTTGGCTTGTTTGAGGAAAAGTGGCGGAGTAAGCGTTTGCTGCTTGAGGTGGAGCTAGTTTAGGTTTTTGACCCATAGTCTGTTTAACAAAAGAATATACAGGGCATCCTCTATAGTTAGCGGTGTGATTACCTCCACAATTACTGCATTTTTTTTCTGCTTGATCTTTTGGCTTCGTGCAGCTATCAGTACCATGCAATTCACCGCAGATAACACAAACTGTAGGTAAATTGCAGTAAGTTTTTGTATGACCATATTCTTGGCAATTGTGGCACTGTACGGGACCTGAACGCTTATGTGGCTCTTCAACTGTAATTTTTCGGTATAAAAGGTATTTTAGGCTATAAATTGGATGTGTCTCGTTTTTTTTCAACTGTATATCATTTGGCTCCAGATCAACACGAAATAGAGGCTGTGGGATCTTCTCTCTATTGATTATATTAGTAACACTTTTTACTTTAAATCCTTGTATGATGAGTGCATCCTTTATTTCGTCGGGATTAACATAAGCATCAATACCCTTCAATACGATTTGCATACCTTTAGCACTTTTAAGCTGATAAGTATAAAAATTTGTTTTATTTTTTTCGAAATTAGTAATAATTTTGCGGAAATCTTCTTCTTTGTATATTTGAATTTTAGTTTCATCAATTTTACCACGTTTTATTGGAATAACGTGAAATGCGTTCTCACCAACTGCCGAGACTAGTTTTTTAATAAGGGCATTCGAATTTTTTTCTCTTAGGTATATTGGTGGTGGCTTGGAAGTTTTTTTTGATGAAACAGCATCTTGGTCGTTATTTGCTTGCAATATTGAAAAACGATTTTGACGGTTAACTGCTGCGATGTCGTTATCCCTGGATATCTTGGGAACCGATGAAATTTTTGATGAACTGGGGCTTCGCCCGCGCTTTAAAATCGTGATATATCTGTCCATTCCGACTTGGACTTTGGGTTTTGGGCTACTCTTATCTTCAGTGACAACTTGGTTAAGTGATGACCTCGATCCCGAAGCGGGTGATATCGCTGAGTTAAATGTGGAAGTACTAGGCAATAATATCAACGATTCACTAGATGGCATTGGACAAAGCGAAGTTGATCGCTGACGAAACTGTGGTTTTGCCGTCAGAAAAAGTCTATTATCAGTTTTTTGATTTTTGTTAAGAGCTTCAGAACTCACAGCAAGTCTATTATCGGATTTTATATATTTTTTGTTATCATTATGAGCATCAAAACTCACAGTAAAATAGGCATTTCTGCCATTAGGACTCAATTCACTATTTTTTTCCTTTAAGTAAAAATTCCTTTCACTAAAAATTGCTTAAACTTCTAATTTGTAAAAGTAATATAGAAAAAATTGATGAGAAAATTAATTTCTTTGCTAAATATGTTCCATCGGAATTTTGCCGTATACCCAGAAAGTTAGACGAAATTAGCAACTGGAAGTCTACCGAACTTAGATAATTTTTATTATATACAGGAATTTTTATTCTAAAAGATTGCATCAGTAGCGATCAGTATTATCATTTTTTGTTGCTACATTGTGGTATAAGAATGCTGTCTTGCAAACTTTCTTATAGCAATTCAAGATTTTGTTAAATATTTTGGTATCTTGTATGGCGATGAACTAATTAGTTTTAATGTTCATGGCATACTGCCTTTATCTGATTGTTGCAACCAGTTCGGTCCCTTAGATTCATTTTTCGGCGTATAAATTTGAAAATTATATACAATATATTAAAAAGATATTGAGGAATCCAAACCAAATTCTCCAACAACTGTTCCGGAGGATTAAAGAAGGGAAAAGGCTGGAATCAGTTTTATCTAATTCTTCTAAATTAGGAAGCTTTAGAATAAACTACAAGAAAGAAAAAGACAGTTTCTTTTATAGTAAAGTGTCAGAGAGCAACCGTATGCGAAACTGAAACATTTTTATGTCAAGTCTTTCAGAATAAAGAAAACTATTTCGACCAACCTTTTCTCTCCTTTGATCTAGGAATAGTTGTTGCAAGCAATTTACCTGCAGAAGCTAAAGTTATCAAAAGGGAAGATATAGAATTTAAGTATTTTTATATCCCCCAAGATAACAAGTTTCTGTTAATACCCATTTTACATCATATTTTACACAACCTTACTCATTAGCCCAGAATCCACGATCTCGTTTTACCATCCGTTTTAACAGAATAGTTTCACTGCAATCACCTGTATATTTTGAACAAATCCTTAAACAGTTTTACACTCGACTCATATGTTTTTTTAATATATTTATTACAATAATATATCTAAATAATTTTTTTCTGATAATTACATGAGCGTTTTCCAAAATTTTTTTGATGACATCAGCCAAGATGTAGATGTGGGGTGCAGTGGTCCAGGCCAGGGACAAATTGTTAGAACCACATTCACTGCTGCTCAAAATCAAGGTAAATCAATACCATAAACATTATTAGAATATTAATGGCTTTTATTTATTTCTTGCCTCAGATATCGTAGATATATTAAAGCGTATAGAAAAACGAATTGGTGTAATACAAAACCAAACTGGAAAATATTACCCATAACCAGCAAATCCTGGCTAATGCGCAATCCACTATAGTCTCCAACTAAGAGGCTATAGCAAATAGAATCGAACTAATGGAGAAAAATGTAAGAATTTTATTAATTTGATTATTGTTATGTCATAAATGAAATTTGTTGTAGTTTTCAGTAAAACCTGAATTAATGGCCCAAGCCAATGTACTATTAGAATGTAAGGTTGTGTTGAAACGGGTAGAATCCTCAGTATGCCGCATGACTTGGCAAATGAAAGACGAAAATATGAATGAAGAGGCTTCCATGCTTCCACTTAAATCTGAGGAAGACGTCCTAAAAATTGAAGAGAAATTAAAGCATGATGACTTTGCCCAAGCAATGGTAATAAAATTCTATTTAATATGAAAGCTATAAATACATTTGAATATTAATACTTTTACAGCTTACGTACGCTAATAAGCTAAAGGGCGTATCGGAAGATATAACCGGTGTAATCCGTGGCGTTTTTACTGATGACCTGCTGCCGACGTACAATTGATAAGGTAGGTGGGAAAAAAAGCCCTCGCAGATCTTTCAGTCTGCAATAAAGTTATACGAGGTAAGTATATACATATACATATATACATATGTATATATATAAATATACTGATATCTATATATTAATATCTCCTTGTTACGTTCCAGATGTCTTCAAAAATTGTCTGAAAGGGAATTTGAAAAAGCTGTTAGGAAGGCTATAGATCGCAGCCATAATCGGGTAAAACAAAAAACATATTGAAAAAATCAAAAATAATATAATATAAACTTAATTACATTTATTTATTCAGTAGTATTTAAAATACTTTAGTTACATAATATTAAATTTAAAATTAAACAAAGCTTTATCTTTATATATTTCTTTTAAATGTTATTCTTATTCTATTAAATGTATTAAAATTCTTCTCATTTTTCTCCTTATATAATATACGTATATATATTTTATCTTATTTTTAGTTAATTTTAAATAAAACTTAATATAACTAATATATATATAAACGGTTATCTTTAATGGATTTGTTCATTAGGTTTGGCTAGTTAGGTTAGGTTAGAGGGCCGTTGTCCCTGGCGGGACAATCCACTTGGGTCCGTCAATTCGGTCGCTTTGTGATGCCCTAAAGCAGAGGACCTCCTAAGGGATGTCCCCCGCCGTTTCAAACCATCCTGTACCCCTGAAGAAGGATGATACCCCTGAAAGCTCCATGTTTGCCAGGCTGTCTAAGTCTGACAGGAATCGGGACCCCAGCGCCACTGCCCTTGCATTTGCAAGGGATACAGAAGATGGAGGACAGTCTCTTCCTCCTCTTCATCATTGCAGCTTCTGCAATGGTCGTTGTATATTACACCCATCCTCCACGCATGAGTCCCAAAGCTACAGTGTCCTGTCAGAACAATCACCAGTTGACGCATGCGCGCCTTGTCAAACTTGAGAAGGTCGCGTGTTTTGCGCAATTCATAATGGGGTCACGTGGCTCTTGCCACGAGACAGTTAGCCACGCTTTCCCACCTAAGTTGAGCTAGTTTGTATGATTCGCTTTGAATCAGAAACTTGCATCGCCATAATGGAATGCCAGTGAAGGGACTGATCATTGAACTGTTCAATTCAGTCCCTTGTCTGGCAATCTCATCCGCAGTATGGTTGCCTGGACATCCAGAATGTCCCGGCACCCAAACCAGTGTCACCCTCGAATGTCTCGCTATCTCGTTGATAGACAGTCGGCACTCGACCACAGTTTTTGATGGACTGTACACACCACTAATAGAAGAGATGGCTACTTTGCTATCGGTAACAATGAAGATATTATTCGATATCCTATAGTACTTTAGCCATCTCGCTGCCCGAGTAATAGCAGAGATTTCGGCTTGCAAGACAGTACAACCGTCTTGGAGCCGGAATGGAGATCTTACATTGAAGTTCTCTACATAGAAGCCTCCGCCCGTTCTTGTTCCCCTTTTGGATCCATCAGTGAAAACTCTAACTGAATCCTCGGGAAAGGAAAGTCTGTCCCCCTGTTCCCTGTCAACGACAATGGAACGGAAAAGTCCACCAAAGAAGGGTCTTGGTACACAATAGTCAATGTGGGCATGGATTTCCGAATGCTATCTTAAAATCCTAGCATGCCCATAGTCAGTCCTAGTCCATGGACATACTGTATTCAACCTGACCGCAGAGAATAGAGCCAATTGTCTGGCCAGAATGTCAACCGGGAGCCAGTTTAGCATTGCAAAAATTGCTCCCGTTGGTGTAGATCGTAGTGCGCCTGTCATCAGTCTCGCTACGACCCGAAAGACTTTTTCAAAGGTCATGCGATGAGCCTGCTTGTCCATCGCATTCCACCAAAACCAATACCCCGTAAAAGAGTACTGGTTTAATAACAGCCTCAAGGATCCAATTGATCCCCTTAGGGTTGATACCCCATTTGAGGCCTACTGCCCTTTTGCATGTTTAAATAGCCACTAAGGCCCTTTCCGCTCTCGCCTGTATGTTCTGATTCCATGATAGCTTACTATCCAGAATCACACCCAGGTACTTGGCGGTTTTAGATAGTTTCAAGGAGGTGCCGTTAAGCTTTGGGTGTATAAAGCTATCGGTCTTGTACCTCCTAGTGAAGAGCACCAACTCAGTCTTGGCTGGGTTGATGCCGAGCCCACAGCTGACACTCCACCTACTCAGCAGAGCCAGCGCAGACTCCATACACTGATATATGGTATCCAAGTGCTTACCCGATATCGCCACCGCTACGTCATCCGCGTACGCGACAGTCATAATCTGTCTGCGTTCTAGACTTAGCAAAAGCGAATTAATGGTCAGGTTCCACAGCAGAGGTGACAGAACACCTCCCTGTGGAGTGCCCCGATAGACTGCCCTATATTCAGTGACATCCCCAATCGAGGCCCTGACTACCCTGAAAGTTAGTAAGTTTCTAACAAACCGGCATAAATTGTCATCAATCCCTGCTGCTACCATCCCATTGATGATGGAATCGGGGTTGACATAGTTGAAAGCACCTTCTATGTCAAGGCGTGCTGTGATTTGGAGAGAAGCTCATTCGGAATGGTCATTCTCAGATGAATATCAATTACCCTTTCTAAAGTTTTGAGTAAAAAAGAAGTAAGACTTATCGGTCTGAAGTCCTTAGGCGTCTTACCCCCCTTCGGGATAAAGACAACCTTGCACGTACGCCCAAATATAGGTATATATGCCCTCCTAAGGCATTCACTGTAAATTACCGTAAGCCAAGGTAGGACAATGTCCGCATTTCTCTGTAGATCCGCTGGAATTATTCTATCTGGTCCCGGAGATTTGAACGGATCGAAGCTGTGTACAGCCCAGCGGAGCCTATCCATATCCAATGGAGTTGCAACTGCGCCTGTCGTCAAGCTGCCATCGACAGTGCCTGTTAAAGTTGCCGCCAGGCTACAAGGAAAATGAGTGTCGAGTAGTACGCTCAGCGTCTCTTGACTACTCATAGTCCAGTTACCACAGGGTTTCTGTATGTAGCTGGGTACAACCGGTGCGGGTGATAGCATCTTACTCAGCCTGTTGGTTTCAGATGAACCCTCCACATTATTGCAGAAAGCCCTCCAAGACCTCCTTTTTGCAATTCTGACAAGATTCTTGAAGCGATTCAACGAGGTTTTATATGTCGACAAGTCGCCTAATCGTTTAGCCTCGTTGAATAGCCTACGACATTTTTTTCGTGAATGTGCAATTTCCGGGCTCCACCATGGTGGTTTGGCCCTTCCCCTGCAAACCCTTGGTTTGCAAGCCACATTAGTGGCACAGCGAAACGATTCACTTAGAATCTCCACAGCAGAGTCAATGTCCCCAATATTTCTAATAGTTGGAGACGTCGATAAGGAGTTGCAGAGTACATTGTTCTGTAGCTCCCAGTCAGTCTTCTTCCTGTTAACTATAGGATTAAATCTACTTTCACCTAACCCTAATTTAAAGTCAATATAGCAATGATCGGGTAGGGAGCAATCATCCGCAACCCCCCAATCGCTAACCAGATTGGTATGCTCTGCACTAACCAATGTTACATCTTAAACCACTCTACGGTTAGACACAATAAAAATGGGTTCTGAACCCCTGTTGACAATTTCAAGATTATTATTTAAAATGAAATCGAAGAGACACTCATCCCGCTCGTTAGTATCGCTACTACCCCAGGAGGTGTGGTGTGAATTGGCGTCAGCACTTATTATTATAGGCGTCCTCGTGCTTATCGCCCTGGACACAATACCACGCACCTTACCATTTGGTAGACTGCCCTCGTGGTCATGCGCCATATAACTTGATACCAGCCAATCCGTACCGGACGGGGTCTCCAGAGCAGCTGCTACAGTATCCCCATCACTTAAATCAGATAGAAGATACAAGATCTAATATTACCTGTGCCTTTGGCAAACAATAGCTTATAGCCCTTTAGTTTCAGTCCATGAACCCGTCCTTGGTGGACCCAGGGTTCCTGGACCATAACCAGCTCCGCCTTCCTCTCTACCACCCGGAGGAGCATCGCAGCGGATGCTGCTTTAGAGTGGTGAAGGTTTATTTGCGTCACCTTCACCATCCGGGAGCGCAATTACGGTGGTAATGGCATCCCCTTGGCTGGATTCCAAGAGGGCGTCAGTGTCCTCATCCGCGACTTCCATCCGTTCAAAGAAGCCACTTACCAAGTCAGAGACTGAGTGGGTGTCCTCTTGCCCGTATGAAGCTACGTTCGACACACCAGCAGCAGCGCAGTCAACAGCGCCGTAGGCAGCACCATCCCCTCGGTTTCGGTTCTTCTTGGCATCGGTCCGGTAGAGGCGCAACAGAATCGTACTGAAACAGTAGAAATTTTGTTGCCCCTCTTACGGATCGGTGCCAAAGATTCTTTATTGAGAATCAGAACCACCTCCCTTCTAGACCTCTCGAGTGCATTCACCTTAGCTACCTTCCAGTCATGGGTGGGTAGATCCGGGTGGCAGTCCTTAAGGATCTCCTTCGGGGAAGAAGGTTCAGCAGCGACTATGATCAAGGCTCTTGGTCTTCTGGGTATGTCTTCCAAGAAAACCACATCCAGCCTTGAGCTGGATGGGTGCCTCTTCCGAACGTTGCCGTTTAGGCGCCGCAACCGTGGCAGGTGCGGGGGAGGAGTTTATTTGCAGCCTCGACACATGAGCCTGTGCCCACTTTAGAGAGGCTGCCTGCTTTTCAGAAAGCTGGTCAGCCGGGATCGCACCAAGGTGCGAAATAGTTCTTAAGGCGGAGCGCCTCGCATCGTTGGTCCTGCGTGAAGCATTTTTGCGCGAAGGGTTAGTGATGTTTTTGCCGGGATTGGCAGTGGGTGACGCCGTACTGCGGCTAGAAATAATCCTCTTTGCCTTTTCCTACGCAATGTGCACTTTGGGAGCGACGGGTTTGAACGGCTTTGGCCTTTCCATTCCCTTCGCACCCGAAGAAGGGGGTTTTACCGTTTTACCGGTAAGGACCTGAGCAGCTTTTGAGGTACCTCGCTGCTAGTACTAGGGCAGCCACCCGTTGCCGGGTGTTTTGCCCCTTTCTCAACAGCAATCAGCCCGATTAATCCAGGCTGATTGCCCACCACGTCAGTAGTCCGCAGACTGGTCGGGCCTGATGTGAACACCCGGCCAGCCTGAGCAGCAGTAGCTTTCGATTCACCGTGGCCTGCTACTTGCGCCGCGGGAATAGGGTCCCCGGAGATTATTAAGCCCCTAACCAGGTACGTGGGACATGGCTTTTTATTTTCCATTTTGGTGGTTTTATGGGTGCATTTTATACCTACTGCCAGGTTAAAAAGCTGCCGACCCACCTGGATGCAGACGCAGACCATCAGCCGCCCAAAATGGAATACAGACGCTGATGGATTTGGACATGGTTCATTGGACCGAGAAACGGACTGACTCGATAGACGCCCCTTGGGGAAAAACAGACGCTATCTAGTCCGGGGATGGTGGTTCTTGGTCGGTACTTAGTTGTTGGCCACTCTGGCATGCGTGACCCTACCAGGGGCTACTGATAACAGCTGCCCCCACCAGTACACACCGGTCAACTAGACCTAAGCCTCCACATCTTATATATATATATTGATTAGTTAATACTAATATATATTGATTAGTCAATACTAATCAATATATAAGTTATCATTGACCATAGTTATAGTTGATTGGTATATTGGTTAAGTATACTTAGCCAACGTAGACGAATATACTTGTTAAGTATAACTAGTTAGTGTTAACCAATATTTCAGCTGTCACTGACTAGTTATAGATAACCAATACTTTGGTAGTCATTGACTAGTTACATATAACCAATATTTTGTAAACTATGACTGCTAGTTTGCAGTAGAGTGAGCAGTACAGATATATGCTTCATTATTCGGGAGATATAATGAGTTAGAGAAAGATGCAAGATCACATGTACACCAAAGTTTCGGTTAGTTTTTTCATTTTGCTCTTAAGAAACTTATAGAAACTTTAACAGATATATCCGTCACAACTACCGGTCAAATAACTGGTTAAATAACCGGTAGCCTTCTTGCAGGGTATGTATTTAAACTTCTGATTCAAATTAGTTAAAGCTAAAAAAAATATTTTTATTTATTCAAAGAAAAGTTGGATAAATGTTTTCTGATGATCTGGATTAGCAGTAGGAAAATGCGCATAGGAACTAGCTAAAATCTCCCAATAATGAATTTAAAACTTCTTGTTGAAAATTTGAGAAAAGAATCAGCTTGAATAAAATTAAAAATTTAATGTTAAACAACAAACTCCCAAATATATAAAATAAATAAATATGTGTCAAATAATATAAAATTTTTGAGAGCAAAACTCTTATCTATTTCCTTATATATGTATATCTATATATATATATATATATATATATATATATATATATATATGGGTGTTTTTTATGAAGTTTTTTTTATACGAATCACTCTGTTGTCTGACAGCTGTTTTGACAGCTTAAAGTGACGTCTCTACTCAGTATTGTTTGGCAAATCATCATGAACAGCTTAACTCCAGTACAACGCTTCCAAATCGAGGAAATTTATTTTCCAAAACAGTGTTCAATTAAAAATGTTTATGGAGCACTTCGTACATTTTATGGTGCACAAAACCGTCCGTCTGAGACCACCATAAAGAACGTAATTACCAAAAATTGCCGTATTTGGACCAAAGATAATCCACACGCCGTTCAAGAATTACCAATCCATCCCGATAAATGTATTGTTTGGTTCGGTCTTTATGCTGGTGGAATCATCGGTCCTTATATCTTTAAAAATGAGGAAGGACGACGCGTTACCGTGAATGGAAATCGATACAGAATCATGATCAATGAATTTTTGGTGCCAAAACTTCAAGATATGGATGTAAATGAAATGTGGTTTCAACAGGATGGTGCCACTTGTCATACTGCGGGCGAAACAATGGACTTATTGAAAGAACATTTCACCGACAACATTATATCGAAAAATGGACCGGTGAATTGGCCTCCGCGTTCGTGTGATTTGACGCCACTCGATTATTTTTTGTGGGGATACCTGATATCATTGGTTTACGTGGATAAACCAGCAACGATTGACGCTTTGGAAACCAGTTTTCAACGTGTCAATGCTGAAATACGCCCTCAAATGCTTGAAAAGGTGGTCGAAAATTGGACCTCCAGAATGACCTTTGTGCAAAATAGTCGTGGTGGTCATATGCCCGATATTATATTTAAATGTTAAATGACAAGAAATTATCTACCAAATAAAAAAATTTTTTGGCCATTTCATAATTTGGCATGTGTTTTATATAAATTTCAAATCAGCAAGCTCTTATAAAAACACCCTTTATATATATATATATATATATATATATATATATATAAATGAAATTCGTTTGTTGATGGTTAAGCAATGCCTATATGAATTTCATTGGTACTTTACCATATCATCAGTAGCCTTTAACCATAGTTTTGAAAAGTTAAAAACCTCTTATCTTATGCAAATACTTTCGAAAACCATCTGAAATTCACAATTTGTAAATTACAAATTAGTTTCACAAATCAACGCAGAGTAAGCATAGTAGGCTTTGAAACTGATACAAAATTAACCCTGCAAATAAATTATATTCGAGAAGAATCTGTTTTATTTTTCTACGCTTTTATACAATATAACAGTATATATATATATATATATATATATATATATATATATATATATATATATGTATATATATATATATATATATATATATATGTATTTTAGAATGATTGAGCTCGAGGTTTTTTTTGTAAAAATCGTTATAATTTTTCTATTTTATTCGATATTTCGTCAACAATTTGTTGACATCATCAGGAATAAAAATCGAGAATATTCGATTTTTACAAAAACGACCTCGAGCTCAATCATTCTAAAATACATATATAAGAAAAGGTCAATAAAAGCAAACAACAATATATATATATATATATATATATATATATATATATATATATATACTTATGTATATGTACATATACCCAAATATATATATATATATATATATATATATATATATATATATATATATATATATATATATACTTATGTATATGTACATATACCCAAATATATATATATATATATATATATATATATATATGTATATATATGTATATATATATATATATATATATATATATATATATATATATATATATATATATGTATATATATACATTTATATATAATTTCAAAAAGTAAAGTACTCAACGGAAACTAAATATTTTCACATTGGCACAACCACAAAATAATAAACACGTCTTTGCTACATGCAAAAACATATGCAAATTTATACCGTTGCCTTACCGACGTCATATAGAACTATGGTTGTGTCCTGCCATAGATTTTTTCCATTTATATAGTGAACCGGTCAAGCACATTGACGTCATTACTATATAGACACCTTTTACAAGAATGATATTACGAATTTACATATACAAGATAAAATGCGAAGTTCGTGGGAAAGGGGCTGAGGAGGTAAAATGTGTAGTGCACGATTCTCTGTGCTTGACATTATACGCTGTTCTTTCCTACTTTACATACGGTCTACAACTGCGATTAACTTTGACATAATATTGAGAGAACTTAAAGTCTATTTAAATACAAAATTTTGTTTTTCACTTTAAAATTAAATAAGATTTAAATATCCGACATTGACCATTTAAATTCAATTTAAGTTTTTCATACTACCATGTGTTTTTCATTGTTTGCTTACATTCAACAACTTGAAAATTGGAATAGCACAGGGCAATCTCATACAGGTAGGAGCGATAGCCCTGCTGATTATTTTGTTGTTGGGAGAAATTCTAGTACTAAGTCAACATATTTTTACATATTTACATACATACAAAACTTAAGAAGAAATGTAAAAACAAACATGTATATTTGTTTTTGTACTTTTTCGTTATGTTCTGTTCTACACATTTAATTGTGACATTTGAATTAGATTTCACAAAAACATAATACATGTTGGTTTTTTATATTTGTAGAAGGTTAGGTTAGGTTAGGTTAAAAAGGGCTGCCCGCAGTAAGCGAGAAAAACACTCGGAGGCCATCAAAAGGCCCATTGTGATGCCCAAGAGGACTATACCCTACACATTCTTCTCAAGACGAAGTGGTGGTTCCTGAGAACCATCCAGAACTTCTCACAAAGCCCGCCAGGGCAGCCAGCGGTGCATCCCTGAGGCAGTCAAGATCCCGCAGGAAACGAGAGCCTAGATGTCTAAGCCTACGCTCCTGCAGGGCCGGACAGTCACAAAGGAAATGCTGTACTGACTCCTCCTCCTCCTCCTCATCGAAGCAGCTCCTGCAGCGGCCATCATGGGGAAAGCGTAAACGCTCCGACATGTGCCCAATTGCACAGTGCCCCGTCAAGACCCCTACCAGGAGTGCCAGCGGCTGTTTCCCAAAAAACAGAAGTTGCCTAGTCCTAGCTCTGCTAAGCGAGGGCCATAGAGTTTTGGAGACCCTACAGGTAGTAATACTTGACCACCTGTTTGTCACCTCCCTCCTTGCCCACCTCTGAAATCTGCCCAGCAGCTCAACTGAGGGAATGTCAATGTCCCTACGCGATACTGCTTCATCCAAGGCCGAACCCGCTCTCGCGCATTCGTCCGCCATCTCATTCCCCTGAATGCCTTCATGCCCTGGAACCCAAACCACATTGACATCATGCCCCCTAAGTCTGGCCAGAGATTGAATGCATGCCAGTACACATCTCGACTTTATAATCTCCGAACCCAGGGCTCTAATTGCTGCCAGACTATCTACACAGATGTCAATAGTTCTTGCCTCCAAATTGAGCCCATCAATCCTTAATGCTGCCTCGGTAATGGCATAAATCTCTGCTTGGAAAACTGTCGAGGTATCGGGTAGCCTGAGCGATACCGAAAGGCCGAGACCCTCGGAAAATACCCCCGAACCAGTGCCAGTGTCCATCTTCGAGCCGTCCGTAAAAACCAAAGTTGCATTACTACGAGTCGCAGAGTTTTCCTTCCAGTCCTTCCTCTCCGGGAATGCGACTGAGAAGGATTTGTCGAAGCACATGACCGGAGTCATATAATCAGTCCGTCCCCCCAGGACCTGCCCTCCTACCTTTTGTAGGATAATGCCATGTCCCGTACGATCATGCCTGAAACTGCCCGACTCCATGAGCCTGAGGGCAGATCTGGCAGATATGTACTTGATGTATATATCAAGGGGAGCCAAATCAAGCATTGTCTCTAGACTGGCCTGAGGGGCCGACCTCATTGCGCCAGTCACAGCAAGACATGCTAGCCTCTGTACCTTGCCCAGTATAGAGAGATATGTACTCTTGTCCACAGCCCTCCACCAAACAAGTGATCCATAAGTAAGAATGGGTCTGATCACCGCCGTATACATCCAGTGAAGGATGTACGGTTTCAACCCCCATCTCCTCCCTGAAACTCTCTTGCATGCGTAAAACGCACATAGAGCCCTCCTCGTTCTATCCTCCACATTTCGTCTCCACGATAGTTTAGAGTCTAGAATAATGCCGAGGTACTTCGCTTCCCTCGAGAGTCCCAAGCTCATGCCACCAAGGCATGGTGGCCTAAAAGCCGGGATCTTATATCTCTTGGTAAAAACTACCAGTACAGTCTTCGAAGGGTTTATGCCTAGACCGTTCCCCTTGGCCCAGTCCAGTAGTTCGTTCAGCGCCGATTCCATGAGTTCACTTATCGTAGGCAAATATTTACCCCTTATAAGGAGCACAACGTCATCAGCATAAGCAACTACCTTGGTGCCACCTGCGTTCAACCTGAAAAGGATGCTGTTCAGGACAAGGTTCCATAGGAGCGGAGACAGAACTCCCCCCTGCGGAGTGCCCCTTGTTACAGCCTTCCTCCTCGTACTCATGCCCAAACTGGATACTATGGATCTGCTCCTAAGCATGTTCCCTGCCCAGTCCGTAATTAACTGGTCCGCACCGATCTCTCTGAGCGCCCCAGTTATCGAGGATATGTTCAGATTGTTAAAAGCGCCCTCTATGTCTAGGAAGGATGCCATAACAAACTCCTTCTTGTCAAGGGAATCTTCTATAGTGCCGACAACATCATGCAGCGCCGTCTCCACCGACCTACCCTTCTGGTAGGCATGCTGTGCACCGCAGAAATTCTCTGGCGAGAGAAGTTCCCTGACATACAAATCAACCAGCCTCTCCAGTGTTTTCAATAGAAAAGATGACAGACTGATTGGTCTGTAATCTTTAGCGGTACCGTGGTTTATCCTACCCGCTTTTGGAATAAATACCACAGTAACCTCCCTCCACTCCATAGGAATGTACCCGTAAACGAGACTTCCCCTAAAAATGGTTAGCAGCCATGGTAAAATCGCCTCCATGGCATGCTGCATCAGCGCTGGGAAAATACCATCTGGCCCCGCTGACTTAAAGGGCTTAAAAGATGTCACTCCCCATCTTACCCTGGCTGACTGCACAATGGAGTCCACCAAATCACTCCCTAGGATAGCTGTTTGCACGGGGACGACAGTACCACGTACGTCCGCCCCGTCCTCGCAATCCGGAAAGTGAGTTTCCATTAGTAGCTCCAGGGTATCCTCGCTGCTTTCAGTAAAAGTTCCGTCAGGCCTCATAAGGGATCCCGGCGTGCCAGGCTCCTTAGAGAGTAGTTTTCTTAGGCGGGAAGCCTCAGATGTGCTCTCCAAGTCACCACAGAAACGCTTCCACGATTCCCTCTTTGCCTTCCTGGTTTCGCTCTTGAAGGCGTTGAAACTCCTACGATAGTTATCCCAGTCTCTGGGATTTCTGTCGCGCTTCGCCTTATTAAAAAGTCTTCGGCAGTCTGTCCTGAGCTGCTTGAGTCTCGGATTCCACCACTTCTGATGGACTTTCGTTGACGGTTGCCGCTCCCGACAAGATGCGTGATAGGCGTCCCTCAGTGTCCTTGACAAAAGGACTGAAGAGTCCTCCAGCTCCTGGATGCTGCCCACCTGCTCCGCTACTGGAGGTGGTAGGGCATCCACGAGCTTCCTGAAACTTCCCCAATCCGTTTGCCTAGGGTTCCTGTAAGGCTTGCCCCCACTCGGAATAAGATCGATCGCAAAAGTGATTCTGTTATGATCAGAGAATGAGCACTCAAGGCTCACCCTCCAGTCAGATATTCTAATAGAGTCCCTATCACTAACCAAAGTTAAATCAATGACCTGTTGCCTGATCCTATTGAAAAACGTTGGCCTATTGCCCTTGTTGCAAATCCTAAGATTGGTTGACAAGAGAAATTGTAATAAATCCTCACCTCGTTTATTTATATCCGTGCTACCCCAGAGTGTGTGATGCGCATTTACATCACCGCCCAGTACAAGGTCATGTCCACGTGTCCCGCACCAGTCAATGAGTGTGCGCACCGCACTCGGAGGAGGGTCATCCACCTCATACGGTAGATACGCCGATGCCAGGATCACCATCGGGAGATCCTTGCGTTCAAGCGCAGCTACCGTTAGATCGCCAGAGCTGTAATGGGATAAAAGAAAAATATTGATGTTTTTCCTAATCAGAATACAGCTTCTAATCTTACCTTCCGTGGTAGGAGAGAGAAGAGTAAACAAACGTGACCGAATGCCCCGAACCTTATTTCCAACTAACCAAGGCTCTTGGATCAAGGCCACGGATATGCACTCCCTCTCCATAAAGCGTAACAGCTCGTCCGATGCTGCCCCGGAGTGATGCAAGTTAATCTGCACCACCTTTATGCCGCTCGGAGTCGCCATTTTGTGAGTCCTTCTTTGTAGGCAGAATCAGCCTAAGCTGATTCAGCCCATATTTGATAACGCCCATTTTGGGGCGCAGGAGATGGAGGGATTCTGAATCAATTTTGATCCAGAGATCTTTGCCATCCCCCTTGTCCCTGGCACGTCCACGTTCAATCGTCCAGTTCTCAGTACCAAGGTCCTTATTCTGGCGCTTAATGAGTGTAAGTGTGGCCTCATCCTCCTGAATAGGAGGAGGAATCCACACGCGCACCGTCACCTGAAAAGGAACTTGGTCCAAGGGCACGATTTCAATTTTGGCTCCTGGCCAGAGCTCGCCAGCTTCTTGGATGCTGTTTTTGAGAAAACCGAGAGCCTTCTCATTACCGCAACCAATAATTTTGACGCCTCTGGACCACTTTGCCCCATCAAACGCAGTGAACGAGTCATCGTCACAAGTGGCGAGCGCGTCCACTAGTCTGCGCAGAATTCGTTCTTCCAGAAGCAGCCATTGATCATTTGTCATTTTGCCCCCCGGCTGACTGCGATCAATAATGGCTACCTGTAGCTCAGGTGCTGATGTCAAGCTAGTTGATGGTTTCAACCGCTTGCCCTCAGGCATCTGCGTCTCACCCGACCTTTGCCGTTTGCCACTAGAACCCCCTGCAGGGTCCCCTTTGCCAGCCCCGTGACCTCGTTTAGAGGAGAATGGAGCTTGCCTTGAGGACTCCTTGCCAGGGGTTTTCGCTTTACCGCGTACGTCATCACCTCTCTTTGACTTGGACGACACCCCTTTCGATGTAGAAGGGCCATCGTCCAATTTCTCCGAGTCGGTGATCGTGCTCGGTCCAGGTTTAGTTGAGGGCCCGGCCGATGCCGAGATCGCTTTCCTACCCTGGTTTCTGGCCACGTTCGTCCCCGTCTCTGGCCTTGCCTCCATGACAGAAGTATTCCGAAACTCCTCATACTTCCGAACATGGTAGGCATGCTTGCGCCGCAAAGCCTTCTCCCGGGGAGTCAAGGAAGTTGGATCTCGAGATTCCAACGACCTTAAAAACCGGAGAGAACGCTTGTAGCCTGCCAGCTTTTTGCGTTCGTCCGGTCTTTTCTCCGCTCCTTCCATCACCTGTGCCTCTGATACCTTCCTGTCCGCCCCCACCGATTGTCTGTCCTTGGTATCAGAGGAGACCATGGTGATGTCATCCTCGTCCGTCTCGTAGATGTTAAGTCCGTCCAGTCCTGGAAATATGTCTAAGTCATCGTCACTAACTGTCCTGTCTTGTCTTTTCAGAAACCTGTCCCCTACTATGTCTGCCCCCCCTTGGCCCTTAGCATTGTCCGCCCCCCTTGTATAGGTCCCTGAAAAACACTCCCCATGTGTGTCTGTTGCCCGTCATCCCTTGTCGTACTGTCCGAGTTTGATGTTTTTTCTGTTCTTTCGCTTATTGTTCCCACGAGTGTAGGGGAGAAAATGTCCACCATGTCATAGCCCCCAGTGACAAGGTAAGGGCTTAATTACTTGCTGAGGCGCCCAGGTATCAGCAAGGCTCCGTAAGAATACAGTCGGTTACCCCTGACTGCAAACCAGCCGACAGGCACGGGTCGCATAACACCTCGGCTTAGGGGGGATAACTATTTGCCATGCAAGCCTTTAGAGCACTTGCCACCAAAAACAGGCAGAAACCCTAAAAAGGTCATCTTACTCCAGGTTCTGTCTGAATCAGAGACACTTGCCACAGCCAGCACTGAGCCACCACATCGCGCCAAGATTGTTATCCACGTGATGGATATATATTTGTAGAACTACTCCTACCTGTATCAGCGTGCCCTGGTAAAGCAGCTGTTCATTGAAACTAAATGTCTGTAAAAAAGTTGTTGTGTTGGTCGCAGCAGCGTGACCGTTGAGAAATTTCGAAAAGTGACACAAAAATGGGATTTAAAAAATTAAAGTGGCACGAAAAAGGGGATTTAAAAAAAAACGGGGGAACTATTTAAAGTCCAAAAATTCAAAGTAAAAATACGATTCTAAGTTCATTTTATTCTTTTTGTTAACGAATAACTTTTGTTAATATATAATAACTAAAAACAAAACGAAAACATTCACAAAAAAGTTAATTGTTATAACTACTTTTATAAAGTTTTATTTAAAATTGATACATAAAAATCGATATAACAATTCAATAATATATAATTCTATACATAAAAAATTTTGTTTAGGTTTTTTTATATGAAATTTGACAAACACAGTATGAAAACAGGCAATCAGTTGACCTCTTGCACAGAACTGTATTATTGGATCATGGTTGTAAGTATGTACTGCAACACTTTAGCTTTCGTGTAGGTTGAAATACGAAATAAGCTGTCATAAGAAATAATGCTTACAGAAGGAGAATGATATCAACAGATATGATGGTATTTCAAAAAGGGGCAGAGTATAAAAAAGTAGCAGATTTAGCACATTTTAAAAAAGTGGCACTAAAAGTAGCAAGGTCAGATATGTAGCAAAGTGATACTTTAGTAGCACAGACGGTCACACTGGGACGCGGGTGAAGAAAACAAGATGCCACATGTTTGGTTTTATAGGGCATTTACACTGCCTCGAAATCCAGTAGAATTGATTTGAAATCTTTATCGAAATCTATACCGTTTGCACCACTGTTTTCTGACATTTTGCTAGATTTCATTTCAAAACAAACAACAGCTGATTAAAGAAGCATACGATTTTTATTTTATTCAGAAAATATTTCAAATGGAAAATAAATTAAAAATTTTGTTGTATTACTCGTGTAAAGCTAAAAGAATTCAATCAGAAATAAGATATTTACGAAAGAAAAAACAGCAGCATGTGTTAAATATACGATTCCAGCAACTAATGCAAATGTATTATGCACAATTATTAAATAGCAGGTTGGAGTGGGCACATGTAAGTATAAAAAACTGTAATATTTAATTAAACTAAATAAATTTGTTTTATAGACTCGTCATGGCTCTTTTTGGGAAAAAGACGTTCCTATTATGTCGGAGGAGACGTTCATAGAAAACTTTAGAATGAGCAGGCAAACATTTCAATTACTGTGCTCAAAACTGACAACAATAAGCAAGATGGATACAAATTTTAGAAAATGCATTGCACTTGAAAAACGTATTGCCATTGGACTTTACTGCCTCAAGTCATCTTCCGAATATGCATCCATAGCACATATGTTTGGTGTATCAAAAGCCAGTGTATGTATAATTCTTCATGAATTTTGTATTGCAGTCTGGAAAAACCTTTCAGAGGAATATTTACCATCAACCTTTATAAATGAGACCAAAATTAAAGAATGTGTTAATGGGTTTAACAAAATGGGATTCCCGCAGTGTTTTGGAGCAATCGGTAAGTGTAAAAATCTCTTATTAAGGATTGTATTTTATTTGTATCTCATTTCTTCCCTCAACTTCTGCAGATGGTTGTCACTTTGAGGTTCATCCCCCTTTCTCAGAACCTTCTGATTACTACAATTATAAGGGGTGGTATTCCACTATTTTATTAGCTGTTGTTGACTACAGATACCGCTTTTTATATATTAATGTCGGATGCCCAGGCCGATGTAATGATTCAAGCATATTCGAAAGATCAACATTTAGGAACAGAATGCAGAACCCTATATTTCAGCAGCAATCTGTAGTTTATGATGGTGTAAAAGTTCCTGTTTTATTAATAGGCGATTCTGCATTTTGATTATCCGAATGCATGATGAAGCCGTATCCATTTAATATAAACGCATCCCTAAAACAAAAACATTTTAATTATCCTCTATCAAAATGCCGTAGAGTTGTTGAAAATGCATTCGGGCATTTGAAAGCTAGATTCCGTCGTCTTGGAAAAGGCCTAGATAATAAAATTGACAACGTCAACAATATTATTAAATGCTGTTGTGTCCTACACAACTTCCTAAACAACAACAGTGAGATAATTAATGATGCTTGGGAAAATACGAATGGAACAGAAAGAGAGCAGCCAAATGGTCACGAGTTTACTTACGACTATAACCCAAAAGGTGAACAAATAAGGGACTCAATTGCAAATTTTTTGATATAACAATTTTATTTTTAAAAACAAAACAATAACTTAAAAAACAATATTTTTAATAACAAAAACAGCAAAACAATACATTTAAAAATAAAAACAAAACAATATTCAGTCTTCCATTCCATTGCAATAAGATTTAAAAGATTAAAAAAGAATTATACATATATATCTATGGTATGATTACTTTTAATCAACTACTTATTCAAAAGTTGTTTCAGTATTTCATTACGCTCCCTCTCAATCGCTACCATATCCTCCTGCAATTTTATAATTTTCCTGTCTACTTCCCTGTTTTGAATTAGTTCTTTTTCAATAGTGTCCGTAGATTCTTGAATTTTCTTCAAAACCTCGCTATGGAAACTAGTTTTTCTTTTCTTTTTTTGAGGATTAATATCGCATAGCTCCTCAGATTCGTCGAGCAACGCCTCCACTTCGAATTCTACCACTGTTTCATCGACATTTAAGGAACATGAAGGTTCTGTTAAAAATGTAAAGAGCATAAATTAAATAATTAGGTAAACTACAAATGTATATATTTTACCTATGCTTTCGTCCATTATCATTTCTATAGAGTTTGACTTAAAGGTTCCCAAGATGGAATGCACTCTTTCGTAGAACGGCCAAACTGAAGGAGACCCACCAGAAGGCCCAACTATACGCTTTTCATCTCTAAAGTTAGAAAGGAAGACAGTTAGCAATAGTTTTTGATTACATATATTTGCTTATTTTAAATATTTTGTGAGTGGCAAATGAACATGTATGTGTTAAAAATACCAATATGAAATGAACACTTGTCCTCAAGCGGCAAAGCTTTAGAGGATCAAATAATCCGGCTAGGAAAAATTGTAATATATCACAGCTTACCTGTTGTAAAATTGTGAATTTTTACCCTTATCTCTTCGGGTGTAAAATCGAAGCCACTATTTTTCATGCCCTCCGCCATCTCCTCGAATATGTGGCTATTTTTTCTGCAGCCTCGCAGCTCGCCAATTCTGTCTGCCCAAAGAGTTATTAAAAGAGCTTCTTCGTTGGTATTCCACTGCTTCTTTTTCTTATAGCTTCGTTTTCTGTGAATTAATTTCGCTTATTGTATTAAAGTTCATCTTAATACATACATATAATAATTTACATACCCTTTGTTTATTCTTTGTTTTTCCATTACGTCAAATATTTATTTATTAAATGTATTAAAATTTATTTATGTGTAGTTTGCCGCAAATTATTTTTATATTTGTTTTTCCCGCAATTTTATTAGTTTTTTTTCGTCAAACTGTCAGATTTTTCATGTACAGTGCTGTATTTTTTAGTACATTTTTAAGAAATTCATAGTTGTATTACTTAGTATTACAAGATTTCGTGAGATTTTGCCAAAATCTAGTGACGAACTAGATTCTGTTTTGTATGTGAAATCTAGTAGAAATGAAGTAGATTTCGCTCACAATCTCCTAAGTACCAGATTTCGCTCTGGTGTAAATGTAGTATTAACAAGATTTTTTGTATGTATGACAAATAAACAGATTAGCAGCTGATAAATATAGCTTTAAGAAGTTTTTAGTTTTGTTTACGAATATTGCTGTATATAAGAGCACGTATATATTTTCGAGAGAGGAAAAAAAACACGTGCGTTTATGATAGTATATATGCCATGTATTTATGGGGGTTGTTTTAACTATTTGCGTATAGCTTGAAAACCATACATTTGCACCTACGGCCGCTACCTGCAATCGAAAGCTTACAAAAATGCGGGTCGATTGCGATAGTTATCATGTATCCCAGTGCGGTACGAAAAGATTTGTGGGTGCAACATTATTTGAAAAGTTGACGAATACCGAAATATAACAGTACTAAACTAAATTGATTTTTTAATCAAAAGTGTATATACTGGAGCATTTAATCATTGATCATAAATTTTTTATTGGCTTAATATCTCTTGCATGTCTCTAATTGTTGTGGCAGTGGCAGTTGTTGTGGTTCCAAATTATCTAGTAATGTATGAACACTTGCACATTTGATATTGGAAAGAAAATTGTTAAGTTGAATACTCTCCAGTTTGGTTGCTTTTGTTTGACTGAAACTTCTGCGCTACTACTACCGCAAAGTTAAAGGATGTTTGATTGCTGGAATTTGTTGCCGTTCCAATCATGATTACATTTGCCGAGCTATGCCGTTTGACTAATTTCTCTAGGGCAGGATATTGTTGATCTAAACTGTTACTATTGAACGAGCCATATAGCTGGAGACAGTGATGCTTTGCAGAAGTGGATTCATTTTCCACACTTTTAGATTTTTGTAAAATATACTGTTATGAATATTGCAGTGGTAATATATTTAGCATTTTGATGCAAAATTGCATTTTTATACTGTTCCAACGTCGCAGCTTTGGTATTAACTTCTGCGGCAAAAGAGTTAGCATTCGCTGTTTAAGCCAGAGCGTTAATATTTTAAATTGCTTCTTTCAATTTGTTTATTTAATTTTCTTTTAACATTTGCCACTTTGTCAGGACCCAAATTTATTCCTTTCTTAAATCATTCCTGATTTTTCGGAGTATTATCTTGGATTCTGACTAGTAAAAATACCTAACGGTTTGGTTTTATTCGTTTGTTCGGTCCTTTGCTGTTTTTCTTATGTATAAACACTTACTTGTTTGTGAGCCTTTGAGAAAGTGGCACATTCCAACTGTTTAATATACATAAATCCCCATAACCGAAAAAAGGTAATAAAGAAATATTTAATTCAATTTGAAAACACTAGATAACAATTGTCTTTTTATTTATACCTCCCACTTTACACGCAAACATTTGGTCCATTCGAGTCGGATCTTGGAAAAATAAACAAATTGCAAAAGGTGCTAATTTCGTTTTTTTCTTATCATTAAAAGATCGCCATCACCCCTACTTCCGACGGAGTATTAGAACAGCGTTTTTTTATATACAAATATATTTTCACTGGTTAATTAAAAGGTGCGTAAAACATTTTTAATATTATTTAAAAGTGAAGAAATAAAATATATAAGGATATTTATAGTGTAAAGATAAAGAGGGTGCTGTTGGCTGAAGTAGTAGAACACGAGACTATGAATCGGAGGGTCGTGAGTTCGAGCCCGCGCTGAGTCATGAAATATTGTGTTGAATTCTTCTGATCAGCATTAGTGCGTGGTTGTGTTAGTTGTTGCCAGCCTGTTTCAATGATGAAGGCATAGTCACTGGTCACTGAACATAATTGGCGGCGACTGACACCATCATGTACTAAAAGCAGAGTAACAGCACCCACCTTCGTCGGCCCTGTAGCAAAATTTAGCCGGTGAAGTAAAAGGTTGAAATAGCTACAAAAAAAAACTGTCTATCTTCTCATCTGTCCCCTTAATACTATCCCCTCGTTTTCAGTTCCGGCGCAATGCATTGCATATGTACGGGTCATCCCCTGAGTGCTGGTCCTACTCTTAAAAAAAAAAAAAAATTACAATTGTTGTTGTATTCATATGTGATTGATCGCTTTGTAATAAAATTACAAGCAGACATATTTGTGTTGAAACGCCATCTGGTTTTCAACCATCCTTGAAAATTGTGACGTTTGCTTTGATTTATTTTTCATCGTGCTATAAAAATCAATCGTGCGTATTGTTTACGTGGACGGATGGATTTATTAAAATTAATTTAATAATTATTAAAGAAATTTTATTATTACCGGTGAATTTCCAAAGTGAAAATTAAATTAAGTTGCAAATATAAAATTCATTTGTGGTTGCCTGAAAAAATAAATGGTGCTGTGATATATATTGTTGTGATACATAAACACATACATTTTTGTGTTTTTTCTTTGCATATATACTTGTTTAACTAGCACTCTATAGTCGGTCAAATTGGTCGAGATAGTGTTTGTGGTAAATTTTTGTGAATAAATTTTAAGATAAAAAAATCAATGAGTGTTCGAACTCACGGGCGATGTGTTAACACCTTTTTGTGTATTTATTTTATATTAAACCCACAAAAAACAAAGAGAATGCAAAGCAATGGACAAATGTACATACATAAATTGTTATGTTTGTACATAAGCTACATGCGTTGCTGTCTTGCTATCTCATTTTTATATATGTACGTATAACCACGTCACTATTCTCTTTGCTATGCATAAGACAAAACCGAAGATCAACATAAAACACTTTTTTAATATTACTCCAAATTAATACTCCGAATTAAAACACTTAAATCTCCGCTCGCTGATATCGGATCGCCTTAAGCCTAAACTCTTCGTTGAAACACGCACTAGCGTTTTAATCCAAAAATTAATAAAATCGGCTATGAATTTCCGGAGAAAATCGCGTGGGAAAATTATATGAAAATCGCCCAATAATCACTTTCAATACCGACTGCCAAGCAACGAACAAACAAAGTCTTACACTTACACTTGCGTATGTATTGAAACTGATAGTTTACTGCCCTAGAGGCGCGCGTATAGATGTTAACACATCAATAATTTTTTTTTTAATTTATTTCAATTTTATAGAAATTTACCCTATATTCGGTATAGTTAATACGAATATTTTGCAACAAAAATTACTTGAAAAAAAAATAATAATAATAAAATAAATTAGTATCGTAAAGAAAAACTATGGCAACTGCAATTTTGAAGAAATTTATTCGTGTATCAAATGCTCTTATTATATTTGAAGCAAAAATTAATGATATACGTGAAGATTCGCATACTATATATATTTTGGATATTCACCGTGAAGAATTAAAAGAATTGTGGGATAAAGTGGAAGTTGTTTATGAGGACTGTCTTGATGATATTGACAATAATGCAAAGGCAGATCCCAACGACGCAGCAACAACTACGGCTAAATATGACGCTTCTTACGCAGCTTATTTGAATTGTTTGTCGGTAATTAATGAAAAAATTAAAAGTTTTGAAAAGGTACCGAAAATGAATGAATCTGTGATGAAAGATTGTCATTCAAATAATTCTGATCATAATCTGGCTTTACCTCCGTGTGATGTAAACACATTTGAAGGTGATTATGTTTCATGGCCAGCCTTTCGAAACCTTTTCACAGCTTTGTATATAAATAGTTCGCGGTTGGATAATATAGAGCGGTATTGCCATTTACTAAGAAAAACTACCGGTGAAGCAAAAGAAATTGTATCAAAATACCCCCTTAGTAATGAAGGTTTTGATATAACTTGGCAAAGTTTAAAGGACGCATATGAGAATCCGCGTATGCTTGTTAATAACCAGTTGAAGATTTTGTTTAAGCTTCCCGCATTTGATAAGGAAACAAGTGTCAATAATTGTTTGACTTCACTGGCAATATATAAGGTATCAACTGAAAGTTGGGATCCAATTTTGATTTTCTTATATATTCAACGGTTGCCCACGTCCACTATTAGTTTATGGGAACAAAGTGTTAGGGATAAAGCGGAATTATCTAAATGGAAAGATTTTGACGCCTTTCTGACAGAAAGGATTCAAACTCTAGAATATGTTCGTGATCTTAGGGACTCCACAGTAGTAAAACCTTTAGTACAGAAGACCAAGGTTCATGTTGTGAATTCTAATTTAACTTCTTGTGTCCTTTGTCGTACATCGGGGCATTTCTTGAGGACATGTAAACGTTTTAAGAATCTCTCAATTTCGGAAAGGTTTGCAACAGTTAAAAAATATCGTTGTTGTGTTAATTGTTTGTCGCGAGAACATGAAGTTAAAAATTGTAAAAGTGCCTTTAATTGCACGACGTGCAATACGAGACATCATTCATTGTTACACCGTGAATTATCTAGTACTGAAGGTGCGTTGAATATGTCAATGCGGGAGGGTTCTTCGATTCCCCCTGCTATTTCACAGAATAATAATATTAATTTGTACCTACCGTCTACTTCTAGTGGCTTGTCTGCAAATCGACAAGTTTTTCATGCTACTCAGAACCGCAAAGTGCTTCTGGGAACAGCTATGGTCAATATTATTCATCAGGGTATGACGTACCCAGCCCGATCTCTTATTGACCCTGCTTCAGAAACATCCTTTGTGGCCGAGAATTTAAAAAATCGCTTGAAACTAATTACACATTCGACGAATGTTGAAGTTTCCGGTATTAACCAAACGGTTTCTGCTAAGATTAGAAAAGTTTGTTCCTTGAGAATTAGTTCGTTTGTGGATCAGACTCTTGTCTTAGTGACAAAGGCTTTTGTGTTACCAAGCATTTCTGGTGCATTGCCATCTTTCTGTATAGGTTCGAGTCTTCGTAATAGGTTCGCAACTTTACAATTGGCCGACCCTAATTTTTACCAATCAAGACCGGTTGATATACTATTAGGGGCTGATATATATCCGCAATTGCTCTTGGGCGGTATTTAACGGGACGGTTTCGAATCTTTGGTGGCTCAGAATACGGTATTCGGATGGATTATCACGGGATCTGTTGTTAACACACCAATTTAGGCGCATATTTCACCCGAGATGGGTGAAATATGCGCCTAATATATCCGCTGAGCTTCATGTTTTCTCTGATGCCTCAGAGAAAGCATACGCGGGGGTAGTGTATATAAGAATTGAGTCATTTGGACGAATTCATACTTATTTACTTTCCTGTAAAACTAAAGTTGCCCCTATAAAGACGATTTCTCTTCCTCGATTGGAACTTTGTGGTGCCGTACTGGCTTCCGAACTATTGAAAACCATTGTTAGGGAAATTGATATTCCATTTAGGGAAGTATATTGCTGGACAGATTCTACCATTGTTCTTTGTTGGTTAAGAAAAACTCCTAGTAATTGGACCACTTTTGTAGCCAATAGAGTTTGTCGAATTCAGGAGAATGTTAAGAATAATAACTGGTATCATGTCAGATCTGAGCAAAATCCTGCGGATTTAGCTAGCAAAGGAGTCTCCCCTTCAGATTTATCGAAAAGTGGCCTTTGGTGGCACGGACCTACGTGGCTTCGTAAAAATAGGTATAATTGGCAGCTAAATGACATGTCGTCCATGGACACGGAAGCTCGAACGGTGAAGACCCATGCATTTTTCTTTACCAAATTTGAAGACATTCTCGAAAGGTTTTCTAAGTTGGATCGTGCTCTTAGAGTAATAGCTTATATGTTACGATTCTTTTATATGACACACCCGTCTCACAGAGGCAAAAATTCGTTTACTTCTACGGCAACTACCAGTGAGGAATTGTCTAGAGTTAAGTTACGTTTAGCAATTTTGGCTCAAAAGGTTCACTTTGCAGAGGAGTATCAATTTTTGCAATTGAAGAAACCCATTTCTTCTAGAAGTTCATTGACATCGCTCAATCCATTTTTGGATAAGGATGGAGCCATGAGGTTGAATGGTCGTTTGGTTAAATCTCCATCTCTGTCCTATACAGAAAAACATCCTATCATTCTACCATACTCTTGTCGTTTTACGATTCTGTTAGCAGAATTTGTGCATATACTTTCTATTCATTGCGGAAATCAATTGATGCTGAGAATTATTCGCTCTGAATATTGGGTTCCCCCTTTGAAAGTTTTAGTACGTACTGTAGTGAGTCGATGCAAACGTTGTATACTGGATCGGAAACGCTCTTGCACTCAAATTATGGCAGCTTTGCCTCCAGAAAGGACTGTTCTAGACCGACCCTTTAACACCACGGGTGTAGACTTCGCTGGTCCGTTTGATATGAAGAGTTTTACTGGCCGCGCTCGTAGGATAACGAAGGCATATGTGTGTATTTTCGTTTGTTTTTCTACAAAAGCAGTACACTTGGAGGCTACCACTGGCTTATCAACGGATGCATTTTTAGCTGCTTTTCATCGTTTCATTGCTAGGCGAGGTTGTCCATTTACTATATTTTCTGATAATGGAACAAATTTTTTTGGCACTTCTAGAGATATTGAAAGGGACTTTCGTACATTTCTATCGGAATGTAGAGCCCGAATGTGTTCTACTTTTGGCATACAGGGTCTTACGTGGCGTTTTATCGCAGCTGGTGCCCCTCACATGGGTGGGTTATAGGAGGCTGCTGTTAAAAGTTTTAAAACACATTTTCGAAAAGAAGCTCAAAATCTGCGATATACATTTGAAGAATTGTCTACTATATTGGCAAGAATTGAAGCATGCCTCAATTTTCGTCCCTTGTGTCCCATATCAGACGACCCTAATGAACCTGTAGCTCTTACGCCTGGTCACTTCTTAATCGGCTGTCCTATATTGGCTCCTCCGGAACCAAGTATTTTGGAGACTCATGATAGCATTGTAAATAGATATCGTAAGATTAAGGCATTTTCTCAAGACTTCTGTCGACGATGGAAAGAGGAATATTTGCAAAATTTACATAAGAGGTATAAATGGAAGTTTCCTGAGAGGGATATACAAGTTGACGATTTGGTTGTTATTCGTCATGAACAACTTTCTCCCACTTCTTAGAAATTAGGCAGAGTAATTAAAGCCTATCCCGGGACTGATGATCATATTCGCGTCGCGGACATACGTACTGCAAACGGCATTGTGAAGCGACCAATCACAAAACTGGTCATCTTGACCCCATAAAATTTTGAAATTTTTTAACTTCCACTATTTCCTAGCATTATGGACTCATTATCATTGCTAATGGAAGAGGCTCTCTTGGAAAAGACTGTGGAGGTTATGGAAGTAGCCCCTCCGGCTGTAATGCTGTCTAGCAACATTTCTGCGGGTTTAGAAACGACTCCTGCTGCTGCGACTAGGCCTGATATTGCGGAGGTGGTTGCTGGTGGTTCCAATGAAATATCCAAACTGCCTGCTGCTGAGCGGCCTAAAGCTACTGCACTTGCTTTGTAGCCTCTGCAAGAAACCGCATCCCTTGGTAGCTTGCTTCCGTTTCAGGCGGCTGTCACATGAAAAGAAGCTACGTCACTTATTGGTTTGGGGTCATTGCTCAAAATGTTTGGTCAGCAATTACAAAGTTAAAGATTGTGGCAGCGTGCGGAAATGTGGCAAATGCCAAGGAGACCACCACAGTCTAATACATTTCTCTAGGCCGGCTGAAAAAGGTGCACCGAAGCCAAAGGTTGTCCTCCCCCCGAAAAAGCAGAAAAATTCAACGAAGCCTGTGCTGTCGGGAGCGGGTCTGGCTAGTATAGCGCCGTTACCACTCCGCAATGTTGTTTCATTTTCCCCAACGGCGCAGGTTAAGTTGCAGACAGGAAGTCATGAGGTTTCGGTGAGAGCGGTGGTAGACGTATGCTGTGAGGTCAGCTATGTAAGCGATCAGCTTGTCGCCAAACTGAAGCTGTCAGCTCCAGATGGCTACTGTCGCTTACGCATACGCTCTATATATGATGCTGCGAAACACATATTCCTTACTGCCAAGGTGCAGCGCATGCATGGCATAAGGACGCCTCGAGAAAGTGTGGCAGAGTTTGTTAAGAACAGATTTCCTGGGTTACAGTTAGCTGACCCCACGTTTTATCATTCTGGGCAGGTGGCACTGGTTTTGGGTCCGGAATTGAGCGGGCAGATAATGACTGGTAACATTTTTTCGACTCCGGGTTCACCTTTGGCCCAATATACCATCTTTGGTTGGGTGATCTCCGGAGCGTCGCCGATTTAATTTGAATAATTATACAGTCCATTTAATGTCGTTTAAGTCTTGTCATTTATTGTATCAAAAATTAGCCGGCGAAGTAAAAAGGTTGAAATAGCTACAAAAAAAACTGTCTATCTTCTCATCTTTCCTAATCTGTACCCTCAATACTATCCCCTCGTTTTCAGCTCTGGCGCAATGCATTGCATATATAGGGGTCATCCCCTGAGCGCTGGTCCTACTCCTAAAAAAAAAAAAAAAAGATTTGAAATTTTTATTATTGAATAACTTCGTTATTGCAAGGTGGCCGGCAATGTTTAAGCCAGATCGTTAATACTTTATATTGCTTCTTTCAATTCGTTTATTTAATTTTCTCTTAATATTTACTACTTTGTCAGGACCCAAATTTACTCCTTTCTTAAATCATTCCTGATTTTTCGGAGTATTATCTTGGATTCCGACTAGTAAAAATACCTAACGGTTTGGTTTTATTCGTTTGTTCGGTCCTTTGTTGTTTTTCTTATGTATAAACACTTACTTGTTTGTGAGCCTTTGAGAAAGCGGCACATTCCAACTGTTTTATATACATAAATCCTCATAACCGAAAAAAGGTAATAAAGAAATATTTAATTCAATTTGAAAACACTAGATAACAATTGTCTCTTTATCTATACCTCCCTCTTTACACGCATACATTCGCATTAAGATTCTTGTCGGCTGTTGTTGAGTTTGGCGATATTGTGGGACTGTTAGTAGACATCGACTTTTCTTCAGTAGATTAAGGAATCTGTTGTGTGTTGAAACATCAGCATTTCTGCATTCAGTGGGAATTTCATCATTTATTAAAATGCCACAAGCAGAAGCGGCGGCAGCGTCAGTAATTTCTTTGTTTTTTCGTGAAATATCGGCATACGGCTGCTAAATTGTGGTTTTTGCTCGCATCCAAGGAATTATTTTTATTTCCCAAATTTAGAATGTTGGCTTTAAGAGCTCTTGTTGTCTGTGCAAGTGGTCACCGTCATCGGTCAGCCATCATGAAATAAAAACATGCGCTACCATATTTTATTCGGCTATGATGCAAAGCATGTATAAAGAATAGATGGAATGAAACAGCGCTTCTCACCATTGACTGCAATCAATATACAATTTTTCTAGTTTTTGAGTAAAAGGAAATATTTCGGTATTCGTCAACTTTTGCAAATCTTGTTGCACCTACAAATTTTTTCGTACCGCACTAAAATATATGATAACTATCGCAATCGACGCGCATTTTTATAAGCTTTCGTTTGCAGGTAGCGGCGTAAGGCGCAAATGTATAGTTTATAAGCTATAAGTAATTAGTTAAAACAACCCCCATGAATACATGGCATATATACCCTCATAAACGCACGTGCTTGCGTATCTTCTATCGAAAAAAAGAATGTTTCGGTATTCAACTTTTGCAAATATTGTTGCACCCACAAATTTTTTCGTACCGCACTGAAATATATGATAACCATTGCAATCGACGCGCATTTTTGTAAGCTTTCGATTGCAGGTAGCTGCGTTATGCGCAAATTTATAGTTTTTAAGTAATAAGCAAATAATGACAACAACCCCCACTAACCATTGACCATTAATTAATTTTTATTGGTTTAATATCATTGCATGTATCTAATTGTTGTGGTTCCAAATTATAAGTAATGTATGAACACTTGCACATTTGGTATTGGAAAGAAAATTGTTAAGTTTAGTACTCTCCACTTCGGTTGCTTTTGTTTGACTGAAACTCCTGCGCCACTGCTACCACAAAGTTAAAGGATGTTTAACTGGAAATTTGATGATTGCTGGAAATTTGTTGCCGTTCCAATCATGGTTACATTTGCCGAATTATGGCGTTTAACTGTTTTCTCTAGGGCAGGATATTGTTGATCTAAACTATTACTATTGAACGAAGCCATATAGCTGAAGACAGTGATGCTATTAAGGATGTGGTAGTGGAATCATTTTCCACACTTTTACACATTTTTAAAATATATTATGAATGTTGCAGTGGTGAAATATTCTGCATTTTGATGCAAAATTTAATTTTTATACTGTTCCAACGTCGCGGCTTTCGTATTAACTTCTGCGGCAAGAGTTAGCATTCGCATTAAGAATCTTGTCGGCTGTTGTTGAGACTGACGATATTGTGGAACTGTTAGTTGACATCGACTTTTCTTCAGTAGATTAAGGAATCTGTTGTGTTTTGAAGCATCAGCATTTCTGCATTCAGTGGGAATTTTATCATTTATTAAAATACCACAAGCAGAAGCGGCGGCAGCATCAGCAATTTCTTAGTTTTTCGCGAAATATCGGCATACGGCTGCTAAGTTGTGGTTTTTGCTCGCATCCAAGGAATTATTGTTATTTCCCAAATTTAGAGTCCCTACAAGAACAGTGTCGGTCATCTTACCGGTAATATGCCTGTCACTAGTGAAGACGTTTCTATCAGCACGTAGAACAAAGTTTCTATCACTTTATTAAGGCCAATGTGAGAAAAGTGATAGAAAACTTTGTGTACATGTGATTTTACATTCCTCTCTAACCTATGAATTTTATCGCCCACAAAACATATATCCGAACTACTCACTCTAATGTTATTACTATATATAAATGTATGGCACTGGTGATAGGGTATGTTGGCACTGCTGACAACCACCCATGATAGAATATGCTGGCACTGGTGACAGTCACCCATGATAGAATATAGTGGCACTGGTGATAGTCACCCATGAAATTGATACCTTTCAAATTTATGAAATAAAACACGTTTATTCCAATTCAATTCTTTATTTTTATTAAATATTTAAAAAAATATTTAATACATATTTATTTATGTACATACCAAATTAAAAATCATGTAAGCTTCTATCCACTGTTTTGTTGTAATGATCCATCATCCGTGTTTCTGATGCGACCTAGTAAATATCAAATATTTCAGTACAAATAGAAACCAAAGAAGATTTTTAGGTACTTACAATTGCTTCCAACTTGTTCGAATTAAAGATTTCCTGCTCTTCACTCAACGTTTCCTGTTGCAACCAGATTTTTTGATAACTAGTGTTGACTTTCCCTTGTGATTTCAAACGTTTATTACATATTTGAACTATAATCCTATGCGTTAATTTAATTTAATATATCAAATATAATAATGAATAGATCACTATACTTACATATATTATTTAACTAAATTGAATATTAAATATGCATTTAATAATAAAAACTATTTAATTTTTATTATACTTCGGCTGACACAGATACATATAAAGTGAAAACTGGAATGACATATGTCAAAAATTAAACTACTACATAGACATTTGTCACTGATGATATTTGCACCCATCAAGAGTGACAGTCATATGTTCGGTAATACGAAAAATTGTTGCATATGTCTAGTACAAATTGTATGTGTGTATTAGTTTTGGTCACCCATTTCTTGTAGGGACGTTGACTTTAACACTGCGTTTACGTTAGACAGTGCTGTTAAGACAATAGCAACACGCACACACTTTTTCATTAACACTTGCACACTTTTTCAATTGTCTGGAGTACTGTCTTGAATTTTTTGAAGACAGTAAAATAGGACAGTGATTTGACATATGCTGACAATAATTGACATATGTCGAAAAAAAGAACGCACAGAACACAGTTTTTATAGTAAAAAGCACTGTAAAAAGTTAAACTTAGTTTCATTAAACAATAAAATGGGGAAACAAAACAAGCAGGAAGAAACATTAAAAATAATAGCACTTTTCCGGCAATTTTCAATTCCACTTTCTTGTTTGACATTTTTAACGGAATGAATTGCCTTAACTATTGTCTGGACGCCTCTACTACTGGTATAATTGTCAGTATTTTTGACAACTAATACGTATTCTTTTATTGTCTTCACAGCACTGTCTAATGTAAACGCAGTGAAAAAACTCTTGTTGTCTGTGCAAGTGATCATCGTCATCGGTCAGCCATCATGAAATAAAAACCAGCGCTACCATATTTTATTCGGCTATGATGGAAATCATTTATATAGAATAGATGGAATGAAACAGCACTTCTCACCACAGACTGCAATATACCATTTTTCTAGTTTTTGAGTAAAAAGAAATATTTTGGTGCTCGTCAACTTTTGCAAATCTTGTTGCACCCTCAATTTTTTCGTACCGCACAGAAATATATGATAACTATCGCAAACGACGCGCATTTTTGTAAGCTTTCGATTGCAGGTAGCGGCGTTAGGCGCGAAGTTATACTTTTTAAGTTATAAGCAAATAGTTAAAACAACCCCCATAAATTCATTTCATATATACCATCACAAACGCACGTGCTTTTGTGTCCTCTCTCGAAAATATATACATACTCTTATATGCAGCAATATTCGTAAACAAAACAAAAAATCTTGTTAAAACCTTCTGGTTTCTTGACCTCTTTTTAATTATTATTGTATTCTGATATTTTTAAGCTTAATGTCTCTTTATTTTAGTTTAATTTTTAATTTCAATATTTCGTCACTTCGTGATTTCTTCAGGAAATTAATTATTTTATTTGATATGAAAATATATGTTTTTTGTGAAACAAAATTATTTGTCAACAAAATACAAAAAGATTCAAACAAATTTTAAATAAATTTACAATATATGAACAATAACAAAATATTTAAACCTATACATGCATATATATTTTAAAAACATTTATAAAAAACAATTTTTAAATCATATATACATACATATGTATACATACACATACACACATACACATATATATGCATACATACACATACATAAACATACATACACATATATTTATTTAAATTTGCTTAAAACATTTTGAATTTTGTTGCTAATTATGTATATATGTTTATACGTATATATGTATATGTTAAACAATTTTTTATGTATGTTTATAAACTACATATGCATGTATACATTTATATGAAAAGAGTGAACAGCTGTTTACAATTTTTTAAAATATATATTTTACGTTTATCTAAATAATTTGTTCTAATATGGTTTATAAATGTATTAAAATTTTTTTGTAACTTCCAGATTGTTGTTGAAAAAATATGTTTATAAGTATATATGTATATGTTTTTTTGTTTATATTTATATGATTATTAATTTGTATATATATATATATATATATATATATATATATATATATATATATATATATATATATATATATATATATATATATATATGTATATGTATATATATATATATATATATATATATATATGTATGTATATGTGTGTATGTATGTGTATGCATATGCATGTGTATGTGTTTACATATATATATATATATATATATATATATATGTATATGTATGTATATATATGTATATATATATATATGTATATATATATATATATATATATATATATATATATATATATGTATATATATATATATATATATATATATGTATGTATATATATGTATATGTGTATGTATGTTTATGTGTGTGTATGCATATATATGTGTACATGTGTATGTGTATGTATACATATGTATGTATATATGATTTAAAAATTGTTTTTATAAATGTTTTTTATATATATATACATTTTTATAAATGTTTTTTATATATATAAATGTTTTAAGCAAATTTAAATAAATATATGTGTATGTATGTTTATGTGTGTGTATGCATATATATGTGTACATGTGTATGTGTATGTATACATATGTATGTATATATGATTTAAAAATTGTTTTTTATAAATGTTTTTTATATATATATGCATGTATAGGTTTAAATATTTTATTATTGTTCATATATTGTAAATTTATTTAAAATTTGTTTGAATCTTTTTGTATAGTGTTGACAAATAATTTTGTTTCACAAACAACATATTTTTTCATATCAAATAAAATAATTAATTTCCTGAGGAAGTCACACAAAGGAGTGACGAAATATTGAAATTAAAAATTAAACTAAAATAAAGAGACATTAAGCTTAAATATATCAGAATACAATAATCTTGTTAAAACTATATTTAACAGCTGTTAATCTCTTTATATGACATACATACAAAAAATTTTGTTAAAACCAAAAAATGTGGCATCTTGCTTTCTTTACATACATGCTAATTTTGCATGCGAGTAAAATTTTGGCACTTGCATGCCACTAAATGTCAAACCGATATCAATGTTACCCTGCCAAAAATTTAATGCAAAATTTCTGGGTTACAGTAAAATTGTAATTAAAGTTTTAACTTATTTAATGTATTATTATGCAGTATTTCTTGAAATTCTCATAAAAAATAGCAACTTTGTTAATTAAAGAGCATTAATATTATTAAAATAATATTAATAATAATATATGCTAACCTTTTCCCCAAAAATGCGCCTATATGGTGAACTAGGTAATTCTACATAACAAATAAAACAAAAAGTTGAAATCAAGGCGAATTCAGTTCGCCTTGGTTGAAATGGAGACATAATTGAAGTTTACGCTTCGACGTCATTTTGAAAATGAACTATCAATGGCATGTGTAGACAAAAAGCAAATTGCATGAGATTCGACTATTTCGAATAATTTTTCGTTGATAATACGTATACAAAAATGGCATGCCACTACTTGCATGTGTAATCGCAGCGTAAGCTATCGATTGCAGGTAGCGACGTTAGGCGCAAGTGTATAGCTTTTAACGGTGCGATATCTGATATCTTTGGGATATTTGATGTCTTTGTTTAACTTATTAGTTTTCCGTTTATGTATTTTATTGGAATTCTCTGTTGGGATCCAAATATTATTCCTTTGTTATCAACATTGTTTGCCTGGAATAATCGTGGATTCCAACGAGTATACCACAAGCGGGTGATAAACATTGTCTTCGCCAGCTTCAATTTTTACTAGTTATAGCACTTGCTTTGTGAACTTTTTCGGAACCACATATCGCTAATCAAGGTAACAAAGAGTTGAAAAAATAAAGGAACTTATATCACAAATTTTACTGAAAATACTGTGTTTTTATTTTATTTCAAAAAATTTATACCACACACACAAACATTTAGTCCTCTGAGCCGGATTTCTTGAAAATTTTTGTAAGAAATTAACTCATCGTGTTTTCTTTTTCTCACTTACAACAAGGAATTTCATCGTTGAGATTTCGTCAAAACCACCAAAATATTCCTCGTTTATTTGGAAAATATCGTACATTTAAATTAAAGGTTCGTAAAATAAATTCTTATTTTAATTGTGTTAAAATGAAAAGAGAAAAAGTGTGTAAGGTAATAAAAGAAATAAAATACACACATACATATTATACACTTGTATATACATATATAATTATACACATAAATTGTTTTTGTGATTGATCGCGTTTCATCCCTCATTAGTAAATTGGAATTGGAATTGCAAATAACAATTTTTTTATAAAATATTTGCACTTTATATCTTGAATTACTGAGTGTTAAATTATTACAGTCAAATTAAATAATATTTGAGGAGCTCCATAACAAAACGCAATAATTATATTTTTCAAAATTTTTAAGTTTTTGATTGAATCGTATTCTACATATTGAAATCTATATTTCCTTTACTACAAAGCATACCAAAACTCAATAATTACACTGCAATTCAATATCAAATATAATGGTTCAGAGCAAAACGCAATAATTACACCTCTTACTTAACTTACTTAAATTACATTTTGTCGTTTTTCCAAAAAAACCTTATGATGTAATTATTGCGTTTTGTTGTGGAGCTCCTCATTTATTATATTATTATAACTGGGCTTAAATTTACATCCCGTATCATGCTCCGATTTTTATGAAACTTTTGTCATGGGTAGTACTCTTAAATCTAAGAATTATGGTAAAAAATTTTGGAGCGGACGCACTTAGTTTGGGAGTTATAGGCCTCTAAAGTTCAAACATGTATGTGTATATAACTTCCTTCATATTATAGCTACATAGTTGATATGGATATCGTTGGATAGGTCTTATAAATAACGATATATAAAAACCTAAGGTACTACTGATTTGGAAAGGCTAGCGGTTAAAAATTCAATTTTTTGTATTAACTTCTTTTACAAAAGTACCGTTAAACTGAAAATGGGTCTATATAACGGTATCTTATTATATAATAAAATGAATAGAAGACATTCACACCTTTCATTTGACACCGATGTCATAAATATCTGATAAGGAATGAAGACACTACAAAGAAATTAAAACTTAAAATAAGGCCAGGTATGATTTTACTGAACGTTGAAACATTTGATACAGATGTAAAAACAAAACTGAGGTCGGCAATGCAGAAAATCTTTTCTCAGCGAAGCCACTGTTCGACATACATAAAGGAGAAAATCCTTAAGCCCGGCCAGAGGCCCGCAATGCAGAAAATCTTTACTCAGCGAAGCCACTGTTCGACATATATAGAGGAGAAAACCCTTAAGCCCGGCCAGAGGCTGGCAATGCGGATAATCTTGCACTTATATAAAATAGTAGAACATAAAAATTATTTTACAGAAATATATTTATCTGGGCTTGTTGTGGTACGAGATACTATGAGGAAGAAAACCTTAGAGTCCGGCAGGTCTACATTTTCAGTCCACTATTATCACAAGAAAAATTTAAAAAATATTTGTGTTACACTTATTGTATATTTGTGTATACTTAATACGTGTAATTCTATGAAAAAATAACTATCTTCAACTTTTAAATCCTCTGTACTGTATTCATTTCTTATTACATATTTATGGTATAGGTGTCAAATGAAAGGTGTGAATGTCTTCTATTAATTTTAGTATAAAATAAAATACCATTATATAGACCCCTTTTCGATTTAACGGTACTTTTGTAAAAAAAAGTCAATAGCCTTTCCAAATCAGTACAACCTGAGGCTGTTATAAACCGTTTGAAAGGTATTTGCAAGACCTTTCCAACGATATCCATATCAACTATGTAGCGTGAATATGGAGGATGTTATAGGTGGTATATATATATATATATATATATATATATATGTTTTAACTTTAGAGGGCTATAACTCCCAAACTAAGACCGTCCGCTCCAAAATTTTTCTACCATTATTCTTAGATTTAAGAGTACTACCCATCACAAAAGTTTCATAAAAATCGGAGCATGATACGGGAAGTATATTTGTTCGTTATAACTGAGTGCAACAACAAGTGTGAGTTTCTTTTTGCTTTAATTTATAATTACAAAGTTGTTTATTTGTTCATCTTGTTTTTTTTACTTTATTTGGTATACACCCTACCGTTGGTAACTTTGACTATTATATCGTGTGTGCATTGATTTTCTCCCATAAATTTGCGATTATTTTATATATTCAAAAATAAATCATGGCGAATAAATATTTAAATAAATTTATGCGCGTATCGGATTCCCTCATTAAAATCGCAGCAAATTTTAATGATTGTCATGAGGATTTCCCCACGGTTTTTACTCTACAAATTCAACGCGCCAAATTAAAGAATTTATGGGAAAAAGTTCTGGATACATATGAAGGGTGAGTCGACTATGTTGACGATAATGCAAAAGTGGACTCTGAAGATGTAGGTTAGAGGGCCGTTGTCCCTGGCGGGACAATCCACTTGGGTCCGTCAATTCGGTCCCTTTGTGATGCCCTTAAGCAGAGGACCTCCTAAGGGATGTCTGGACATCCAGAATGCCCTGGCACCCAAACCAGTGTCACCCTCGAATGTCTCGCTATCTCGTTGATAGACAGTCGGCATTCGACCACAGTTTTTGATGTACTGTACACACCACTAATAGCAGAGATGGCTGCCTTGCTATCGGTAACAATGAAGATATCATTCGATATCCTATAGTACCTTAGTCATCTCGCTGCCCGAGTAATAGCAGAGATTTCGGCTTGTAAGACAGTACAACCGTCTTGGAGCCGGAATGGAGATCTTACATTGAAGTTCTCCACATAGAAGCCTCCGCCCGTTCTTGTTCCCCTTTTGGATCCATCAGTGAAAACTCTAACTGAATCCTCGGGAAAGGAAAGTCTGTCCCCCTGTTCCCTGTCAACGACAATGGAACGGAAAAGTCCACCAAAGAAGGGTCTTGGTACACAATAGTCAATGTGGGCATGGATTTCCGAATGCTATCTTAAAATCCTAGCATGCCCATAGTCAGTCCTAGTCCATGGACATACTGTATTCAACCTGACCGCAGAGAATAGAGCCAATTGTCTGGCCAGAATGTCAACCGGGAGCCAGTTTAGCATTGCAAAAATTGCTCCCGTTGGTGTAGATCGTAGTGCGCCTGTCATCAGTCTCGCTACGACCCGAAAGACTTTTTCAAAGGTCATGCGATGAGCCTGCTTGTCCATCGCATTCCACCAAAACCAATACCCCGTAAAAGAGTACTGGTTTAATAACAGCCTCAAGGATCCAATTGATCCCCTTAGGGTTGATACCCCATTTGAGGCCTACTGCCCTTTTGCATGTTTAAATAGCCACTAAGGCCCTTTCCGCTCTCGCCTGTATGTTCTGATTCCATGATAGCTTACTATCCAGAATCACACTCAGGTACTTGGCGGTTTTAGATAGTTTCAAGGAGGTGCCGTTAAGCTTTGGGTGTATAAAGCTATCGGTCTTGTACCTCCTAGTGAAGAGCACCAACTCAGTCTTGGCTGGGTTGATGCCGAGCCCACAGCTGACACTCCACCTACTCAGCAGAGCCAGCGCAGACTCCATACACTGAGATATGGTATCCAAGTGTTTACCCGATATCGCCACCGCTACGTCATCCGCGTACGCGACAGTCATTATCTGTCTGCGTTCTAGGCTTAGCAAAAGCGAATTAATGGTCATGTTCCACAACAGAGGTGACATAACATTTCCCTGTGGATTGCCCCGATAGACTGCCCTATACTCAGTGACATCCCCAATCGAGGCCCTGACTACCCTGAAAGTTAGTAAGTTTCTAACAAACCGGCATAAATTGTCATCAATCCCTACCGCTGCCATCCCATTATTGATGGAATCGGGGTTGACATAGTTGAAAGCACCCTCTATGCCCAGAAAAGCCCCCATAGTAAATTCCCTATACTCAAGAGATTTTTCTATGTGGCCCACTAGAGAATGTAGTGCCGTTTCCACAGATTTGCCTTTAGTGTAGGCGTGCTGTGATTTGGAGAGAAGCTCATTAAGAATGGTCATTCTCAGATGAATATCAATTACTCTTTCTAAAGTTTTGAGTAAAAAAGAAGTAAGACTTATCGGTCTGAAGTCTTTAGGCTTAGTGTGTGACGTCTTACCCCCCTCCGGGATAAAGACAACCTTGCACGTACGCCAAAATATAGGTATATAAGCCCTCCTTAGGCATTCACTGTAAATTACCGTGAGCCAAGGTAGGACAATGTCCGCATTTCTCTGTAGATCCGCTGGAATTATTCCATCTGGTCCCGGAGACTTGAACGGATCGAAGCTGTGTACAGCCCAGCGGAGCCTATCCATATCCAATGGAGTTGTGACTGCGCCTGTCGCCAAGCTGCCATCGGCAGTGCCTGTTAAAGGTGCCGCCTGGCTGCCAGGAAAGTGAGTGTCGAGTAGTACGCTCAGAGTCTCTTGACTACTCATGGTCCAGCTACCACAGGGTTTCTGTATGTAGCTGGGTACAACCGGTGCGGTTGATAGCATCTTACGCAGCCTGTTGGTTTCAGATGAACCCTCCACATTATTGCAGAAAGCCCTCCAAGACCTCCTTTTTGCGTTCCTGACAAGATTCTTGAAGCGATTAACCGAGGTTTTGTATGCCGACCAGTCGCCTGATCGTTAACCTCGTTGAATAGCCTACGACATTCCTTTCGTGAATGTGCAATTTCCGGGCTCCACCATGGTGGTCTGGCCCTTCCCCTGCAAACCGTTGGTTCGCAAGCCACATTAGTGGCACAGCGAAACGATTCACTTAGAATCTCCACAGCAGAGTCAATGTCCCCAATATTTCTAATAGTTGGAGACGTCGATAAGGAGTTGCAGAGTACATTGTTCTGTAGCTCCCAGTCAGTCTTCTTCCTGTTAACTATAGGATTAAATCTACTTTCACCTAACCCTAATTTAAAGTCAATATAGCAATGATCTAACCAGATTGGTGTGCTCTGCACTAACCAATGTTACATCTAAAACCTCTCTACGGTTAGACACAATAAAAATGGGTTCTGAACCCCTGTTGACAATTTCAAGATTATTATTTAAAATGAAATCGAAGATACACTCATCCCGCTCGTTAGTATCGCTACTACCCCAGGAGGTGTGGTGTGAATTGGCGTCAGCACTTATTATTATAGGCGTCCTCGTGCTTATCGCCCTGGACACAATACCACGCACCTTACCATTTGGTAGACTGCCCTCGTGGTCATGCGCCATATAACTTGATACCAGCCAATCCGTACCGGACGGGGTCTCCAGAGCAGCTGCTACAGTATCCCCATCACTGAAATAAGATAGGATAAAGATACGCAAAGAGTTTTTACCCAAGATACAAGATCTAATATTACCTGTGCCTTTGGCAAACAATAGCTTATAGCCCTTTAGTTTCAGTCCATGAACCCGTCCTTGGTGGACCCAGGGTTCCTGGACCATAACCAGCTCCTCCTTCCTCTCTACCACCCGGAGGAGCATCGCAGCGGATGCTGCTTTAGAGTGGTGAAGGTTTATCTGCGTCACCTTCACCATCATGGAGCGCAATTATGGTGGTGTTGGCGTCCTCTTGGCTGGATTCCAAGAGGGCGTCAGTGTCCTCATCCGCGACTGCCATCCGTTCGAAGAAGCCACCCACCATGTCTGAGACTGAGTGAGTGTCCTCTTGCCCGCATGAAGCTGCGTCCGACACACCAGCAGCAGCGCAGTCAACAGCGCCGTTGGCAGCATCATCCCCTCGGTTGCGGTTCTTCCTGACATCGGTCCGGTAGAGGCGCAACAGAATCGTACTGAAACAGTAGAAGATTTTGTTGCCCCTCTTACGGACCGGTGCCGAAGATTCTTTGTTAAGAATCAGAACCACCTCCCTTCTAGACCTCTCGGGTGCATTCACCTTAGCTACCCTCCAGTCATGGGTGGGTAGATCCGGGTTACAGTCCTTAAGGATCTCAAGGATCTCCTTCGGGGAAGAAGGTTCAGCAGGAACTATGGTCAAAGCTCTTGGTCTTCTGGGTATGTCTTCCACGGAAACCACATCCAGCCTAGAGCCTTCCCACTCCTCGCCAATAGCTTCGATGGCCTTCTTCAACAGAGACGCTGAGCGTTCATCCGTGCAGGCCATCAATTTAACACCGTGCTGGTGCCAGCCACCCGTTGCCGGGTGTTTTGCCCCTTTCTCAACAGCAATCAGACTGGTTAATCCAGGCTGATTGTCCACCACGTCAGTAGTCCGCAGACTGGTCGGGCCTGATGTGGACACCCGGCCAGCCTGAGCAGCAGTAGCTTTCGATTCACCGCGACCTGCTACTTGCGCCGCGGGAATAGGGTCCCCGGAGATTGTTAAGCCCCTAACCGGGTACGTGGGGCTTGGCTTTTTGGTTTTCATTTATTTTTTGGTGGGTTTGAGGTTGCATTTTATACCTACTGCCAGGTTAAAAAAAGCTGCCGACCCACCTGGATGCAGACGCAGACCATCAGCCGCCCCAAATGGGATACAGACGCTGATGGATTTGGACATGGTCCCTTGGACCGAAAAACGGACTGACTCGATAGCCGCCCCATGGGGAAAAACAGACGCTATCGAGTCCGGGAAGGGTGGTTCTTGGACGGTACTTAGTTGTTGGCCACTCTGGCATGGGTGACCCTACCAGGGGCTACTGATAACAGCTGCCCCGCCAGTACAGACCAGTCAACTAGATCTAAGCCTCCACATCGCGACAAGATGACCACCCAGCGTGGAGGTCTGAAGATGTAAATGTGGCTGCGTCTAAATATCAGAGTACTTATATGGCTTACCTTAATTGTTTAGCCCCTATTAATAAAAAGTCTCAATATTTAGAGGTTAAACCGCCAAAAGTAAATGAATCTTCTGTTAAAAACTCACACTTGGGCAACTCAGCACATGATTTAACATTACTTCCTTGTGATATAAAAACATTTAAGGGAGATTATATATCATGGCCTGCATTTAGAGATTTATTTACAGCCATATATATAAATAGTTTTCGTCTCAGTAATATAGAACGTCTTTGCTATTTAATACGGAAAACCGCTTGTGAAGCGAATGAAATCGTGTCTAAGTGCCCGTTAAGTAACGAAGGGTTTGATGTTGCTTGGCGAAACCTTAAGGAGGTATATGAAAATCCTCGTACATTGGTTAATAACCAATTGAAATTAATATTTAACCTTCCCTCCGTTAATAAGAAATCTAGTGCCGGTTTAAAAACTTTGCAGCGCGGTATTAATAGTTGTCTCACGTCGCTTTCTATTTACAAAGTTTCAACAGACAACTGGGATCCTATTTTAATTTTCCTTTCGATTCAACGTTTACCCACTTCTACCGTTAGTTTATGGGAACAAAGTGTTCGTAATAAATCGGTTTTGTCCTCGTGGAAAAGTTTCGATGAATTGCTGACGGAAAGGATTCAGACTTTAGAGTGCGTTCATGATCTTAAAGATTCGCAGCAATCTGTAAAAAATTCGGGTCATAGGGTCAGGGATCATGTTGTAAATTCTACTTCTCCTTGTGTTTTATGTCGGAATTAAGGACACTTCTTTGGAGGATGTAAGCGGTTCAAAAATTCTTCGGAAAAATTTTCAACGGTGAAAAAATTTCATTGTTGTGTGAATTGCTTATCACGTGAACACGAAGTAAAGAGTTGCAAGAGTGCTTTTAATTGCATTATTTGCAATAAGAGGCATCATACTTTACTACATCGAGATAATGCTACCTCGGAAGTTGCGCCTAGGGATAATTTTGCTACCACGTCTGGCAATTTGGCCCAGAATGCTCAAGTAGATTACTCCTTGCCTTCTACATCGAGTGGCATATCTTCGAGCAGTAATCCTACTCGACAGGTATTTCATGTCTCTCAGAACCGAAAAGTGCTTCTGGGAACAGCTATGGTGAATATTGTTCACAATGGTATGACTTACCCAGCTCGAGCTTTGATTGACCCAGCTTCAGAGTCATCTTTCATCTCTGAGCATTTACAGAATCGTTTGAAACTATTTGCACATTCTACGAATGTCAGAGTTTCAGGAATTAATCAAATTCTTTCTGCCACTACTAGAAAAGTTTGTAGTTTGAAAATTGGTTCTCCCTTAGATTCATCTATCTTATTGGAAACCATGGCCCTGGTACTACCTAATATTTCAGGCCATCTGCCTTCGTTCATTGTAGGCTCTAGTTATCGTAATAGTTTTTCGAATTTACAGCTAGCAGACCCTCGTTTTTACCAAACTCGGCCTGTTGATGTACTTTTAGGCGCTGATTTGTATCCACAGATTCTTTTAGGCGAAATTAATCGTGATATGTTCGGATCTTTGGTGGCGCAACGGACCGTATTCGGATGGATTGTTACAGGATCTGTTCAGGAATCACGCGTTCAGACTTATTCGACCACAATAGAGGCGTCTCTGGAAGACAATTTAAATAGAAATCTTCTTCGCTTCTGGGAACTTGAAGAAATTCCTAAAAGGAAAATTGTTTCACCGATGGATAAATTTTGTGAGGATAATTATAGGAAAACGACGTGGCGCGACTCCGACGGTCGTTATGTAGTGACGCTACCTTTTAAGCAGGAATTTTCTCATTCTATCAGTTTAGGCTTTTCGAAACAGAATGTCATGGCACAATTCTTGAGAAATGAGTCCTCTTTGTTGCGTAAACCTAATGTCAAGGAATTATATGATGATGTGGTTGAAAAATATCTAACTTTAGGTCATATGAAGCCTGTATCGGATAATTTTGCTAAACCTTCTCTTTCGTGTTACCTTCCTCATCACCCAGTGATTAAGCCTGACAGAAAGATCACAAAATTGCGTGTGGTGTTTAATGCATCGAACAGAACCTCTAATGGAAATAGTCTAAATGATTGCCTCTATGTGGGGCCCACTTTACAATCAGATCTAGTTCTGTTGATTTTGCGTTGGAGGCTCTTTCGATATGTATTTTTTTTTTTTTTTTTTTTTTAGGAGTAGGACCAGCGCTCAGGGGATGACCCCTATATATGCAATGCATTGCGCCAGAACTGAAAATGAGGGGATAGTATTGAGGGTACAGATTAGGAAAGATGAGAAGATAGACATTTTTTTTTTTTTTGTAGCTATTTCAACCTTTTACTTCGCCGGCTAATTTTTGCTACAGGGCCGACGAAGGTGGGTGCTGTTACTCTGCTTTTAGTACGTGATGGTGTCAGTCACTGCCAATAATGTTCAGTGACCAGTGACTATGCCTTCATCATTGAAACAGACTGCCAACAACTAACACAACCACGCACTAATGCTGATCAGAAGAATTCAACACAATATTTCATGACTCAGCACGGGCTCGAACTCACGACCCTCCGCTTTATAGTCTCGTATTCTACTACTTCAGCCAACAGCACCCTGCGATATCACTCAGATGTACAGACAAATTCGTCTCGATCCCGCTCATACGCCATTTCAGCGTATTCTTTTTCGATCTTCTCCCGTGGCAGAGGTAATGATGTATGAGTTACAGACAGTGACGTTTGGTGTCAACTGCGCTTCTTACTTAGCCATAAGGACATTGTTACAGTTGGCAGAGGATTCGGAGGCTGAGTACCCCCTTGCTGCTGATATTTTACGCAAGGATATGTACGTTGACGACGTATTGACGGGGGCTCATGATATTTCATCTGCTTTGAGAGCCCGGGATGAATTAAGAACTGTTTTGTCTTCAGCTAAATTTGAATTGAGGAAATGGACATCAAATGAGATCAAAATTGTTGATGATTTACCGCCTGATTACTTGGTGGATTCAAAGCTTTTGACCTTTGTGGAGTCTAGTAGTTCGAAGACACTGGGTATTCAGTGAAATGCTCAGCTGGATTCATTTTATTTCAAAGTGGTCTAGGTATACAAAAAGAGAGGTTTTGTCTACGATTGCAAAATTATTTTATCCTGTAGGTTGGCTAGCTCCGGTAATTGTTGTCGCAAAGGTGATTATGCAGAAGATTTGGCTCGACAATATTGACTGGGATGATTTCTTGCTCTCGTCAACGGAAAGGGAATGGAGAAAATACGTTGATTTTTATAAGGATGTAAACAGAATTCAGATACCGCGATGGGTACATTATTCTCCAGATTCTATAGCAGAAATTCATGTTTTTTCCGACGCCTCGGAAAAAGCATACGCGGGGGCAATTTATATTCGCATTGAAGCATTTGGCCAAATTTATGCACACTTACTCTCTTGTAAGACGAAAGTCGCTCCTATTAAATCTATTTCTTTGCCTCGGCTGGAACTTTGTGGAGCAGTTTTGGCTTCTGAGCTTTTAAAAACAGTGAGTAGCGAAATTGGTGTTCCAATCAGACAGGTGTATTGTTGGACCGATTCTACTATTGTGCTTTGTTGGTTGAGGAAAACGCCAAGTAGTTGGACAAGGTTTGTTGCTAATAGAGTGTGCAGAATTCAGGAGAATGTCGGAAAACACAACTGGTATCATGTTAGGTCGGAAGATAATCCAGCGGATTTAGCTAGTAGAGGAGTTTCACCTTCGGATCTGGCGGGAAGTGATCTCTGGTGGCATGGGCCGACGTGGATGCGTAATGCTAAGTCTAATTGGACCATAAAGGATCTTTCGCCTATGGACACAGATGTCGAGGCCAGAGCTGTTAAGACGCATGCAGTTTTCTGTTCAGATTTCGAAGATGTGTTGAATAGATTATCTAAGCTGGATCGTGCTCTCAGAATGATATCACATTTGTTTCGTTTTTACTATCGGACACATTCTGCACATAGGGGCAAGTATACTTTTGGGTCGACAACGAAATAGAAGGTGAAATTGAGATTGGCGATTTTGGCTCAAAAAGTTTATTATCCTAAAGAATATCAGTGTCTTCTGTTGAAAAAATCGATTTCCGCAAAAAGTTCGTTACAGTCCCTTAATCCCTTTTTGGACAGCAAAGGAGTAATGAGGTTGAATGGTCGTTTGGTGAAATTTCCTTCTTTATCCTACATTGAAAAACATCCAATTATTCTACCATATTCAAGTAGGTTTACGATTTTGTTGTCAGAGTTTGTACATATGATTTCGATTCATGGCGGAAATCAGCTGATGCTGCGGATTATACGAATTGAATATTGGGTCCCACGGCTCAAGGTGTTGGTTCGCAGTGTAGTGAACCGCTTCAAACGTTGCATTTTGGATAGGAAACGCACATGCAATCAGATCATGGCGGCACATCCTCCATAGCGAACTACTTTAGATCGTCCTTTTACCACTACTGGCGTGGATTTCGCAGGTCCCTTTGACCAGAGGAGTTTTACAGGTCGATCATGTCGAATAACAAAGGCATATGTCTGTATCTATGACGGATTTGTCATCGGATGCCTTCTTGGCTGCTTTTCATCGTTTTATTGCTAGGCGAGGTTGTCCACAAACTTTATTTTCTGACAATGGCACAAATTTCGTAGGTGCTTCTCGAGAGATTGAAAAGGATTTTCGCACTTTTTTGAAGGAAAGTCAGGCTCGTATGTGTTCAACATTTGGAGTTCAGTGTCTTTCGTGGCGGTTTATCCCAGCTGGTGCGCACCATATGGGGGGCTCCTGTCAAAAGTTTTAAGCATCATTTTTGCAAGGAAGTTCAATCTGTTAAGTATACATTTGAGGACCTTACGACTGTGCTCGCGAGAATAGAGGTGTGCCTAAATTCGCGCCCACTATGTCCTATGTCAGATAATCCTAATGAGCCAGTGGCTCTTACTCCGGGTCATTTTTTGATAGGCGGGCCAATATTGGTGCCCCCTGAACCTTTAATATATTAGTCAGCAATAGGGTTGATAAAAAGATACCGCAAAGTTAAGGCACTTACGCATGATTTCTGTCGCCGATGGAAAGAAGAATATTTACAAAATCTGCATTAACGTTATACATGGACATTTCCTGAGCGTGATGTAGCTGTAAATGATTTAGTTGCTATTCGTCATGAGCAACTTTCGCCCACTGCCTGGAAGCTAGGTCGGGTCGTGAAAACGTGTCCAGGTACTGATGATCATGTTCGCGTCGCCGACGCTCGAACACAAAATGGGATTGTAAGACGACCAATCACAAAACTTGTTATTTTGACCACCTAATTTTATCGCATTTACTAAACTTCATTCTTTTCTAGTAATATGGACGGTTTACTTATATTTACGGAAGCTATATTGCTGGAGGAATACGAAGAGGCGATGGCGGTATCGGGCCCATCATTGGAGTCACCGCTGTCTGAAGAGGCTTCTGCGGTCATTTCCAAGGCGGATGGTCCTGTCTCTTCAACGAATACCATCGAAGTCGCCAACAAATGCCAGCCTATTGACAGCTCCGACTCGTCGACGTCGCCGAAAGTCGTAGATAAGATTGAGGCCAAGCAATGCAAACTTTGCAAGAAACCGCATCCCTTACGAGGGTGCCTTCGGTTCAAACGCTTTTCCCATGACAAAAAATTGCGGCATGTCCTTACCTTTGGTTACTGCTCGCGCTGTTTTTCAGAGCACCACACGAGGAAAGATTGTCTTAGCACTCGGAAGTGTAGTAAATGTCAGGGTGAACATAACACTCTGCTGCATTCTCCGGGTGCGAAAGACAAAAAATCCTCCACCATCAAATCGAAGCCAGTGCCTGCGTCTTCACGGCCGCTCCCAATCACGTCGGCTGGGCCTATGCTGCCTCTTCGCCACGTGGGGAATAAAAAGATTCAATTGCGGGGAGTCATTGACCTTTGCTGCAGCCACAGCTATATTTGCCAACATTTGGTGCAGCGGTTAATGATTCCTGTTGCAGATTCATATTGTCGTGTGAATATTGAATCGATTTATGACCTATTAAAGCGGAATTCATTAACCGCTAAAGTTTCTGCGATGCGTGGTGTGAAAACGCCCGTCGAAGCCGTATCGCCAACAATTGAAAATCAATTTCCTGATTTCAAGTTGGCGGATCCCACATTTTACCACTCCCGTCAGGTGGCACTGGTTTTGGGGCCAGAAGTAGTTGCCCAAGCATTTACAGGCCAATCAACGACGAGTCCGGGTTGTATGATGGCTCAACACACGATATGTGGGTGGGTAATTTCTTTCCAATCCCCGTTTTAATATCGTGCTTTAACACAGTTCATGGATCTGACTAAAACCATCCCGCACGGGTTCAGTTTATGGGTCTGTGGTAAAAACCATTTTCAGTTTATGGATCTGCTGAAAACCATGCCGCAAAACCCAGTTGATGGATCTGTCGTAAAAACCATTCGCCTTTTGTTTTTTGAAAATATATACTTTTATTATATATATATATATATATATATATATATATATATATATATACATATATATATATATATATATATATATATATATATATATATATATATATATATACATATATATATATATATATATATATATATATATATATATATATATATATATATATATATATATATTGTAGAGTATCTATTAAAGTCTACCATGCATGCCAATGTAGTTATTATGCATGGGAATTATAAATAATATGCTAGGCTAAATTAAGCTATTGGAAATTTATTTAGTTTTAAGAAATTCCAAGAATGTTGTATTCTAATCCCGTTATTTTAGTATATAAACAATGATTTTTGTAATAAAGGATCAATTTGAAGTCAAGCCTCAAATCGGCATTTTCAACTTCTTCCTTAGGAGCATTCATCTGCTCTAAGCTAAGAAAGATATTTGCTATACACAGCAAAAGAAAAGTAAAAGTATAAAAATACCTTAAGCCAGTGGCGTTTATCAGCGCCGGCTAACAACACGGGTAGGAACACTAAAATCATTATATCTACCATCATTACATGGCGATCCTGCCAAATCCGAAGGACAATAAAATCCCCACGGAGGAGTATCAACTTGCGGACACGACAAAGGGGAAACCTATAAATAAAGCTACCCCGATAACTGCTGGCCCTAAACCCATCACGATAGAGGAGTACCGTAGGAGACAACAGAAGAAGTTAGACGAGTTACTTACCACGATTCCCAAGATACAACGGCCAAGGCACCGAAGAGGTGGAAAAATTGTGCGTCTAAGAAGAAAGTTGGCTGCGCTACGAGCTGTTGTGGAGGCAGACCCACCGCCATCTTGGCAACGAGCAAGTGAAGTTTGGGCACAAATTGATTTATTGGAGGCCGAAATGGCGAAGCATCGCAAAAATTGAAATTTTTTTTTATGTATACACACACTCAGTTTAAAATTAATATTAAAAACTAATTTACAATAAAATGAATTAAGAAAAAAAAGAAAATTTAAGGGAAGATAAAACAAGTTTGATAAAAGAAGCACTGGATAAAAAAAAATATACTTGTCAATTCCAGCTGCTTGGAAAAAAGGTTGCCACCAAATTGTAAAGTAGTGTTGGTAAACACAGGGTGACAATAAGAATTTTAATTTAAACCATATTATATTAAGCACTGCCAGAAAAGAATTTTTTTTAACAATATTACCATCTTTTTTTTTAGAATATATGTTAGATATAAGGTTTTCTTTATTTATTAATATTATCTATGGAAAAATTTAAAGAAGGTTATAGTGAATTAGAGAAGTTAGACAAGAATTTAAGGAAGAGTAAGGATAGAGTTTACTCCTCTGAATTTAAAGCAGAAAAATTAAAACGTTTAGGGTACATAAGGACGGAAGTTGATAGCATTTCTGAAGATTTATTAGAAGAAGAAGAAACCAGGTCGCTGGCGTTCAAATTTAACGATTTATATGAAAGACTGTTTTCTACAGTAAAAGAGTTAAGCACCAAAGATAATAAAGAAGCAAAAGTAATTGAACAAACTACCTCAACAACTAAAGTAAAAGCAGATACTAATATTTTCAGAAGTATGGCGAATTTCGATATATCTGTAGTAGGAAAAAACCTACAAGTTTTTAAAGGGTCATATGAGGCGCTGGAGGATTTTATAGTGCAAACAGAATTGCTTCATGATATGTTGCGATTAGAAGATAGAGAGATTTTCGTTAAGTATGTCTATAATTTTAAGCTCGCGTCACATGTTAGGAGTGTTATGGGACGTTCAAGAAGACCGACTACATTTGAAGAATTGAAAAGGTCATTAACAGAAGCGTATCCTAATCCCAGAACGCTGCAACAGGTTTTAACTGAATTTGGAACGGTTAGGCAAGCAAGTCTGAACATAGTGGCATATAGAGAAAAAGTTGCACTGCTGTCTGAACAATTAACCAGTTTTGAGATAAAAGCATTGGAAAATCCCACACAAGAGGCGAAGAGCGCAATTTGTAAAATGACCGAAAGCATGGCTCTGAATGTGTTTATGAAAGGGGTCAACGTCGAATACAAGAGTACGTCAATGGCATGTACTCCTAAGACGTTAAATGAAGCGGCGGAAAAATTTTTAACGATAGAAAGGGATTTGCAAAGTAGTGGTAGCAATATTTTCAGAGTTTGGAGACGAGAAAACGGACATAATTACAGTTCGCAGAGAGGCAATAGACAGTTTTATAGGCAACGAAATAATAATAGTTTTACAGATGAGCGCAACATCCACAACTCATATAACAACAACAATCGTGCAAACAACAATAACCACAGTAGAATCCGCAATAATAATAGCAACTACAGTGGAGAGCATAATAGGTTTCCTAGCAATGGTAGAAACAGAAATAATAATGTTAACTTTAATAATAGTTACAACGTTGACAGTTCGTCAAGATATAATGCGGGTAGAAACAATTCGTACAGGGGAAATAATAGTGGTCGTAATCAGGGAAACTAGAAGCGCCGGATAACAAAAATAGTTATCCAGAAGGGCGAAAAATATTCAAACTTTCAACTACCACTGACAATTCAGTGAAAATAACGTGTAAAACCATAAAAGGAGATCTAAAATTTTTAGTAGATACAGGAGCTGATATATCTATCTGTAAGTTGGGAGATATAGAAGAGATAAATAGAAATTGTATATCGTTACTGAGTGGTATCACTTTAGATATAATAGAGAGTGTAGGTATAGCGAATTTGAGCCTTCAATTTGGAAATAAACTTTTGAATCACCAGTTTCATATAGTTGAAAATGATTTCCCAAACAGCACCGATGGAATCATAGGAAGAGATATTTTAGAAAAGCATATGTGTAAAATTGATTTTGAGACGTACACAATAACCTTCCGTATAGCAAACGAAGAGTTTATATTGTCAATTGCTCCAAAACGAATTTACAGTGCAAAGATAATTATTCCCGCGAGATCTGAGGCGATAGTACCTGTTAATGTAGTTACAGAGGAAGAAAGTGTGATTTTAAACAAAGAAATAACTTCAGGAGTTTACGTAGGAAACTGTATTATACCAGCTGTCGGCATACAACACGTAAAATTATTAAACACGAATGATGAAGATGTAGTATTGGATGAGTTGAGATTAGAAACGAAACAGTTGTCAGAGTACAATATATACAAATACCACACTAGTGTTCAACGGGAAGACAAAGAGCGAGTAGGGAAAATACTAAGAAATTTAAATATTGAGTCGACAGACCAAAAAGCCAGTCATTCTTTAATTAATCTAATTACTGAGTATAGTGATATTTTTCACCTTGATAACGAAAGGTTGTCAGTGAATAACTTTTACACACAGCAAATTCAAACAACAGACTCAACGCCTGTATACATAAAACCATATAGGCTACCCGAATCACAGATGAAGGAAATAAATGAACAAATAGACAAGCTACTAAAAGATGAGATTATCGAACCCTCGGTCAGTCCGTATAATTCACCATCATTGGTAATACCAAAAAAATCCGTAAATGATACAAAAAAATGGCGTCTAGTGGTCGATTTTCGTAAATTAAATGAAAGAATAGTGAATGACAAATTTCCGCTTACAAAAATAGAGGATGTTCTTGATAAGCTAGGAAGAGCAAAATATTTCTCCACACTAGATATGACCAGTTCGTTTCACCAAATTAATTTGGATAAGAGTTCAAGGCCGTTGACCGCATTTTCAACCAGAAATGGTCATTTTCAATTTACACGTCTTCCATTTGGATTAAAAATATCCTCCAATAGTTTCCAAAGAATGTTAACTATAGCGCTAAGTGGTTTGAGCGCTGAGGCATTTTTATATGTAGATGATATTATCGTATTTGGCTGCAGTGTACAACACCATCACGATAACTTATCGAAAGTATTTCAAAAGCTAAGGCAATACAACTTAAAGTTAAACACGGGTAAATGCAGGTTTCTTAAATCAGAGGTGGTGTATTTAGGCCATTTAATTACCGAAAAAGGTGTATGTACGGATCCTTCCAAATATAAGGTAATAGAAAGTTATCCTGTTCCCAAAAATACTGATGACGTTAGGCGTTTCATAGCGCTTTGTAATTATTACAGGCGATTCGTGCTAGACTTCGCAAAAATAGCGGGAAACCTAAATTCGCTGCTAAAGAAAAATAAAACTTTTGAGTGGGATGCAAATTGTCAACATTCATTTGAAATGTTGAAAACAAAGTTAATAACACCACCAATTCTGCAGTACCCAGATTTTAACAAACCATTTATATTAAAGACAGATGCTTCTAATTTCGCACTTGGAGCAGTACTGTCACAAGGCAATATTGGAACAGACCTACCGATATCGTATGCCAGCAAAACGTTGTCCAAACATGACTTAAATAAGCCGACCATAGAGAAAGAATTATTAGCAATTCATTGGGGCATAAATTTTTTTAGACCATACCTTAATGGCAGGAAGTTTTATGTGGTAACCGACCACAGACCGTTAGTGTCATTGTTCTCGCATAAGAATCCATCGTCCAAAATGACGCGGATCAGATTGGATCTGTGTGACTACGACTTCGAAATAGCGTACAAAAAAGGCAAAGTAAACACAAACGCAAACGCATTGTCTAGAATAGTAATAAATACTAGCACGTTAAAAGCATTAATTCCCACAGAAGAAAACCAAAGGAAATACTAGCAATAACGCGAACTATTAAAAAGAACTTAAATACACAGGATGAGAGCAAGCTCGAGAACGACATTTCCAATAAGAAGACTGATCAACTTTTTATATGGGAGTGTACGTCAATCTCGGACATAAAAAACATAAAAAAAATAAGATTCGAAGTGGAGAGGAATCTAAAGATACCTGAGGTTATAGTAAGTGATATAGAAAAAGTTATTAGAAGTGGTGATAATCCAATAAGCACTCAGATGTCATTGGAGAAGCTGCTATCGAAAGCTTTATCGTTAGAAATAGAGGAACTTGCGTTAAGGGATAGGGACAAAATATTCGAAATAGTTGGATATAGGGAATCTAAAGATATGTTCAATGCGCTAAAGAGAACAAGCAGAGAAATTTTAGTTTACAAAGAACCAGAAAGAATAGTCGATAGCAAATTACAAAACAAAATCATCGCTGAGTACCACAACTCGGTTATAGGAGGGCATTTGGGTGTCAGGAAAACAACGTTAAAGCTCAAGCAGAGATATATATGGAAAAATATGAGCAAGATGATAAAGAAATACATACTGAATTGCAAAGAGTGCAAAATTAACAAGCAAACAAGACATACGAAGGAGAAACTTGTAATAACAGATACACCAAGTACTGCGTTTGAAGTTGTGTCAATAGACACTGTAGGGCCAATTAGATATTCAAATGGATACAGATATATATTAACTATGCATTGTGACTTAACGAAATACGTCATAGCATGTCCTATTGAGACAAAGGAAGCTAAAACAGTTGCAAAAAGTCTGGTAGAAAATGTAATTTTAGTATACGGTCATTTCAAAATACTCAAATCAGACAACGGTACCGAATTTGTGAACGAATTAATGTCTGAGGTATGCAAACTTTTAGAAATAAAACAGCACTTTAGCACACCGTATCACCACGAGACTCTGGGTGCTATAGAACGAAATCATAGGGTACTTAACGAGTTTCTCTTGATCTTCTGTAAACAGGATGAGTGGGACTATTGGATCCCTTATTTCTGTTTTGCATACAATACAACGCATCATATAGATACCAATTATACTCCATACGAGTTGATATTTGGAAAATTGACAAACTTACCAAACGATAAATGGTTAGATAATGAACCCGTTTATAATATAGATACATATGTCAATGAATTAAGAGCAAGGCTAAGATTTTCCTTGCAGAAGGCAAAAGAGCTAATAGAGTTAACAAAATCAAAACGTGTTGAGCAAAGTAAAAAGATAAATCCGTTGAATTTGAACGTAGGCGACATGGTTTTAGTAAGAAATTACAATAGAAGAAAATATCAGCCCCCGTACCACGGTCCTTATAAGATAATACAAAACAAAGGGGTGAACTCTGTCCTAGATCTAGGGAACACATTTAAAGAATATCACAATAATAACTTAAAGAAATTTTAAAAACAAAAAAAAAAATTATAAATAATTTTTTTTTCTCTAGAGGGTTAGGGTGTAGAGTATCTATTAAAGTCTACCATGCATGCCAATGTAGTTATTATGCATGGGAATTATAAATAATATGCTAGGCTAAATTAAGCTATTGGAAATTTATTTAGTTTTAAGAAATTCCAAGAATGTTGTATTCTAATCCCGTTATTTTAGTATATAAACAATGATTTTTGTAATAAAGAATCAATTTGAAGTCAAGCCTCAAATCGGCATTTTCAACTTCTTCCTTAGGAGCATTCATCTGCTCTAAGCTAAGAAAGATATTTGCTATACACAGCAAAAGAAAAGTAAAAGTATAAAAATACCTTAAGCCAGTGGCGTTTATCAGCGCCGGCTAACAACACGGGTAGGAACACTAAAATCATTATATCTACCATCATTACAATATATATATATATATATATATATATATATATATATATATATATATATATAAATATATATATATATATATATATATATATATATATATATATATATATATACCTTGTATTATATCGAAGTATTAACTTCTTACTTATATATACTTAAAATTCACTGTCTTGCATGTAACTATGTTCCTGCAAGGTGGCCGGCAATGTTTAAGCTGAATTTTACGTTTGATATCTTTGTTTATATTATTTACTTATTAGTTTTCCATCAATGGAATTTTATTGGAATTCTCTGTTGGAATCCAAATATTATTCCTTTGTTATCAACATTGTTTGGCTGGAATATTTTCTTGGATTCCAACGAGTAAACCGCTAACGGTAGGTTAAACATTGTCTTCGCCATCTTCAATTTTTACTAGTTATAGCACTTGCTTTGTGAACTTTTTCGGAGCCACATATCGCTATTCAAGGTAACAAAGAGTTAAAAAAATAAAGGAACTCATATCACAAATTTTAATTAAAATACTGTGTTTTTATTTTATTTCTTAAATTTTATACCACACACACAAACAAACGCTAAGTAAGCTATATGCAAATAGTTAAAGCTACCCCCATAAATACATGGCAAATATACTCTCATAAACGCACGTGCTTTTGTGTCCTCTCTCGAATTGTAAACAAAAAATCAGCTGTTAATCTGGTTTTCCTGACGTACAACCAAAAAATCTTGTTTTCTTAGAACCCAAATCTTTTTTTCTTCACGGCGATGTTGTATTGGATAATTTTTAGTATTTGCCTTACCATTTATTGTGCTACCATACTTTTATCACAAGTAGATACGAAAATAAATTTTAGACTGAAAACCTGAAAGTGTATTTAAACACAACTTAAGTTTATGGAAAAATTAACTAACTTTGTACTTATATACGAAGTCAACAAATGGGGGAAATACTCTTATAAGAATTCAAAATTCATTGGCAGCCGTGGTAGTTATAATTTGCCAACGAATTTTATAATAGTACTAGTGTTTTTTATTGTTTGCAGAGTGAACTAAATTGTAAAATAAACATTACCAAACGACTAAAGATTTTCAATGGCGACTTTTTATACACAAATGCAAAAATTGACGCTCTCATCTTACATATTATGTTACGTGTAGACTCAATGTTCCTACATATACAGAAACTTCAAGTAAACATACACGTCTGTCTATTAATTTTGACCTCGTAAATGCAACCGCAAATCCAAAAGAGAATTAAAAAAAAATTAGACCTATTTCGTGCTTCTAAATGCAGTCATTGTGATACCGCTACCCTACCGTTGTCATGTAAACAGACATAGTTCGGGAGGAAGGGCCAATTAGAGACGACATATACAGTAAAATCCGGTTATTACAAATTATGTAATACCTCGTTTCTGTAACATTTCACATTGAAAAATATATTAATAATTATGATTGTAATGCTATTTATTGTAGATTGATGCATGGAATAATATATGTAGCATTATATAAACGTACTAAAAATACAAAAAAATTAAAACATATAGTCTGACTTATCTTGTGTTTAACAGAATGACAACAGTTTTTTCGATGCGAGAAGTTCTCACACTAATTAGTTAAATGAGGTACAGCTATGTGTTTTATCCCACCGTCATACCAAACGTTGAATAAGCTAACATATATTGAACCAATTTCGAAATTTTTGTTATTGCAAATTAAGACAAATCATTGCAGGGTTTTTGCATTATATGATGAAATAATTGTAAATAATATTGAATAACTCAAGCTTGTGGTCGTTTATTATAAAATTTTATATCTTGTAATATGTATTCAATATTTCATTAACACCTTGTTAACATCTTCAGGATATATTGAACATATATTATAAGAAATAACATATTATAAAAAACGATCTCAAGCTTGATTAATATTACAATAAGCTGATAAGGTCAATAAAAATACATCAACACTATAGATTTGTACCATGTTTGACGTCTGTATGGTATGTATTCAATTAATGAAGTAAAACGATAAATAGAGCTGTGAAAAACTTTTGTAAAGCAACATTTTCCGTGATAAATATATATATATATATATATATATATATATATATTTATATATATATATATATATATATATATACATATTATATATATATATATATATATATATATATATATATATATATATATATATATATATATATATATATATATATTATATATATATATATATATATATATATATATATATATATATATATATATATATATATATATATATATATATACATAATATAAAAATCGCAAATATACATATATGTTATGCTATAAAATATAGTTTGAGTAGTTTTCAGGCCGCCGCACCACGTGTGCATTTTCAACTGCTTACAAAATTAAACGGCATGGATATCTATATAAGGTAGTTATAAAATATTTCATAGGCATATTTTGTCCCTCTTCCTCTTATAACTTTTCATATTCATTATAAGAATGAAGTCAAACATTTTGTGTAGCTGGTTATGCCATTCACTATGGCTACCACAACGTTTCACTAGTCTAGGATTTTGTTTTCAAAAATAAAAATTACGAGGGGAAAATATTTGTTGTGATTTATTTAAGTTGTGAGATTAAAAGTAAAAAATGTGATATTATTTCTCTACAATATTGTAAACAACATTTTATTTTCCCATATGAAACAAAATTCTTACAAATAAAATACCAATTTGAGAGACCTTAGTCATTGTTCGGCGACAAACATATTTAATGTTGTAATATCTGTTTATTGTAAATATTGAACTTTTTTTAAAAATTTTCAAGCATCATTACCAAGCTTATTGAAAATAATATTATTTAGATAATGTGAATTTGTCGGGATTTATCTGCAAATAGAAAGGTAAAGTACGAAATCCTTATACGTATGAATGAGTCGAAATTACTAAATTCAACCCGTGAACAAACAAATATACAACTGAATGCAATGATTTTTCAGCTTTTAACAGCCCTTTCCAACGATTTCTACGGATTTTCACCACAATATTCAGCAAATTGATTAGCTTTGAGACGTGGGAAGTCGTCAAAACGTTTTATTATTATTTTAGCCATATGTGCCTGCAACACACGTTCTCCCTCTTTATTGATATCACGACCAACGTGAGTCTAGCAATTTAAAGTCGGTGGATATTGACGAAAGTGCTATATATATTGGACATTACATTCCATTCTTTTATTGGGCGTACTTTGTTACCAGTAGGAAAGACAAATGAATTAGATTGTAAATTCTCTTTAATCGTAAGAGGGGAAATAATATTAGATATATACATAAATATATTTTTTATTAGAGGTATATCAACTCGCTTTTACGGTTATAAATGAACAACAAGCACATACTTGATCTTACCTTGCGATTATCTCAGGCTCTTGATCAAAATTATGATGTAAGAATAACATTTTTAGAATATTGGAATGGTGTCCATTTTAAAATTGATTTTGTCATTTTAGGTTGTTAGCATGGAAACAGTTTTGTCGGTTATTTCCGCATTGGAAGGAACAACGATTACTAAAGAACAACTGGAAGCCACCAGACTGGCCAAATATATTAATCAATTAAGAAGGCGTACAAAATGTGAACATTTGGCTCGTCGTGCTAAATCTTTGCTTAAAAGATGGCGAGAAATGGTAGGAATGCAGCAGTCAAATGAATCATCAATAACATCCGGTGTAGTAAATGTACCTACTGCAAACGTTATTTGCTCTAACTCAACCTTAGCTTCTAATATGACAATTGGGGATAACGCAGTTTCTGTTTCTCATTTAACAAACCCCCAATTAAGTCATCAACATTATCACTGTCAGCAATATCAAAGTAATGTTAAACAACAGCCAATTCAACAGCCGCCTTATCATTCGCAACCTTCGTCGCCTGTTAATCTTCAAGAAATATCCAATGCTAACGAGTTTTTAATTTCTATGTCAAGTCCTGCTACGGGGTCTCAGATGCCGAAAAGTTCATCCACAAGTGCACGTAAGAAGCGGAAACTGGAAAAGGTTATAAGTAATGAATCAATGGCTCAGCAACAACAACCCACCAGTTTTGCAAATTTACTCACTGGGTTAACCAATACACTTAGCTCATCTCGAAAAACTACACGGGACATAGCTGAACCTGCTACCGGTTCTGTAAGACATGTTGAAACATTTATAATTGAAAATTCATCGAATTCTAATTCCGATTTGATATGTATACCGTCTAACAACACTGCTAGCAGTAATTTTACCTCAGCAACTGATGTTCCTCCCGTTGTAATTGATATACAAGACACTAACTCAAGCTTGAACTCCTTAGTATCAAAAGATGTAACTAATGCATCCTCATCTTATCGAAACAAAATGTCTGGAAAAAAATCCAAAAAAGAGAAAAAACGCAAAGACCGCAACACAACCTTACGTCAAAATCAACCGTTACAAGATTGTGATGATCAAAATACTACAAGTGTGTCCTATCAAAATAAAAGACCATCTGATGTATTATTATTAGATGAAAAGTCACATTCTGCCTGTCCTACTATATCAAATATATCTGGTATGTATAAAGTTAAATAAAAATGTATATGTAATTTTAGTTGTTAATCGTAGATAAAAATATTGCAAATACATATATGGTCAAATTCGAATAAGAGCGCGTTGTATAATTTAAGCACTCTTTTCCTTTAAAAAAAATCGTTTAACAGAAAACCTTTAGTAACAACACAGTTTGCTTGTGAACGCGACTGATACTCCATAACAGAAGCAGCGAGACATTTTTTGTCTGGTTCTAATGCTTCTGTTGTTTCCATTTTCCTCCGTATTGTGAATGTATGGCAGCTACGTTGACCAGGTTAGAGTGTTGGGGACGTGATAATTTATCTAATTTTGTTCGATATTTCGGTAATGCCTACTATTGACTATGTATTGTATAGTACTTGTATAGGACTTTTTTAATCGATATTCCTATTAATTTTTTTTTTTGATTGTCATGTTTCTCACTTGTCATGACGCCTTCAAATTCGAATTAAGTCAGATTAAAATTTTAGAAGTATTTACATTTTTACTTGCTATCTTAGCAGTTGTTCGTATTGCAAAGTATCCGACCACTTCTATATTACCATAGGTCGTTTAATTATTTCTTCTATTTTGATTGATTATTTTTTATATGCTTATTTTATTTGCAATATATATATATATATATATATATATATATATATATATATATATATATATATATATATATATATATATATATATATATTTCAGTTAGCCCAAAGAAATTTTATGTTATTGTAATTATTTTATTATTTTTATATTTGCAAATCTATCTAATGAAAGACAATAAGTTTGTATGAATTTTTATTAGTTGAAGTTTCTTATGTAAATTGTTAATTTTTTTCAACGGGCTTAAGTTCGAATAACATTGGTTAAATAGTTGATATTCCTACTAACTAGCACCACTTGCAAAAGTGGAAAAATTGAACAAAGAACGCTGATGAGCTGGCGTAGCGGCCTCGAAACCAGTACTGATCCGTTCTGCTGGTTTGATGATTGTTGAAAAATATTCTTAATATTCCAATCTTAATATAAAAAATAATAAATAGAATTTGAAAAAATTCATTTATTAATAAAATAATAAAAAATCATTTGCAGTCATGCAGATTCGAACTTAAGCCCGTTAAAAAAATTAACAATTTACATAAGAAAGACAATAAGTAAATATGTGGGCTTAAATAATAACTAACAGAAGTAATGTAGCTCCAGGGGACTACATAGCTATATACATTTATAAATTTTATAAAAATTATTTAAATATACATATATGTACATATATAGAAAAAGAAGACCAGCCTCTAGAAGGTAAGTCTAACTCATGAACTCGCTTCAATCTACTTGTTTCACAGTTGTTATATAATAGTGCAACAGCCAGAGGATTATAATGGTTATATAATCTTTGAACATAACATGAACTGAATCTTTAGATTTCTTCTCGTACTGAGGACATGTTTAAATCTAGACTAATAGTTTTGTTTCTGACAAACTTTGCCGCTCCTGTAATTAGTCTAAACGTTTTTGACTGGTTTCTTTTTTTTTTGCTGTTCCCCATAGTATAATTCCATATGTCCTAACAGGTTTTAGTATAGCTTTGTAGATGATCAATTTATTGTTTAAATTTAGTTCAGTTTTTGGCCCAAGTAACCAATATAATTTGCTAGTTTTTAACATCAGTTGTGTTATTAATTAGTTAATATTAACAATTTGCATTTACTTATTGGTTATTGTTGGCAACCCCAAATAAATTATTTTAGTTCTTTTATTTCGTACTAAAATATGTATCTATTGAAAATTCTTGTTTCTTTTTGTTTAATGTATACTATCAAGTCATTTGTTTTATATATATATTTTTTTTTATTAGGACCGGCACTCAGGGGATGACCCCTACTTATGCGTACATTGTGCTGGAACTAGGAAAATTGGTTGTGGGAAGGAGGATAAAGTTAGTAGTGTCTATGGACATTCGATTTGAATTTATCCATGCTATATACGGCAGGAAAGACTTCCGCAGGGAGTTTATTCCACATACGGGCAGTACGGGCAAAGAATGAATTTTCCCTATAATGCGTAGTGCGGTTCACTGATAAATCCACCACATATGGGTGTGATCGCACTGTAGAGCGTGTTGAGCGTAGAAAAGTGCGCGTTTCGGGAAAGAGATCCCTGACTTCGGTGGAACAAAACCCGTTATAGTAACGATAAAACAGTGAAACACACCCCACATTGCATCGATGCTCAAGTGAGTCAATAGAGTTGGCTACCCTACTGTCACCGATGAGCTTCTTCGCTCTCTCCTGTACGCGGTCGAGTAACTTCAAAATAGACTTTGAAGCTCCGGCCCATACATGAGAGTTGTATTCCATCTTTGGTCGGATGTAAGTGGTATAAATAGTAAGGAGATCAGATGGGGTGAAGTATGTCTTACACCGCCTTAGAAAGCCGAGGCACTTGAATGCTTCTTTTGAAACATGAAAAATGTGTTCAGTCCAGCGAACGTCACACTGGATTTTCATGCCAAGAACATCAAGAGCTTCTGATTCCTCAATATCTATACCACCCATGTTTACAGATGAAGCAGCGTGATCGGGCTTGCGTCGGTGTGTTAGCAAGCAGCATTGAGTCTTACGGGCATTGAAGTTTACCCTGTTTCGATGACCCCATTCGACAATCCTATTGAGGTCACCGGTTAGCGCAACATTCATATTGTGCCTCATCGCCCCGATCTCTGACGATTTCGGTCTATTATTGAAGGCATATGAATGACAAAGGCTGCTATCATCTGCAAAAGAGTAGATAGGGGTTAAAGTCTGACATAGAAGGTCATTTAGAAATATAAGAAATAGTGTAGGAGAAAGAACAGACCCTTGCGGTACCCCAGAGTTGATCTTATACTCGTCTGATGAAATCCCGTCTATAACAACTCTTATAGCACGATTTCTGAGAAAGCTCGATATAAATCGAGAGAAGACGTCACCCACACCAAAAGCCATAAGTTTCGGCAAAAGTGCTCCGTGCCACACTCTGTCGAATGCTTTAGAAATATCCAGAGCCACTACCTTACTCTCGCCAAAGTGGTGGATAGATTGGCACCACTTTTCCGAAAGGAAAGCCAATAGGTCGCCCGTAGAGCGGCCCCTACGGAAGCCATATTGGCGGTCGTTAAGTAAGCTATTAGACTCTAGATATTTCACTAGGTGGAAATTCACCATGCTTTCCATCACCTTGGAAAGCGCAGAACAAACAGCGATTGGGCGGTAGTTTTGGGGGTTGTTGGCCTCTCCCTTTTTAGGGATTGGCGTTACATTCGCAACCTTCCAGCACGAGGGGAATTCGCCTGTATGGTAAATAGTGCTGAAAAGGGTTGCCAGAGGACGAGCTAACGTCGAAAAGCACTGCTTTAAGACCAGTGCTGGAATTCCATTCGGCCCAGAAGACTTGTTCACATTGAGATCCGATAAGACCCTTTTAACCGCCCGGACCCGAAAACGCATCTTTGGCATAGTTGTGGATACATTTTCAAGAACCGGCAGTGGTTGATTGCTTTCCGGCAAGTGCGAATTACTTGCGAATATTTCAGCTGAAAGGTTAGCTTTGTCAACCGGGTCAGTGAATAATTGGTCATCCTTCAAAAGAGTCGAGATCGAGGAACTAGCATTAACCTTCACTCTTTTGACGAATGACCAGAAACTCTTACTGCCCCGAGGGGCAGTAACGCACGAAGACGCTGCTCGTACAGAGCTTTTTCGCGTCTTAGTACCTTGGCACACGAAGATCTCGCCCTTTTGCGCATCAAATCAGTTTCAGCGTTCTTGTTAGTACGCCAGATACTAAATGCAACCTCTCGGGATCTGACAGCAATTCTGCATGTCTGATTAAACCATGATTTCAATTTTGGCTTAATCGGAATTTGCTTGGATGGAATGAAAGTGTTCATTCCGAGCAATATTATATTTTCCACCATTTCCGCCATGGCATCGACATTACTGTCAAGAAAGCAAAGTTTCCAATTAAAATGCCTGTAGAAATCGTTGAGCTCATCCCAACGAGCCTTTTCGTAAAGGTATTTTAAACGTTTCGTAGCTGGGTGTGAAACGTTTCGAAGTTCTGTAATCGAAAAGGAGGCAGAAATGGTGCAATGATCCGAATTTCCGAGAGGTGCGCTGACACCCATTGTATATTTGTCTGGATGTGAAGAAAGAAAAAGGTCGAGAGTATTATGTTGGTGCCCATCAACACACGAAATATGTGTTGGCTCATTCACTAGCTGCGCAAGGTGGTTATGCGCTGCGAATAGCTCAGCATAATGGCCTTCTGAGGTTGTGTGGCTCGAATGGCGAAGCCAAGATGAATTATGAACATTAAAATCACCAGCAACAACGATTTCACTGTTCGGATAATTCTCTAAGATCTTCGATATGGAGTCGGAAAGGGCATCGAAGTTTGAGATAGTTTTTTCCCTTTCCGTGTTTGGACTTCTGTAAAGAAACCCGAAATGCAAAAGATGTGCCCTGATTTTGAATTTAACCCAAATACAGCTAAATTCTGGATCAAGCGCGTCAAATGGTTTTTGACGCTGGTACACAACTTCATTGCGTATATAGATTGCAAGGCCCCTATGAAGAAAGAATAGGGATAGTAGGTGATATCCAGGTATGTGAAAATCCTGTGGATCAGCATTTTCAGACACCTGAGTCTCACATAAGGCGAAAACATCCGGCCGATGAAGACAAACGTGGGCATACACAGAGAAAAAGTTAGCACGCAGCCCGCGTATGTTGCAGAAATCTATTCTAAAACGACCTGCCATAAAACAAAGAGTAAAACAAAACGAACGATTAAATCTTTTATTGCCAATGCCAGTATGCTAATCACTGTTTGATAGGTTGTTCAGTGATCAGTGTTAAGCCTTCACAACTAAACACCAACAGTGATCAACAACGTGGCATCAACAATAGAAATTTTTTTTTTTTATGTAAAAATAAAAGTGAAATTAGGATAAAGCACAATGACACGCAAGGGGAACCATAAAAGCCCTGATGCGGTCATCGTGACTCAAGGTGCCAACACTGGTTTATAGTGTCAGCACTGATTTTATTATTTGATTCTCTCTTATTTTTTCCTCTCGACACAAGTGCAATGTATTTGCATTCTTTTAGTTTGTGTTGTTGTTATTGTGTGATGAAACTGTTTGTTTTGTTTGGTTTTATTTGGTTTATTGTTGGTTTGTTAAAATATATTTGTTAATTGGTAATTTTGCACTGATCTCTTTTGTAATGCACAAATTCTTTATTTTTCTTTTTGTTATTTATTAAAATTTTATATTTTGGTTTACTATAGAATTTAGTTTTCCTTTTTATATATATAATTATTTATTGTTTTTAAGAAGTGCGCGTGTTCACTTGGCGGAAGATAAGACACTACTTATATTTTATGTATTTGATTTAATGTTAATTGTTATTGTTCTATTTTAATAAAGGTTAATTTATGGTTAATTTTGGGTTATAATTAAAATCATAAGTGTTTATATCAACCACTTCCCTATAACCATAACAGTTATGAACTGTACATATGTATATAAAAAATTATTTAACAGACAGCCTTATTTATTTCAATCTCATATCAGTAAAATCATTTTATATTTTTAGAAATCCTCTCATTATCGAACAGTTCAATGAGCTCCGTATTCCCCTCAGCCGATGCAATGTCCAAAAACATATTTCAGTCCGGACAAAGTGAATTGGTGTCTTCTACAAAAATGTCTAAATCCGATTTAACATTTGCTGGAAAATTTAAACAAAATACTAGTTCAACATTGACAGGCAGTAATGTTCTGATTTACAACAGCGAGAGTGTAAATGCAAATGCATTTAATAATTCTCCTAAACAAAATAAATTTTCATTGTTTGGTGCTATTGAAACAAACTCTAATGATAGTTCGTCAAGTAGTCGAAATACACCATTCCATATCGCTGTCAACGCTGTGAAAAGAGAAACTAGCAACAGTAAACATAATATCGAAGATGGCAGTATTAAGGTCGACATTAATGAAAGATCTATGTCAAACATGTCAAATAAAGGTAACTCGTCGATTGATAATACATTTTCTGTTGGTACTTCAGGCACAGTTATAGGACAACAACAAAAATCCCTCGATTTGACATTGGATTTTTCATCACATCAGGCAGTAAAACAACCAAAGAAAAGAGGTCGCAAGAAGGGGTCTAAAGGAGTTGATTCCGTTATTGCTAAAGAAACGAGTTTGTCATCTCAGATGCTTATTTCGTCCTTAGGTGTTGCCGGCAAAAAAGTTAAAACTACAAAGGAATTGTATGCTGAAATGGAAAACAGAAAACTTCGAAATGTAAAAGTAGCAGGACTAGAAGAATCCATCGGAAATTCATCTGCGAATCGGATAGAAAAGAAACAACTGCAACAAGAACAAAAACTACTTAGATCTCGCCGCCCATCATTTTGCTCAGGTTTGTTAATATTTTGTTAACATAAATGTTACTTAAGGTACGGCTGCGCAATACTATATCTAATATCCATTAAGACCATTTGCTCACAATATTCATGCATGCTGACTATCTTCAATATCTATATATTCGTTATCTTTTTTGTTTAACAAAAAGACAAATAAATTATGGTTTCCGTCAAATAAAGTCAAAAGAAATTGCAGCCATATTACAAAAGTAAACAAAAATAGTAAAAAGTTGAAATTGAAGAATTTTTAAAACAAGTTAAAATTTCACGCTAATTGGAATTGAGTTCTCAGTGGTCAGACATATTTCTTTTTGCCAGTTAGTGATTTAGTTGAAAAATGGTGTTGGTAAATTGTTCATTATAGTTTCAAAATTATTCATTGTACTTGCATTTACCGAAATAAGAAAAAAAAAAATAAAACAAACAAGCAAAATTGATTCGGTATCACGTTACCGTAAAGTGATTAAAAGTGTATTCGAAATGTTATCATAAGATTATTTAAACGTGCTGGACATCTTGTTATTATGTAAGTTTGGAAACCGAAACGAACAACGGTGTCGATATTGATACTGGAATAATTATTTTTAAATTTCGGTAACTGTAACGAATTTTTTTTTATTTCGGTGCCGGTATTATCGGTACATTCCGATACCGAGTATAAAACACCGGTATACCGATATTACTGTGAAGCTTATGTCAAAGAATGTCCAAGTGGATTTTAAAAGTAATTTATTAATGTGCATGAAATATATGTATGTATATTGAGTGAAATAAAGATACAGAGTTGATGATGGAATATGAATCTTAAACTTGCGTTTGCCACGTCTTTTCTTCACGACTGCCAACGACGACTGACTCGTCTCAAGTTGACATCTCGGCCTCTCCTGGCATCAAGTCCTCCTGGACGGCTTCACTTAAATCGTCTTCATCTTTACTATCGGATTCTAATTCAAGATCAGGACAATCATAGCACCGTGGCTTCATATGATCGGTTGACATGACGTTGCAATATCTACGTTGTGTGATTGGTAAGTCCGGAAGATCTTCAATGACATAACGATCACTTCCTAAGATTTTGGACACGATATATGGCCCCTTGAACTTTGGGTCCAATTTGTGTGATTCACCAGTGGCTTGAGGAACATAATCCACAACCACTAAATCGCCAATATTGTAGGTTTTCGGGCTTAAATGACGGTTGTCATAGCGCGACTTCCATTTGCTGCGTTGACTTTCAATGTTTAAAACGGCTTGTTGATACTTATCATTCACGTCCACAACATCTTGGACTTCATCGTTCAGTGCTTGTATCATACGGTTGAGAGTGACATCACGAGGAGTAAAGTTGAAGATTAGTTCATTTGGACTTAACTTTGTTGTCGCATTTACCTGCGAATTTATGCTCCATTGAATAATCGGTATCTTTTGGTCCCAATCCTTCGGTGTCTCTGCTGAACACTTTACTGCATTTAAGAATGTTTGATTGGCCCTCTCAGCCTGACCATTTGCCTTTGGCGTACGTACTGCATTTTGAATATGTTATATGCCATAATTGTGAGTGAAACGCTTAAATTCGTGAGCTGTGAAAGCGGTACCTTTATCAGAAATGATTCGTAGCGGTTGTCCAAATATAGCCATTACGTCCAATAATGCTGTAATGACTGGCGTTGTTTTCGTGTTTCGCGTCGGCTTTATGATGGTGTATTTGCTAAAAGAGCAAACTATCATCAGAACATACAAGATACCCCTTTTACTCTTCGGGAATGGGCCCAGGTGATCAATATGCACAGTTCTAAACGGGATCGGAAGGATCTCATCAAAATGTAGTTGACCCTCCGGTTTTCCTCCTTTGGCTTTGTAAAAGCAGCATTCTGGACAAGAAGCTATATATGACTTGAGGTAATTTCTCATTCGTGGAAACCAAAAATCGCGTTGCAATCTTTCCAACGTTTTCTGCAAACTGAAGTGACCCACATCATCGTGGCATGATTTTGCCATTCGCCACCGTATCTTTCTAGGAATCACGAATCATTTTCTGTTGTTGATTTTTCGATATAGACGACCTTGATCAATTTCATACTCAGTTTTTATCTGCACTACTTTGGCTCGACCTCTTTTTGATTCTTGAGAACGTTCACTATGTGTTGTAGCTTTTCATCTGTCATCTGAAGTTGGTAAATCCAATCTGCCACATTGCTGGTTATCGCCATAACTTGTTCGGCAACTGTCTGGGTTTCAGCTGGAGGTAGTGTAGGAGTCCTACTCATTCCATCAACATGAGACATTTTCGACCCGGACCGGTGAACAATTGTGAAATTAAACTCTTGTAGCTTAAGCCACCACCTTGCAATCCGTGGAGGCAATGGCGTAGTGGCTTTTGTTGTCACCACTGCGTTGCAATCAGTCACAACTTGAAATTCTGTTCCCAATAAATAAATTCGGAACCTCTCTAACGTCTCCACAATAGCCAAAACTTCCAACTCATGGCTAGCGTACTTGCCTTCTGCTTCGGTGCACTGGCGACTATAATAAAACACTGGGCGAAACTTACCCTCTTCAGACTGCAATAATATACCTGACAGACCGACTGAACTTGCATCAGTGTGCACCTGGTGTTCCTTGGATGCATCATACAGGGCTAGTACAGGCTGCGATGTCATGATAGATTTCAATTTTCTGAATGCTTGCTCTTGCTCTTCGCCCCAATGGAAAATTATGTTGTTCTTTAATAATTTTGTCAACGGCATGGCAATTATGCTATAATCACGAACGAATTTGCGGAAAAATCCTGTGACACCTAAAAACTTTCGCACATCTGACACATTCTCTGGGTTTGCAAATTCATTTATACACTGTGTCTTCTCTTCTCCAGGTTTGACACCGTTAGAACTTATGACATGACCCAAAAATTTAACTGTTGAGTTCACGAAATGACATTTTGATGGACGTAAGATTAACCCCTCCTCTTGGACTGCCGAAAGAAATTCTCTTAAGACCTCTGTGTTCTCTTCCACCGTCTTACTTGAAATAATTACTTCATCCACATAACTGATTATATATCTTCGGTGCGTTAATTTCCGTATCATCTGAGTGATCATCTCCTGAAAGACCATGGGAGCGTTTATTAACCCAAAAGGCATTACATTATATTCATACAATCCTTCTGAAGTTATGAAAGCCGTGTATTTCTTACTTTCTTCAGAGAGCGGAATCTGGTAATAACCAGATGTCATATCCAGAGTTGTGAAATAAATATTACCCGACAACAATGACAACTGCTCTTCTACTACTGCCATGACGTATTGTTTCTTCACTGTTACAGCATTCAAAGCTCGGAAATCTGTGCACATGCGTTGCTCTCCATTCGACTTTCCAACCAACAAAACAGACGATGCGTGCGGCGAATCACTCTGACGAATAATATCGTGATTCACCAAATTATCGATAATATGCGAACGTGTTTCTCGCTGACTAAATGGTACCTGATACCTTTTACCCACTATTGGTTGATTTGTTGAGACCGTTATGTCCATACATGTGTTCTTACATCGTCCCAGTTTCTGCAGATCCTCAGCAAAGCACCCTTCATACTCTCCTAGCAAACTGTTTGCGTGTGTGGTATAAAATTTATGAAATAAAATAAAAACACAGTAATTTAATTAAAATTTGCGATTAGTTCCTTTATTTTTTCAATTATTTTTTACCTTGAATAGCTAGAAGTGTTTCCTAGAAAGTTCACAAAGCAAGTGCTATAACTAGTAAAAATTGAAGATGGCGAAGACAATGTTTAACCTACCCGTTAGCGGTTTACTCGTTGGAATCCAAGAAAATATTCCAGCCAAACAATGTTGATAATAAGGAATAATATTTGGATCCCAACAGAGAATTCCAATAAAATACATAGACGGAAAACTAATAAGTTAATAATACAAACAAAAATATCAAACGTAAAATTCAGCTTAAACATTGCCGGCCACCTTGCAGGAACATAGTTACATGCAAGACAGTGAATTTTAAGTATAAATAATAAAGTAAATACTTCGCTATAATTCAAGGTATATTTATATATATATTTTTTCACAATACAAAATGCGAATGGTTTTTACGACAGATCCATCAACTGAGGTTTGCGGCATGGTTTTCAGCAGATCCATAAACTGAATATGGTTTTTACCACAGACCCATAAACTGAACCCGTGCGGGATGGTTTTGATCGGATCCATGAACTGTGTTCAAAAACGATATTAAAACGGGGATTGGCCAGAAATGACCCACCCGAATATCGTGTGTTGAGCCATCAGACAACCCGGACTCGTCGTTGATTGGCCTGTAAATATTTGAGCAACTACTTCTGGCCCCAAAACCAGTGCCACCTGACCGGAGTGGTAAAATGTGGGGTCCGCCAACTTGAAATCAGGAAATTGATTTCCAATTGTTGGCGATACATCTTCGACGGGCGTTTTCACACCACGCATCGCAGAAACTTTAGCGGTTAATGAAATCCGCTTTAATGGGTCATAAATCGATTCAATATTCACACGACAATATGAATCTGCAACAGGAATCATTAACCGCTGCACCAAATGTTGGCAAATATAGCTGTGGCTGCAGCAAAGGTCAATGACTCCCCGCAATTGAATCTTTTTATTCCCCATGCGCAACTTCACCTGAAATGTTGGTGAGAACGCTATCACGTGGCGAAGAGGCAGCATAGGCCCAGCCGACGTACTTGGGAGCGGCCGTGAAGACGCAGGCACTGGCTTCGATTTGACGGTGGAGGATTTTTTGTCTTTCGCACCCGGAGAATGCAGCAGAGTGTTATGTTCACCCTGACATCTATTACACTTCCGAGTGCTAGGACAATCTTTCTTTGTGTGGTGTTCTGACAAACAGCGCGAGCAGTACCCAAAGGTAAGGATATGCCGCAATTTTTTGTCATGGGCCAAGCGTTTAAATCGAAAGCACCCTCGTAAGGGATGCGGTTTCTTGCAAAGTTTGCATTGCTTGGCCTCAACCTTTTCGACGACTTTCGGCGACGTCGACGAGTCGGAGTTGTCAATGGGCTGGCGTTTGCTGGCGACTTCGATGGTATTCGTTGAAGTGGCAGGACCATCCGCCTTGGGAATGACCGCAGAAACCCCTTCAGACAGCGGTGCCTCCAATGATGGGCCCGATACCTCCATCGCCTCTTCGTATTCCTCCAGCAATACAGCTTCAGAAAAAATGGGTAAAGCGTCCATATTACTAGGAAAGAATGCAGTTTAGTAAATGCGATAAAATTAGGTGGTCAAAATGACCAGTTTTGTGATTGGTCGTCTAACAATCCCATTTTGTGTTCGAACGTCGGCGACGCGAACATGATCATCAGTACCTGGATACGTTTTCACGACCCGACCTAACTTCCAGGCAGTGGGTGAAAGTTGCTCATGACGAATAGCAACTAAATCATTTACAGCTATATCACGCTCAGGAAATTTCCATTTATAACGTTTATGCAAATTCTGTAAATATTCTTCTTTCCATCGGCGACAGAAATCATGCGTAAGTGCCTTAACTTTGCGGTATCTATTTATCAAACCTATTGCTGACTCATATATTGAAGGTTCAGGGGGCGCCAATATTGGCCCGCCTATCAAAAAATGACCCGGAGTAAGAGCCACTGGCTCATTAGGACCATCCGACATAGGACATAGTGGGCGCGAATTTAGGCACGCCTCTATTCTCGCGAGCACAGTCGAAAGCTCCTCAAATGTATACTTAACAGATTGAGCCTCCTTGCGAAAATGATGTTTAAAACTTTTGACAGCCGCCTCCCAGAGTCCCCCCATATGGGGCGCACCAGCTGGGATAAACCGCCATGAAAGACCCTGAACTCCAAATGTTGAACACATACGAGCCTGACTTTCCTTCAAAAAAGTGCGAAAATCTTTTTCAATCTCCCGAGAAGCACCTACGAAATTTGTGCCATTGTCAGAAAATACTGTTTGTGGACAACCTCGCCTAGCAATAAAACGATGAAAAGCAGCCAAGAAGGCATCCGAGGACAAATCCGTCGTAGCTTCTAAATGGACTGCTTTGGTGGAGAAGCAAACAAAGATACAGACATAGGCCTTTGTTATTCGACAAGATCGACCAGTAAAACTTCTCAGGTCAAAGGGACCTGCGAAATCCACGCCAGTAGTGGTAAAAGGACGATTTAAAGTAGTTCGCTCTGGAGGAAGTGCCGCCATGATCTGATTGCATGTGCGTTTCCTATCCAAAATGCAACGTTTGCAGCGGTTCACTACAGTGCGAACCAACACCTTGAGCCGTGGGACCCAATATTCAACGCGTATAATCCGCAGCATCAGCTGATTCCCGCCATGAATCGAAATCATATGTACAAACTCTGACAACAAAATCGTAAATCTACTTGAATATGGTAGAATAATTGGATGTTTTTCAGTGTAGGATAAAGAGGGAGATTTCACCAAGCGACCATTCAACCTCATTACTCCATTGCTGTCCAAAAAGGGATTAAGGGACTGTAACGAACTTTTTGCGGAAATCGATTTTTTCAACAAAAGACACTGATATTCCTCAGGATAATGAACTTTTTGAGCCAAAATCGCCAATCTCAACTTCACCTTCGATATTTCATCACTTGAAATCGTTGTCGACTCAAAAGTATACTTGCCCCTATGTGCAGAATGTGTCCGATAGTAAAAACGAAACAAATATGATATCACTCTGAGAGCACGATCAAGCTTAGAAAATCTATTCAACACATCTTCAAAATCTGAAAAGAATACTGCATGCGTCTTAATAGCTTTGGCCTCGACATCTGTGTCCATAGGCGAAAGATCCTTTATGGTCCAATTAGACTTTGCATTACGCAGCCACGTCGGTCCATGCCATCAGAGATCACTTCCTGCCAGATCCGAAGGTGAAACTCCTCTACTAGCTAAATCTGCTGGATTATCTTCCGACCTAACATGATACCAGTTGTGTTTTCCGACATTCTCCTGAATTCTGCACACTCTATTAGCAACAAACGTTGTCCAACTACTTGGCGTTTTCCTCAACCAACAAAGCACAATAGTAGAATCGGTCCAACAATACACCTGTTTGATTGAAATACCAATTTCGCTACTCACTGTTTTTAAAAGCTCAGAAGCCAAAACTGCTCCACAAAGTTCCAGCCGAGGCAAAGAAATAGATTTAATAGGAGCGACTTTCGTCTTACAAGAGAGTAAGTGTGCATAAATTTGGCCAAATGCTTCAATGCGAATATAAATTGCCCCCGCGTATGCTTTTTCCGAGGCGTCGGAAAAAACATGAATTTCTGCTATAGAATCTGGAGAATAATGTACCCATCGCGGTATCCGAATACTGTTTACATCCTTATAAAAATCAACGAATTTTCTCCATTCCCTTTCCGTTGACGAGAGCAAGAAATCATCCCAATCAATATTGTCGAGCCAAATCTTCTGCATAATCATCTTTGCGACAACAATTACCGGAGCTAGCCAACCTACAGGATCAAATAACTTTGCAATCGTAGACAAAACCTCTCTTTTTGTATACCTAGACCTTTCAATAATGGGCTCCACTTTGAAATAAAATGAATCCAGCTGAGCATTCCACTGAATACCCAGTGTCTTCGAACTACTAGACTCCACAAAGGTCAAAAGCTTTGAATCCACCAAGTAATCTGGCGGTAAATCATCAACAATTTTGATCTCATTTGATGTCCATTTCCTCAATTCAAATTTAGCTGAAGACAAAACAGTTATTAATTCGTCCCGGGCTCTCAAAGCAGATGAAATATCATGAGCCCCCGTCAATACGTCGTCAACGTACATATCCTTGCGTAAAATATCAGCAGCAAGGGGGTACTCAGTCTCCGAATCCTCTGCCAACTGTAACAATGTCCTTATGGCTAAGTAAGGAGCGCAGTTGACACCAAACGTCACTGTCTGTAACTCATACGTCATTACCTCTGCCACGGGAGAAGATCGAAAAAGTATACGCTGAAATGGCGTATGAGCGGTATCGAGACGAATTTGTCTGTACATCTGAGTGATATCGCAGTTAAATACATATCGAAAGAGCCTCCAACGCAAGATCAACAGAACTAGATCTGATTGTAAAGTGGGCCCCACATAGAGGCAATCATTTAGACTATTTCCATTAGAGGTTCTGTTCGATGCATTAAACACCACACGCAATTTTGTGGTCTTTCTGTCAGGCTTAATCACTGAGTGATGAGGAAGGTAACACGAAAGAGAAGGTTTAGCAAAATTATCCGATACAGGCTTCATATGACCTAAAGTTAAATATTCTTCAACCACATCATCATATAATTCCTTGACATCAGGTTTACGCAACAAAGAGGCTTCATTTCTCAAGAATTGTGCCATGACATTCTGTTTCGAAAAGCCTAAACTGATAGAATGAGGAAATTCCGGCTTAAAAGGTAGCGTCACTACATAACGACCGTCGGAGTCGCGCCGCGTCGTTTTCCTATAATTATCCTCACAAAATTTATCCATCGGTGAAACAATTTTCTTTTTAGGAGTTTCTTCAAGTTCCCAGAAGCGAAGAAGATTTCTATTTAAATTGTCTTCCAGAGACGCTTCTATTGTGGTCGAATAAGTCTGAACGCGTGATTCTTGAACAGATCCTGTAACAATCCATCCGAATACGGTCCGTTGCGCCACCAAAGATCCGAAAATATCACGATTAATTTCGCCTAAAAGAATCTGTGGATACAAATCAGCGCCTAAAAGTACATCAACAGGCCGAGTTTGGTAAAAACGAGGGTCTGCTAGCTGTAAATTCGAAAAACTATTACGATAACTAGAGCCTACAATGAACGAAGGCAGATGGCCTGATATATTAGGTAGTACCAGGGCCATGGTTTCCAATAGGATAGATGAATCTAAAGGAGAACCAATTTTCAAACTACAAACTTTTCTAGTAGTGGCAGAAAGAGTTTGATTAATTCCTGAAACTCTGACATTCGTAGAATGTGCAAATAGTTTCAAGCGATTCTGTAAATGCTCAGAGATGAAAGATGACTCTGAAGCGGGGTCAATCAAGGCTCGAGCTGGGTAAGTCATGCCATTGTGAACAATATTCACCATAGCTGTTCCCAGAAGCACTTTTCGGTTCTGAGAGACATGAAATACCTGTCGAGTAGGATTACTGCTCGAAGATATGCCACTCGATGTAGAAGGCAGGGAGTAATCTACTTGAGCATTCTGGGCCAAATTGCCAGACGTGGTAGCAAAATTATCCCTAGGCGCAAATTCCGAGGTAGCATTATCTCGATGTAGTAAAGTATGATGCCTTTTATTGCAAATACTGCAATTGAAAGCACTCTTGCAATTCTTTACTTCATGTTCACGTGATAAGCAATTCACACAACAATGAAATTTTTTCACCGTTGAAAATCGTTCCGAAATTGAAGAATTTTTGAACCGCTTACATCCTCTCAAGAGGTGTCCTGAATTCCGACATAAAACACAAGACGTAGAAGTAGAAGTAGAATTGACAACATGAGCCCTGACCCTGTGACCCGAATTCTTTTCAGATTGCTGCGAACTTTTAAGATCATGAACACACTCCAAAGTCTGAATCCTTTCCGTCAGAAATTCATCGAAACTTTTCCACGAGGACAAAACCGATTTATTACGAACACTTTGTTCCCATAAACTAACGGTAGAAGTGGGTAAGCGTTGAATCGAAAGGAAAATTAAAATAGGATCCCAATTGTCTGTTGAAACTTTGTAAATAGAAAGCGATGTGAGACAATTATTAATACCGCGCTGCAAAGTTTTTAAACCGGCACTAGATTCCTTATCAACGGAGGGAAGGTTAAATAATAATTTCAATTGGTTATTAACCAACATACGAGGATTTTCATATGCCTCCTTAAGGTTTCGCCAAGCAACATCAAACCCCTCGTTACTTAACGGGCACTTAGACACGATTTCATTCGCTTCACCGGCGGTCTTACGTATTAAATAGCAAATACGTTCTATATTACTAAGACGCGAACTATTTATATATATGGCTGTAAATAAATCTCTAAATGCAGGCCATGATATATAATCTCCTTCAAATGTTTTTACATCACAAGGAGGTAGTGTTAAATTATGTTCTGAGTTGCCCAAGTGTGAGTGTTTAACAGAAGATTCATTTATTTTTGGCGTATTAACTTCTAAATATTGAGACTTTTCATTAATCAAGGCTAAACAATTAAGGTAAGCCATATAAGTACTCTGATATTTAGAAGCAGCCACATTTACATCTTCAGAGTTCACTTTGGTATTATCGTCAACATAGTCGACCCACCCTTCATATGCATCCTTAACTTTTTCCCATAAATTCTTTAATTCGTCGCGTTGAATTTGTAGCGTAAAAATCGTATGGAAATCCTCATGACAGTCATTAAAATTCGCTGCGAATTTAATGAGGGAATCCGATACGCGCGTAAATTTATTTAAATATTTATTCGCCATGATTTAGTTGTGAATATATAAATTAATCACAAATTTATGGGAGAAAATTAATGCACACACGATATAATAGTCAAAGTGACCAACGGTAGGGTGTATACCAAATAAAGTAAAAAGAACAAGATGAACAAATAAACAACTTTGTAATTACAAATTAAAGCAAAAAGAAACTCACACTTGTTGTTGCACTCAGTTATAATAATATATAAGTTATAATAAATATTATTTAATTTAATTGTAATAATTTAACACTCAGTAATTTACGATATAAAGTGCAAATATTTTATAAAAAATTATTTTTATTTGCAATTCCGTCCGTCCAAGTAAATAATTTCACAGAAGATTTTTTTCGTACCGACCGAAAATTAATTAAAACAAACGTCAAAAATAATTATTTCTACTTATGAGGGATGAAACGCGATCAATCACAAAAACAATTTATGTACATAATTATATATGTATATACAAGTGTATAATATGTATGTGTGTATTTTATTTCTTTTATTACCTTACACACTTTTTCTTTTTTCACTTTAACACAATTAAAATAAGAACTTATTTTACGCACCTTGAATTTAAATGTTCGATATTTTCCAAATAAACGAAGAATATTTTGGTGGTTTGTATGGATTCTCAACGATGAAATTCCTTGATGCGAGTGAGAAAAAGAAAATATGATGAGTTAATTTCTTACAAAAATTTCCAAGAAATCCGGCTCGAAGGACCAAATGTTTGCGTGTGTGGTATAAAATTTATGAAATAAAATAAAAACACAGTAATTTAATTAAAATTTGCGATTAGTTCCTTTATTTTTTCAATTATTTTTTACCTTGAATAGCTAGAAGTGTTTCCTAGAAAGTTCACAAAGCAAGTGCTATAACTAGTAAAAATTGAAGATGGCGAAGACAATGTTTAACCTACCCGTTAGCGGTTTACTCGTTGGAATCCAAGAAAATATTCCAGCCAAACAATGTTGATAATAAGGAATAATATTTGGATCCCAACAGAGAATTCCAATAAAATACATAGACGGAAAACTAATAAGTTAATAATACAAACAAAAATATCAAACGTAAAATTCAGCTTAAACATTTTATATTGCTATATTAAATTTGAATTAAGATTCTATAGGCTAATTGTTCGAAATTTTTAATTTAAATCTCAGAAAGACATGATAAATATTCCAAGGCACAAAGGCAAGTCAACATCAGTTTTATTCAACTTACACAGCAGAGCAGAACAGTTGTTTTCGAAAGACGCAACCCTTTCATCATCAGTGCTCATGTGTATTTAATATAGCAATATAAAATGTTCGTTAAAATTATTACTACATACAAATTTAAGCTATGGCTTGAGCTACCCAATAATAAAAATTGGAAAAACGTTCACATGTACTTAAGTATAAAATTCAAACCAAAAAAGTTTGACTTAGGTATGATGGAACAAAAAATTCAGAAAAATGGGACATGAAGAAAAATAAGTTAGTTGTCGTGTTACATCTTTTGGTACAACTGATTCCCTCATCAAAGTGAAGTCACTACCAGTATCGACAAATGCCAAAAATTCTTCATTATTTATTTTAACTGGTTTCATTATGGGCGGACAGCTCTCACCCTTAGCCTCATCTATTTTGGCCACCGACGTTTTGTCCTTACATTGACTAGTGTCGTGACGGACTTTAAAACATCTATTGCATTTTGGTTTTCTACGGGGTTGCGAACAATTTGCAGCAAAGTGTCCCCACTGGTTGCAGTTAAAACATTTCGGCCCCCTTCGTTCGTTAATTTGCTTTGGGCATACAGTTTCATCAAAATCTTCACTTTTTGCACTCACCTTTTTGACTGGAACTGATGTTTTGATGTTCTCAAATGAATTTAATAACTCGCTACATGTGTTTATGTTCATTGCTAAAAGTGTCTTCGTTAAACTGCTATCGTTAATGCCATTGATGATATACGATAAAATTGATTGCTCATCTACATCACCTTTGCGACCAATTGAAAGCATTGAATAATAATATTCAGTTAAAGTTTCATTGAAGCTTCTTCTACGTAGCATCAACTCCCGATGTACATCAGCGATGCTAAATTTGCAAGGAAAATCATTAAGGAATAACCTCTTGAACTCAGACCAAGTTTCTATAACCGGCAATGCATCAATCCAAGTCTTAGCAAGTCCCTTCAGTTTATGATGAACAGCGATCAAAACTGTGTCGTCAGACCAACCATGTAATCTTTGCAGCTTTTCAATTTTATCAACAAATTGACCTGATGTTACCGTTTTCTTGATTGGATCGAAATCTGGAATAACCACGATGTAATGCACCAAAACTTTTGTCCTCACCTTTCGGTTGTCGTTCAAGTTGTGTCCTTTTTTTTCTCTTTTCCTTTAGTTGATCGTTAAAACTGTTGTTAGTTTTTTTTCCCCCCAAGCATTTATTTTTACGTTGTTCCTTTTGGTTGATCGTTAAAACTGTTTTCTTAGTTTTCTTTAGCATCTATTTTTACGTTGTTTGTTTTCTTTTCTTTGAGACTTTTCTCGTTGTTTGTTTTCTTTTCTTTGAGACTTTTCTCGTTGTTTGTTTTCTTTTCTTTGAGACCTTTCTCGTTTGTTTTCTTTTCTTTGAGACGTTTCTCGTTGTTTGTTGTTTTTTTTCCTCTTTGAGACTTTTCTCGTTGTTTGTTTTCTTTTCTTTGAGACTTTCTCGTTCGTTCTATATTTGCGCTTTGAGACTTTTCTCTAGCTCATGTTTTTTTTGATTTGCCTTTATCATACCATATGGTATAAACATTTGTTTTTGCCTTCTTTTTCTTGAGTCGTTGTTGAGCAAACCTAAACACCAAACAAACCTTCCCCTCGCCCTTTCAGCAGCAGACATCAATTCATCCCACTTCTGATGTGTCAAAGAATGTCCAAGTGGATTTTAAAAGTAATTTATTAATGTGCATGAAATATGTATATGTATATTTAGTGAAATAAAGATACAGAGTTGATGATGGAATATGAAACTTAAACTTGCGTTTGCCACGTCTTTTCTTCATGACTGCTCAACGACGACTGACTCGTCTCAAGTTGACACTTATTAATTCAGACAGTGTACATTGTTTAAAAAAGTATTTGTAAATAAAAAAGTCCTTACTAAACATCTATATATAAACATTTATTCATTGTATAGATTAATTACATTTAAATTTATGTATATCTACATATATATATATATATATATATATATATATATATATATATATATATATATATATATATATATATATATATATATATATATATATATATATATAGTATATATATATAAGCATATTTATATACATACTTTTATATAAATACAACATAAAATTTATTATTAATTAAAAACTAAATAAAAGAAATTGGACTTTAAACTTTCAATTCGTAATTATAAGGTATAATTTAATCGGGAACAAATATGTTCTTATATAAATTCAAAGTTAATTGAAATTCACTTTTAACATTCTTTTGCTCGTGAATCGGTACAGGTATAGACACAAACGGTATTGCGGATAACGATATTTTCTAAGCGAAACAGGTTTCGGTATCAGTAATGTTACCGGTACTTTGCCGCCTGGTGATTATGTATTGGTATTGTTCTCATAATAAATTAGTTTGCTTTAACCTTATAAATTGAGTACATCTCAAGTAGGTTTACTTATCTCTTTAAATATGTAAATTCGAAACTAGTGAATTTATCTGTAAACTTAAGTTGCATTTAAATATGTTTTGTGATAAAAGTATGACAACGCCAGTACATTTCTTCAATGAACAGCTGCTTGAATAAAGGACTAATTTAGCACTTTGTTTTTAATGTAAATTATTCGCCAAACATGATAAGGGTGATTCTTAAACTAATTGGTTTACTATTCTAAATACAATAAATTTGTTATTCCTGACTTTATCATGTAGTCTGATTCATCAAACATTAAGTAACATTAAAAAATTAAAATTTTTTGATAATTACATACATCCATATATTTTTTATTATCATTTATCTACAGATATTGCCGATAGTGACAGCTGTACAATGACATCGGAACCATCTCGTGATAGTGCTAATATCGTAAGTAGGGAAACAATAGGTAAGCGTGAAATACCATTGGCAAATAATAGCAGATTTTCAAAGCAATATTCGGATATAAAAATGGGTGACGCAAGTAGTAATGAAAATGGAAGGCCTTTGAATGATGAAAATTCTGTTTTAGAAATAACATCTAAAATAAAACTCGAAATACAAGAAATTTTAAAGCTATTAACACCACCACCTGGTGTAAAAGAAATTGAATATAAATGCTTTAATAGTATAAACCCTTGTACATGTACTGTCGGAATAGTTACTGCTCCTTCCGATATTATACCCAATGATAATATTGCCGACAACAACAGCAACGACCTACATCTTATAGTCACCAATAGTACAAATATCAGTGAAACGAAAAATAATTCTGTGGTTAAAAATGAGCAAATGGAAAATATGACTGAGAACGTTAAGGGCGCAGACAACAATCAGAAATGTACACCTGCTCAACAACTGCGACCAACTAAAGTAAAGAAATCTATTTTCGATTTGGACTTCGACGATGATGAGGATCCGTTAAATTCAATAATAGCTGATATTGTGGGTAAAAATTTTAAATCGCAGACAGAAATATTAGCAGAAAGTCCTCCAGTTACTGATCATAAATTTCAGCTTCCGGTAAGCACCCAAGACGATCTTGATAATATTGTTGATCACGAAAATATACCATATGCCTTAAACGTTCCTACACCTTCTTCAGATAATATAGCTTTTCCCTCTTATGAAATTAAGTTCGATCCAGATTGTAAAGCTAAAAATCGGTTCGAAATGCAAACCCAAAAAATAACCAAGTTTCACATTGATACTTTGCACAACTGTTTCATACCCAATGTAAATGGAAACTGGAATAACGCCGATGCTGCCAATACCCGAAATAGTATAACATGTGAAGATGATATTCTTAAAAAACGCTTACTAATTGATGGTTACGACGTGGTGCCATTATATGGTTCGGATGTGATTGAAAAAATCGTTAAAGATCTCAGCCATGTAAAATTTACAAAAAAAACTCAAGCAAAACACCCAAAATGCAAAAATGAAATATTATTTCATATACCGTTCTTAGGCGTATCGCGAATATCTGATGAAGACACGAAATTTAGTTGTAGAACTGTGAAAAAACTAACTTTGGATGAAGAAAAAGAAAATTGCGATAATAAATCAGATTTAACCAATAATGTAATTAATAAAAGTGCACTCGACACAAATAATGCCAAAGAGGTACTGGAAATTGGGAGTGCAGAAAAAGTTGGAAAGCTTTCAAATACTGCAAAAATGAAAACATGTAAAAATCTCAAAAAATCAGGTTTCAAGCGTATCAAGAAGCATGCAACTTTGGTGAAAAAATCTACAATTAGGCGTCTCAAACTGATTGTTAACGGAAGCCATGATTTAAGTGATTCAGATTATATTGGCGCAGCAAAGATGCACAGGAGCTTATTTTACCGCGAAGAATTATGTCCGATGGTTCGGAATAGCTCTCCTATGAACAAAGAATGTATATTTGATATAAGTAGCTGTAGTTCTAGTTGCAGTAGTACTGACGACGAAATATCAATTAATGAAAGTTTTAATTGTAGCACATCGTCATCTATTTCATATGATATGTTAAACTTACAACAGGAAATAATACAAGCCGAAATTGCAAGAAGGACTACACTTAATATTGAAAGTAATAATTTAAATGAAAGTGATATGTCACATATTTCAGTAAATGAAAGTTATGAAAATATTAATAAAAATGATGTAAGTAACTATGATGATGTTGTTGGCAACGAAGATGAAAGTTGCAATTATGATCTACCTGAGGAAAACAATTATATGCTATTGTCTTTCAATAATATATACAACAAATCCACCCGCGAAGAAAATACTGAACTACAAAATAAAGACCTTGAACATAACATGCTGAAGCAGCAACTCCAAAATTGTGATGACTATAATAATTTAAATAATAATTTTAATTTAATTAAATATATTGATAATAAAACTAGTTCTATTAATAATAATAACAATTCATGTAGCAATAATTACTCAGACACAAACATCAACAAAAGCAGCAGTAGTTGTACACATGAAAATCCTACTAATTCCGCTCTTATTCACCATTACCAACACTACAACAATAACAACAATAAGGATGTACAAATTAAACCATTTAAGGAATATCAAACAGGCATACGTTCCGTCGATGAAGATGTTAATGACGAAGACGGCAATAATTGTGGCCGTTTGCAACAATTTAAAGAATGGCATGAAGTTTTGCAGCTGCGTTCATACAACGATGAATTATTAACTGTTTTGCCATATGTCATACTTGAATAACTTGATTTTTTTCTTCTGATTTAAAAATATTTAGTTACATGTACCATACTTAGTATATTTTCTTTGTCAATTTGAATATTTTTATAATTATACTGGTTCATAAAAGCTAATATTGAATATTGCTGTTCTCAATTATAACTTTATGATAATTCTCGGAATTTAAGTGCTTTCTAGCCATTTGTTTTTTGCGTTAAAATATTTGTGTAATTTTACAAATGTTTGCATTATAAGATTTCAATGATTAGTTGTTAATATAAAATTGTTTTTATTACTATTTTTTATATTTTATTCTTCTCACTTCGTCGAAAAATTGAGTGGAGTCTGTTTTCTCAACTTCTGCACATGTTCTTATTATAAAATCGTTGTCCGTCGCTAAATATTTTCTTGCATCATGGGTGATGTTGGCTGAGGTAGTAGAACACAAGACTATGAAGCGGAGGGCCCTGAGTTCAACTCCGCGCTGAGTCATGAAATATTGTGTTGAATTCTTCTGATCAGCATTAGTGCATGTTTGTGTTAGTTGTTGTCAACCTGTTTCAGTGATGAAGGCATAGCACTGGTTCCTGAACATAATTGGCAGCGACTGACACTATCATGTACTAAAAGCAGAGTAACAGCACCCTCCTTAGTCGGTTCTGTAGTCAAAAATTGGTCGGCGACTTGAAATAGGTTGAGATAGCTACAAAAAAAAATTTCTTTTCATCTGTCCCCTCAATACTATCCCCTCTATATATATATATATATATATATATATATATATATATATATATATATATATATATATATATATACATATATATATATATATATATATATATATATATATAGATATATATATATATATATATATATATATATATATATATATACATATGTAATGCACACTGAATATTAATATGTGATGATATAACTACATATATATGTAAAATTTACACAAAAACAAGAAGCTTAGGCATAATTTATAATAATTTTTTTACAAAATATATAATGAGTTCGTAAATATTACAACGTCTGTACAAATTCCATATATGTAGTATAACCATATATTCTGTATATGAGTGATATAAGGCAAAGTAATACAGAACCACTTTGTGGAATTGGTTACTATAGTAGCTTTTCAATATATGAAGCTTTAATTTGAAGTATTGTATATTTAGTCTGTACAACATATTCGAAGATATTTGAGGTTTAATTTTATATATCGCTAATGTGTATTTATACATAGTGTGTAAATACTACCAATATAAACTGCCGTGGAATTTTTGAATATTAAGTGTTTTCAACCACATTTTTATAAATTTTTCTTAAATATGGTCTATAAAAGAGTTTTTAAGCTTCTATGGAAATGATCGTTAGTTTCTACATGCCCCTTCAACATAAAGAATAACATGCTTTTAACAAAAATTTTATTTCATTATACAAATTTATTTTAATTAAGTTATAGATATCCCAGCAATAACTTTTAATAACTTAACTTATCAAAGTTAATTTGGAGTATGTTTTCGTTTTGATGTTTTTTTATAATCAAATTATTATTTCGTTTAGCTATAAAAATATGCTATTGTCTTATTACAAAATAATAACGATCGATTTTATTATAGAGAACTTTTCTATTGTTAATGTCTTAGCAGCAATATTTGATTCCAATAGATCACGTCACTAAAATGAAATTAATATAAAAACAACAAAACCTCAAACATGTAATAAAAATTGTTGATTTACAAATTTGTTTTTGTCTTCCATATAAGTATCTTTGTTGTGACGTGATTTACACAATTAGCACCCTAATATAATTGATTAATTTAAAAAACATTTTCGAGTTGTTTGTTAATCCAAATAGTAATGATAAGTATTTGATGAAAAGATTATAATCAAATCTGCAGCTAATGGGCTTCTAATAATATATAACCTTGAACAGCTATCACTTTATTCGTACATGTGTCAAAATTCATACCTATGTAATAAAATGAGATCAATTTTATATGTGTCGATTTTGTCATTTGTCAAGAGAAATTCATGGCTCGTCGAAAGTCTGTGTGAGGTATTGACAATGAGCTGAAAAATATAATCTTACTAGTGAATTCGGATTTGTTTATTTTTCTTCGTGATCTATTTAATTTAGTTATATAAAAAAAAATACCATATGTATTTATTTCTTAATTTATATAGTTTTATATACAAATTTTAGTATTTGTAGAAAAAACTGCAATAAAAATATTTAAATCGGGAATGAAAATAAAAAAAGTAATAATTAAAAGTTGAAAGTATGTACGTAATAATATGATTAATAATTTGTTATGCATAAGGCTATTTTAGTAGATTATAACAAATAAAAATTAAAAACGGCATTCGAATTGCGGAAAAAATTATTTCACTCTTATAAAAAAATAATTGATAAAATATTAATAAATCACAATATAGAACAAATCGAATTTATATGGCCAAAAAGTAAAATATGTACGATATGTCGAATTAGTGCTAGATGTACTAGAATTGATATAAAAATGCCTAACATACAAATACAATGTACCCAGAAATATTATGAATGTTATGAACACATGAAACCAATATACTTAACGAGTTTTTGAAAAAGTAAAATTACGTTTTTAAAAAGGCATCTATTTCACGAAATAAATGTAACCAACGATTAATGGGTCGGGCCCAACTTTTTCAAATTCCCGGACTTGTCTTATTTTCCAAAAAAACACTAATAAACAACTTAATCCATAAAAATTAATTTAAAGTCATAAAAAAATAGTGCATTGTAATTTATAAATAAAAACATTTTGTATTACATACTTAAAAATACAAGATACTTTTTCGTTTTTTCCCCAAATGCGAAATGCAATGTTAAATATATCAGCTTTTTAATATCTTTTCTTTCCTCCACAATGTGACAGAAAAAATAAAAAAATATGTTTATATATTTTTATTAATAATTTTAAGAATGTGTTACCAGTTTTGATGCAAATAACAAGAAAACCTATTTAAAATATTAAATTCAATTAAGATTAATAGGCTAATTGTTGGAAAACGATTTTAATTTATTCATTATTTTATTGTTTCTTTGTTGTTAACTTTAAATTCATCAGTTCACCCCAGTATATCATTAAGATTTGAACTCGCTAAGAGTATCGATTGCGGTTTGCAGAACATCTCTTGCGAGTTTATGTTACAATCGCAAAGGCTATGCGAGGCGTAAGTATCAGATAATAAAAAAGAAAAACTTTTATTATTTTAATTTTAAATAGATTGTAAATCAAATAATTTAAATTATATACGGGTAGTATTTTTAACAACTACTGCTGCTACTTTATGAAAAAAAAACGAAAAACAAAAAAAGAATATGTACACACACCCATATATGAATGTATAGTATGTATACAAAAATAAAAATAAATAATTTATGAGACTTGTATACTACGTTTTTATGAAATATAAATTTATGTTGTTTAAATTATTTTTTAGTATCAATATTTGTTTTATTTTTTAACATTAAAAAATTTCTTTATTTCAGTACATAAATTTTTCTTAAAAATGAACTAATACATGTTACCTAAATTACGTATAGTACTGAAAATTTATGTAATCCTAAAAAATAAAACTTTATAAATAACGCTGAATTTGCAAACAAAACAAGTAAGGATTATGTATGACTTACACATGTGCGATCTTAAATCGTTTTTATGTATAGGTCGTTGTAGTCCTCAGCATTTACTACGGACTGAAGCGTATGAACACTAATCTAAAAGATGTTGATTTAGGGAATTAATGAATTTTTAATAAATTTACCATTCGAATCTATTATGGTGTTTTAATTGTAATCAATGGTCATTGAAAATAAAAGAAAATAGTGTGATCTCGTCAATACTTTTTCTAGCTTCCGAATGTGGATATCATTGTTCTCATGTAGAAATAACGATTTTACAATCATTTAATAACAATAGATATTATTTTGTTTCTACCTTCTATAAGGTTAGGTTAGGTTGAAGAGAGGGGTGTAAGCAAGGGCTATCCCAATCCGTTCAGGATTACACCTAGGCCTGTAGTGCGCTCTATTATAAGGAGCTCCCGTTTTATTATAGGGAGCCTCCATTACAATCATGGAAACCTTTGGATTTGATTACGATAAGAACCCCGATAAGAAATTCCATATCCTGTATAATCTCCCGATTAAATGTCTGGCTTGACTAAAAGCTGCACAGTAGTACAAGTAGTGTTCCAGTATTTCGTCATCTTCCTGACAGGCCCTGCATGTTATATCGTCAACGATACCCAGCGTGATTCCTTACCTTTGTATGTCCTGTTATCAATTTAAAGAATCTCCGTAGTGCTGGCTTACCTTCTATAAAATTACAATCATGTGAGTTAAGGTAGAATTAGTAAAATCTTATCGTTCTATTTTACAGCTTGCCGTACCATTTGACTTTGGGTAGCACTTGTAGAAAATGTAACATTTTATTTGCAATTGTTTGGTTTATTACACAACCTTATTTAGAACAACAGAAATACATGTTTTCCGGTAAGAGAACATGGGAAATTAGATTTACATTGTCCAGCTTATAAGAGATTTTCAATAAAAATAATTCAGTAAAATTTATATATAAAAGCAATATTAGGCATTGGAAATCAAGCAGATCAATTTCCAATTAATTTTGCAAACTAAAATAGACGTATGGAGACATTTTGAAATAATAAATAGTTCATTGTATTTAATTAAAAATAGAAATTCTTTTCCCAATGATATCTGAGCATTTGACATTATGAATAAAGTTTTGACAACATCTACCGTTCCAGATAATTAGGAGGTTGGTACAGTGACGTCGATTCACAATATTAAAAATCCCACATGCTGTGCAGACTTCCTTCAATTAGTGTTCGTCAGTCTGTTCTAACAAACTTACAGATTATAGTTAGGGATGAAATTATGTGTCCTAAATAATAACTTTATTCATGCAAATCAGTCAGGATTCAAAAAAGGGCGTAATCGGAGTTCTTTTGGTTACCAAAAAAAAATGATAGATCCCAGTCTGGTGTGTTTTTTCTGGATTTTAGGAAGGCGTTTGACTCTGTTAGCCAAAGAATTGTCATCGTGTTTTTGGCTTTAGTTCAAGTGGCTGTAAACTCTTCTCATTCTTGTCTGGGCTAAAATAATTCGTGCAAGTAAACCAGGAAGTGTCTCATACTATTCCGGTTTACCGAGGTTTGCCTCACTATTCAATTTTAGACCCTCTTCGGTTCCATCTGTTTGGAATGCTAAATTTCCTAAGCGCGTGTATTTATTTCGCAGATTCTCAAATTTAAGCTAACTAGGGATGAATCAATCCTATTAGTTTTAAAGATCATTGCTAGTCTCTTACTAGGGTTAACATGGATATAATTTGAAGTCATCCAATTATTCAGAACAGCTAACTCACGGTTAATATAATCTGATCATAAGCCAGGTGAGCGTATATCATTGGACTTTAATAATTGTATATCCCTTGCAAATGTTTTACAATTACATTCACTTAAGCAGTAGAATAGATCATTGAGGCAATTCACACTGGATGAATTATGCTGGCATAACATGGCAGCTTGTAGGCATTTTCGGTGAAGAGGGTACTTTTTGGTTGGCATAATTCATGGCGTAATAAAACCAGGTGGCAGCGTAAGGGCTACAAGTACAACAACATAGGTGTTTTTGTTTGTGTAATAAAGTTGAGATTGTCAAAACAATGAGTTAAGATATAAATGTCAAAAACGTAAGAAAACGAAGCATTTAAAATTTAAGAAATAAAATATCTTGCATCATGGCAACATACAAAAGTGAAGAAAAAGTAAAAAAAAAGATTTAATCGAAACACAATATTTTCTTGTGACCTGAAATCGGAAATTGGTCTATATATGATATGATCTGATTCTTCAAAAAGTGATCACTGCATATAAGCGAACGCTTTGTGAATTGCTTTTGGCACAAGCTACTTCACTTTTCCATTGTTATGGAGCACTTAGGCACACGAAAAAATTAGTCGCCATTACCAGGAACATATTTTATTTCCACAGCTCACAAAAGGCATATTTTTATAAAGTTTGATCATTAATTTTGACCAATTAAGGAAAAAATATATAATTCCACTATGAAATGCAATATAATTGCAATATTAAACGAATTTGTTCCAAATATATTGAAAACCCTTTTAAAAATAAATTTGAAAATAACAGAAAAAACTACTGTAGCAAACATAAAACACTTTTTATCGTGCTTAACTAGTTTTTTATCTAGATTGCTATTAGTATTTTCTTTTAGTTCACTTTTGTCACAACAATAATTTAAAATATTCGTTTTTCAATAAACAGTTTTAATTCATATATCAGCTCTGAACATAAATATAATTACGCAGTACTTTGACAGTTTAAACTCACAACAAACAAAAATTCAATAGGAGCAAAAAATTGTTTACATTCCTAACGATGCCACCTGGTTTAGTACGGCCTGGCATAATTTTTCAACCAGCTTCAACCCCGCACAAGCAGAACAAAACTAATACATACACACTTATGAAAACACAGGTTCTGCGTTTTGTTTTTTACAGAGCGTTTTTAGTCTTCACTTGTCCATCTTTGTGTAAACATGAATTTCAAAACAAAAGGGGGTTGGTCGCGCCAACAACCGTTAAAATTGATAAATGAGTCAGTAAGGCGTTTTTCGGTAATTTCAGAAACTTATAAAAATTTTTGCAGTAATTTTAGTAACTAGTAAAAGTTTTTGGTTAATGAAAATTTTACTGAAATTACTTAAATAACTTTTACTGGTGACGAAATAAACTTATATGAATGTACCTTTAAAAATTCACTTTTCACGTTTAGATTAAAAAATATGAAGGTGTCCGTTTTTAATTGATGTGTCCTTTTTTCTTTTTTGACTATTAATTTTTTCTTTCTTCAAACTTCTATATTAAAAGTCTTATTTTCTCAATACAATAAAAGTTATAATCACCAATACAATATTATCATCACCAAATAGAGTGTGCAGAAATGAAATTTTTTTTATCAAATTACTGTAATATATTTGAACTTATTTTATTGTTTAAAAAACATTAATATATGCTAGTTAGAGGGCCATGTCTAAAGTATATGCAATTGTTTATAATTAGTGAATACAATTTTTATTACATTTCTAAATGTCCTTTTTGCATTGAAGAACATGGTTATCGTAAGCATAGCTGATCTTAAATAGGGTGCAGACAATTTACTATTTTCAGCAATTTCCTTAAAGGTTTCTCCTGTAGCTAAAAATCTTAAAGTTGCAAACAATTTTTCTTCAACCGGAATACATTTTCTCAAATGTATTCGCTTTTTTTCTTTGCCTTCTCATCTTCTAGAAGTAATGCTGCAGCTTCAAAGTTACAGGCACTAGAAATTCCTCCTAAGATTATTGCAAATTTTTCATCACTTATTCCAGCCATATTTGCGCTAAGTTTGTTTCATAATGTATGTGTACAGCGAACGAAAGACAAACATCAAATAAACAAACAAAAATACTAATACACACAAAGCTGTGTATACGTATACAATTTTATGCCAGATGAATTAATCCAGTGTGTTTTAAAAAGAACAAAAATTAAGCGGACTAAAAATTCATCCAGTGTGAATTGCCTCATTAAGATACAAAATAAACTATCACGAATAATTTTTCCCTCGAAAATTTTCCCTTTTCCCTAAAATTGCATGCTAAAATTAAATTCCCCTTATCGTAAATGATTTTTTCTCGCGAGTTTTTTCACTATTCCCTTTAATTTGTTCACTTACTCTTTGGTGGGGAATAGAGTAGAAAATGTAAGTAAGTATTTTCTATTATAATATGAATGTAGAGTTTGTAAATTTTATTTTAGGGGCAAGCTCTGTTAATAAGATACAAATTGATATTTTTGCAACAAATCAATTGTCTGCGTCTTTGTAAAGCTTGATGCTCCAATTCTAAACATTAAGAATATTTTTAATTTGTTTTCTTCGGTTTCCAAAATGTATCCAAATTATTTTACTACTAAATATTTGGCCATACTTTTAAAAAAAAAATTTAAATTATTACATATGTAAATGTAAATTTTTGTAACAAAAATTTCTTTGATTTATCATGTTGTTGTCAGCTTCTTAGCTTTTTTATATTCACTGAAAATTGATAGCGGGAATAATATCTCACGGGAGATTCACGATACAATTTTTCGCTTCGAGTGGAATAAAAATTTCACGTGAACAAAAATTCCACTTGTTACTCACGATAGGGGTGAATATAAGACCAATCAGTGAACCCTGTGAGTGTTAAGCTTTCTGATCAACAGAATCTCATTATGAAATGCCTTAGACCGATCTTGTGCTTTGTCCGAATTTTCCGATATGACTCCCAGTTCCCATCACTTCTATCATTAAAATAATTCCGTACGGCAATATCCGTCAACACCCTGAGGTAGTGTATTTTAGTTGTGATTTTAAAAAATTATACCTAGTCGGCCGTGGCTTTTTTTTTTTTTTTTTTTTTAGGAGTAGGACCAGCACTCAGGGGATGTCCCGTATATATGCAATGCATTGCGCTGGAACTGAAAACGAGGGGATAGTATTGAGGGGACAGATTAGGAAAGTTATTTTTTTTATTTTTTTTTTTGTAGCTATTTCAACCTTTTACTTCGCCGGCTAATTTTTGCTACAGGGCCGACGAAGGTGGGTGCTGTTACTCTGCTTTTTAGTACATGATTGGGTCAGTCGCTGCCAGTAATTGTCCAGTGACCAGTACTATGCCTTCATCACTGAAAACAGGCTGGCAACAACTAACACAACCACGCACTAATGCTGATCAGAAGAATTCAACACAATATTTCATGACTCAGCGGGGGCTCGAACTCAGGACTCTCCGCTTCATAGTCTCGTGTTCTACTACTTCAGCCAACAGCACCCACTCAGCCAACAGCACCCACAACAAACGTTAACAGGTTGGTAAATAATGTTTTGAGAAAAGTAAGCTGCTCATTAGTATCGTTGGTGGAGTAAAGTTGTAAGAAATCTGTTAAAGTAACAGGCATAATGCTGAAGGCAGCATAAATTAATGAGTGCTTTGAAATGAAAGGTAACTGAAACTGTGCTGATTTAGAAATATCGTCGATTGAAAATGGGTATCATAATGAGTGGCAATTGAATTGTGCAAGCGTACCAAACCTAGTCTTCTTCAATATTAGCGCTAACTGGATTAAGAAGATTATTATTGAAGTCACCAACAACAATTAAATTCTGGTATCGGAAAAAGAGGACGCATAAAGATTGCTCAAATGTGTCCACGTCTCCTCTTGAAAGACAAATGACACCGTGTGACAATAGAGATGAGCCGAGGCAGACTTCTACAAATAGACAGACCCTCACACACAAAGTACTCATTACAGTTGTGAACACATTTAAATTTAGTACCATTTAATACGCATATAGAATGACTCGTCTGAGGGGCAAATACTTTGTGCATTAATACAGACGTTAATGACACCCGATTCACTGATAACGGGCCCCAAAATCATCTTGGCGCTCATGAGAAATTAAGCAGATTGTGTGTAAAAGTCACAGTGACGAGATTAGTATTATAAACATAGCTATTATAATATACATAACAAAACTTAAAAACATTATAGCATAGTAAGTAAGACTAATAATACACATACATAGTAAAATATGGAATATTAGCTTCTAATAAGGTATGTAAAGTATGTAAGATGTGTAGGGGAGACGGGGCAGATACGGCACTTTTTCTTTAGAAAACAGATAAATTGATTTTGTCACTTATTGTTGTTTTTAGGTAATGAATGATAAAAATTCGAAGCGAAAGCTTTTGATAAATAAGTATTATGGAACTAGTTTTCGAGTTAGTTAAAAATTCAGATTCGCCGAAGGTGCCCCACACCGGGTAGCTGTGGCATCTGATGGGGCACATTCGTCCATCACATTCTTAAAGATAATTATAAGGTAAAAACTCCATTTAATAAAAACTAAATTAAAGATATGAAGTAATTCAGTTTTTATTTATAAGTAAAATAAAATTAATAAGAAAAGTAACACATTTCTTCCTTTAAACGTAAAAAATATACGAGTGTGCTATCAGTCTTATTGTCATAAATGTTTTTATTGACTTAAAAGTATTGTGCGATTTCGAATGCTTTAAGGCAGAATTAATTTGTACGTGCTGTTCTGTTCTGAATCAGCTGTTTTGTTTCTGTTCAATTGAAAACCTGTGTGTGCGGTTTGTTTTTTCTTTTTCGTTCTGTTCTCTTGCGAACAAATCTGTAGAAAATAGAATTCAACGTTAAGTGACAGTGCGTATGTATTAGTTTTTTGTGGTATCAAATATTACACATATTTTGTTGAAAGTTTTTTTTGTTTTAATTCAAGATTTTTTAAGTTTGTACACACAATATATTAATTTTTGAATTATTAATTTATTTAATTCACAATTTTTCAAAAAATTATTTATTATTACAATTTCAATTTATTTGTTTGCTTTTAAAAACACCTGATTTCATTAACAGAACAAGTAATTACAAAATATTTTCTACAGAACTTCACAGCACAGAACACCAACAGAAAGTTAAAACTAATGAAGCCTTTAAGCCTGGATCACACTATCGACACAATGCGTCGATATTCTTCGGCAACCTCAAAAATACAAAGTGAACTACTCTGATTTTATGTCAAATATATTATTTTATTGATTTTGAGCATTGTGCTTTTGGGCTATTTTTCATGTTGCTGACGAAAATCGGCACATTGCGCCGATAGTAGGATTCTAGCTTTAGGCTAATAAATCCATTTGAATTCCCAAATATGTATATTAAAATACTATTTAATATAAGAGCTGAAATCTACTTCAAATAAATATTTAGCCTGGCTGCGAGAAGTTGAAGATAAATTCAATTCAATGATTCTATTTTTTTATACGCGACTCAATTGTTTGACGTTTAAGGCTATATTTCCAAGCAGCGGAGGCTGGAGTCAGAAACTGATTTTTTAATTTTTTTTTTCGTTAATAGAAGCGCGTTGAGTCTTGTGTTTGTAATTTCGAACCATATTAAAGGATTTTTTGAAGGTAAAATAATGATAGGAATTAATATAGCAGATGGCCGATTGTACCCCAATTTAAAACGTTGAATTTACCCCGAAAGCACTTTCTTCACTTATTTTCCTACTAGTCTTCAAAAAAAGTAATGATATCAATTACTTTTGTAAGAAAATACACAATTTCTAATGACTTTATAATAACACTGTATTAAACATTGAAAAATTTTATGTAAGAAATACGTACCAAACGGACTGAAATATTACAAAAACACTTGTTAAAGAATTAAAACACGAGTTAGCTACGTAAGGTTATTAACTAGAGATGGGAAACTTTGCGACAGTTATTTATTTTCATAGTCGATACCTATGCATCAAAGCTGGTGATGTACAATGAGAGCTTCGCATCGATAACGTAGGCTCCCCTACTAAAAATGTAGTATTTTGGGCAAAAATTCGCGATTTATAAAATCATATAAACGCCTACATACATACAAGGTGGAATGTTTTGTAATTCAGATCCTTCTCTGAATATAATCGTACGTTCATGACTTAGGAAACTTTATATTAGGCAAGAGTTCATCACGATTAAGCAGCCTAATCCTTGGAATATTTATCATGTCTTTCTGAATTTAAAACAAAAAATTTCGGACAATTAGCCTATTAATATTATATTCTCATATTTTTAAGCTTAAGGTCTCTATATTTTAATTTAATTCTTAATTTAAATATTTCGTCACTCCTTTGTGTTTCTTCTTCAGAAAGTTAATTATTTTATTTGATATGAAAACATATATTGTTTATGAAACAAAAATATTTGTCAACAAAATACAAAAAGATTCAAACAAAATTTAAATAAATTTAAAATATGTGAACAATAATAAAATATTTAAAACTATACATGCATATATATAAATAGAAACATTTATAAACTTATTAATTTTTAATATTGAAATTAAGAATTAAATTGAAATAAAGAGATCTTAAGCTTAAAAATATCAAAATATAATAATAATTAAAAAGAGGTCAAGAAACCAGAAGACATCAGCCTGTACATCTTAATTCAATTTAATATAGCAATATGAATGTTCGTTAAAATACTTTATACATGCTAAACCAACTTATTTGTTTCGGCGTAATCCGATGAGATATTAATTTTCATGAAAGGAAAATAAAACAAGGATTTAAAATTCAAGAGTCAAATATGGAGACGATAATTTTCCCACTTTATTTATAGATTGAAATATAATTACCTTGTAAAGGTGCTATAAATTAATATCGAAGAAGTACACGAACCAACCAACCAACACGAAGTGTATGTTTTGGTATCCAGAAAGTAAGTGAATTAAAAAAAAAATCAATGAGTGTTCGAACTCACGGGCGATGTGTTAACACCTTTTTGTTTATTTATTTTATATTAAACCCACAAAAAACAAAGAGAATGCAAAGCAACAGACAAATGTACATACATACATTGTTATGTTTGTACATAATCTACATACTATATGTACGTATAACCACGTCACTATTCTCTTTGCTATGCATAAGACAAAACCGAAGATCAACATAAAACACTTTTTTAATATTACTCCAAATTAATACTCCGAATTAAAACACTTAAATCTCCGCTCGCCGATATCGGATCACCTTAATTTTTGACCTAAACTCTTCGTCGAAACCCGCACTAGCGTTTTAATCCAAAAATTAATAAAAGCGGCTATGAATTTCCGGAGAAAATCGCGTGGCAAAATTATATGAAAATCGCCCAATAATCACTTTCAATACCGACTGCCAAGCAACGAACAAACACATACTCTTACATCTTACACCATACACTTGCGTATGCATTGAAACTGATAGTTTACTGCCCTAGAGGCGCGCGTATAGATGTTAACACATCAAAAGTGTATGTATATTATAATATACCAAAATGGTCCAATAACACTTAAATACTGTTAACGGTTCACTTCCAGCAAGGATGAATTAAGCCTTATTAAAATTTAAGGCACAGTACAACCGGGTTTTAATAACTTCGTATTTTAACATTGCGGACCACCTTGTAACAACAAATAAGTTACAATTAAATAATTATAAAATGAGTAATTAAGGACTCTTCATGAATTTAGGATACAATATACAAATTGTTGAGTCATTAAGGACTTCTGTGGACTGCATAAATATTATGTAGTATATATTCTTCAATGTGGATCATTAAGGATCTCTGCTGTTTTTATTAAATAAATTTTGTGGAGTCATGAGGGACTCCTGCTGAGGTCAGAAAGGGCCTATAAAATTATTGTCCAAACTAAGGTTTGGCCAAAACATTACACCATGAAATACATTTAAAATGTAGAAAACAAAACCATCAAAGCTATGTAAATTAAATGAATTTGAAACCATACCTAACTTTGAAACTATACCTAACTTTTAAATTATATTTATCTTTGAAATCATAACTAAACCTTGAAATTATACCTAACTTTGAAATTATACCTAATTTTGAAATTATACTTAGCTTGTAAATGTATACTTACTTCCTGTAAACACCTGGAATATCGTAGCTATTAATAGGTACGATAACTTTTATGCATTGGCTGGAAGCTATGAGTCTTTGGTTTTCCAAAAAAAGTAAACCGAAAGCTCTGAACCTCCATCAGGAAGAAGAAAAAATAATTTGGTCACTTATCCATCATACACCGATCTAACAGCTACTTATATATTTAGTATATTTAATTACCTTAAATTACAGTTCAATAAACCCATGTTTATTATATTCAACGCGAATTTAATCGTTCTCTTTTAAAATAACCAAAACCAACCAACAACCCATTATCAGAATATACCTACAGCAGTATTGTAAGTATATTCACATAATCCTTTTGTGAGGCTCTACTCTCTTACACCCTACCCTAACCTGATAAGGATTAAGTAAACAATTGGCAAGCCCAATTGCCAAGTTTGTTAACTTATATTAAATGTATCATTAATATATTAACTAGTACGGCGACAACCCCGAGATAAGCAAGCGGAAGCCCTGGACTGAAATGGATACGACCTTTTCAGATTAATGGCACGACTTCGGACCCTAACACCAAAGCAAGCTTACCCGAACTATTGAAATTGGGATCTGCTAATTGAAGCCCTGCGAATGCTTTCAAAATGGTGTCCGGAACGGGCGAAGACGGCGTTTTGATTCCCAACATTTTCCTAACTTTCGCCGTGATGGGAATTCTTTGCTCAGAATCATGAATGGATTCAATTTTGATTCGACAATATTGTTCACCGTTGATAGGAAAAAGTGAGAACTGCAATTTTTTAACAAACGCGTTGCTTATATAACTATTTTGTCAACAGGAGTCCAAAACAGCACAGACCAGTATTTTCAAACGAGTAGCGCATACTTCCAAGCGTAGTGTGGGGGAGAACGATACCGATTGCCGAATAGACAAAACGGGCCCACTTGGGAGCACTTTCGGCTTGGATTTCGGAATGGTGCCCTTGTGTTCATGTAACAACAAGTGGTGGTGTTGTCCACAGAATTTACATTTCGACTTACTCAAACAGTATTTCCCCACATGCGTACTTGCCAAACATGGGAACAAATTTTATGTATAGCTACCATTCTGAGTTTTCTCTCTTGGCTCATATCGCGAAATTTATAGCCAAATCGCAATGAGTGATTTATGTTACAAACTTTGCATTTGGACCGCTTATTGACTATGGTGGTTGCAGAACCCGTGAACCCGAACTATATCTCCCAAATTGAGTACTTCCCCTTGCTTTACAAATGGGTTATCTGTTGGGGCATTCGGCGATGCTTCTACAGTCAAAGTGACTGCTGTAGTGCAAGTTGAAGTTGGCAACATCTTTGGATTGATGGTGTTAATATCAACCGGCGATGTAGCAGATACACTGCTTGCAGCTTCGGAAACATTTGGCGTGTTGATTTCCATCGCTTCATCATAATCCAAGAGGCCGTCTTGATTGCTAGGAAAAAAGTAGGTCAATAAAAGGAGATTTTAAATTAGTTTTTGTATAAAATAACAAGCTTGGTTATTGGGCGAGTAACTTTCCCACTTTGCGTGCGAGCATTTATGACTCTAACATGGCCGTCAGTACCTGTGTGAATACCGGTGACAATACCTTACCTCCACGAAGTCGCAGGCAATTGTTCATTCTTTATTACCACTAAATCATTAACTTCGACCTCTCTTTGATGATGTTTCCATTTATATCTTTTATGCAGCTCTACAAGATATTCCTCTTTCCATCTTTTACAAAATTAGTGAATCAGCGCCTTTACTTTTCGATACCTATTGACAATGCTTATTGGGGTATCATAAATTGTGTGTTCCGGCGGAGCCAGAATAACGGATCCAATTTAAAAATGTTCTGACGTTAATGCTACTGTTTCCCTTGGAACCGTCTTAGAGCATAAAGGGCGTGAATTCAAGGATGCTTCTATTCGAGCCATTACGGTAGATAACTCCTCAACCTCCCTCTGCACCTCCTTGCTAAAATGCAGTTTAAAGCTATTAACTCCAGCTTCCCAGAGGCCACCCATATGACTAGCTCCCACTGGATTGAAACGTCACGTCAAACCCTTATAACCGAAGCTGGAACACATTCTAGCCTGGCATTCTTATAAGAACGTTTGAAAGTCCCTAGCAACCTCATTTGATGCCCCAACGAAATTGGTACCATTGTCCGAAATCATGGTACGAGGACAACCTCTTCTAGAAATAAATCTATTAAAGGCGGATAAAAAGGGGTCCGTTGATAAGTCTGAGGGAGCTTCTAAATGAACTGCTTTCGTAGCATACAAAAATACACACATAACATTTTGTAATCATGCAAGATTTACCATTATAATTTTTTACATCATAAGGGCCAGCGAAATTAACTCCTGTGTTAATAAATGGTCTATCAACAGTAGTACGTTCAGAGGGAAGCGCAGCCATTATTTGACTGCAAGTACGTTGTCGATCAATTGTACAGCGTTTGTAACGGTGAATTACCGTACGAATCAAGATCTTCAATCGCGGTACCCAATATTCGCATCTATATATTCTCAGCATTAATTGGTTACCACCGTGAATGGTATTATTATTATATGAGGCCATTAGCACCGCGACCCAAAGGATATTTTGTGCAGCCCAAGTGCTCACTGATGTAGATTGGGGCTACGAATAAAGCCAATTACTCTACCCGGTGAGATATCGTACACCTCCCCTGGAGTCATGAAATTGCCTCCGAGGAACCTCCTCCTGTACGACGCCACTGCCGGACAGTCACAGAGAACGTGCTCCGGTGTCTCCTCCTCTGCTCCGCAGAGTCTACACACTTTGGTCTCAGAATTGCCCATGGTAAATTGGTGTCGTCTGAGACCGCAGTGTCCGGTAAACCAACCCGTTAATAATCTGAGGAAATTCTTGTCCATCAGCATTAATTTTTGGGATTTGTTCCGAGATAACGTAAAGAAATGTTTTGTCTGTCTTAGGCGGTGAAGGGCTTTCCAGTGGCGATTAAACTCCACTCGAGCCCAGGAGTCATTCTCTTCTTTGACATATCCTCCTGAGATGCCAAAGAAGGGTTCCGGTCCTATGAATCTACGATGGGCTCCTCTGTTCGCTAGACAGTCAGCCCGTTCGTTTCCAGCATGGCCCCTATGGCCAGGCACCCAGCATAACGTCAGCCTTTTCTGAGCGCCCAGTTCTATCAGCGATGTAACACAGTCCATAACAACCCCCGACCTGATCTCATACGAGGTTATGGCCTTGAGCGCTGCCTGGCTATCAGACATCAAATAGATACGAATATTCTTACATTTTCTCCTCAAGCATTCCCTAGCACATATAAATATGGCAAAGAACTCCGCTTGGAAGATCGTATGGTATTTACCCAAGGAAATTGCCCTTTGAAAGTTAGAGCCATATATCCCTGCCCCCGTATCCCCAATTTCCTGTTTGGAGCCGTTAGTGAACCAGACCTGGTCAGCATCTTCGTGCCATGAAGTGTGGTTAAGCCATTGTCTCCTTTCAGGAATGGGAACATCAAAGTTTCTGTTCAAAACTAGTGTTCGTGGTATTTGATCATTCACTGCAATGTATGGGTCATTCAGAAGATGTCCTAGTATGCCCATGTGACCAACCAGATCTCCAGGCTTTAAAGTGGAGGTGTCAGGCAACCGTAGTGCGCTCCTGTGGGCCTCCTCCTTCACTATAATGTGCAAGATGGCACCCAGAGCATGTGTTGGACAAGTTCTCATTGCCCCGCTGATCGAAATACACACAAGGCGGTAAACCTTATCCAGAAGTACCCTGGTAGTAGATTGTACAGTTTTTGGCCACCAAACCAGTGCGGCGTATATCAGTATAGGTTTTATCACGGTTGTAAAAGACCAATATGTGATCTTCGGTTTGAGTACCCATGTCCTACGAAATAGCCGTTGACAAGCATGAAGTGCCCTAATGGCTTTGTTGGTGGTGTAAGGAACATGTTGATTCCAAGTGAATGACTTATCATGAATGACCCCAAGGTATTTCACCTCGCCGGAGAACTTGACAATCGAGCCGTTCAATGTGGGTTCCTCAAGTCTCACCTTTCTTCGTCTGGTAAAAGGTACAATGACCGTTTTTCTCGGGTTAATAGACAGCCCCCTGACCCCGCACCATCCGTTAATTAAATTTAGAGGCTATTGCATCCTTTCCGATATGATTCCATCCTCCCATCCTATCACAGATATGACAAGGTTATCGGCTTAACCATATGTTCGAAATCCCAGGTTGTTGAGTTGTTCAAGCAGTTCATCGATCACCAATGTCCACAGTAAAGGCTATAGAACGCCACTTTGTGGGCAGCCCCTGGTTGCTTTTATGCTCTTCGATGCACCGCATAAGTTCAACTCAACCACCCTGGATGACAGCATCTCTAACGTCCAATTCTTTATAATTTTCGGAACACCCTTCCCATCAAGAGCGTTGCCGATTGCGTTGTACGATGTATTGTCAAAGGCTCCCTGAATGTCTATAAAAGCACAAAGGACGATTTCCTTATTGCTTATAGCCTTCTGTATATCAGTGCACAAGTAGTGTATGACAGTTACCGTCGATTTGCCTGGCTGGTAGGCAAATTCTAACTTGTGAATGGGACACACTGTGAGACAATTCGTCCTAATGTAACTGTCCAGCAGTTTCTCCATCGTTTTCAGGAAAAAGGAGCTGAGACTGATTGGTCTAAATGATTTTGGAAGACGTTCAGATCTACCACCAGCCTTTGGTATACCTTAACCATACACCAAGCCTTCGGTATATGATATGCCAGTAGGCTTGATTTGAAAATCCTGGACAGTTCTGGAACAATATAATCTCGACCCTGTTCAAGAAGGCACGGATAGATGCCATCCGGGCCCTGAGATTTATAAGGGCTAAATTTAAACAACGCTCAGCTTACTTGTCTATTTCCAAAGATACTTTCCGTCAACCTGCGATCCCTGTTGGTACACCTAGGTGTCCATTGCGGAAACGAAATCGGATTTACTGGCAGTGATCCTGGGAAATGTGTATCTAGAAGAGTGGTGAGTCTGTATACGTCCCGTCAGGTGGTTTCAGTGTACAAAGACCATTTGAATGATCCTTTAACAAGGCCTTCTGTAGCCGTACTGCCTCAGGCAAATTATTTATCCTTTCGCAGTACGTCCGCCATGTTGACCTCTTAGATTCCCTAAGTGCTTTATTGTAGGTAGTGAGTGCAGACTTGTAGGTGACCTAGTCACCCGTGTTCTTGGTTAAAAAGGCGCCTTGCCTTCCTCTTCAGTTCCTCTAATCCATCGTTCCACCAGGGTACGTCCCTTTTTGGCCTCCTGGACCTTAGCCTGCAACTGTTCCTGAAGGCATTTTGAACATTCTCACAAAGCTCACTAGATTCAAAATCTATTTCTATGGTACTATGTTTTAACCCCCCTGAAAAGTTTTCGCCATTAGATAAATGAACGCGGTAAGTATCCCATTCCGTGTTTCTAGGATTACGAAATTGTTCCTCCCCCGTCGGGCAATAGTCTATATCAAACCGTATATGCCAATTGTTTATAGCATGTGCTATATTGTTGCCACTTAAGGTGAGATCAAGGACCTCCTGTCTAGTAACATTCCTAAAGGTGGGCTCATTGCCCCTGTTCAGTATATATATGTGTGTTATTTCTACAGATGAATTCTAGTAAACACTCACCTCGTTTGTTGGTGTCAGTACTTCCCCAAACCGTGTGGTGTACGTTGGCGTCACAGCATATCAGCATGCCTAGGTTCCTTTTTTGGTAATATGCTGCCATTTTGGAAACCAATGCCGTAGGCACATGATCAACCTCACCCGGCAGGTAGGCGGAAGCTAGAACGATCTCGCGTTCCCCTGCCGCTGATGGAACATTTCCCCGCATTGCCACTAGATCGCCATCTATGAATTCTGAAATAGGAAAGTAGTTTATATTATTCCTGACGAATATGACACCCATGGGCCTCGTCACCTTATTGTTGTATATAAGCTTGCCATGGCTGTTTCAAAGACTTTTAATGACCCCTGCGTTTACCCAAGGTTCTTGGATAAAACAAATATCCAGTACGTCTGTAGTGAACCTGCGGCATAGCACGTCTGACGCTGCCTTGGCGTGATGCAGGTTCACTTGGAGGCACTTTAGCTGCCTGTTGGTTTTATTCCTTTGGATGTGGGCTGTTGAGGTTAGCATTAATGCTTGCCCTCACGCTTGGCCATTTTTTTCCACGATTGGAGCCCAGGAGCACCGTTCTTTCCGCAGAATCACTATACCCCTTACCTGGCCTGTTGACATTCACTCTATGCCACCCATATCTGTTAATCCCTTTTGCAGTGTTGGGCCCATTCGCTTAAGAAGTAGTACTCTTCACCGAACTGGTTGGTTTTCCCGGTGACAAAACGAGGGCTTTGGAGTCCCCTTTGGCCGAGATTACCGTTCCAGCTGGAGCGAGTACTGCCTTCGTCGGCGTATCGGGCTTGCTTGGTACCTTTGAGCAGGACGATTTCTCGTCAGGAATGACAGGAAATTTTCTGTCCTGATTCCTTGACCTGGCCAGTCCAGTCTTGCTACCAAGTTTTGCCCTATTGGGTACGACGTTCAATGCCTTTGCTGCTTGACGTCTAGCAGGCCTTATTTGAACTGTTCCATACCCAAAGCTTATGCTATGTCCCTTAGTTTTCAGTACGGAGGCTGATTTTGGGTCAGTTGCGAAGGTAAGCTCAGCTATACTTCCCTTGCTGACCCTGTTCAGAACCTTCCAGTACTCCACTGAGAGATCTTCATTTTGTCCTTCTATTAGTGACAGGATTCTCGTTGTGGGAGTTTTAGGCTTTGCCGGGAATTGTCCAACGTACACTTCCGAGCGTGGAGCCTCTTCTTCCGATATCACCTTCAGGGTCGCATTGCTCCATGGCTTTAGCGAGGGAACATGTTCCCTCATCCATTTCGCAGATTGCTCCCCTTTACATATGAAAATTAGCCAGCACGTTTGAAACGTACAGCTCACAAATTGCGGTTTTATAGAGCCCTTCTTTAGCTCCACAATTTTATCCAGGACTGCCGTTTGAATTATTTTTAGCTTTTCGTCTGACCACAGGTTAGCTGGGAAGTCAGGAGGAATAACTCCCAACCTGAGCAACCTCCCCGTAAGAAGGACGATCAGTTTGGGTGTCCTTCGCCATCTCGGAGTATCTCAAGCTATTGGGTACTTGAGAGCCACCCGCAAGACACCCCGTCGCCCGTTCTGGAGGGTTTGGCTTTTCAGGAGTTGACCCATCTGATCGATCTCTTCCTAGGAATTTTGAGGTCAGGATGCTTACTGCGTACTTCCTTGAAGGGTTTTAGGCATAGTTCTCTTGCCTCCTCAACCTTCATGCCTTGCGATAGTTACAGCTTAAGGCGTTTTCGTGCTGCGCCACACAGTTTTGTCTTTACCTTTTCTCGCCTGGCTGGAGATACGCTGGATTTTGAGGGCTGCGTGCTAGGCTGCGACTCCAAAAGCGCATCCTCTTCATCCGTGGGGACTGTTACCACACTTGTTGTAGTATCCAAATTCACTACCATTGAGCCCCCTACATTTGTTCTATTGTCCATAGGGACATCGTATATTTCTTTTGTTAATTCTTTATTTTCATTTTCATCCATATTTTTGTTTTTGTGATAGGGGGTAAAATCAATATAGCAAACAGCAGCGCTCCTTGCTGATTGCAGGCATAAATTACAACCCGATTACGCCTCAATCCGGAGGACACCGTTATAAGACACACTAACGTAGTGCCATTCATACCATGGGCACGGTACGTTTAACACCCAGTATTACGGGTTTTTATCGAGCGTCTACTCTAGATCCGCTATGTTCTACCAAAAACAGGGGCACCTCCGGTAGGATGTGGTTTTGCACGCATAGACGGTCATTGGATACTGAAGAGGCTAACGCATGTTCCGTAAACTAGCTAAGTTGCGCATTCAGATCCCTGCATTGATATACACTGCTTTGCCCCACCGTGAATGGTAAGCAAATGTATGAATTCTGCCAGAAGTTTTGCAAAACGACAGCCATACGGTAGAATAGTAAGATACTGTTCGCTATACGATAATGAGGCAGATTTAACTAACCGACCATTCATTCATTCTCATTACTTTTTGTTCATCTAAAAATGGATTCAACGTCAACAAGGAACTCTTTGCAGATACTTATCAGCATAAAATTCCCTTTGAGCAACAATTGCCAAAAGTAATTTGACTCTATTAAGTTCATCGCTGGAAATAATTTTCGATTCATAACTGAACCTCCCACTATGCGATCGATGCGTAGAGTGCAAAAAACGAAATACGTGTGATATAACTCGTACAGCTCTATCAAGTGACGAAAAGCTGTCTAGAATATCTTAAAATTTCGAAAAAAATTTAACATGCACCCTTATCTTCCGACTCTCTATGTCCGTATCCAAATTTTCAAAATCATGTTGATACCAATTCTTATTCTTTGCCAGTCATGAAGGGCATGGCCAGAGTTCAATTTTCGGTAAAGTGAGCGGATCTACCCCCGGCTGTCCAAATCAGCAGGATTATCTTCCGAACGAACATGAAAAAAATTATGATTACCTGTTTTCTCCTGAATGCGACAAACCCTGTAGTACCTATGTAGCGAAGGTACTCCACGCAGATGGTGTTCTTCGTAACCAAGCTAAAACAATCGGCGAATCCGTCCTACAATAAACATGCCTGCTTGGAATCTCAATTTCCAGGAGAATATTTCTCATCTGATGCTAAAACAGCTACACATAATTCAAGGCGGGGTAAAGATATTGATTTGATTGGCACTACCCTTGTCTTGGAGGATAATAAATGAGTATAAAATCTCTGCATTATGAGCTTCGATACGAACACATTTTACCCTCGCGTATGCCTTCTCCGAGGCATTCGAAAACACATGAATTTCCGTAGCAGCCTCTGTTAATGTAGGATATTAGTATAATTCAGTTCAAACACTTTAATTTGTACTGTACTAATTTTTTATTTAGGCCTTTAAGCACTTGTAACTTAAAGGTTGATGGGTGCAATAATTTAAACAAAAGAGTTTTTATTACTGAACATATTGTAAACTTTTATTGTGATATTTATACTAGAATTAGTAATGAAAAATGCTGACAAAGTAAAAGTACAGAAATAAATTTGTGTGAAAATGAACAATCAATTAACGTTGCTAAAGACAAAATTGCAATTAATGCAATTTTGTAATATGATATCCCTTTGTTAATATTTTTGACTTGTTGGCCAATCACATAAAATAAAAATAACATTAAAGGTATTAACTACTACAAATTTAATAAAAGGTGTATTCATGTTGTTTTTATTATTAGTTTCTAACATTCTCCCCCGCGTTGAACGGATGTTCAACAGAATTGCAATGTTTGAAAGAATTGATCCATGACGCCTTTGTTGTCTAAACATCTAGATTGAACCTACGTAATTGGTTACGTGGCCTTGATGTAGGTTTCATGTGGTGGGGTTGTTGTTCAACTGATTGCAGTTCGATGTCTTCTTCAGGATCTTTAATAGCTATTGTTGTGTGTGGGTTTTGTTTGCTTCTGTACACTATACGTCGAACAGTTATTATGATGAGTGCTGACAAGCTTAAACAAAATGCAAGATAGATAACCTATTGTATAGCTATGCTGCTGGTGGGACTTCAATTCATTGGGCAGGTCCAGTATGTTCTGTTCTTTTAGTGATTTTTGTAACGCTGATAGTTCGTTGATGTTGTCAGGGTATATACTCTCTAACTGAGTTGAATTCAATGGATTGACGGTTACGGGGTGTGTAATAATTTGCTGTGTTGATAAGTCTGAGATGTTACCAAGGCTAGTATATGATGAGCTTATTGTACTTGAGATATTTTGTCTACCCTTAATAGTAGCAAATTCATGCTTCAGCACGCAGTCCGGGCCAGAGCCCTTTAAAGAAATATGAGTAATTTCTCTATTACACACAACTGTGGCCCGAGATAGTGCTGTGGTAGCATATATTCATCGATTTCTTTTGTTGAGTGGTAGCCACTTAGTAATAGTATTTTCTAGAGTACAAGTTGGTGCCGTTTTGTTATTGTACAAATTGATTTCACACTTGCACACTTCTGAACCGTAATTGTAACGGGTCTGACTGTTGTGACACAAAAATACGTTTTGTTTTATTACGTCGCAAGTGCTTAGATCTGCCTTTGTAATTAGAATGTATTGATTGCGGGATGCTGTTATGCCCATCAATTCAGTACATGGTTTGATGGCTACCATGGTTTTGTTCAGCATGTTAGGTACAGGAAACAGCTGGAAAATTTTAAATTGTTCAGGTTTAACCAACAGTAAAGTTATTTTGAATACTGCATGTTGGTGCGTAAGTCTACCTTGAACCTTCATTAGTTTGAATAACTGTAGCAGTTCATCTTGTCCAGTTGTAGGAAGAGCGAGTGATGGTACTGCATGAAGTTTAATTTGTGCAACTTCATTTTGTAATTGTAGAGGTGTTAGTTAATGGGCTGATTTTTCCATGATGAGTATCGACGAGGGCATCAAGAATTGATTATTGTATTTTTCGTATATTATTTGCAACTAAATTCAATTCTAAATCCGCACTATCAAATAGTTGAGTTAAGTTGATCTGGAACAATACCTTATTGTTTTGCTTCGTTGCTTCCGAAAGAGACCCAATTTTTTGCTCCATCTGTTGAAATCTTACTTTGGCAAACAATTGGTTTTGTCGTATGATATTAATGGTGGATTCAACAACTGATGTTTGATTCTTAAGCAATGTCAATAAATATGACTCATTTTCCCTTACTTTATGTATTGTATTGGTTATCTGGTCAGCATATTCAGAATCCAATATGCCAAATAAAGAATGAGCAACATTTCCAACTATATCCAGGGCGCCTCTTTTATTCCGCAACAGTTGATTCTCCAGTTGTAGATTATTTTCCATGTGTTCAAAATGTTTAATAATGCTGAGACATGATTCGTTCAATTCTATCATTTTGCACATATGTTCGTGCCGTTGATTAAAATTGATGTTTCAGACCAATATGCAGCCAAATCATAATATACAAAAATATTCCATACAGTGGCTAAAATTTTATTTTTACCAATTTCTTCAAAATGTATGCCTATTTTCATTCCAAATTTTTCGGTTTTTATCGGTGTTCCAAGTGTCATTGGTAACAACAATATCATGGTTATTAATGCTAGAGTGAGGTTGTTTAATAGTGTTTTCTTCCTTTTGGCACAAGGCTCCCCAGTTGGGTCGCTAGGCTTCTCAGTTGAGTTATAAGTGCTGTTGTTAATGTTTAGATTGTTGTCATCAGAAGTGATGGTTTCTTCAGACTCTGGTTCGATGGGTAAAAGATTGATTCGATGTATTGGGCGTTTGAATAGTCCATTGGTTGTTTTGACTTCCACGACTCTGACCACATTATCATTACCAGGATAAATTTTGACTATTCTTGCTAAAGGCCATTTCATGACTGGCAAATTATCCTCCTTGACTATCACCATATCATCAATTTTGATGTTATCAAACTGCGTATTCCACTTGTGACGCTGCTGCAATTGATTCAAATATTCAGTGGACCATCTTTTCCAGAACTCTTGTTTGACATGAGCCACGAACTTCCAATGAGATAGTCTTCAAGCTTTTACTGTTGTTGCGTTACTGTCGATTTGTGATACTAGTGCTTCGCCAATCAAAAAATGACCAGGAGTCAGAGCTTCAAGATCATTGGAGTCACTTGACATAGGAGTTAGTGGGCGAGAATTGAGTATCGCCTCGATTTCCACTATAATTGTTTCCAGTTCTTCCTGAGTCAGTGATGCAGTTGCAACACTACGTAGTAACAGATGTTTTGCAGACTTTACCGCTGCTTCCCATAATCCACCAAAATGTGGTGCACGTGGTGGTATAAAATGGAAATTTATTCCTTTTGAGCTAGCGGTTGAGGTAATTGATTCCTGCCCCTTGTCGGAATAAATACTGTTGGCCAGTTCTGCTGACTGGTTTTTTACTCCTATGATGTTAGTTGCATTGTCTGATTAAATATTTTGACAACGACCACGACGGCTAATGAATCGTTTTAGAGCAACGATAAATGCTTCAGTTGAAAGATTAGTTACCAATTCAAGATGAGTAGCCTTTGTGACAAAACAACAAAATACGGCTATATATGCTTTTTTGCCTCTGACATTGTAATGGACCCAAAATGGTCCACAGTAGTCAACTCCTGTATTAATGAAAGGGCGTGCTGGAGTAAGTCTAATCTGAGGTAGATTGTCCATTACTTTTTGGCATAATTGTGGACGTGCCCTAACACATCTGACGCATTTTTGTACAGTTGAGCGCACCATAGTTTTGCCCTTTATTGGCCAGAATCGTTGTCGTATTATGTTTAACAGTGCTTGTGGTCCACAATGCTTATTCTCTTCGTGGACCATTGTGAATAAAAATTTTATGAGGTCGTTGTACGGAACCAGGATTGGGTGTTTTGCGTCGCATGATAACGGTGATGCTTCCAATCGCCCTCCAACCCGTATGATATTTTTGCCATCTATGAATGGAGCCAGACTTATGATGGAGCTCTATTTTTCGATTTCCTTGTTTTTTCGAAGCTGGTTGATTTCTGGTAAAAAGTCGGATCTCCGAATGGTTCTTATAATTGTATATAGTGCGTTATCCAGTTCAGCCGAAGATAATGCCTTGTGTGTAGGACGCTGCTGTCTATTTATTTTTTATGTATCTCAGGACATACCCCAATATTCTTTGCAGGGTCTTAAATGAGTTCCTGTGTGGGATGTTGTATATGAACTCATTATTGGTAATGGTAACTGCTGAAATGTGTGGTGTCTTCCTTTTCTCGATGTCATTAGGACTTGAAAGTTGGCTTAAAAATGAGGATGGCCACATTTCTTCTCGTCCGTGCAGAAAAAGTGGTCCATATAACCATAAGTTGCATTCAGAAAGTTTGTACGCTGGTAGACCTCTGGATAAGATGTCGGCTGGATTATCTTTCGATCGGATGTGGCGCCACTGGTTGGGCAACGTTAATGATTGAATTTTGGAGACTCGATTAGCCACAAAAGTATGATACAAGGAGGATTGAGAGTTTATTCAAGAGAGTACTATTTCGGAGTCAGTCCAGAGGCATACATGTAGATTTTTGATTTGAAGATCCATTTTAATTCTGTGCATGAGTTGAGCAGCCGTAACAGCAGCACATAACTCTAGACGCGGCATTGTTTGTTGTTTCAATGGAGCGACCCGTGTCTTTGCGCAAGGTAATTGTACAATAACTCTTCGATCCTTAAGTGTTGCTCAGATATAGGCGACAGCACCAAAAGTCTTTTCTGATGCGTCTGAGAAAATATGTAGTTCTGTTTTCTCTGCAAGTTCCCCTTTAAACATATGTCGGCGAATTTTAAAGTTGTCCAAGCTGTCTACGTCTTTTCTGAATTTCGTCCAGCTAACGTGATGTTCTTCGGGCAATGGTTCATCCCAATCTAGCCTTAGTTGCCCCAACTGCTGAATAAACATTTTTGCCTTGATGACTACAGGTGCTAGTAGTCCAAGAGGATCAAACAATTTTGCAAGATCTGATGTCGCTGTCCGTTTTGTGACATTTTGCAAATGATTCACTTCTACCTTGACGCAAAAGTGATCTGTCTTAGGCAGCCATAATAATCCCAACGTTTTTATAGCGCTAGTGTATTTACTATTAAAATCTAAGTCCAGTTCCTGATCGCCGAGTGGAATATTTTTCAATAGTTGTGGGTGGTTTGGCAATGGTTCATCCCAATCTAGCCTTAGTTGCCCCAACTGCTGAATAAACATTTTTGCCTTGATGACTACAGGTGCTAGTAGTCCAAGAGGATCAAACAATTTTGCAAGATCTGATGTCGCTGTCCGTTTTGTGACATTTTGCAAATGATTCACTTCTACATTGACGCAAAAGTGATCTGTCTTAGGCAGCCATAATAATCCCAACGTTTTTATAGCGCTAGTGTATTTACTATTAAAATCTAAGTCCAGTTCCTGATCGCCGAGTGGAATATTTTTCAATAGTTGTGGGTGGTTCATTTTTTTAAATTGAAGCCATGACTTCGCAACACCGTAATAAGTTTATTTCGCGTTTGAATTGCGATGCTGAGACTATCGGAGCCTCCAAGACCATCGTCCACGTAGAAATTATTTTTGAGCATTTGTGACCCATATGGATATTCTATCGAGCCCTCTTCAGCAATTTTTTGTAGGCACTTCGTAGCTAAATAAGGTGCTGCTCGAGTACCATATGTGACCGTAATGAGTTTGTAATAGTTAACAGGAAGTGATGGATTTTCTCTCCAGATTATTAACTGATACTGCTGATCGTCCTGATGAATTGCTATTTGTCTGTACATTTTCTCGATGTCGGTGGTAAATGCAAATTTTGGAAGTCGAAAACGCAGCAATATTGAGAACAGTTCACTCTGGACGGTTGGTCCGGTAAACATTAGGTCATTTAATGAGTAACCTGACGATGTTTTTTCTGAAGCGTCAAATACTATTCTGAGTTTTGTTGTGGTGCTTTCTGGTTTCAAGACGTAGTGATGAGGAATGATATATCTAGGCTCCAATACGGTGTCGATATCCATCCACCTCATGTGACCTAATTGTTCATACTCTCGCATAAACTGTATGTATAGTGATCGAATGTCTTCGTTTTTTTGGAGTCGACGCTCTAAGCCCACGAATTAATTGTATGCCATCGCATGGGATTCTCCTAAAGCGGTTGGGTTTTCACGAAAAGGAAGGCTAACTACGAAACGGCCATCTTTATTGGTGTATGTATGTTGGGTAAAATGTGCTTCACATTGTTTTTCTGACGGCGAAAGACCCCTCTCTTTTCCTTCAATCTCATCCAATTTCCAAAGCTGCCCAATGGCTTCTTCCAATGTCGTGGAGTCTCCAAATACTGCACACGTGGTTGCACATGACGGGTTAGGAGGTAGATCTTTCCCGATTGCACCACCTACAATCCAATCTGGAGTGTTGGAAGGTCGTCAGCAAGTTGTATAGTGCCATTTTGGGTTACTTTGAAGAAAAATTCTGCTCCAAGCAACAAATCTATCTTCTCCTGCTGATAGAAATGAGGATCTGCTAAGTGGATGTTGTTGGGAATGTTCGAAGTAGAAATGTCCACATGCTTATTTGGTTGTGGGGGAATTATGCTTGGTAGAACATATGCTTCAAGGTTTGCGGAGAAGTTGTGATTCTTCGACTTCATCCCGATATTTATGCGATATTTTGACTTCTTTTGTGTTTCGCCAACGCCGTCAATACAGAGTGAAGTCTCAGATGGTGAAAAGGATGTTTACTTGTGATGCAGAGTCTAATATTGCTCTGAACTCATCTGATAGGCCATTTGAGGCTGTAATTATCACTTTTGCTGTTGCTAGCAAAACATAGCTCTGCCGGCCCGCAGCGACGTTGGTTGTTGCTGACGTAACTGCTGTTACTTCCGACGCAGGCTTCTGTATTTTTGGGTTTGTACACAACTGATTTGATGAATCCTTTATTGCTTTGGTAGTGCCTCTTTTTTCTAAGTGAAGCAATGGATTGTATTTTTTGTTACATTTTCTGCAGGTACCTGGAAACAGTTGACGCATAATCTGTACTGTTGTACCCATCGTAATCGTTCTGCTGCTGATAGTTGCAACAATTTACTGCAGTGATATAGTTTTGTGGTCACTGTTATTGCACGCTTTGCATGTGCTATTAACGGTTTTGCCGGATGTGATAATTGTTGATACCACTTTATGTGTAGATTTTTCCTTTGAACGGACTGCCTCCAAAGTTTGGAATTGAACTTCCAGGAATGATAAAAACTCAGTTATCGTTGGCACATCCCTTGGGTTTGTCAGTGATTGCATGTATCTGATATGAGTATTCTTATCGAGTTTTTTAATCAATATCTGTACGAGAGTAGCATTCCAAGAGGATGTTGTGACACCCAAATTGTTTAGAGCGAGCAAGCATTCCTTGGTGGTGTCATGCAGAGCTTTAACAGATGATGCAGTTGATGTTCCAGACATTTGGTTGAGTATTTTGTCCACCAAGTTAGCTACTAGAATTCTTTTGTTGTCGTAACGATCCTTTAAAGTTTTCCAGGCAGCACTATAATTTGTGTCGGATAAGGAGAATTGACTGATTAGATGTTCAGCTTCTCCTGACAAATTACTTTTTAAGTACCACATTTTCTGAATGGCGGAAATCGATTGTTTATCCACCATTTCGGAAAATAGGTCATGAAACTGGCGCCATTTTAGGTAATCGCCATTAAATTGGGGTATTGCGACTTTTGGTAAATGTACTGAGCTAGTATTGTCTCTTGCAGGTAGCGTCTCTCTATTCTGTGTGTGAGTACCATTTTGTTTTATTTTGTCAGCTTTAACTGAAAGATTGACCAGACTTATCTGCATTACGTCATTTACATTGTCATATTGTTCCTGATTTAGGCCGCAAGCAGCTGGGTTGTTTAATTGATCGTAAGCTTCATCATGCAGCATCTCGATTTGATCCCATAGTCTTTTGATTGTACTGATGTTTATTTCGAAATATTGTAGAGGATGGTCATCTGTATATGTTAGCCCCATTAATAACCGCCCGAGCGCACACAGACGGGCGTGTAACTTTCGCAGTGTACTGCTTGACGTTTCAATGTCAGGAGCTGCTTCAGTCAGTGTGCTGGATTTTCCGGATGCGAGGGGTTTAGCTACTGTTTTAAGATGCTTCTCCGCTTGTGCTTTGACACGGTTAACTTCAATAGTAAACAACTTGATGTATTCGTCAACTATAGAGCTTATTTTGTCATAATAACTATCAGCAAAATAATCTAATTTCATTGGCTCGTCATCACAAGCGTCTCGTATTTCTGTGTCTGTTGCTTGAAATTCGTCCCAAGACTCTTGCAGCTGCCGCAATCGTTCCTCAAAATAACCAACTGTTGCTTTTCTGTCGGATGAATCCTTCTTGAAGTTTCTCATGATCCTATGCATTTCTTCACCAGTCTCTCTTTGGGCATCCAAAAACTGTTCCATATTGGGCATGTTGAAAGTGAAGCAGGATTTTAATTTGAACTGATGTGTTGAGAATTGTTGTTTTTGGCTTGGTTAATACCGGTTGCCTTGCTCAACGTATTGCGATCGCGTGCCTTGTCACAGGATCACGAAATTCGGGTCAATGTTTTGACCGCTAAAGTTATACCCTTGTGAGTGGGATTGAACTGTTGCGATCCTGTGCCTTGTTACAGGATCACGTTGATCGTAATAATTTTTCGCTGAGTGGTTGCGTGTTGATTTCTTTAAAGTCCCTTACCACTGGTGAGGGGAAACTTTTTAAAAGGAAATCTAAAAGCCGGGGTCACCAAAAAATGTTAATGCGGAATATTAGTATAATTCAGTTCAAACACTATAATTTGAACTGTACTAATTTTTTATTTAGGCCTTTAAGCACTTGTAGCTTAAAGGTTGATGGGTGCAATAATTTAAACAAACGATGTCTTTCTGAGTTTAAAAAAAAACAAATTTCGAACAATTAGCCTATGAATCTTAATTCAATTTTATTGTAAACTTTTGTTGTGATATTTATACTAAAATTATTAAAGAAAAATGCTGACAAAGTAGAAGTACAGAAATAAATTTGTGTGAAAGTGAACAATCAATTAACGTTTCTAAAGACAAAATTGCAAATAATGCAATTTTGTAATATGATATCAATTTGTTAATATTTTTGACTTGTTGGCCAATCACATAAAAGAAAAATAACATTAAAGGTATTAACTACGACAAATTTAATAAAAGGTGTATTCATGTTGTTTTTATTATTAGTTTCTAACAGTCTCCTTGCAATAATTTACCCAAAGTGGCACCTTTATAAAATTTATATTATTAAAAGATCCAATTAACCGTAACCACTCCCTTTCTGTCGACGACGGAAGAGAATCATCCCAATCAATGTTATCAAGCCAAATGCGTTGCATTATAATATTTGCTCTAATAATTACCGGGCTCAGCCAAACAACCGGGTCATAAAATTTAAGTATACTTGATAATACCTCTCTTTTCGTATATGTCGTTTTCGTCTCTGAAGGAAAAACTTTTAAAAAGAAAGAATACAATTGAGCGTTCCAAACTATACCTAATGTTTTTGAACAGCTACATTCTTCAAAAGCCAAAACTTGAATCTACTAAGCTACAATAGGTACATAGAAACTTCATTGGCTGGCCATTTACGTAATTCGAACCCAGCTGATAATAAAGTAGCAGTTATTTGATCCCTGGCCATCACCGCCACCGATACGTCATGAGCTCCAGTGAGTACATCATCGACATACATGCCTTTTCTTAAAATTTCTGTAGCCATCGGAAACTCCTCCCCACAATCATTCGCTAATTACATTAATGTCCTGATTGCCAAGTACGGTGCGCAATTTAATCCAAAAGTTATAGTCTGCAACTCGTAATCAATCACGTTACCGTCAGATGATTTATAAAGAATTCGTTGATAAGGAGTGTGGGACGAATGGACACGAATTTGCCTATACATATTGGTAATGTCACAATTAAAGACATACTTAAACAACCTCTAAGGTAAAATTAAATTTACCAGGTCAGCTTGCAATGTAGGTCCTATAAACAGACAATCATTTAGACTGTTACCATTTGAAGCATCAAAAACAACTCGGAATTTAGTTGTTTTCCTCTCCGGTTTGATCACTGGGTGATGTGGCAAATAGCATGATTTTGTGACAGCCTGATTATAGGATTTTATAACTCGCATATGATCTAGCTGCAAATAATCCATTAATACCTCGTCATACATACTTCTAATATCCGGTTTCTTTGAAAGGGAAGACTTCATTCTAATTAATTGTTTACATCGCTAAGTGTTTAGTAGTACAAATACTCGTGTTAATAAAATAGTAAATAAAGTGTTGCCGCATTATATTTCTAAAATTAATTGTCTGTGTTTTTAATTTGATGCAATTAAACGAATCCTTGAAGGATAAGTAAAAAGCGTTTTTACGAAAAGGTCTAAAAACGTAACTATATATATATATATATATATATATATATATGTATATATATATATATATATATATATATATATATATATATACATATATATATAATTATATATATATATATATATATATATATATATATATAATATCGAGAGCTAGAGTCTTTAAACAATTAATGGGAATGAAGTCTATACTTTCAAAGAAACCGGATATTAGAAGTATGTATGACGAGGTATTAATGGATTATTTGCAGCTAGATCATATGCGAGTTATAAAATCCTATAATCAGGCTGTCACAAAATCATGCTATTTGCCACATCACCCAGTGATCAAACCGGAGAGGAAAACAACTAAATTCCGATTTGTTTTTGATGCTTCAAATGGTAACAGTCTAAATGATTGTCTGTTTATAGGACCTACATTGCAAGCTGACCTGGTAAATTTAATTTTACCTTAGAGGTTGTTTAAGTATGTCTTTAATTGTGACATTACCAATATGTATAGGCAAATTCGTGTCCATTCGTCCCACACTCCTTATCAACGAATTCTTTATAAATCATCTGACGGTAACGTGATTGATTACGAGTTGCAGACTATAACTTTTGGATTAAATTGCGCACCGTACTTGGCAATCAGGACATTAATGTAATTAGCGAATGATTGTGGGGAGGAGTTTCCGATGGCTACAGAAATTTTAAGAAAAGGCATGTATGTCGATGATGTACTCACTGGAGCTCATGACGTATCGGTGGCGGTGATGGCCAGGGATCAAATAACTGCTACTTTATTATTAGCTGGGTTCGAATTACGTAAATGGCCAGCCAATGAAGTTTCTATGTACCTATTGTAGCTTAGTAGATTCAAGTTTTGGCTTTTGAAGAATGTAGCTGTTCAAAAACATTAGGTATAGTTTGGAACGCTCAATTGTATTCTTTCTTTTTAAAAGTTTTTCCTTCAGAGACGAAAACGACATATACGAAAAGAGAGGTATTATCAAGTGTTGGTTCACGATGACGAAAACGTAATTTTAAGAGCACTTTTCCTTTTATTTCAATAATGTTTTATTAATTTATTTAAACTTCAATTGGTCACGATAAATTTAATTATTGAATACTTAGTCTAGTACAACTTAGGAAAACTTCGGGTGGCTTTAAAATTTTATTAATGTTTTCGCCACGCGATTAGGGTTACAAAAAATGTCTGCCTTTAGTTTTACTTCTGTTCTTGGCTTTTTATAATAAAAGTGAGCTTATGTATATTTTATGGAATACGTGGTCTGATAAGTGACCGTTATTAGACTTATGTATAGTGATCGTACGATGCATCTACGTATATAAAGTCATATTTTAAGTATAATGTAAATGATTTACATGCTCATATGTTATGTGTGAGAGAGAGTAGTAATTAAAATAAAAGTAAGTATGTAAATGCTAGTAGTATGCTAGTAGCGCGTAGTAAATAAGTGTTAACCTGTTGAGGACGGCGGCGACATTCCTCCACCCGTAAGCGAGTCAAGGGTCACGAGCTTGCTCACGATCATTGCTGACGTCCAAGACGGCTACTTTTGTTGCTGGTCTCTGCATTACTCCAAATTGTGTTTTAACGGTTACTCGTCGTACCTGACCATCTCCTGCTGTGACAGTGTCGATAACTCTGCCCTTAGGCCAACATCTGCGCGGAAGACGTTCGTCTACAATGACAACAATGGCGCCAATCGATATTGGTGGTACCTTAGTAAACCATTTGCCTCTGCGCGATAAAATTGGTGTGTATTCTTTCAGCCAGCGTTGCCAAAAGTGATCGGCAAATGATTGCGTTTGATGCCAGCGTTGGCGTAAATTAGTGGTATTATCAAAAAACGGTTTGTACCCGTCACACGATCCAAGCAATAAATGGTTTGGAGTTATAGCGTCATCGTCTTCGTGTTCAATTGAAACGAAGGTCAAGGGCCGGGAGTTAATTATTGACTCTATTTCACACAAGGCGCTTTTTAGAGTTTCGTCGTTGAAATTGGTGGTAGGATATAAGCTGTATAGTACGTTCTTGATAGATCTAATTAGTCTCTCCCACGCCCCGCCCATGTGGGGGGCACCCGGTGGGTTAAATATCCATTTGATTTTATCGAATGTTGATGACAGATTGGCGAAGTTTATGTGATTTACTTTTTCGGAAAGTAACTTTTCCGCTGCTTTGAAATTTGTGCCATTGTCGGTGTATATTTCACGGGGCGTTCCCCGCCGGGCGGCAAAATTGCATATACTTAAGATGCATGAGCTAGTGTCCAAGCTATGCGAAATTTCGATGTGAATAGCACGAACGGTGAGACAGGTGAAGATGACACCCCATCGTTTCTCGCGTCTTCGTCCAACAGAAACGATAAATGGGCCAAAATAGTCTATTCCAACAAATGTGAAGGGGCGTTGAAATGCACCTAAACGGGCTGCTGGCAAAGGGGCCATTTGAGGTGGCTTTGGCACGCACGCATTATTTTTGCATATTTGACAGGACATACGAACCTTTCTGTATAATACACGTAGACGGAATATAGAAAAACGACTTTTTACTTTGTTGGCCACTGCTTCGTGAAATTGGTGATGAAAGTCTTCATGAAAAGAACGCACAATCAGGTATGTTATATGATGGTTGGTTGGTAGCACTATTTCGTCATCATGGTTGTTGAGGCGTTTAATTCGACCACGGCATCTAATAATTTCATGGTTGTCTAAATAGGGATCCAGTGGGAATAACTTGCTGGATCTTTCTACGCTTCCGGTACGTCTGAGGTTTACGATTTCTTTATGAAATTCGTTTTGTTGTGCTTCTTTAATAAGAAACTGCTGTGCTTGCTGAATCATATCGTAGGTGATGCCACACGGTTTAATTGTACGTTGCCTGATATTTCTTAGTTTGGCTAGATATAGAATAAACGTTGCGACTGCACGATAAAGTCTCTTCCAGTTCGAAAAGTACTCCACGTTTAAGCAGTTATAGGGATTTATATTTTCAACTAGTAGGATATAGCGTCTTAGCTCGGAAGTGTCAATCGGGCCTAGTCCATTGCATTTAGGCCAGTGGCATGATCCGTTTTTCAAAAACTCTGGCCCGTTAAACCATAAGGACGTGTCTTTTAGGCTAGTTATTTTTGTGGCGAGGTCCGCGGGGTTCAATGTAGTTGGCACCCATCTCCATTCATTTACATTTGTATGTTCTAGAATTTCACCCACTCGGTGCATGACGAAATGTTGCAAGTTTCTCGGGTCCATGCGTAGCCACTGCAGCACCGTTTTAGAATCGGACCACCAGTGTGTTGAAGTTATCTTTAATCGCTGAATTTGTTTCACTTTGTTTGCTAATCTTACGCCGATGAGTGCAGCTTGCAACTCCATTCTTGGCATTGACAACGGTTTTAATGGTGCCACTTTGCTCTTAGCGGCCACGATGTTAATATTAACGGATTCGCCGCGTTTCACAACCAGATAGCTTACAGCAGAATAGGCAAATTCACCCGCGTCAACAAAGGTATGAAGCTGGATTGTATTCGCCTCACAGAGTACTGGTGAGTAACAACGTGGGATTTTGACTTCTTTAATGAGTGGAATCATCGCCTTCCATTGGCACCATTTCGTATACAAGGCTTTATTTAATTGGTCGTCCCATCCAATGCCTGTTCGCCAGACGTCTTGCAGTAGTATTTTAAGGCCGACTGTATGACATGACAGAAACCCTAGTGGGTCAAAAACGGACATCAACACTTGGAGGCACTCCCTTTTAGTTGGCACGATGTCTTCGTCGATTACATTTCGGCGTAGACGTGCGAATCTGCAGATATATTGAAAAACATCAGTTACTGGGTCCCAATACATACCTAAGATTTTCTCGGTAGCTCCCCATTGCTTTAAATCTTGAGATTCCTTTGGCGTGTCGGACAGTTGCCGTAAATTTCGGCGGAGTTGGAGGTCCAGTTACGTATGTGAAAGCCTGCCGCTGCATGAATTGTCGAAACTTGTTTCGCTAGGCTGGAAGCTTTTTCTTCTGTGTCTTCGCTGTCAATTAGGTCATCGACATAATGATAGTTTTGAATGGATTCGACCGCACGAGGGTAGTCCAATTTAAAATTATCTGCATTGTGGTCCCGTACATAATGAGCGATACACGGTGCGCAATTTATGCCGAAAGTTAATGCCCGCATAACGTATTGGCTTGGCCGATGTAGTTGGTCCTCTTTGTTCCACCATAAAAAACGCTGAGCGTGCATATCGCTTTCCCTAACGTTGATTCGGTGAAACATTTCGGCAATATCTCCGCAAATTGCTACTTTTCCCACACGAAAGGCCAGTAGTATGTTAACTAGTGGCTTAAGTAGGTCAGGCCCGCTAAGCATGAAATCGTTTAGCGAAGCACCATTTGATTTTGCTGCCGCGTCCCATACCAATCTGATTTTATTCGGTTTATTGGGGTTCAGTGCTATAAAAATTGGTAGGTACCATACTTTTTTTGTTGTAGCTAATATTTCGTCAGCACAGAGCTTTCTGGCATAGCCTTTTTCTAATAGATTGTCGATTTGGATTTGCATCTTTTGACGAAGTTGGGAGTCTTTCGTGATTTTCTTGTGTAGACACATTAGACGCCGAAAGGCGTTGCTGTAACTTTCAGGTAGCTCGATGTCGCTGCTTTTCCAAATCAGTCCGACCTCATACTGGCCTTGTACTTTTTTGCATGTGGTTTTTAATATTTTGAGTGCATTATCGTTGGCTGCAGTGTCCAACGTTGACGAAGTAGGTATTTCCATACTAAAATAACTCTTGACTGACTCGTGAAGCTCTTCGTAGCGTTTTTGACAAACGCAAGTGTGTATATTCAATAGGTGATGGGCCGAGTTGTTACTTTTGCCCCCTTGAATTGCCCACCCAAGTCTAGTTTTTGTGGCGATTGGTTCTTGCCATCCGCCTTCGCGTATTTTCATTGGAACTGCCACCTTCCAATTATTGGCGCCGATTAAAATCATTGGCATGGCATTGCTTTAGGACTGTATAGGCAGATTTTTCAAATATGGGAACTTCTTTGCGATTTCAGAAAAGTCAATAGATTGAGATGGCAACTCTAAGTGCTTAACGGTGTGAACGTTTGAAAGTATAAATGTCTTGTTGTTGTGTGTGTTGGATACTTCTAGCGAAGTTCTTATGGAACCATTTTCTACGCGAGTTGTGCCGCCTGTCCACTGTAGACAAAGAGGGGATGGTGTGCCATCAAGGTGTGCACTGTGAAAAATGCTGTTATCTACTAAGGTCACTGAGGACCCTTCGTCTAAAAAGGCAAAGGTGTTAATAATTTCATTTCTTAAATGAATTCGGATCGGCAATATGCGAAAAAGTGGGTTCTCATCGCCTTCGTTACGATGTGTATTTATTTGTACGTTCCGCTGTGTGTTATTGAGTATTTCATTTGTACTTACGGGTTGAGATGTCGTCTGGCCTCTTAGTTCATTATGCAGTAGTGGATGGTGTTTGAATTGGCAACCTGAGACACCGCAAACCTGACTTTTATGACATTTACCTTTATGTTGATTTAGGCACTGACGGCATAAACTGTTTGACTTCACGATATTCCATTTTTGATTCAGTAGTAAACCCCGAAATCTGTCACACTGCTGCACTCTATGGGTGTCGATCTTGCAAACGATGCACATCTTGCTCCCGTTGGCTTTAACTTGTATGTGTGTATTTAATGTGGCGTTTCCTCTGCCGAAATTTGGAGTCACTATTGTGCTGGCTGCTTCAGCGATTTGGTAGAGCCAATTACTAAATAATTTTATTATTGGAACTCTATCGTCTTTTCGACACATCGCCCAACTTAATTTGTGCTGGGTTGGAAGCTTATCAACGAGTTCTTTTACCAGCATTGGATTATTAAGATGCGCCTGTAATCCACATGACTCCATAGTTGCGCATATATTTTGCACACTTAAGGCGAATTCTATTAGTGACTCGAGCTTATCTCGCGGGCATGAAATCCCTCTTGCTTTACTTATCGCTCGTTCCAGAATATGTTCTGGCCGACCGAAGCAGAGCCGAAGTGTTTGAATGATGTCTGGCACAAGTGCAGGTAGAAGCAACTTGCTCTTAACCAGTTCTCTCGCTTTTCCTTTCAGACAGTTTTGAAGCCGCATTAAATTTTCCGCATTAGAGAATCCTGCGATTGCTGTGGTATTTTCAAAACTGTTGATAAATATTTGCCAATCCTCTGGATCGCCACTGAACGACGGCAGTTCCCTTGGTATCGAGTGTCTGGCTGCTAATTGCGACGGCGAAGGGCAAAACTCTTGTGTACTGAATGCACCCAGATTTATATTGTTTAACTCTTGTCGATTTATATCATGTGGATTATAATCAATATACTTATCGCTTTGTGACAGTATATTATATTTACGTTCTAAGAATTCTTGGTGCATTTTTCTTTCCTCTTCTAAAAGTTGTAGCTGTAGCACTTTATGATTTTCTATACTGGTGGCGTGCAAATTTGTATTAGTTTGCATTGAATGGTGTTGCAAACTACCAGCTGTTGTGGTAAAGGTGTAAGTCGGTGTTGCCGTGTTGAGCATTGTTGTCGTCGACGACGGAAAACTTCTTGTTGCGGTTGCGTATGTCATCATTACGTTTGGCATAGCGTTGCTGTAAGTGTGCGGAAATTTTTTTGTTGCACCTGAGAATGGTGGAATTGATGAAGAAATTGCTGGCAATGATGCACCATGAGCATTTTTGCCTATGGAGTTTACTTCAAGCGACTTTGCGCCTGCTTGTAGATTAACAACTGGTGACGACGATGAAGTTGCAGGAGCACCAGGTTCAACTGTGTGATTGGTGGCAGCACTGGCGGATGGTGTGGATTCGCATAAATCGCAGCTCCAACTATAATCAGCCACTCCGCTATTTACACCTACACAAGTGAAATGGTACCACTTGTCACATTTGTCGCACATTACCATATCATTGTTATCCACTTGATCACATTTTTCGCAGTGATAACCTGTTGTTTCTTCATCCATGTTTTTTATTTTATTTTAGTTTTTTAATTGTTGATGTAGATTGAAATGTATCCCAGAACACGTTAATAAAATTTTAAAGATCTGTTGGTTCACGATGACAAAAACGTAATTTTAAGAGCACTTTTCCTTTTATTTCAATAATGTTTTATTAATTTATTTAAACTTCAATTGGTCACGATAAATTTAATTATTGAATACTTAGTCTAGTACAACTTAGGAAAACTTCCGGTGGCTTTAAAATTTTATTAATGTTTTCGCCACGCGATTAGGGTTACAAAAAATGTCTGCCTTTAGTTTTACTTCTGTTCTTGGCTTTTTATAATAAAAGTGAGCTTATGTATATTTTATGGAATACGTGGTCTGATAAGTGACCGTTATTAGACTTATGTATAGTGATCGTACGATGCATCTACGTATATAAAGTCATATTTAAAGTATAATGTAAATGATTTACATGCTCATATGTTATGTGTGAGAGAGAGAGTAGTAATTAAAATAAAAGTAAGTATGTAAATGCTAGTAGTATGCTAGTAGCGCGTAGTAAATAAGTGTTAACCTGTTGAGGACGGCGGCGACATCAAGTATACTTAAATTTTATGACCCGGTTGTTTGGCTGAGCCCGGTAATTATTAGAGCAAATATTATAATGCAACGCATTTGGCTTGATAACATTGATTGTGATGATTCTCTTCCGTCGTCGACAGAAAGGGAGTGGTTACGGTTAATTGGATCTTTTAATAATATAAATTTTATAAAGGTGCCACGGTGGGTAAATTATTGCAAGGAGACTGTTAGAAACTAATAATAAAAACAACATGAATACACCTTTTATTAAATTTGTCGTAGTTAATACCTTTAATGTTATTTTTCTTTTATGTGATTGGCCAACAAGTCAAAAATATTAACAAATTGATATCATATTACAAAATTGCATTATTTGCAATTTTGTCTTTAGAAACGTTAATTGATTGTTCACTTTCACACAAATTTATTTCTGTACTTTTACTTTGTCAGCATTTTTCTTTAATAATTTTAGTATAAATATCACAACAAAAGTATACAATAAAATTGAATTAAGATTCATAGGCTAATTGTTCGAAATTTGTTTTTTTTTAAACTCAGAAAGACATCGTTTGTTTAAATTATTGCACCCATCAACCTTTAAGCTACAAGTGCTTAAAGGCCTAAATAAAAAATTAGTACAGTTCAAATTATAGTGTTTGAACTGAATTATACTAATATCCCGCATTAACATTTTTTGGTGACCCCGGCTTTTAGATTTCCTTTTAAAAAGTTTCCCCCCACCAGTGGTAAGGGACTTTAAAGAAATCAACACGCAACCACTCAGCGAAAAATTATTACGATCAACGTGATCCTGTAACAAGGCACAGGATCGCAACAGTTCAATCCCACTCACAAGGGTATAACATTAGCGGTCAAAACATTGACCCGAATTTCGTGATCCTGTGACAAGGCACGCGATCGCAATACGTTGAGCAAGGCAACCGGTATTAACCAAGCCAAAAACAACAATTCTCAACACATCAGTTCAAATTAAAATCCTGCTTCATATTCAACATGCCCAATATGGAACAGTTTTTGGATGCCCAAAGAGAGACTGGTGAAGAAATGCATAGGATCATAAGAAACTTCAAGAAGGATTCATCCGACAGAAAAGCAACAGTTGGTTATTTTGAGGAACGATTGCGGCAGCTGCAAGAGTCTTGGGTATTAATGGATTATTTCAAGCAACAGACACAGAAATACGAGACTGTGATGACGAGCCAATGAAATTAGATTATTTTGCTGATAGTTATTATGACAAAATAAGCTCTATAGTTGACGAATACATCAAGTTGTTTACTATTGAAGTTAACCGTGTCAAAGCACAAGCGGAGAAGCATCTTAAAACAGTAGCTAAACCCCTCGCATCCGGAAAATCCAGCACACTGACTGAAGCAGCTCCTGACATTGAAACGTCAAGCAGTACACTGCGAAAGTTACACGCCCGTCTGTGTGCGCTCGGGCGGTTATTAATGGGGCTAACATATACAGATGACCATCCTCTACAATATTTCGAAATAAACATCAGTACAATCAAAAGACTATGGGATCAAATCGAGATGCTGCATGATGAAGCTTACGATCAATTAAACAACCCAGCTGCTTGCGGCCTAAATCAGGAACAATATGACAATGTAAATGACGTAATGCAGATAAGTCTGGTCAATCTTTCTGTTAAAGCTGACAAAATAAAACAAAATGGTACTCACACACAGAATAGAGAGACGCTACCTGCAAGAGACAATACTAGCTCAGTACATTTACCAAAAGTCGCAATACCCCAATTTAATGGCGATTACCTAAAATGGCGCCAGTTTCATGACCTATTTTCCGAAATGGTGGATAAACAATCGATTTCCGCCATTCAGAAAATGTGGTACTTAAAAAGTAATTTGTCAGGAGAAGCTGAACATCTAATCAGTCAATTCTCCTTATCCGACACAAATTATAGTGCTGCCTGGAAAACTTTAAAGGATCGTTACGACAACAAAAGAATTCTAGTAGCTAACTTGGTGGACAAAATACTCAACCAAATGTCTGGAACATCAACTGCATCATCTGTTAAAGCTCTGCATGACACCACCAAGGAATGCTTGCTCGCTCTAAACAATTTGGGTGTCACAACATCCTCTTGGAATGCTACTCTCGTACAGATATTGATTAAAAAACTCGATAAGAATACTCATATCAGATACATGCAATCACTGACAAACCCAAGGGATGTGCCAACCGCAACTGAGTTTTTATCATTCCTGGAAGTTCAATTCCAAACTTTGATTTTATAACTCGCATATATATATATATATATATATATATATATATATATATATATATATATATCAAATGGAAATTCTGCTTCAAAAGGTAACGATACAATGTATCTACCAGTGGAATCCCTAGTCGTGCTCTTCTTATACAATTCTTCAAAAATTTTATCAGAAGGCCATAAAAGTTTCTTCCAATTCCCAAAATCTCAAAAGTTTTTGGTTTAAATTATATTCTTCAGTAAAGGTTACAGCAGTGAAAAAAACATTAATTGAATCATATTTTGAATTCTCCACTGGGCCTGTTAAAATCCACCCGAAAATAGTTTTCTGGACCATTAACGATCCGCTAATATTTCATCGAACCTCATCATGAATGATATGAGGATATAAATCTGCGCCGAGTAACAAATCCACTGGCATACTTTTATAAAAACTGCAATCAGCTAATTTTAAATTCGGCAATTTTCTTCTAAGAAGGACAAATGAATGAATGCAAATTGCCCGATATGTTAGGTAAAACTAAAGGACATGTTTCCAAATTAATTTGTCGATCTAATGGTGACCCCACTCTAATATTACAAATTTTCTGAGATATGGTAGAAGCTTCTTTGTTAACACCGGAAATCTTTACATTCGTAAAATTTGACGGAAGTCGCAGTTGATTTCGCAAATGTTCGGATATGAATGAAGCTTCAGATGCTGGATCTATTAAGGCCCTTGCTGGATACGTGGTATCATATCAAATAATAGAGACCACAGCAGTTCCTAACAACACAAACGAATTCTATGAGAGATGGAAAACTTGTCGATTAGAGTTTGAGCGAGCAGCAGCTTATGTCTATGGCATTTGTGAGCCCAAATCAGAGGATCTGAAAACAGTATTAGGGTTTGAATCATTTGACATTGATACTTCAGCAGAACTGTGTATCGAGTTATTGCCAGCAGTTTCCCTATGAAGCATAGTATTGTGTTTTTGGTTGCATTTGAAGCAACGATGTTCACTTGTACAATCTAACTTCATGTGACTGAACATGTGAACAGTGAAACTTTTTTATAATTGAAAATCTTTCAGATATAGACATATTTCTAAAACGACGGCAAAATCTTAACAAATGATTTTGCCTTGGATACAAAACATCAGAAATAGATGAACTTTTAGTAGAAACATGAACTTTAATTTTTCGATCATCTGTTTTCTTATCACTTTCTGAACTCGTAAGATCGCTTATACAATCTAAAGTTTGAATTCGTTCAGTTAAAAATGAATCCAAGTCTTGCCATGGAGACAAGGCACCTTCGTCCTTAACACTTCCATAGACCAACTGTATTTGAAGGTAACCGTTGGATACAAATAAATACGATTATAGGATAACAATTTGTTGTATCGATATGATACACAGACATAGCAGTCAAAACCCATTAATTCCACGTTGAAGATTTTTTAAAGCGGAACTTAACTCTTCAGATACGGATTTTAAATTGAAAAGACATTTTAATTGATTATTGACCAACATTCGCGGATTTTCATATGTCGCTTTAAGATTTTTCCAAGCAATGTCAAAAACAGCGGTAGTTAACGGACACTTTGTCACAATATCTTTCTCAATTAAATAACATATTTAACATTGATAAATAACGTAATTTTTCAATATAAATGAGACGGCTGTTATTAATGTACAAAGCTGTAAAAAGATCCCTAAATGTTGGCCACGAAAGATACAGCCCAATCACGAATAACAATTCCCTAACGGTTTTTTCTCTTTTCCCCATCCTCGTATCACGTTAAAAAAATCCTTAGGAAATTTTGTTGTACCATACCCGTTTTATCAACAACGAAAGGGAAAAATATTCGGCGGGGAAAAAACAAGCACGCTAAAAACGTACTCGAAAACCACAAATAAGCAGCAAAGAAAACATTGACATAATTTAATGGAAGCGAATCCAGACATTGCCCGTGGATTTTTTATTTATTTATTAATTTATTTCGTCAATACAATACAACAAGAATAAATCTTATATTACAGTATTGGTTAGACATTTGGTAAAAAAATAAATAGAAAAAAAAAAGTTAAAAGCAAAAAAAATAAAAAATTAAAACGTACAAAATTTAAAAAAAGAGAAAGAAAATAAAATAATAATATTTGAAAAATAAAACACACATTAGGAAAAATGTTTAAATATGGCAGATTTGAAATGACTTGCATTGCTTATTAATTGTATTTGAGGTGGTAATTGGCTCCAGAGTCGGATTGAATTAATGAAGAAATGTTGCTCAGAAATCGCCTTATTGTATTTTATGTTATTTATTTTGTAACCTCTATTTGATCTGGGCAAAGTTATCGTTTGATAAAGATACGCTGGTTGATGATCATATATGATTTTGTGTAGACATATAAGAACTCGACACTTCAATAAATTATCAAAGGTGACATTATACATTTGCTTGGCAAAATGTGAGATGCTACTGTATCGGCTTACACCATATACATATCTTGCAATGTTATTATACGTCACATTTAGCCTTCTCCTACTACCAGCATCACAGCTCGCAAACAACTCACAACCGTACATTAGTGTTGGTAACAAATAACTTTTAGCAAGCAGCAGTCGAATATGAATCGGTGTAAAATTTTGGGACACCCACAGGTTTCTTAACATGGAAAAAGTTTTGCCACAATTTGCTTTAATGTGATCCGACCAATTTAAATCCTTATTAAAAACAACTCCAAGATTTTTTGCGGTTTCTACGACATTGATAATTACGTTATTAATATGTATTGGTGGTAGGCTTATATTGAAGTTTTTTGGTTTTCCAATTATCAAGGTAACCGATTTTTTTGGGTTTATGCTTAAACCATTTGCAGATGCCCATAAATGAATCTTTTTTAGATCATGATTAATTAAGTTTATACAATTTGTTACATCTGAAATTTTACAACTTATAAATAATTGCACTTCGTCAGCATACATTTTGTAATTTACAATGTTTTATTTGTACTGGAAGGTCATTTGCATAAATAGAATATAGTAGTGGCCCAAGAATTGAACCCTGTGGTACACCTCTTGGCATATAGCAACTTCTCGATATATTGTCTTTATGGAAAACACTTTGGCTTCGATTATTTAAATAAGATGAGAGTAGTTTTATTGCCGTTGTAGAGAAATTACACATATATTTGAATTTAAAACATAAAACAGAATGATGGACAGTGTCAAATGCAATAAAGGCAATAAGGAAGTGCTAGCTCGATTTTGGCGAAAAAACGCAGATGAACTCAATTCTATTGGACCTCCAATCAAGTGCATTTTTGAATGGAAAAAGGTTTGTTTGTATATATTGGCAAGTAAAAGTGATACAAGCTCTTTTAATTTTTATGAAGGTGTGGGCAGACCAAAAAAAAATATGTGTGGCAGAAGGCTTCACAAAACCTAAAAGACAAAAAATCCGCTGGAGGTGGCCCAAGCAAAGAACAGAAACTTTCCTATATAGTAGAGGCGATTTATAATCTAATAGGAATGAAAGCTTCTGTTGAAGGCGTGCCGGCAAAATCATTTGGTCTCAGTTCTCCAGAAACAGAAGTGCATGCAGAAATAATGGTTAAAGATTCTCAAGGCTCATTTAGCCCAACGTTGAAATCGTAAATGTTAGGTAAATGTGTCAGCTGATCCAAATTGTAATATAGCAAGTTGTGAAAACGCTTACTTGACTTTAATGAAATGTTGCCGTAACATTGCAACCTGCAGAAAATAAAATAGAAGTGACAGTTGTAGACAGTGATGGGATGTATGTATGTTGAATGAGAATAGGGCACAAAAGACCTCTTTTGGTAATTATTTCTCTTTTGATATGTTTAGTTGACAAATATGTATAAGGACATGATACACGCATTTTATATGTTTAACTTTCTAAATAAATGATTTATTCGCAATGAAATATCGCATGTCTGTATGTTGTTATTCATTGCAGAAGTATGTGACGAGCAAAAGGCGTTCACTTATTTTTGCACGCATGGAATCTTTTATTTACCATTCTTTCTTTATATTTTATTACTTGCTTGTTTTTTATTATTTACTTTTAAACAGAATGAACTGTTATGAATTGTTATTATATTATATTTCTTGTCCTTACTTACTAAGTAAAACACACAAATTATATATATATATATATATATATATATATATATATATATATATATATATATATATATATATATGTGTGTATTGTTTATATTGATAGTATTTACATACGTACATAGGTACAATCACAACGTCGCCTGATTTGCACAAACGATCATACATACGCACAACGTAGGTAACGATCACGATCTACCGTATCAAAAACTTGTTTGCACATTCCATTTGTTCACGCATAACAATGCTACTGCATTCCATTTATGTTTTGCTTTTCATTCATCAATACGCGTTGGCATGAGCACATGTACGTACATAGTGATGTCTGTATATGATAAATAATATCAAGTAGATGCTAAGCAGAAATTGTAAGGCACGCATACATGCATACCCACGCTCATGTATGTAAGCGGTGCCAGGCTATATAAGGCGCAGCAATGATGAACAGAGTTCTTAGTTCTTGGGCAGCCGGCGTGGAGGTAAGTTGTTTGGTCTTGATATTAATTATTTCGGTTAGTTTTAGTGTCCAAAGGCGATTACAGAATTTGTCTACTAAGCGACAGTATTGTTAACCTGTGGGCATATTCTGGTAATCCACTAAAGCTAAAGTGTGGTAGGGGTAAATGACAACCTAAGCGACAGTACTGTTAACCTGGTTGGACATTTTCTTTTCCCACCGCGTCTTGCCATATCTCGCGTGCGCCTTGGTCACATTGACCACATATAGTAATCATTTCGGGTAGTTTTGGTGTCCAAAGGCGATTACGGAATTTGTCTACTAGGCGACAGTACTGTTAACCTGTAGGCATATTCTTGTAGTCCACTCAAACTATAGTGTGGTAGGGGTGAACGACAACCTAAGCGACAGTACTGTTAACCTGGTTGCGCGTTGGCTTTTCCGACAGTGTTTTTATCTTACTTTCGTCTTGGTCACTTTGACCACATACGGTTGCTATTGAAATTGCCTCCTTATCCTATTATTGACCACGTCGCCAAGAACCAGCCTCTGAAGCATAATTTTTACTATTGCTCAATAAACGCTTATACTCGAATCTTGGTGTTTTACTTGGCCATCGAGACTTCTCCCTGGAATCAATAAATTTATGTAACTGACCCTGGACGCCGCTGAACTCTACCCCAGCAACCAGCGGAAACGAGTCGTTACATTGGCGCCCGAGAAGGGACTTCTGTGTCCAAAAAAAAACACCTTATACATAGGTACCAAGCGGAGAAATAGTGAAATTTTTTTCTTTGCCACGTGCAATTGTGAAGCTTAAGGAGAAAACGCGAAAAGGGGGAAGTAATACCCAAATTCGAAACAGCCCACCACATTGCTCGCTCGAAACAGAACCACCAGACAGCTAGTAAGTAAAATGCTGAAGACATCGTGGATCTATGCCCTTAAGAAGGACGAGCAGTTCAGTCAAAACTGCATGGGAAGCATGGAGGAGCTGAGAAAGAGGTTCAGCCAGTTTATCACCGCCGACCACGAGGCTAACACGTCGGACAGAGGTCGGACCTACAGAATCAACACGAGGCTGCTGCGAGTCCATCCCCTAGTCTCAGCGTACCTGCTCCAGACCACCGACGCAAAAGCCACCACTCCGAGCTGACACCGGGGTAGAGCCCGCAACCCCCAATCGGAGTTCGTTCGGAAATGGGATTTAAAATACGATGGCGGCAAAGACCCTATCGGTTTCGTGGAACGTGTAGAAGAATTGGCGAAAATGTATGGGATTGATCTAACCCAAGTGCTACGTGTTTTGGGAGAGTGTTTCAGAGACAAAGCATTAATCTGGTATCGAAACAACAACAAATACTGGCGTCAGTGGCAGCAATTTAGAGCGGGCTTTCTAAAATTTTTCCTCCCTCCACGCTACTTTGAGAAGCTGGACGATGACGCCCGTAAACGCACGCAGTGTGCACGGAAACCCTTTAAGGACTACGTGCTGGCGCTTCAGAATCTGATGCAACACACCAACATGTCCGAAGACCAGAAACTGGAACGGATCTTCCGGAACGCTCAACCCGACTACCAGTGGTTTATACGCCGCCGCGATTTCACCACTCTGGATGATCTGCTCGCGCTTTCCGACGAACTTGAGAGTTTCCCTACATCATCTAACCTGGGTAGAGGAGAGCACCATCAATTGATGGTAGAGACATCTACCTCTCGAAAGCGTGCCCGTTGGAAACCGAGGCAATCAGCCGCAGCCAATCTGCATTCAAATCAGACGCAGCTTACATGGAGGAGAATAAGATAAAAGCTATGATCCTCCTTGAAAATCAGCTAACTGCAGCGACGTTGGACACAGACGCTACCAGGAGTTTCATACACCCACAGCTAATCAAGAAATGCATCCGGCAGCCAGCATACATTCCCTCAAAAATCGATGTACTCTTGGCAGATGGATCTAAGGCGGTTATATCACGATCCCTGAGAATAGCAGTGACCTTGGGTAAGAAGACAGCCACGTGTGAGTTCCTGGTGATGGAAAACGCCACCGAGGACATTATATTGGGGCTTGACTTTGTTGTGAAGCATTATCGAACATCCCTCCTACATATACTTTGCACTAATTCGTTGGCGCAGCAGTAATATACATTCAACTTAAATACTGCTTGCGTTAACGAATGGTGCAATACTGTTGTATTATTTAGGTCAATAGAAAATAGCTTAATTGCAATATATTATTTTATAGTTAATTTTAAGAAAGTATAAATAGCTAGTTCTAAGTCAGTTAAGCACAGTTGTAGTAAACCAAGTTCCAATAAAGAACCTGCGAATGCCACGGGACCCTCCAGCTAAAAAGAATTAACTATTGCCTTTTAAAAACTACACTACAACATTTGGCGCAGTCGTTATTCGCAGAGTATTGTTGTTTAATACCTTTCAACAGAGAATAAGTACATATTGTGATATTGGAAAACTATTTTAGATCAATTCAATTCAATAGATGCTTGGTATTTGTTGAAGGAATTCGTTGTTTCGTGAGTCAGTATTATAAACTCTCAAGGTTTTAATTAGCTATTTTAGCTGCATTCAGTTGTATAAATTTTATGGGCTAACTTTACGACGAACAAACTGCTCTTGCGATACAAATGGAACCGGTATACATGGTAAGTATTGGTGTAAAAAAGGGTACAATCTACGAATGACCGTCCTTGCTAGAGTCATTATACAGCAAAATGAAATTTTTTATAGTATGGGTATTTAATTTAGAGTAATAGGAATATATATATATATATATATATATATATATATATATATATATATATATAAATGGCATAGTTTTTTTATTAGTTAGGTAGGAAGAAATTTATATATGGAGGATTTAAAATTAGAATTGAGAAAAACGCAGGTAGAAACTAGAGAAATTTCGATTGTAGAATTTAATTAAGTATATCAATAATACAAAGGAGTATATGGAGTTAGTAAAACATAAAGTGCGAAGCCAGGGAGTTCCAAAAGATTGATATTTTATTAGAAGAGTTACAAGTGTTACAGGAACATCAGAAAAATTCAGTTATATCTAAAGAAATAGAAGAATACGTGCAAGTGAACAGGATCGTGAAGCAGCGGAACGAAAGCTTGAAGAAAACCATAGAAGAAGCCGAACAACAAATTCAAGACAGCGAGCAAGAAAACCAAGCGTTTAAAGAGCTCGCGCAACACGTTAACACGAGTTTGACTCCAGAACAGCTGCAGGAATTCGTTGAGAACAGGAAAGTTGTTGAGGAAAAAATTCAACAAATTGAGACGCTAAAATTAAAAATACAAGGGTTGTAGGGGGGAACTACGAAAACACTTTTAGTCAACACTTCTTCAAATACAACCATTATGACAACTTTTACGGAACTTTTGAAAAATATATCACATGGTGTGCCGATATTCTATAGAACGGAGGGGCACGAACTTACAACTGAAACAAATAAATTTATTGAAGGATGTATGATAGCAAAGGATAAACTAGGGGAACCGGGTAATGTTGTTGACATGATCAAATGCATAAAAACTAGGCTCTTTGGAAATGCTTACTCGTATTTCCACAATAAGGAATTCACAACAATAGAATCACTGTGCATGGCTATTAAAGAGAAATTTATAAAAACTAAGACGCTAACGGATATACAAGAATTGATTTTTAACAATAAGCAAAGTTCAACAGAGAATGCATATGAATTTGGAGAGAGATTGGAAGGACTACTTAGAAGTGCAACAGAGCTTATTGCGACACAATGGCAATATGTTTCTCATCAAAAATCTATGACAGACCATTGCAATCAATCAGCAGTAAGAAGCTACATAAGGGGTTTACGAGATCCCATGTTAGTGGCAAAGTTCATCGGGCATGAAAATGACAAGTTGGCTGATCTACTAAAAATTACCAAAAATGCTCAAAATCTCTTAGGCACTAATACGAGATATCCAAATGTTATGACAGTGCAAGCCGAGGAACCCTTATTTGAGACGGTGCAACAATTGTTGAAAGAAGTACGACAACTGTCTTTAAACCAACAAACATATAACCAGCCAATGTCCAATAATAATGTATATCTTACCTCTATGAGTACTTCAAGGTACTGCAGTTTCTGCAATAAGCCAGGACATGTGTTGAATGAATGTTATACTCAAGCCAGACGACGAATACAACTTTAGAAGAAACCCACAACCACATAATCCCAGAATCAATACTCAAAATTATGCAAGGCCAGAAACTCTAAATATAGGGCAAAATCAACAAGAATAGAAATAGAAACAAGAATAGAAATAGAAATGATAATACTACTGGCAATAGAAACAGGTACACAAACGGCAGACAGGATTCGGGAAACGTGTATCGGCCCAGTCACAGCTAATTGACTGGAATGCCAAAACCCGCAGAAAAAGAATAGATAGAAAACGTACTGAGGAAAAACCATGTAAGAAAACGCAACCGGCAGACGATAAAGCTGAAAAATAAGAAAATTTCAGCATTATAAATTTAGATATAAACAGCATAAATGTGACAGAGGAGGAAGATAATCAGCCTCCGGAGATTAAAATGAATATCAAGGATAAAGCAGTAAGTACACCCAAAGGATCGCGTCGGAAGAAAAAGGCTCATACAATGATAAGTGGTACAGGGTACATAAATGCAGCATGCAAGGCTTGTAACACCACTAGAAAAATTTTAAGAAAATCAGTATATTATATGGCAATTATGCTACAATTTATAATAATGACGTGGACTAATATAAAAGAGAAAGTGAGCAAGAAACAAAACGTGGCAAACCGCCACACATATCACTCAGAGTCGCAAGGGGAACTGAGTCTGAAAAGAGATACTGTTAGTAATGAAAAAAACGGTATAAACGATGCATAGATAAGTTTCCCCTGCAAAGAAGCAAAAGAGGAGAATCTATTATTATTGGTGGACTCAGGAGCAGCCACCACACTAGTAAAAAATGAAGCTTTGGCAGCAACAACAGAAATCAACAAGAATGAGCGGAAGACGTTGTCAGGAGCATTTGGGGGAAGCATAAGTACCAAAGGAACTGTAATGGCAAACCATAAATACGAAGACAGATTACGTTTGAAAATGCACGTAGTACCGAAGGGTAGCATATTGCCCGTAGTTGGTTTATTGGGCAGAGATATGATGTGGAATAAGTCGATTACCGATACAATTACCAAGAACATAAAATTTTTTGAGAACCAGAAAGAAATAGCTTCCTTACCACTAGTTTCGGAAAATTCCCAGTTATATATAGCAGATAATGTTTTTGTGAAAGGACGGTCTCAGGGAATTGTGGCAGTAGCAGTTAAAAATGCTAGCGGAGACATAATAGTAAACAAAGTAGAAATTTCACCAGGCGTATTTGTGGGTGAAACTCTAACGTCGATCAGAGAAGGAACAGCCTTCGTTCCAATTTCGAACACCAATGACTTTGCTGTGAACATAAAGGAAAAAGTAATTTTTTTTTAGGAGTAGGACCAGCACTCAGGGGATGACTCCTACATATGCAGTGCATTGCGCTGGAACATACGGACTGTTCGGCCTAAAAACGAATTTTCTCTGTAATGCGTAGTGCCATTCGTTGGAATATGGACCACAAACGCATGCGCTCTTGATGAAAAACGCGTTGAGCGTAAGAAAGAATGGGTTTCAGGAACAAGTTCCCTAATTTCACCAGAGCACCTGCCATTATAGTAACGACAGAACAACGATACGCACCCCACATTGCTACGATGCTCAAGAGAGTCAATAGAGTTGGCTACATTACTGTCTCCGATGAGTTTCATCGCCCTCTCCTGTACGCGGTCGAGTAACTTCAAAATAGACTTTGAAGCACCGGCCCAAACATGAGAGTTGTATTCCATCTTCGGTCGGAAGTACGTGGTGTAAATATTAAGAAGATCAGAAGGGGTGAAGTATCTCTTGCACCGTCTTAAGAAGCCAAGGCACTTGAGTGCTTCTTTTGCGACCTGAAAGACATGTTCCGTTCATCTGACATCACACTGCACTTTCATGCCCAGAACATCAAGAGCCCCTGTCTCCATAATACTTGCACCACCCATAGAAACAGATGAAGCAGCATGGTCATACGTACGTCGATGCGTAAGCATACAACACTGGGTCTTACGGGCATTAAAATCGACCCTGTTCGCCTGACCCCATTCGGAAATCTTCGCGAGGTCACTATTCAGAACGTCATTCATAGACTGCCTCCTTGTCTCGATTTCAGACGTTGACGGCCTGCAGTTAAATGAATAAGAATGCGAAAGGCTGCTATCAGCGAAAGAGTAAATAGGACAGGAAGTTTGGGAAAGTAGATCGTTAAGAAAAATTAGAAATAGAGTAGGAGAAAGAACGGAGCCCTGCGGTACCCCTAAGTTGACTCTGAACTCATCGGATGAGATCCCATCTATAACAACTCGTATAGAGCGATCTCTGAGGAAGCTCGATACAAACCGAGAGAAGGTGTCTCCGACACCAAATGCAATAAGTTTGGACAGGAGTGCTCCATGCCACACTCTATCGAACACCTTAGAAATATCTAGAGCCACCACTTTACTTTCGCCAAAACGGTGTATGGAAATTCACCAGTTTTTCGAAAGAAGGACCAATAGGTCACCCGTAGAGCGGCCTCTGCGGAAACCATACTGGCGGTCGTTTAGTAAACTGTTGGACTCTAAATATTTCACAAGATGGAAGTTAAGCATAGTTTCCATCACCTTCGATATAGCAGAACATATTGCAATCGGGCGGTAATTTTCAGGGTTATTAGCCACTCCCTTTTTGGGGATTGGAATTACATTAGCAACCTTCCAGCACATTGGAAATCTACCGGAGTGGTATAGTGTTCTGAAAAGTTTGGCTAATGGACGTGCTAACGTCGAAGAGCACTGCTTCAGGACCAGTGCAGGGATTCCATCCGGCCCAGGAGACTTCCTTGTGCTGAGATCCGCAAGAACCCTTTTAACTGCACGCGCTCGAAAAAATATCTTAGGCATAGTTACGGATACTCTCTCGAGCGCGGGGAGTGGTTGAGAGCTATCAGGCAAGTGAGAGTTACTTGCAAATATTTCAGCCAATATATTAGCTTTATCAACCGGGTCAGTAAATATTTGGTCATTCCTCAAAAGAGTTGGAATTGAAGAACTAGCACTTTCCTTTACACTTTTGACGAATGACCAAAAACTCTTACTACCCCTGGGGGCAGTGAGAATTCTACTGCGAATACGCTGCTCGTATAAAGCGTTTTCGGGTCTTAACACTTTGGCACACGAAGATTTTGCTTTCTTGCGTAGCAAATCAGTATAGGCATTTTTGTTATTACGCCAAGTACTGAATGCTTCCTCTGTGGATGGCAAGGCATCTTTACATGCCTGGTTAAACCAAGACTTCGCCCTAGGTTTAACCGAAATTTGCTTACAGGGAATAAAAGCTTTCATCCCCAGTAGAATTGTGTTTTCAACCATTTTCGCCATGGAATCGACTTCCTTGTCAAGAAAACATAGTTTCCAATTAAAATTCCGAAAGAATTCGTTGAGCTCGTCCCAACGACCCTTCTCGTAAATATATTTACTACGCTTCGTGGCTGCACGCGAAACGTTGCGAAGTTTGGAGAACAGAAAGGTTGCGGAAATGGTGCAGTGATCCGAGTTACAGAGAGGTGCATTAACGGTAACTTCATACTTTTCTGGATGTGAAGTTAGAAAAAGGTCAAGCGTATTATGTTGATGCCCTTCAACACACGGAATATGTGTTGGTTCATTAACTAATTGCACAAGGCCCTCTGCAAATTGGCCCTCTGAGGTTGTGTGGCTCGAATGGCGAAGTCAAGATGTGTTATGAACATTGAAATCACCAGCAACAACAATTTCACTGCTCGGACAACTATCAAGAATCTTCGATATGGAGTCGGAAAGAGTATCGAAGCCATGTATAGTAGCATCTCTTTCCGCGTTTGGACTTCTATACAGAAACCCGAAATGTAAAAAGTGTGTACCGACTTTGAATTTAACCCAAAGACAGCTAAATTCTGAGTCAGACATGCCTAATGGTTGCTGGCATTGGTACACAACTTCATTACGTACATATATTGCAAGGCCCCTATGAAGAATAAAAAGCGACAGGTGGTGATACCCGGGCAAATGAAAATCCTATGGATCAGCATCCTCATGTACCTGGGTTTCACTTAAGGCGAAAACATCCGGCCGATGGAGACAAACGTGAGCATATACAGAAAAGAAATTTGCTCTTAACCCACGTATGTTACAGAAGTCGATTCTAAACTTACCCACCATCACAAGATGAGAGAAAAAAAAAACCGAAGTCAAAACTCTAGATTAGCGAATACGGTGCAATGACAACAACTGCAGTGACCATTCACTAGCCAGTGTTATGCCTTCACTAGCGTATGATCCAGCCACTATCAGTACACCGCACCAATAAAATAGAGTTTTATTTTATATTATTTATGGGAAGAGGGATGGGAGGCGCATAACAATCCAGAAACACAGGCCATAAAAGCCCTAGTCTGGTACACTTCCATTTTCCCATAGTGGCTCATAGTGCCAACACTGGTATGGGTGTCGTCACTGATGGTATGGAATGTACAGATTATTTTGTTGTTTTGTTGTTATGTTGACTTTTTTCTTATTTGGGTTATTGTTTATGTAGTTTGTTATTGTAATGATTTGTCTTTTATTTATTTTTGTAAGTTAGGTATTTATTGTTTTAATTTTTGGTTGGTATGTGCTTTTTTAAAATGTTTATTTATTTGATCTCCTCTTGTTTTTTTTATTATTTCTTTTTCTGTTGATTGGTATTTTTTTATTATCTTTAAATTTCTGTTTTAATTTTTGCCTATAAGCTTGGACTTTTTAATTTAATTTTAATATTCTTAAATAACTAAAACACATCCCGGACTGACAGACATAAAGACGAAATACGTGTTAACGGCACGAGAGACAGAACACTACTAACAATACTAAGTAATTTTGAGTTGTGACAACCCTTTAAACTTCCGGATAGCGCCGACAGCAGCGATAAATACAGTAGATCCCGCCTACAACAAAGATAGAACCCGACTGCTATTAGACACGGTTCATCTGAGGACAGATCTGAACTCGGAAGAGCGGGTGTCAATCGACACCATTTTAAAATCATACGACGATGTATTTCATCTACCCGGGGACAATCTCACATTCATGAGTGTACTTAGGCATAAAATACCAACTGATCCTAGTCAACCTCCAATCAATATTAAACAGTACAGACTACCTGAGGCCCACCGAAGTGAAATTAATAGACAAGTAGGCCAAATGATTGAAGATGGAATTATCTCCCCTAGTATTTCCCCTTGGAACTCTCCAATACTCCTAGTACCCAAAAAGGCAGGCAAGGAGGGAGAGAAAAAATGGCATTTGGTAGTGGATTTCAGGAAATTGAATGAGACTAAAATAAAACAGGTTTTCCCCATACCAAGAATTGACTAGATCCTAGACCAACTTGGCTACAGCCGATACTTCTCTACTCTAGACCTGGCAAGCGGGTACCACCAAGTTCTGATGAGCCCTAATGATAAGCAAAAAACCGCGTTCAACACCAACATCGTATGCCTTTCGGATTGACAGGGCACCAGCCACGTTTCAGAGGATAATGAATTCAATATTAACAGGTCTACAGGGAATCGACTGTTTCGTATATCTGAACGATATAGTAATCTACAGGAGAAATCTAGAGGATCATCAGTTAAGACTTAAAAGAGTACTGGACGTTTTAAGGAAACACAACCTTAAGCTGCACCCTGAAAAATGTAATTTCCTGCAAAGAGAGGTAGTTTATCTAGGACATCAATGTAAGGAAAACGGAGTATTACCGGACAAAAGCAGTAAAAGATATACCGCCTCCCAGAAATGTCAAGGAGCTACAATCAATTTTGGGGCTTATCAACTATTATAGAAAGTCTATACCAAGGTCATCTTAAATTGCATTGCCATTGAACAAACTATTAAGGAAAAACGCAAAATTTGAATGGACAAAGGAGTGTCAACAACCAATGGAGAAATTAAAAGCTGCAGTAACAAGTTCTCTACTGTTGGGGTACCCTGATTTCACAAAACCATTTATTTTGACTACGGATGCTAGCAATGAGGCATTAGGAGCCATACTTTCTCAAGGAGAGCCAGGCTGTGATTTACCCATATACTTCGCAAGCAGAGTGCTAAGTGATACCGAGAAACGATACTCTACCATAGAGAAGGAGTTCCTTGCCATCATGTGGGCATCTAAGATTTTTAGGCCCTATTCGCTTGGTAGACATTTTACCATTTTTAAAGATCATAAGGAATAGCCAATTTAAAGGATCAAGAAGGCAGATTGGGTCGACTGAGACTCAAACTTTTAGAATATGACTTCGAGATACGGTATAAGCCGGGGAAAATCAACCAAAACGCTGACGCACTTAGTCGTCTCCCAGTGAAAAAAATGAGCGTTCGAATGATCGTAGCCTCATATGTATACCCGAAACAGTTTTTGTGTTATTAGCATGAAATTAATATAATATATTTTTCGCTTTTTTACACAAATGCAAATCTTGTTGCACTTATAACTTTTTTCACAAAACAGTTCCGAATGTGGTCATTATTGATATCGACGCGTAATTTAGCTCCCCTTCGAATTAGGGTAGCCTCATATGTATACCAGACACAGTTTTTGTGTTATTAGCGTAAAACTAATATAAGATTTTTTACACTAATGCAAATCTTGTTGCACTTATAACTTTTTTCATAAGGCACTTCCGAATATGGTAATTATTGATATCGACGCGTAATTAAGCTACCTTTCGAGTGAGGGTAGCCTCATATGTATACCCGACACAGTTTTTGTGTTATTGGCATGAAACTAATATAATATTTTTTTCACTTTTTTACACTAATGCAAATCTTGTTGCACTTATAACTTTTTTCACAAAGTACTCTTGAATATGGCAATCATTAATAACGACGCATAATTTAGCTACCTTTCGAATAAAGGTAGCGCCATATGTATACCCGACACAGTTTTTGTGTTATTAGCATTAGACTAATGTAAAATTTTTTTCGTTTTTTTACACCAATGCAAATCTTGTTGCAATTATAATTTTTTTCACAAAGCACTCCCGAATATGGCAATTATTGATAACGACGCGTAATTTAGCTAAATTTCGAATAAGGGTAGCGCCATATGTATACCCAGCTTAGTTTTAGAGTTACTTGATATTATTTAAAAATACCACAAGTATATAGGTAGCGAATTGCACTCATGTACTATCAAAACAAATGCTAACACATACACTCTCAACAAAAAAGAAAAATGTTCTCACACGTTCACCACTTTTTTGTAAACAAAACCAAAAATCTTGTTAAAATTTTGTTCATCAGCTGTTGAACTGGTTTTCATGGTATACATACAAAAAAATATTGTTAAAACCTAAAAATATGGCATCTTGTTTTCATCACTTACGTAATTAATAAATATATATGACAAAGCGAATTCATACAAGGTGAACTCACTTATGCAACTCTGTGTAAAATTTATTGAACTGTCAAATGGTATGCTTTGGAAAAAACAATGGCCGCACACAAAAACGAAAAAACCAGAAGAACACTTTGACAGTTCAATAATTTTGCCTTGGAAACAGCTGATCACCAATTTCTGAACTAAGGCCACTTTGTATGAATTCGCCTTGATATATGACGATTTATACTATGTTCACACGGACAGAAATTACCGGGGTTCGCGCTCTCATTCGTGTTTCGCGCTCCAAACACGGTTGAAACATCATGGTTCACCATATAAAAATTTGAGAGCGAAACATCATGTTTCATTATGAAACTTGCTGCGAAACACTATAAATTTACTATCATCTCCAATTTTGATAACAAATTATCGCAAGTTTATCTGAACTAGCTCTCACAAAATATATAAACAAAGAAAAAGAGAAAATTAATGTGTGCAAAAAAGTATATAAAAATATTAAATTAAAAAAAGGCGTATATGTACATATTAAAATAAAAGTGGAAAAAAAGAAACAGTGAAGCGTATTTTAAAGTACAGAAGGATATATATGTAAACATCAAAATGAAACAAGAACCATCGTCTGAATACCAGGGATCACAATCGTGTTTCAGAGAGCGAAACAAGTGTTTCACTTTGCCGTGTGAACATAGTATTAACTACGTTGCTACACTCAAACCACAGAATACGCAACTCACCCAATACAAAAGGACTGGATTCAAGGCAGATTAAACAGGTACTCTTACTGGCGCAGCTGTCCACAGACAACTGTCAAATGTTTATTTACAAGCTTTATTTTTCATGAGAAAACTAACCTGCGCTTTTTATGTCTGCTGTCTTTATTATAAGTAGAAGAAGCTAAAAATTTAAAACTTGGTGAGATAAAAACATAAAAAAGTGAAAAAAGTTTAAAATATACAATTCAAATTAAAACTTGAGTGAATAAAATGAATAAATGAGTGAAATAAATGAATAATATGAATATTATAAAGTGCCGTCTACTTTCACTTGTGCATTGGAATATTAACAATGTCTTCTGAATTTAAAAAAACACTTTTCGAACAATTTGTCTATACCGATTAAATTTAATAATTTTTTTTTTTTTATATTAAATTCATTTATTCAAGTATATAATATTAACAATATAAGGGCCCCAGCGCCTCTAGGGCATTAAATGGGCTAGTTGGCAATGGTAATAAAAAAAACAAAATACTTATAAATTAGTTAACAAAAGTTGATAACATTTTGTACGAAATTTAAATACAATAAAAAATAAAATGAGTGAAGTGATGTGTACAGTAGTTCAATTACATAAAAGCATTTCTATATCTTGAAGTAAATAACTTTTCAGAGCGGATTTAAACAACGATATTCTTTGCATATTTTTAAGTATTGCTGGAAGGTGATTGAACTCGGAGCAACCAGCATATTCGACGCTTTGTTTAGTGGTTTCAAGCCGACATCTCTTGACTAAGAGATTAGAGCTAATTCGGGTGTTGATATTACTTTGATTTATTCTGAATTCTATGACGTGGTATCCTATATAACGCACAGCTTTAAACATGTATATTAATAATTGCATTTTGTACAATCCATATATTGGTAAAACAGTTTTCGTTATTTCCTTGTATAGAGATAATGTCGAATATAATCGTGGAAGATTAAACACCATTTTTAATGCTTTATTTTGTGCACTTTGAAGTGATTAGTAAAATTATTATTTTACTAAAATGAAAACAAGTAAACAAAAGCACTGAATCCGTCATGTTTTTAAGCAACTGAGAAAAAAATTTTTAGGGAAACCTGAAGTATTTTACCAACAAAATACGTGTGGTTTTTGGTGTTGTTTCCTTGTTGTATTAGTAAGAGTACCTGGTAAATCTACCTTGATTGGATCGAACTTCCTATGTAAAGGCATAGGTCGAGGATACTGGGAAATATTTGTGATGGCATGGTCCTTTAGGACGGGGGACTCGTACTTCCTATGTAAAGGCATAGGTCGAGAATACTGGGAAATATTTGTGATGGGACAGTCCTTTAGGACGGGATGCATACATAATCATAATCAGATATAGCAGCAATGACATACATATGTCAGAGGCCCAAATTTATATTGTGAAATGTTTTATTTCAAAGTGTTTGTAAATTGAGCTCTTTTTTAAAATATATTGTAGCCCTTAAATGGGCTTTCTTTATTTCGTTTGTCGAAAAATAGATTAAATTGAAGCGCAAGCAATTTATTTGTTTCATGCGGTCTTTTTCGCTGTTGGTTCTTTTGTAAGGGTTATCTTTTTCGATTTCGCTGCTTTAGAACTTTTAGCTTTGGGTGCTTTTGGTTTGGTTGCAGGTATCTTTTTGGTGGGGTTTTCTTTCATGGTGACAGTCTTTCTGATGGGGCTTGCTTTGCCGCTGCTGCTTTTCGAAGGCGAACACCAATTGTAATTGGATATTCACCTTCTTAAACACCAGTCCGGCTCCTGATGAAACGAATAATACAAATTTGTAACGCATTCATGATTGTAGAATTTTTATATAATATGTACACAATTGACTCACCTGGTTCGATATTTAGGAAATAGGTGTAGCCTCAGTCCTTCCTTGCATCCCATTACGCATTACGGCTCCTGGAAGACAGTAGAATTATAAGTTTTATAAAAATTTATATTCACAATTTTTACTTACATTTTGTTGCTGGTACCACTATTTTCTAGCTGATTTTATTGTTCTTGTGTGCTTTTGTTTATTTTCGCACAGTGTTGGTAATCAGTGGATGAATCTATAGATGATATTTCATCCATAAATTACCAACTTTAAGCAATACATATAGTGTAAAATGAACCATTTAACAATTTGCGCAAATAATTCTGCCAAGAACTTTCATTTTAACGTAAACAAAAATGAAATGTCATTTTACTACGATGAAATAAAAGGGATAGCAAACAAAGGAATGTGCCATCCTTCTCGCAACATCGTAATAACCGACATCCCTGTATTAGACATAAATAACGTCTCTGTATTTTAGTTGTCGTGTCTAGTTTTTTGACTATACTGGTCAAGAATGATAAAATAAAGATTACGCCAACAAGCTGAAATAAAAATACTTCTCTGCGCATGATGGAACTCTGACGTCACTCTACATGTGTTCTGATTGGCTAATAAAATTCAACTGGAGAACTATCATGTTATTATAAAAACTGAACAGTGGGGAAAATTGCGATTTTTCAAATTAAATTTGTTTGATAATAAACAATTTTAAAAAATTATTTTATTTTCCACTTTTTGTTATTTGAAATTGTTAATTTATAGTTATTTTATATAAATATTGAACCCAAGTGCTAATTATTTTTCTTTTTTCCCCATTCAAAAGAAATTTTTTGCTTGCAAAATATCAGCCATAACTTCCTTTGAGTTTCATCTCTTGGAAAAATATAAAATGACTCAGCTTTTTGAAAACAAAAAAGAAATTTGATAACAATATTACATTTTAACACAACTATTTCTCACTTGTTTTTTGCTGTTACTTTGTTTGCAATTGCCCACTGCACATTTCATGATTGCTCTTTTTGTTCTCTTTTCTCTTTAATTTAGGTTTTTTGTTTACAGTTTATGAGCTTTAAAAATCAAGTTTCAATATGTTTTTTACACTTTACATTACTAATAATTATGTTAATATATTTATTTTAAAATATAACACAATTTATTATAAAATATAACACAAAACTTGTACTTTCATAAATCCGATTTAGTTTGCTTGTTGTAAAACTCTCTGAGTAAATTGGAAATCTCTCTGAGTAAATTGTATGAAGAGTTGCCAAATATAGCATAAAATATTAATTTTGTACGAGAAAGTATTAGTTTTTCATATGATAAACATTTGGCAATCTCTTCGAGGGAACAAATACGTCATCAAACGGTAAATCATGCGCAAGGCGTAGTCTTTATTTTATCATTCTTGATAGTGGTCATGTTCTGTATGTGTATGTATGTATACAGAGCCAGCATGGCACATATGTACGTATGTAATTATTGTGTACACGAAACAGCACAAACAAGTTAAATCATTAGGGAATCATAATTTCATAGTACTATAATAAAGTTGAGTGTGCTGATAACGGGAAAAATACCAGAATTGTCAAATTGACTCCAGTTTTTGAGATAAACGCTTCTAACATTTTCCATAAAATGCTTGAATAAATGGGCCAAAAGATGTATTTAAAATTTATTTTTATTGTTTATCTCTACAAAAATACACAAAAATAATAGTTTGGGGTACCTTTAACTAGAATAAATAAATGAAGATCATAAAAAACTTTTTCTTTGGGATTTTCTCTTATTTACTTTGTCAGGACAATCTCTTTTCTAGGTCCAGCAATAGTCAGCCATCATATGGCTGTCCCATCGACCTTGATATCTTTCTTCCATTATCCTGATATCCTGATGGAACCTTTCTCCTTGTTCCTCACTGTAATCACCCAGGTTCTGCGGGAATCGGTCCAAATGGCTGTGTAAGAAATGCAATTTTATGCTCATGTTGACTCCTACTCTGTTAAAATTTTGTAGCATTTTAGCAACTAGTTCTTGATATTCCGGCGCTTTGTGATTCCCCAAAAAGTTTTTTACTACCAACACAAAGCTTAACCGTGCTTCAGATTCAATCTGTGTCATATGGGCTACAAACTCAGTGTCTTTTATCAGTGTACGTATTTGCGGTCCATCAAAGATGCCTGCTTTTAATTTTTCCATGCTAAGGGCTGGAAATTTTTGGCACACATATTTGAAACAGACACCATTTTTATCAATGGCTTTAATAAACTGCTTCATTAGCCCAAGCTTAATGTGAAAGGGTGGAAGAAGGATGTTTTCTCGGCTTATCAACGGTTCATTTATCACATTTGCTTTTCTAACCTCCATATTTTCTCTCAAAGGCCAGATCTTTGTAATCCAGTGTTGGTTTCTTGCACGGCTATCCCATAAACATATTGTTACAAAGTTCAAAAGTAGATTTAAATATAACGACAATGTGGCTATATGAACTTGGCAGCACTGCCAACTCATCTCTAGTTGTCAAAATGTTACAACCCTGGTCAACACAATGCAGATAATATTTGAATTAACGGAAATGGAATATTCCGGATACATCGTCGAGAATATACAAGATCATTCGAGGCTGTGCAATAATAAAGTGTAAATAACAACAACGAAAAACCTAGCAACTTCAATGCTAAGAGATGATGATGTTATTCTTAATGATCTTGTACGCAAGTATTCGCTGCTAACAAAAGCTAAACATGTACACCAATATATACAGCAACATACACACAAATATGCACATAAACATACCCACATAGTACAAGAAGAAACAAAACTGCGCAACACACAGAACACTCATACATACAACCATACATAGTTACAATAAACAAAACACACAAGACAGCATTGACATATAAACAAACACACGTATATAGCTACATGTTAAGTAAAGCACAACCAACAACAACCATGACCAGATGCTTCGCGAAGTTACCAGACGATGTCATTTTGCTATATAAAGTCGCTGCCAGTAATCAGCGGGATCAGTGTGATTTTAAATCTAGACGTGTTTACATCGCTAAGTGTTTAGTAGTACAAATACTCGTGTTAATAAAGTAGTAAATAAAGTGTTGCCGCATTATATTTCTAAAGTTAATTGTCTGTGTTTTTAATGTGATGCAATTAAAAGTATCCTTGAAGGATAAGTAAAAAGCGTTTTTACGAAAAGGTCTAAAAACGTAACAATATGAAACAAGGGTACTTAGTATACCCTCCTTGCTGGCCTAGTAAAAAATTTACCATTTTCAAGTCCACGCAAACTGGCCAGTGATGTTGTGCGTACGAAATCTTTTCGAAAACCATTTTAATATTTTGGTATTCTTCTTTTAGTTTAGTGGTATGACCAATCGGAACGCAAGCATACTTATTTCCATTGTGCAGCAATACACATTTTAGACTTCTTTTTGAGCTATCTATAAAAAGCTTCCAATCTTTATCCTCATATTTAGGAAGACCCATAGATCTTAGGAGCCCAGGAATGTCATTACAAAAAACAAAGTTATCTTCTTCTGAAAAGTAAGGAAGAAGTTCACTCTCTCTGGTTCTAAAGGATGTAATGATAACACCAGGTTGAAGACAATGTTTTTCTTTCAACCTTGAAGCAAGAAGTTCGGCCGAAAGTTTCGGTAAATTCAAATCACGAACCAAATCATTGAGTTCGTCTTGAGAAAATCCAGGTTTCTTAGAAACATCTTCTTCGAACTCACTTCCACTAGTGCTCGACTGACCGCTTGATCCCTCTAACATTTCAAAATCATCACTATTTGATGTAGATGGTCTTGAAAACACTGGAATTGGCAAATCATCACTGTGAGATACTAGAGTTGTAACCGATTTCACACTCGGGTAAACCCAAGTACGTTTTTTGTACCGGTTCATACCTTTAACATTTACGGCACAAAAATAACAGTCGTGTAAGTGATTACTTGGCTCATTCCACATCATCGGCACTCCAAATTGTAACCCTTTACGTCCTCCTTGGCTCCAGTAACGCAAAGATTCTACGCACGGCTTGCACACGATGTTTGGCACCCAATATTTATTCCTTTTCACTAGTGGTATCCCGAAATATTCTCGGTAGACTGTTTTTAAAATGTAATGTGTGTCTTTATTTTGTGTTTGGAGTTTTCCCTGTAGCTCTTTATTTATTTTATACAGCTGAAGGGTTCCAGTTCGACACTAGGCGTTCAAAGGAATGCCGAAATATTTGAGACTTAAAATAAACTAGGCAGGAGTGTGCCGGATTACGTTAAAAAATCAAGTCCGTTTTATTTAAATTTTTCTTTGGCTTATATACTAGTTTTACAAATTTAACTTAGCCCTTCTAACTTATTTTAATATTATTAAATATATTATTCGTCTCTTTCACATTTATGAAAATGTGAAAGGATTCGAATTACTTCTGTTTACTGACCAATCATAGAACATTGCATTGGAATGCACTCAATTTATTTAAACACTTGAATTAGTGTCACTCAAAATATTCTGATTGATCAGCGTTTTGTAGTTTCATTACCCATTTGATATTGGTGAGAAAGAATAGTGTTACACTTTGCAAAATACACTACAAATCAGCGGTATGCATTGTACATTAGTGCAGCACACTACACCCTCACCCTTAAGAGAAAAATTATGGAGGTGATTTTTCTTTCCATCTTAAATTTTCACAATATATTAAATTACAATTATAGTTTAATATTCATATATGTACATGTTTTGCTTAGTAATAGGTTTAATTAGGTTTGTTTTTTTATAAAGTAGCACATAATTATATAGGTTTTGTTTAAAATATGTTAGAATGTCTTAACTTTTTGTAATAAGTTTTCTTATATTAATTATTTATGTATATATTTTATGTTTAATTTGATTTTTTTTTTATTAATTCTATGAGTTATTTAGCAATGATTTATATGGTTTTAGGTTATTGTTATGAATTTCCTTTTCTGTACCATTATAATCTACAGTGGTGGTTACATTGTTTCTTCTTATTATTCTGTATGGTCCCTTGTACGGACTTTGGTGCTTTTTTCTATTTTCTACTTTAATTAAAACTAGATCTCCTATATCTAAATTAAGTTTATTTTGGTATTTTGTATTGTCAATTCTTTTTTCTTTAGCTCTTGATAGCATATTTTTAGCTCTATTTAGAGAGTATTTTAGTTTGGTTTTTAGTTCTAGTACATAATCTTCATAATTGTAAAATGTTCTTTCAGTATCTAAACGATCGGATGGCAAGTGTGGTAATTTTCCATAAACCAATTCGAATGGTTTATACCCTGTGTCTATGTGTGGTGCTGTGTTATACGCGAAAGTAAAGTATGGAATCCACTTGTCCCATCGTGGTCATTTGCTGTAGTTAGTAAAAATTCATTTAGAACCCTGTGGTTTCTTTCTATTGAACCTAATGTTTCATGGTGATAAGGGGTTGAAAAGATCTGTTTAATTTTTAATAGTTCACATATGTTGCGCATAATTTCATTTGTGAATTCTTTTCCTCTGTCGGACTTAAGTACCTTAAATTGACCATATTTTAGAATTAGTTGTTCAACTAATGTTTTTGCTGTTGTAAGTGCATCTTTTGTCGGCATTGGGTGTGCAATGACAAATTTTGTCAGCTCGCATTGCATTGTCAAAATATATCGGTAATCATTTGAAATACGAAGAGGACCTACAGTATCAATTGAAATCATTTCAAAACTATTGTTTGGTGTGTCTGTTAGTGTAAGTGGTTCTTTTGTGTGTTTAGTTTGTTTGTTTTTGTTACAACTGTCACAATATGTAACAAATTTTTTTACCATCTTATTCATATTTTTCCAATATACCTTTGTTTTAGTTTACTGATTGTTTTACTTATTCCTAAGTGGCCTGCGTGTGTGGTATTATGAAACTCGTCAATTAGTTTGTATTTTAATATGTCATCTGATATTCTTTTTGGGGCGTTGTATATTAATATTTTAGTTGAGGACTTTTGTTGTTTATTTTTATCTTTGCATATGCTTCTTTTATATCTTCTTTTGTATACATTTTAAATATACTATCATCATTACGTAATGCTACTTCATATATATTTTCTTTCAATAATTTGGATATCAGTTTCCTCAGAATCGAATCTAGTTTCGCTGAGTTATCGCTGAATCCTGCTAGCTTATTTTTATCATTTTCTTTTTCATATGTATTTTTGGAGCGTGATTTCTTCATATTCGAAACTGGTTTCGCAGAATTATCGTCACGTCCTATGTGCACAATATTATCTTTTATAAATATAATTTCTTCTTTTATATCGTCTATATTATTAAATTGTAATCTTCTTATATTCTTGACGTCATTTATTGATGTACATTCCCAAATGCGAAGTTGATCAGACTTCTGAGAATCATCGTTTCTTACACGCGTGTCATCATTTTCTTTTATATTATTTGCCTCTTCATTATTATTTAATTTCTTATTTGCCTCAATTTCTTTATTTTTCATAGCCCTTGTAGTTACTAATACTTTCTTAGCCTGTTCGTCATCTTCTGTTGGTATCATCTGTTTTAGTATATCCGAATTGATTTCTATCCTAGATAGTGCGTCAGCGTTTGTATTCATCTTTCCCTTTTTATAAACAATGTCGAAGTCGTAGTCACGCAAGTCAAGTCTAATTCTTTTCATTTTTGAAGAAGGATTTCTATGGGGAAATAGTGATACTAATGGTCTATGGTCAGTTACTACCGTAAATTTTCTACCGTATAAATATGGTTTGAAATAGTTAATGCTCCAGTGAATTGCCAACAGTTCTTTTTCGATTACTGGTTTGTTCATGTCCTGTTTCTGCAATGCCTTACTTGCATATGAAATTGGTCGGTCTTTACCTATTTCGCCTTGTGATAACACTGCTCCTAGTGCGTAATTTGAAGCATCTGTTGTTAATATAAAGGTTTTGTCAAAATCAGGGTATTGCAATACTGGGGGACTTATCAGTTTTCCCTTTAGGTCATCAAAAGCTTTTTGGCAGTTGTCCGTCCATTTGAATTTCGTGTTCTTCTTTAATAGTTGGTTTAAGTCTTTAGCTGTGTCTGCAAAGTTTGGTATGAATCGTCTATAGTAATTACAAAATGCAACGAATCGTCTTACTTCATCTGCATTTTTTGGTGTGGGATAATTCTTAATTACGTCGTATTTTGATGGGTCTGTTTTTACTCCGTCTTTAGTTATGAGATGTCCAAGATAAGTGACTTCTGGTCTTAAAAATTTACATTTTTTTGGATTTAATTTCAAATTGTACTGTTGTAGTCTGTCTAATACTTTTATTAGGTTTCTATTGTGGTGATTCAATCTACATCCGTATATGATAATATCGTCTACATAAAGAAATGCTTCGGATTCTAGTCCGGATAATGCAATTGTAAGCATTCTTTGAAAACTGTTTGATGATATTTTTAATCCGAATGGAAGTCTTTTGAATTGATAATGTCCTTGTGGTGTGGAAAAAGCTGTTAGTGGTCTGGATTGTTTGTTTAATTCTATTTGGTGAAATGAGCTAGTCATGTCCAGTGTAGAGAACCATTTGGCTCTGCCAAGTTTGTCTAAAATGTCTTCTAATCTAGTTAGAGGGAATTTGTCGTTTACAATTTTGTCGTTCAGTTTTCTAAAGTCTACCACCAGTCTCCATTTCTTTTTCTCTTCCATGTTTTTCTTGGGTACCAAGAGAAGTGGAGCATTATATGGGCTGACTGATGATTCTATTATGTCGTCATCAAACATTGTTTTTACTTGTTCATTTATTATGTTTGGGTGTGAATGTGGTAGTCTGTAGTTTTTTATATATACTGGTGTATTGTCTGTGGTCATGAGTTCTTGGGTATAAAAATTGTTGACGGTTAATTTTTCATCTTCTAAGTGAAATATATTTTGATATTTTTTGAAAATGTTTACTAGTTCTGCTTGAGCATAATTGTCGTTGTTAATAATTTGCAATTCAGCTAGAATTTTTTCAAAACGTTAGGGGTTGTTGGCACTGGTGTAATTTAAGATACTGTAATTTTTAAGTGAATCTGTTTGAAGTTTAATGCCCTGTATTGTTATTGTCTCGTTCGTTGTGTTCAAAAGTTTTATTTGTGTCATGCCGCTTCCGGGTGCTATTGAGTTACTTAGAAATAAACCTGGTTTTATTTCATCATTGAAAATTACGCTGTCTTCAGCTAAATTTAATTTTATCGCTTGTATTATCTCAGTTCTTGGAGGTATTTTTATTTGTAGTGAGTTCAATGCTCTTGTATGCATTGGAAGAATTATGGTATTATTATTTATAAATAGAGTTATTGTAAATGTTTCATAATCTATTTTGCATAGGTATTTCTTTAAAAAGTCTTTACCTATTATTCCGTCTGTTTCTATTGGAAAATCTGTTTTTACTAAGTGGAAATTGTGAATGCATTTTTCTTCTGTTAATGTTATTTCTAAATCTAGTGTCCCTAAAGAATTTATTTCTTCTGTAGTTATGCCTGTTAATTTGCATTTGTCCTCTGGGTTAAATAGTTCACATTCGAAATCTGGTTGCATGCGGCAGAGTGATATGTGCGCACCTGTGTCTATTAAGAATGTTAGTTGTTTATTTTTGTAAGAAGTGATTATGAAGTTAGTGTTATTATCTGAAATTTTCCATATTTTTAATTGTGGCTGTCCGGAATATCTATGTATTCCGAGCCCATTGTGTTTCCCGAATTTTGTACGGCGTGTATGCGTGTGTTATTATTTCTGTAATTGTTATTTTGTGTACTTCTGTTGTTTGTATTGAAATTATTATTGTTGTTAAATCTGTTGGAGTTGTTTTTATACATATCATTTCTGTTGTTTCTAGAGAACTCAGGATTGTCCCTTGGAGAGTTATTTATAGGGAAGTTATTGTTATTTCTAAAAGGGTTGTGTTTGAAATTATTGCTATTTCTAGTGTAATTATGATGATTTTGCTTGTTAAATGTTTGCTGTTGGAATTGTGTTTGTTTTCTTCTATAATGTAGAATTGAGCTATGATTTACCTTTTGCTCACTTTCCAATTCCAATGCGAGTTCACATGCTTCTTGCATATCCTTTGGTCGAGCAGCATATATGGTCGATTCATAGTTCTCATTTAAGCCTTTCTTAAAGATGTCTAGAGCTAGTTTGTTATTTAATTTAACGATGACATTCTTTTCTGGCTGAGAGGCATTGTTTCCTAGTTCTTCTATCCCTAGTTTATTTAATTTATCTGTAATACCTGTTATCTTTTCTCTGAATGTATTTACTGCCATTTTGCCTTGATATAATGCATTTAATTTATTTTGTAGCTCCTGTATTGTTTCCCTGCTCTTATATCTCTGTTCTAATAGATTTTTTAATTCTTCAAAGTTTTCAGGTTTTGTGTAGGTTCCTATCGCTGTTCGGACATTAGAAGTCAATTTAGCATGATATACGTACTGTAGAAAATCTATTTTGGCCTCGGCGGATAAAGTCTTATTGATTAATTCCGCTGTTATTAAGAAACTTTCTAATTCTATGAAATTGCCTGAGAAAAGCGGGAGTGCTTTTGAAGTCGTTTCTAAACTGAATGCTGCCATTGTAGTATTATTATTTCTCTTACTTCTTTAGAACTGTTTAGCAAAAAATCTTTAATGTTTTTAAAAATATTGTTAAATTCTATTTTTAATGCTATAGCTTTTTCTTTATCTTTTTCTTCAATTTCCGTTAATTCAAATTGTTTTCTTATTTCTTTAAAGATTCTAATTTATTTTGTAAGGTTTTTTCTGTATATGTCCTTCCTGTACTTTTCTTTAAATTTGTCCATATATCTTTTAATTTTAAAATATTCTCTTCCATTTAATTTAGTTGAATTTCTGTTTTATAGATATATTTTTCTTTTTGTTTATAAATTGGTTATTGCATTATTATTACTACATAATTATTTATTATTATATTATTTATACCTAGATATACCTTGAAAACAGTAGATTAGCAATTATTTGTGTATTTTTAATAAAATATTAAACATCAGTAATAGAATTATTTGTGTTGCGCCTGTCTCTGTGTTTTAATACGTAATTCTTAAAATAAATATTAATTTTGTATACTACATATAACAATATTGCTATTATTATTAGAGTTTTCATATATTCTGGCATTATATTCTTATAGTTGTTTCCATCTCCATTATTTACTATGTTTTCTTGGATTTCCACTTTGCTTTGTGGTTTACCCATTTTATTTTCTATTATGTTGCCCCAAATAGGACCTACCATTTGTGTATTTTATTAATATAAATTGTTTTTTTTTTTTTTTGTTTTTACGTTAAATTGTAATTAATGTTTATTTAGCTATACATATATTTAAAAATTTTGTTTTTTTTTGACAACTAATTTATTTTTTATAAGATATTTTTTTTTTGTTATTTCATGGTAGCGCGTTGATTTTGTTTTTTATGTCCTGCTGTTCTTTTTTAGTGGTGGCCAATGTTAGTTCTTTAAACAGGAGTGCCTTGGCTTTCCTGATTTTAAATTTCTTTCCACCTCTTTTCTTCCTTTGTGGATTAGCTTTTGGTATCGTTGGTTCCCAACGGTTGTTTTGGTGGTTTCGCCTTCTATATTCTTCAATTTAGATTGCCTTTGGTCCAGCCGTCTTTGGTAGTGGTGTGTATTTCGGCGCTGATTCGTCCACGGGGTCTGGATTGTACTCTTGTTGTAGGTAGGTCTCCCAACGTTGAAAAATTTCTTTTAGTTCTTCTTCCATTTAATTTGGTATTTTGATTTTGAATTTTTTTTTTGGTTTGGTTTGACTGCAGGATCTTAGTCTTTAGGATCAGAGGATCTGGTCCGTTTGCAGGATCGCCATGTAATGTGTGTTTTTATTTTGTGTTTGGAGTTTTCCCTGTAGCCCTTTATTTATTTTATACAGCTGAAGGGTTCCAGCTCGACACTAGGCGTTCAAAGGAATGCCGAAATATTTGAGACTTAAAATAAACTAGGCAGGAGTGTGCCGGATTACGTTAAAAAATCAAGTCCGTTTTATTTAAATTTTTCTTTGACTTATATACTAGTTTTACAAATTTAACTTAGCCCTTCTAACTTATTTTAATATTATTAAATATATTATTCGTCTCTTTCACATTTATGAAAATGTGAAAGGATTCGAATTACTTCTGTTTACTGACCAATCATAGAACATTGCATTGGAATGCACTCAATTTATTTAAACACTTGAATTAGTGTCACTCAAAATATTCTGATTGATCAGCGTTTTGTAGTTTCATTACCAATTTGATATTGGTGAGAAAGAATAGTGTTTGTGTGTTACACTTTGTAAAATACACTACAAATCAGCGGTATGCATTGTACATTAGTGAAGCACACTACAACAAACTCTGTGATCTCTTTTCTTTGCTTTTGTAAACTAAACTTGCCACAAATAATTCAAAAACTGTTAGGATCGTTTAAACAAGGTTTACGTGGAAAACTCATGTTTTTGAAAGGAAAAATGCACTTTAACACAAAACAACCGATTTATAACTGATAAACACAAATGCTCTCAACAGTATTACCATACTTTTATTTAATTTCATACATTTTGTAAACAAAACCAAAGAAAAATAAACACAAAAGAAAATAGGAAAAAACTTTTGAAATTCCAATTGAATTTATAGTTTTGTAAATTTCTAAAAGAAATGACTGATATTGAAAAAAATATGCAGTGGCCAATGTACAAAAACAATTTCGCAATAAAAAAATTGATATAATTTTTGCAAAAACAATTTTTTATAGCTTTACACACAAAAAAAGTGTAAAAATTAATTGGCAGATCCTAAAGTTGCAGTCGGCGTTTCAATTATGGGCTGTTTTCTCTGAGAGTCGTTTTTGCTTGAAGTTGCGGTCGTGTTCTGTTTCATCATTTAGGAATGAATCCAAATATGAAAAATGTATGACAATATTTGATATAAGAAATTCAAAGAATGTTTGTTCGGATTATTAAATAAAAAGCAAAGTCTATTTCTGAAAGGTTTATAACAGATAGCTATAAAGTTAAGTTGTTGCAAATAAATCCGTGAAAAGATAACAAACGTAAGTGAAAACAAATCAATGAACCACAATGTTTATAGGGTAGTTTGAAATTTTCAATTATTTCTTAGTTCCGTTTATCTCAATAACCAGAGTGAATCAAAAATAAATAAGCATGCAGCGTGAAGGTCTAATATGAGTATTAACAAAAACCATTAACAAAATCCCTGCCGCAGATTTTTTTATTTTTTTTGTATGGCAGTGTAATTAAATTGTGTGCATTGCGTACCACAGCCATACACAGCGACATACACACATATCAGTTTTTGTTTTAACCCCTTATTGTGAAGAGCTAAACTATAGATGGCATCCTGAAAACAATGTGTGTGCAGAAAAAAATATACATTGCCCAGTATTTTTATAAAATTGTAAACAAAAGAAATCAAATAAAATGTGATGTGTATAAAATTTTGGCTTAAATTTACATCCCGTATCATGCTCCGATTTTTATGAAACTTTTGTCATGGGTAGTACTCATAAATCTAAGAAATATGGTAAAAAAAATTTGGAGCGGACGCACTTAGTTTGGGAGTTAAAGGCCTCTAAAGTTCAAACTTATATGTGTTCAAACATATAACTTCCTTCATATTATTCCTTTGGCCGGGCTTACGAATTTTCTCCTCTATGTATGTCGAACAGTGGTTTCGCTGAGTAAAGATTCTCTGCATTGCCGGCCTCAAGCTTGTTTTTACATCTGTATCAAATGTTTCAACGTTCAGTAAAATCATACCTGGCCTTATTTTAAGTTTTAATTCCTTTGTAGTGTCTTCATTCCTTAGGAGATATTTATGATATAGGTGTCAAATGAAAGGTGTGAATGTCTTCTATTCATTTTACTATATAATAAAAAACCGTTATATAGACCCATTTTCGATTTAACGGTACTTTTGTAAAAAAGTCAATACAAAAGAATTCATTTTTAGCCGTTTTGCAAGACCTCTCCAACGATATCCATATTAACTATGTAGCGTTAATGTGGAGGATGTTATAGACATGTATATGTTTTATCTTTAGATAAATACGGGATGTATATTTGTTCCAGCAGCTCAAAACAAAGAAATTGCTGATGCCGCGCTGCTTTTGGTATTTTAATAAATAAAAATGACTGAAGAAAAGTCGGTGTGTACTAACAATCACACAATGTCGCCAATCTCAACAACAGCCTTAATTAACTCCACCAGCAAAACCACAAAAAATTAAAAAATCCCAAATGAAGCAAGATTTTCCGGAGCTAAGTGGTGGTACCTTAGCGGCTGGTAACGACTAAAAGATTCTTAATAGGACTGCTAATCATAACACTATTATAACATATTCTCAAAGTTTAACAACGTTGTAACAAATCCTACACAAAATGTAATATCAACTCAATGTCATACAAATATGGGTGATGGTAATATTATTTTGGTCAATGATACCACGACGTCTTTTGCCGCAGAAGTTAATACCAAAGCCGCGCCGTTGGAACAGTATAAAAATTCAATTTTGCATCAAAATGCTAACATTCCCCCACTGCAACATTCACAACAGCAGATTTTACAAAAATATAAAAGTGTGGAAAATGATTCCATTACCACTTCCACAATTGTCTTCAGCTAGCACTTATGTGGCTTTGTTGAATAGTAAGAGTTTAGATCAGCAATATCCTGCCCTAGAGAAAACAGCCAAACGCCATAGTTCGGCAAATGTAACCATGATTGGAACGGCAACAAATGCCAGCAATCAAACATCCTTTAACTTTGCGGCACCTGCTAAGCAACATGAATACAACTAATGTCGCTGAACAGCATATAAACTCAGCCTAAAGTTTAGGCCCTAAACTACCTCAAATTCAACAAAAACTAACAATGCAAATCCAGCGACATTATTATCCAGCAGCAATATAATTGCAAATAAAAAATCCAAAGAAAAAAGTCCACCACTTACGTCGGCAAGCAATATAGCACTAATGACCCAACAACAGAAAATAATTTCAGATAGTTGTGCGTTTAACGCAAATACAATTAATGTCACAGCAATAACCAGTTCGTCGCCCATAGCAAGAAATCCCAAGACAGCAACAACAACTGCAGCAGTAAATTCAACTGCAACAAAGTTAAGTGGAAAGCTGCCAGTCCAACCAGAGTGTCAGAATCAAAATAATAATAATAATAAATAACCTTTCAAAACACAACTCAAGTCTTCAAACTCATCGCTCCTTGGATCATCCACTACTTAGCAAATCGTTCGGTTGTAATCATACTTAACGATGATCGTAATACTGGCAGCTGTGCTGCTGACAATCAATTCACATTTGGCGATTTCAACGAAGAAGAGTGGAAAATGTTTGACAACAACAATACTCCTTCTTTAAATAATAATAACGTTGAAATCCAATCGAATGAAGAGCAAGACACAAATGAGCATAAACATCAACGAACTTCTTCGAACATTATATGATTAAATGCTTTAGTGCATACACTTTTGATTAAAAAATAAATTTGGTTTAGTACTTACTTTTAAGGGAACAAAGCTGTTTGGAAACAAATTTCCCCATTTTTGCTAGATTTTTTCAAATAAATTATGATAATGACAAGTATGATGAAATTTGTTAATATTTATCTATATTTTATTCATATATGTGCATATTTTCTAAATTAAACAAACTGTAGTTATTAATGAATAAATAAATCAACAATTAAAAAATTACATTTTTAGACTTTGTTGTTATTCAGAAAATGTAAAAAGGATATGTGTATGTACTATACATAAGAATAAAGACGTGATATATGTACATATGTAACTATCATATATACAAAGTACCTACTACAACTAAATTAATTTACATATTTTAATAATTAATATATATCTATATATAAATAATATATTTGTTTGAGTCTTGAGGTTAATTTATATTAATATTTGATATTTCGCTAACCATCGGTTAGCTTCTTCAGGAAATTATTTAGTTTTGTCAAAAATTTTCTTTTCAATTAATTAGTTTTGACAAAACTAAATAATTTCCTGAAGAAGCTAACCGATGGTTAGCGAAATATCAAATATTAATATAAATTAACCTCAAGACTCAAACAAATATATTATTTATTAAAGAAAAAAGGTTAAAAAAATTAGACAAAAGAATCATATCTATATATATATATATATATATATATATATATATATATATATATATATATATGCATATATATATGTTTATATATATTTTTTTAATTTTAACAAAAATTATAAGTCTATGAAAATTTAGATTACATAAGTGAATGAGGGTGGCACACCAATGGGTAGTGCCGCTATAGGGGCGGATGAAATAGTTGACCGATCCAGTATCATGGGCATCATACCTTCTGCACGATGCTTACGAACGTGACCAGCTAGTCCAGAGGCATATAACTTGTTATTAACTCTGAAAATTGTTATACAAATAGTTATGAGTAATTATTTATGAAATTATTATTAAATTTGAAATTATATACAAGTTGTTAGTTAAATTGCACTTAATAACATTATATATTGGGCTATTGTAAGTAAAAAGCAAAAGGTGTAGTAAAAAGATAGTGTAAAATAAAAAAATTGGAGGAATCGCATATTTTCGGAGTTACGGACGCATAAAGTCTTATAAATGCGCAAGCAGTCTCTTAGTAAATTTTTGATCTAGTGCAACAATATTAAGAGAATGCTTGCGCATTTATAAAACTTTACGCGTCCGTAACTCTGAAAATATGCTTTTCCGCGAATTGTTTTTATTTAACAGTTTTTCTTTTAAATTGATTTTTTTTAATATGTGAGTGTACTTGGATGTATTGTTAAGGGTTGGTTTTCTTAATTGACTTGCAGACGAACATGATAACCTTCACAATAAGTTAAATTTTGTCTGACTGTTAATAAAAAAAACCAACTGTTAAAGATTTCTCTTTTGAGATTTAAAAAAAATTAATTTATTAAGCGGCTATGCGCTTTCTTTATTTATTCCTTTAAAAAATTAATCTAAACTACACTTATGTTTACACTTAATACTGATGTTCGATTCAGACTCGTGTTAAATTTAGACTGCTTTCATGTCAAAAAATAATCTTTTTATATAATGTTGAGTTTTAGTGCCTGTTTGCTTAAACTAGGGCTAGTTATGAAAATGTACATTCTTTATCTTATGTTTATTAACATGCCCTTTTCTTGGGTTGTTTGTTTGTAAATTGTGTTTACTAAAAATGTGTTTGATATTTTCTTATCTCTAGAATATGTTTACATTTGATATTTCCCTGAAATGAATGTCTTTGTCCTAAAGTGTTTGTATCTTTATTTCGATTACAATTTAGTATGTTATTACAAATAACCTTTCACATGCTTGGTTTTGTTTTATTACAAATAATCTTTAGTAAATTTGACATGTTTGATTTATTACAAATAATCTTTGTTTTATTACAGCTAATGTTTGTGTCTTAAAGTATGTTTTGTATCTTTGTTTTAGTTTAACATGCTTGATCTTGCTTTAGCTTAAATTATGTTTGTATCTTTGTTTTCACAACCTTGAGGTTGTAGTGTTCCTTAACTCTCCCCTTCCTAAATTAAATCGTCCCGATTTAAACTGTATTAGCCTGTAGCTTTACTAGCTCATTTCTATAAAGGACTTTAAAATTTTCGTCTGCTTTGCGTTGTCTGTATATTATACAATATTTGGATATTTTTATAGCTGTGTATAGACAACTAATAATTCCAGTTGTAATTATTATTAAGTAAATAAATGACCTAAAGGGGTGATTTTCTACAGGTATATAAAATTTCTTTAATCAATCTAAGTTATTAAATGCATATTCTGTGTCTGTATATAAAATTTTCATTATCTCAAAACTTTCACTATGTTTAGTGTGTATTGCTTCTAGCAATCCGGCATGTATGTTTTTATAAGTTATGTTATCTATATGTACTTCGTCCGTGAATTCTACTAATGTTATTTCTGTTGTCGTATGGTTATTTACAGTGTGAGTTCTGTCTAATAATATAAATCCTTCGTCAATTTGTAATAGCGGTTGATTGTACTCTTGAATAATTGAACATTTAGCGCTCTGATTTTCTAGTAATGGTATGATACAGTTGTCGTCTGTGTTATTGTTTCGTTTGCAAATATATTTTCCCAAATTATTTTTACACTTTGTGATCCTAACATAGTCCTTCGCGCATCTTGCTATTTCCTGGTCAGTAACAATTTTTCCGTGTCTAAAACTAATTGGAGTTACCTTAAAATAGTCACATTGGTTAGTTAGTACCGGGTATTTGTATATGGTGATTATGAGTTCATAAGTTCTAGCGATGTGTATGTCTGCGTATTCCATTATGTTAATTATTGGAGTTCTTGTTAATTCATGCGTAATCACTTCCCTCAAATCCTCCATGTCCAAAGCTTCCGATAAGAATTCATTGTTTTTTGCTGCATTAATAGTTCGTGTTATTAATAAAAGTTGGTCATGCACTTCTAAGATTATATGGTTTTTTATATTTTTCCGATTGATTGTATTAAGAATTTTTTCGAATCTAGAGTTTATTAATTTTTGTTTTGTATTATTTTCAATTAGTGTGTTAATGGCTTTCTCTATTTTTGTAACATCATCGTGATCCGGGAAACCCGTAATAAATTTCAAGGCGGAACCTAAAAAATTTATTCCTCTTCTCTGAATATTATGCTCTGTTAGCTGTTTCGTAAGAATTTAAATTTTTTCAATCCAAATTTGTTCTTCTACATTAGGCTTGTAATTACCACTAAGCACTTGCCTGTACGGCGAGAATATTTTTGTTAAGTTGCTTACATGAAATAAATAAGAATAATTGTCGAATAACAATGCGTCGTCACCTCTTGTCAATACGTATTTTTTTCCTGTTAGATTTTGTAGTTTAACGTCTGCTTGAATTATTGTTGCGGTTGTGATGACCATGATTAGTGATGTTAGGAATGTTATCCTCATTTTTGGTAAGTACATAATTTTTTATATTATTTTTATGTATGATCTGCCCTCCTTGAGTTAAGATAGTGTCCTCACAATCTTCCTGAACTATGTGTTTTTTGTATCTGCTATCGCTCTTACTTCTGATGTTAGTTCTAGCTACCAACACTTGATCTCCTCGTTGAAATGTCCTATGCTTTGATCCTTGATTTAACCTTTGTAGTGTCTTCTGCGAAGCATTTCTTAATTTATTTTGTATATCCTCCTTAGAGAATTTTATTAAATTAAAATGAATATCTTTGGGTTTATATCCTGTAACTGAATGTGTAGAGTTGTTTATTTCTTTTACCGCTAGGAATAACTCCTCCGTTGCTGATGTTTCTTTATGTATCTTAAAAATTCGAGATAGTTCCGATATTGAATTGTGTGCTCGTTCGACTTGTCCGTTTGCTTTAGACCTGTGTACTGGGGTTTGTATCTTTTTAATGTTATGTTTTATACACATTTGATTCACCATGATCGTAGTCAAACATTTTTCATTATCTGTCATTAATCGTTTGCAGTTCGGAAAATTATTAATGAGAATTTCTTCTAGTTTTCTGTCCATATCAGCCTTTGAGTCGATGTCTCTGATAACTATGTATTTAGAGAATTTATCTATACCTACAAGATACTGTTTATGCTCGTTGAAATAAATGTCTATATATATGTATTCCCCTGGATGTTCGGGAATATCCGAGTGTTGTAATGGTTCTTTTGTTGGGTTGCGTTCGTATTTACCATACAAACATGCAGTGCATTTCTTATTAAATGCCTTGCAGTGTTTTCTCATGTCCGGCCAGTAATATTGTTATATTAGTTCGTGTATATTATTTTTATAGCCTCTATGTGCTCTCTCGTGTGTTTCTTGTACTAATCGAATTTGTTCCTCTCTTTTCGTTATATCTCTTAATCTTATTGGTGTGTGTACGAGTTTGGTAGTATTGAATGTATTCTTTATGATTCTACCGTATTTAAATAAATCTTCAGCTGTAGCATATATGGCGGTGATTTTTTGGGGTTGAATACACTTTTTTAGTTCGGTAATTAAATTTTTTTCGTTAGTAAATCTAATAATATGACGTAATTTACTATGAAATATTATTTGTGTATGTATTTCATTAGATACTTCATTTGGTATGAGTTCAATTTGTATTCCATACGCATTAAATGGTTGTGATACAGTTTTAATTATTTGTTCACTTGAGCTATCACTTGAATGAACTGTGCCTACTGATGATGTATTTACAGCTTGTCGTGATAATGCGTCCGCCACAACATTTTGTGTACCAGGTTTATAGGTTAATTTAGCACCATACTCTTCGATGATGGCTTTCCATCGTTTTAGCTTGGGGTTAGGATTTTTGTCTGAGATTGCGTATGTCAATGACTGATGGTCAGTAAAGATGGTCAAGTCAGCTATGCCGTATATGTAGTTACGTAATTTCGTTAAGGCCCAAATTATAGCCAGTAATTCTTTTTCGTTAGTACTATAATTTTGTTCGGTGGTGCTCAGTGTACGAGATCAAAAATAAATTGGGTTCCTATTTTGACTTAGAACAGCTCCAATAGCTATGTTGGAAGCATCTGTTGTAAGTTCAAATGGTTTATTAAAGTTGGGTTGGTATAATTCCACTTGCTCTTTTAGACTGTTTTTTAATTTGTTTACACCTTCTATGGCTGGTTGTTCCAGTTTAACCTCTGTATTTTTACTTTTATTTTTACCAATGTGAGCATTTTCTCCTTTTAGGTGCAAAGTTAAGGGTTTTGAAATTTGAGCATAATCTTTTACAAATCTGCTATAGTAGCCAGTAAGTCCCAAAAACCCTCTGAGGTCTTTTAATGTTTTCGGTATTGGAAAATTTTCTATTGCCTTTATTTTTTCCGGGTCAGTGGTTGTTTTATTATATTTTACAATATGTCCGAGATATTCTACTTCTTCCATGAAGAATTTTGATTTCTCATTGGACACTTTTAAGTTCGCCTTATTTAGGGCATTAAAAATAGTATGGATATGTTGTATGTGTTCCTCTGGCGAGGAAGAATATATAATTACGTCGTCTATGTATACGTAAGCAAATTTTCCTATAAATTCTCGTAAAATATCATCCACACATCTTTGGAAAATGGAAGGAGCGTTCTTTAAGCCGAAAGGCATACGTAAAAACTCATATTTTCCGCCATTTACACAGAAAGCAGTCTTCTCTCTATCCTTTCCCGTTATCCTAATTTGGTGGAATCCTGATTCCAAGTCGAGTGTGGTAAAGTATCTAGCTTTTCCTAGATTCTTTAAAGTTATATTTATATCTGGAATTATATATCAGTCAGTAACTGTATGTTCGTTTAGTTTTCTGAAGTCTATCACCATCCTACGTTTCGGTTTACCATTCTCATCAGTTCCTTTTTTCTGAACTGTTAACATAGGTGAATTATAAGGACTAAAGTTTTTTGAATAATACCATCTTCTAGTAATTTTTGTATTTCTTTATTGACGAATTCTACGTCGTTCATATTGCCCGGGTACTGTTTTGTCCAAATTGGGTCATCTGTAGTTGTTTTAATGCTTGCCTCAATAGTTGTAGTAAAAGGTAGGGGACCTATTTTATTATTACCTATCATTAATTCTTCAATCTCTTTTCTATATTCTTCACTTCCTATGGTGAAATTTATGTATGCATTATCCTTTCTTTCCAGCAATTCAAATCTTATTTCGTTACTGTTTATTATTGCGCCTAGATTTCTTATTCCGTCCCATCCTAATATTAAGTCAAAATTATCTATCGAATCTATTTCGAAGAAATCTATGTCTTTTCCCATAAATTTAATAGTTTGTTTGGTATTGACTATTGATTTACCATGCATACTTATAATTTGTAAAGGCTTAATTTTTTCTGAATGGTTAAACTTTAAAGATTGTCTTATATAATTGTGGGTTGCGCCTGTATCTATTAACACTTCAAAATTTTTTTCTCCATCATTCATTATAATAAAGGGCAACCCATTTTTTAGTTTAAAGACTTAGTTACTATTTTATTTATGGTACCTGTTTCTACAATAATACTTTGGTTATCATCTTCCGCTGCAAGGTTATTGCTTCTCAGAAATTTAGATTGGTGAAATTGTGTGCTGGGTTCTCGGTGTCTCTTCCAAGGATGATGTTGTTGATTATGAAAATTCGTTCTGCGATGTTGATTGGTGTTACCTTGATGATGTGTCCATTGGCTCTGGACGTGGTTGATACTGATGTTGGGTAGGCACTTCTCTTTGTTGATGGATATACGATGGACGTCTGTGATGATGATGATGGTTGTTATTGGGTCTTTGTATTGGCTGTACATAACTCCTCTGTTCATTGCTGGAGTATGATAATCGTAATTTTCGATGCTCGTCATCGTGTTCTATGGTGCGTGCTACCGCAAAAGCATGTTCCAAATCCTTTATTGGATTTCCATATAGTGTGGAGCGTATGTACGAGTTTCTAATTCCATCTTTGAAGACTCGTACAGCTTCTTGAGTGGCTTCATTTGTCATTACATCTGTTACCTCTTGTGAATGACCGGACATGGCAATTTTGGAAGTGATTAAGGTGAGAGCTTTATTAATTTCATCATGAAATTCTGATAAGTTGCGTCTACCTTGTGTTAATTTCTTCATTTCATCCTGAAGTACATATAATGGTCTCTGATCGGCATAAGTATAATCTAGTCTGTTTCGTATTGCATCGAAATTGAATATTGTGTTGTGATTTGTTAATACGTCTGCGGCTGCGCCTTGTATCTTCGTTTTTATTATTGACAAGGCTTCCACGTATCTATTTGAGTTTTGGTGAATTCTGATACCTTCCATAAGCCTCGACACGTCTTCCCTCCAAATTCGGTATCTTGCGATATTGCCGTCGAATACTGGCAATGCTTTGAATACGTCCAGATTAATTTCCTCGGGTGTGGTGTATGAGACGTTCACTGGTTGTAATCTAGCCGTTGCTGGTGGTGCTATGCCTGGGTTGATTGGTATTTGATCGAGTCTTTCTTTCAGCGTTCTATTCTCTTCCTGAATATTTTGTAGCATGATCTGCAAACTAGCCATTTGTTGGATCATTGTCGGCTTGTGTCATTTCTTCCTCAGTAACTAGATTTCTTTGTTCGTCAAAGATGTTAAATTTTTTAATTCTTTTCATAAAAAAAAAAAGTTTTTTTTTCCTTTTTTTCACCACACTTTTTTTTCACAATGTGCAATAATTTTACTTATGTGGAAAAGTTTTATATATATATTTTTTTTCTTTTAATGATCCTTTTCTTATGAAGGGTTCTTCCTTGCTGCGACAAGGATGCTTTGGTCCGCTCGTTAAAAGGATAAAAATATATTATCCTCCTGGCAGGATCGCCAGTTAAAGATTTCTCTTTTAAGATTTTAAAAAAATTAATTTATTAAGCGGCTATGCGCTTTCTTTATTTATTCCTTTAAAAAATGAATCTAAACTACTCTTATGTTTACACTTAATACTGATGTTCGATTCAGACTCGTGTTAAATTTAGACTGCCTTCATGTCAAAAAATAATCTTTTTATATAATGTTGAGTTTTAGTGCCTGTTTGCTTAAACTAGGGCTAGTTATGAAAATGTACATTCTTTATCTTATGTTTATTAACATGCCCTTTTCTTGGGTTGTTTGTTTGTAAATTGTGTTTACTAAAAATGTGTTTGATATTTTCTTATCTCTAGAATATGTTTACATTTGATATTTCCCTGAAATGAATGTCTTTGTCCTAAAGTGTTTGTATCTTTATTTCGATTACAATTTAGCATGTTATTACAAATAACCTTTCACATGCTTGGTTTTGTTTTATTACAAATAATCTTTAGTAAATTTGACATGTTTGATTTATTACAAATAATCTTTGTTTTATTACAGCTAATGTTTGTGTCTTAAAGTATGTTTTGTATCTTTGTTTTAGTTTAACATGCTTGATCTTGCTTTAGCTTAAATTATGTTTGTATCTTTGTTTTAACAACCTTGAGGTTGTAGTGTTCCTTAACTAACTTCCAAAAACACATGGTACATAAAATAATACTTTTTGGCACACACTTATATATTACACACTTACCTTGTCGGGTTTTTCGGGAACCGATGAAGCCTTTCGAAGTCCTAACAACCAACTATACACCTACGGCACCTGCTATATAAAATAAGCATTAATATTTCATTTCATTAAATACACTTCTTGGCACACATATATTTCACAACACTTACCTTTCCGGGTTCTTCGGGAACCGGTGAAGCTATTCCACATCCTTCCAACTATACACCTGCGGTTCCTGAAATATAGATTTCTGTTTAATATTTCAATACAATTAAATAGTTTCAGTTCAATTAACACTTACGTTTTTCCGGGGATATTGTTCAGCAGCTATACCTGTAACAAAATTGTTCTGTAAGAAATTTATAAATATGTAAATAGCATACAAATATTCTTACCACTTTGATGTCTTCCCACACAATAACACAAGGAACCACGGGCATAAAAAACCGTTAAAAATTTATCACAACTTAGTAAAAAGGCGCAAATTTTTTGATTTACATAAATTTGTGCGCCTTCTTACTAAAAATTTTCCAACTAAAATAAAATATTTATTTTGACTTTTAACCGGCTAGAAGGACAGAGAAAGAGATATATCAAAGAATATCTTTCTGTTCTTTAATTAATAAGGGGTTAAATGGTTTTGCCATTTTGGGATGCTATTTGTCAATTTTATGCCCGGCCGAATTTTCCGTGTCCAATCTGTCTAATTTGTGTTATATGTCTGTACATTAAATCACATTTGTGACGGCCAAGGTCGTACGACGTAGCTCGTTTTGGCCCACAACCAACTATACCTCCCCCCCGCTGTCACATTATAATTATAATCATTTACTTTGTTCATTTTTTTTTATATATACTGAAGTATTATTATTTTCGCTATTTTCTTTATTTAAATTATTGTTTTATCACTGAATTTTTATTATTATTTATGAATTAGTATTAAAGGGATTATTACCTGTAGTTGAGTATCATTATAATTATTATTATTAGTGTTGAATATACGTGACTCGGTTCTATCCCTGTTGTTGCCCAACATTGTTACATGCCATCACACATGGTCAACCGCGATCGAACAAACAGCACACAATGAATAAGCACATGCACAGCCTGTGTACGTGTGATTGTGTATTGTTGGGCTTAACACACAAAGGTATAAAAGGCGAGTCATCGCGAAGAGTTTGGCAGTTTGCGTGCGGCGCGCGTGTTGGTAAGAACAAATGTTAGTACTCAGGATACTAGTCTAATATTTAATCATACCAAATCGTAGCAAGGAAAGGTATTGAAACCCAGGTTGCTGATTCAATACCTCTCCTAGGCAGTAAACTCAGCCTGTAGTTAGAAACTGTAGTTAGTTTGTGTGCGGAGGTTGCTGTTGGAACCCAGGTTGCTGATCCAACGCGAATCCAACCACAGTTTGAGCCTATAGTTAGTTTGTGTTCGGAGGTTGCTGTTGGAACCCAGGTTGCTGATCCAACGCGAATCCAACCACAGTTTGAGCCTATAGTTCGTTTGTGTTCGGAGGTTGCTGTTGGAACCCAGGTTGCTGATCCAACGCGAATCAAACCACAGTTTGAGCCTGTAGTTAGAAACTGTAGTTAGTTTGTGTTCGGAGGTTGCTGTTGGAACCCAGGTTGCTGATCCAACGCGAATCCAACCCCAGTTTGAGCCTATAGTTAGTTTGTGTTCGGAGGTCGCTGTTGGAACCCAGGTTGCTGATCCAACGCGAATCCAACCACATTTTGAGCCCGTAGTTAGAAACTGTAGTTAGTTTGTGTTCGGAGGTTGCTGTTGGAATCCAGGTTGCTGATCCAACGCGAATCCAACCACAGTTTGAAATTGTAGTTAGAAATTGTATTTAGTGTGTGTTTGGAGGTTGCTGTTGGAACCCAGGTTGCTGATCCAACGCGAATCCAACCACAGGTTTGAAACAGTATTTAGTGTGGGTAGGCACAGTAAACTAGAGCAACTACAGGATTGATACTAACCACTAGGTATATACAGATAGAGTTAACTACTGTAAGTTATAGTAAATAAAGAATTGGAACGAATAGCTCTAATCCTGTTTATAATTTATTTATGTGGCACGACACTGGACTCCGCTGAGCTTACCCCAGCCACCAGCTAAAGAGTGTCGTTACACATTTATATAACATAAAAAAAGTAAAAGAGCACTAAATCGCAAAAACTAAATATATAGTATAGTGAAAAATTTTTCTCGTTTAACTTGGGAAGCTGGCAGCCACTGAACGTTTTTCCGTATGCCGCAAAAAAAAAATTATTCAGCTCATATCAAGGCAGCAGCTGATCGATGTTTGAAATAGCATACTAACGCTGCAATTACACATGCAAGTAGTGGGATGCCATTGTTGTATACGTATTATCAACGAAATATTATTCGAAATAGTCGAATCTCATGCAATTTGCTTTTCTATTTACACATGCCATTGTTAGTTCATTTTCAAAATGACATTTATTTATTTATTTTTTTATTTATTTATTTATTTAAGTCAATAGATTTATATCCTTACTGACTAACATTAATAACAAAGTTTACTTATATACATATAACAATATACAGTACAACGAATAAGTTTTTAAACAAAGTAAGATTTTTAACATATAACATCAAACAAAAGGAATCAAGTATTTAAATACAAAGTTAATTTTCTCTTCAGTATTATATTACTCTCAGACATTTCGATCATATGGTAGCATTTATTGAAGTTTTCACATGCACGACGGAAGGAGTCATTATTGGCATATATAGAACGGTAATATTTAAGTAATAGGAGTTCAAAATTACGTGAAGGTCTAACAGGAACGTTGAAGCAAATTCGACTAAGCAAGAATTCCGAATCAACTTCACCACGAATCAGGCCCAAAATAAACAATGTGCTCAGCATTAGTCGTCTACTTTTTAAAGTTGGCAGTTTTATCAAAGCAAGTCTACTTTGATACGGCGGCAAGACATATGAGTTCCAGCCAAGACCACGAAGGCAGAAAATCAAAAATTGTTTTTGTACTGATTCAATACTATTTATATGAATAGAATAACAAGGATCCCAAACAGTTGACCCATACTCAAGAATTGGTCGAACAAGAGAGGTATATAAAAGTTTTGTAGTGTAAGGATCACGAAATTCCTTTGACCAGCGTTTCATAAAACCAAGTATCCCGTAAGCTTTATTTACCATCATTGAAATGTGATCACGAAAGTTGAGCCTGTGATCCAAAAGTATGCCAAGATCCATTATTGATTGAACTTTACTTAAAACAGCAGTATCAATATGATATTGAGTCTCTATCGGACGATGTCTGAAAAATGAGATATGTTTGCACTTTTTTATATTTAATTCCAGTAAATTGAAATTACACCATTGAGAAAAATTTTTTAAGTCAGCACATAATAAATTATAACCGTCGATATCATTAAACGAGTTAAAAATTTTAACATCATCAGCATACATCAATACCATGGAATTCAAAACAACAGTTGGTAAATCATTAATGAAAAGTGTGAACAAAATAGGACCCAAGTGACTGCCTTGTGGAACACCAGAATTTACTTGAATGATCTTCGACATAACATTTCCAAACTTTACTTGTTGGGTTCTTTGTGATAGGTAAGAATTTAACCATTTTACAACAGAGTCACTAAAGCCCAAAAGTGATAATTTTTGTAATAAAAGGTTATGATTTACTTTATCAAACGCCTTGCTGAAATCGGTATAAATCGCATCGGATTGCATTTTTTTTGTAAAACCTTCATTAACAATTGTAGTGAGTTCCAAAATGTTAGTAACAGTAGAGCGAGACTTACGAAAACCATGTTGACAAGGTGATAGAAGAGGTGATATTTGATGATATAAATTTTCAGTAAGTATTTTTTCAAACAGCTTCGGAATTGCATTAATTTTAGCAATACCTCTGTAGTTAGAGACATCAGCTTTACTTCCATTCTTAAATAAAGGAATTATAAACGATTTCTTCCAAATTGGTGGCAAATAACTTGATTTAATAGATAAATTAAATAATGCAGTGAGAGGCGAAGATAATGATAAAGCACAATTTTTAAGTATACAGGTTGGTATACCATCAGGACCCGCGCAAAAAGAGTTTTTCAGAGACTTCAAGTTCGAAAGTACGGTATCAGTATTTATAAACGGAAAGTATATCCCAGACGAGTGTGTTATTGTGTACGGATAAGTTGTTGCGATGTCATAAAACTTTGTGGAATATGTGGTTGAAAAGAAGTCCGCAAATAAATTGCTTATTGAAACGTCATCCTCTGCAATTGATGAGCCATACTTTAAATGCTTTGGATAACATGAAGAACGACGCTTAGAGTTTATAAATTTATAGAAATATTTTGGATTTGTTTTAATAGTACTTCTGATACGGTTTATGTAATTATTGTATGCGAGTTTGTTAGCAGAGTTGTACTGAGATCTTGCTACGGCATAATTACGAAAATCTAATGATGAACCAGTTTTTTTATATCTTACAAAATATTTATTTTTCTTGTTTTTAGCGTTTCTTAAGTGTTGATTATTCCAAGGTGGACCATTATTTTTGATGACATTAATCTTTGGAACAGTAGTACTTATCGCATTTTGCAAAACATTATAGAAGCGTGATACAATGAGGTCAAAGTTATCACCAGCAAGCAAGGAATCCCAGTTAACATTAGATAACAACAAATTTAGTGCAGTGTAATCGGTGCGTGGGAAGCAGTAGGATTGAGCAGGTTCAATGTTTCGTTGAATAGTCTTCAAATGGTTATTATCCGATATGGAAAGATCAATTTCAAAAGGTGGATGATGAGGGTCAACAGGATAAGTCATAGGCAGTGTATTATGAAGGCAAAAATCCAAATGATTATTAACAAAAGCAAGATCAAGAAATTTTCCAGATGCATTAGCGATATGATTTATTTGAAATAACCCATAACTATGAAGCATTTGTATAAAATCAGATGTGGTTGTGGGTAACATATAATTGCAATCAAAATGTTTTAACCAGTTTGCGTTTGGAATGTTAAAATCACCAACAACAAGAAATATATCCGACGTGTTTGATTGATCAAGAACGAAGGTTATTGCGGAAATATGTTTATTATATATCTGAAAAGGTGAATTTGGCGGTATATATGAACAAGTTACAAATAAGTTTTTACAACCAACACGTATTTTAACAGCAATAAACTCAATTTCGTCATTGTCAATCACATAACAGCCATTAATACGTTCACATTGAAAAACATCCAGGACAGCAATAAGAACTCCACCACCAAGTGTGCGCTTACGATCGTTTCTAAATATTTGATATTTAGAACATAGAATTTCAGTATTATGAATGGATTTTTTCTCATTTAGCCAGGTTTCAGAAAAAACAATTATACCATATGGAAATTCAAAACTATTAGCAAAAAGACTAGTCAATTTAGTGTTAAGACCTCTTACATTTTGATATGCAATACTGATAAGGTAATCTGCAGACACTTGTTTCAGTTTTTTGACGACAATTGTGGCAAGTGAACAACATCAGCGCTTGAAGAATTTTTGTATTCGTATTCACGAATAAGTGCTTTAGGCGGCCAAAAGTCAGAATGTACAATTACATCAAAGTATTCTTGAGGAACAATAATTTTGAACGATGCTTTGTTTCGTGGTTCAGAGTATTTGAATTTAAAAACAGTTATATCAATTTTAACATTAATTTTCTCCATTATATAAGACTTAATGTCGTCAGTAGTTGTACTTGAGGCAAAACGAGCGGCAAAAACAGTTTTCTTTGGCGAAACAACTTTGAGGGTAGCAGATTTATTTGCAGGTTTAATAACAGGCAGCGATGGAGACAAATTGTCTTGAACAGGCGAATTTAGTGAATTATGAGGAATCAGTGATTGTAAGTTAACTTGTCCTCTTAATGTTGCATTATCGGGAACTATATCGGCTATATGCGGACGAACAATTAATGAGGAATGGCATGAGGTTGAAGTTCCGGGTAATAAATTAGCAGTTTCGCGTTCTTCAACGTTGGATTTATTATTAGTAAGATAAGACATCGGAGCGTTAACTTCAATTTTGATTTCATTTCAACTTTTGTTTGTTATGTAGAGTTACCAAGTTCACCATATAGGCCCATTTTTGGGGAAAAGGTTAGCATGTATTATTTTAATAATATTAATGTTCTTTAATAACCAAACTTGCTATTTTTTATGCGAATTTAAAAAAATACTGCATAATAATACATTAAATAAGTTAAAACTTTAATTACAATTTTACTGTAATCCAGAAAGTTTGCATTACATTTTTGGCATGGTAACATTGATTGTCGTTTTGACATTTACTTAGCGTTTACACATGCCACTGGGAGTTCGAAAAATTCAATACACTTACAACTTTTTACTAATACACATACATTTTTTTCTAGTGGCAGCTAATTTTGCATGCGAGTAAAAATTTGGCACTTGCATGCCACTAAATGTCAAAACGATAATCAATGTTATCCTGCCAAAAATTTAATGCTAACTTTCTGGATTACAGTAAAATTGTAATAGCAAGTTTGTTAATTAAAGAGCATTAATATTATTAAAATAATATTAATAATAATATATAGTATGCTAACCTTTTCCCCAAAAATGCGCATATATAGGGAATTCGGTAACTCTACATAACAAACAAAACAAAAAGTTGAAATGGAATCAAAATCGAAGTTCACGCTTTGACGTCATTTTGAAAATGAACTAACAATGGCATGTGTAGACAGAAAAGCAAATTGCATGAGATGCGATTATTTCGAATAATTTTTCGTTGATAATACGTATACAACAATGGCATGCCACTACTTGCCTGTGTAATCGCAGCGTTAGTGGCATGCAAGTACCAAATTTTTACGCTGCGATTACACATGCAAGTAGTGATTATCGTTTTGACATTTAGTGGCATGCAAGTGCCAAATTTTTTCTCGCATGCAAAATTAGCTGCCACTAGAAAAAATGTATGTGTATTAGCAAAAAGTTGTAAGTGTATTGAATTTTTCGAACTCCCAGTGGCATGTGTAAACGCTAAGTTACTGAGGTATATGAGATAGTCCCTTGTAAGCGTTTCAGTGCATATCCCAGCAAAAGTTTTCTTGACATTAAGGAAGTAAAGGTTGAAATTAATTTGAGGGATCTTTCTTTTAAGGCATATAGGGAAAACATGAATGATGTAAATTGGAAAATCTATTGCAAACATAGGAATAAAGTCAAAAATATTTTGAGAAGGTGTAAAGCAAAATTCTACGACGCCAAGTTCAACAACTGTAGCAACAGCGACATATGGAAAATTATTAACAAACAGAGACAAAACTCTTCCAACACTAGTAACCCTCATGATCCTGATATACTCAATCAGTATTTTGTTTCTAATCAATCTGGCTCTGGTGATTTATGCATGGATTTTCAGGATTTTCCTTGTAATGGCTTTAAGTTTAGATCTATTAATGAGAATGATGTTCTTCTAGGTTTAAAAAAGGTAAAATCGAATGCGATGGGTTATGATAATATCTCTCTTAAATTAATAAAAATTATTTACCCTCTCATTAATAGACATATTGTACACAATTTTAATACAGCATTAATGACGTCTAATTATCCAAGCTTATGGAAGATTGCTAGAGTAGTTCCTATCCGCAAAAAGGGGTCTGGTAGTGGTCTAGATAACTTTAGACCCATTAGTATTTTACCTTGTTTGTCAAAAATGTTTGAAGTAGTTTTAAAGGGTCAGATAATGGATTATTTAACTATTCATTCCCTATTCAGTAGAAGTCAATTTGGTTTTCGACCTGGTGGTAGCACATCATCCTTTCTTCTTAACTTAACAGAATGCATACGTCAGAACTTCATTGAAAAAAGAATCTCCACCTTAATATCTCTCGACCTAAGCAAGGCGTTTGACACAGTAAATTATAATGTTCTAGCTAAAAAACTTTCGTTGGATTTCAAATTCTCTTCCGTGTCATGTAAGTTTTTATATTCATATTTATCCAATAGGAAACAATTCGTTTGTGTGGATGACAAAAGTTCTACTTTATTGGATTGCTCTAGTGGTGTACCTCAGGGATCAATTCTTGGCCCTCTGCTTTTCCTATTATACATGAATGACTTCGCTAGCTTTATTGGCTCGACACATTGTAAAACGTTTTTTTTTTGCTGATGATATCAATCTTCTCTTTGATGGAGATATCACCTTCTTGGATTGGCATGAGGTCGCTATTAATCATGTCCTGTCTTTGACTTATAATTGGGCAATTAAAAACAAACTGGATTTTAATCCATCTAAGACAAAAGCGCTTACTCTTGGGCTTAATAATAATTATGATTTACCATTTATTAATATTACATTTAATGGTGTTAATGTACCGCTCGTAGATAAATTAAATTGTCTAGGATTGACTCTTGATAGGGATTTATCGTTTAATAACCATATTTCTAATATTGTTTCTAAAGTAAATGGTATCCTCAGAACGTTTTATAGTTTTAACTCAAATTTACCCAGGAGAGCAAAATCATATCTGGCATGGTCTTTACTTATGACGCATATCTACTACTGTCTTGATGTATACAGTGGATACACATTACATAATCTTCGACGCGTAAGGCTAAATTTTAATCGTATAGTTAGGTATGTCTTCTGTCTTCGTATATCTGTACATATTTCAGAATATGTCAATCTCTTTTTAAAGTCTTCTTTTAACGACTTCGTTAAAATGAGAACTCTTCTCACCCTTTATAATATTATAAGGTCCGATTCAAATCCATGCTTGAAACAACTATTTCAGTTTTCGAGGTCAATTCGTAATCCTCAGCTAATCATTCCTCATATACGTAACTCTGTATATGAAAAATCTTTTGTAGTGAGAGCATGTAGGCTCTTTAATGATTTGCCTACTGAACTACGAAGACTTGACCTTCCTTTTACCAGTTTCAAACGTATGCTGTATGATGTTTTTTGAACTAATTATACAAGATATTGTATTTTCCAACTTGGAATGTGAATTTCTACTTAATTTTATTTTTCTTCCAATGAGTTTTAGTATTACTCGTAGATATATCCATATATAATAATAGATATATAAATGTTTGTGTATACAAAATATTATCATACCTTTCGTTATTTTTGTATCCAACTTCATTAATCATATATGGCCCTATGGGCTCGATTAAATGAAATAAACAAATAAATAAATAAATAAAAAAAAATAAAATATATATATATATATATATATATATATATATATATATATATATATATATATATATAATAAAAAACTATATATAAATATGTAATGTAGTTATATATAAATATGTAATGTAGTTAATGTAGTTGAAATTCAGTCGATACACACAGAAAAAAAGGAATGTTAAACTAGCATCACAAAATGTGAATATAAAATCATGGTAAAATTTTACAAACGTGATACCTAATATAAAATTATCATTAATACGAATAGATTTTAAACGTTATAGTGTTAATATTACCTTAAAACACATTACAGTGCTATCCCGATAATCCAAAATAAGGTACTTTATAATGCAAAAATAAGGTACTTTTTACGGTTTTGTATTTAAAAACACTTGACTAGCTTTACAGTCAACTCCGCTTTATTGGAAATAACCAAAACCAATTTTTTCAGTTATCCGATTTTTTCTCTAAAACGTAGTTCGGATTACTGAAATTTGTTACAGTTAAGCGTACTGCTTAAAATCAGTAAAACAATATATGTTATATCAAATCTTTATATATTTTTTACGTCAATTTAACGTAAAAATTTTATTTAAAAATAAATTATTCATAGAATTATTCATTTTGTTGTTGATATTTTACACGAATTCCTCGAAAATGTCTAGCCACTTGCATTGACAATATAATAGAAAAATACAATAAAGTTCGTAAGAGCCAAAAGAACAAATACATTTTTCCATTTAATTTTTTAACGGACAAAACATACACAATTTTTTCAGCCTTAAGTTATGCAATCAATTTCTAATAAATAAATTTGTTATTGTTTATTTTTTCACTAAAGCTAAGTAAGTTTCATACAAAACGTTGTTGTGGGCTAGCTTTTGGTTATCTATAATACGATATTTTCAATAAAGCGATGTTTCACTTTAAAGTGAATAATACTAGCTGCGTTTAAAATCAGTGCGGGATTTTTTATTGCTTTCAGTAATCCGATTTTTTCAGTAAGGCGTGTTGCGCTAAAGCGGATTCGACTGTATTTTAAAATTTAAATTATCCGCACAATAAATAAATGAACTTGTGTACATATCATATACATGTACATAAATGTTTTTTTGTGTTTCTAATAGAACGATACAAAGTAGTGATGAACGCTTCATACAAGTATGTGTGAGGCGACTCGAGATCGAACATCTTTTACTGACATCATACATGAAAGTTTTTATTCTCTTTTGTCAACGCAGCTAAAGAGATTGTTGAATGAAAACAGTATCATATCGGCCAAGGCAAATTCATAACAGGTAGCCTCGACAACTGTTTTAAGAATTTTTTGCTACTTTGCTCTGATATTCTTTTATTGTCAAAATATATTTACTAGTCTTCTTCTTTCCTTGAAGAAAATTTTTATTTTGTGTTTGTGGCTATAAGAATAAATGTGTTTGTGCATAGTAATTTATTCTATTTAAAAATAATTAATTCTAATTTGTGATAATAAACATGCGTTCTTGTTGTTTATGCAAAAAAAAATTTTTGAAAGGAGAGGTATCTCTTTTTAAGATGCTGGTAAGAGAGCTAAGTAGGGTGAAATTTGTGGACGAAATTTCTCTTCCAGATCTTTACTTTGTTCAGACCACTTCCTTTCCAGTAGCATTGTAATCGCTGGAGGTAAAAGATTACACCATTTACAAAGCAATCGGATGTGGTCCATGGTGAATATTTAATTAAAGACCTTTATTTTTGCATATTTCCAGAATTTAGTTAACAGCAAGGCACAAAGAATGCTGATGAAGTCGCAGCGGCACAGAAAATACGTGCAATGAATTTTGCTAAAAACGTATTCCATTCTACTAGTGCCTTACACATGAGGAAGTACATATTTCCTGGTTCATAAAAGTTATGATTTTTTTTCATAAGTTTTTGATAAATTATTATGAACAGAACATTAAAAATACAATTTATTATTATATAGTTTTAATGCTTTTTTCGTAATAATTTGTCAAAAATTTATTGAAGGTTTATAAATAAAAAGCTCAAAATCGTTTTCAAATTTTTCAAATTGAAAGTTTATTTAATAAATCCAAAGTTTTGAGCATGTGAATTAAATATTGGTTGTAAAACTAGTTCCGCGGTGACATAAGTGACGTTTGAAATTATTTATTTTATTTTTTATTTATAGCTTCCCGAATATCTTTTAACAATAATTAAAGCAGAGCTACCATTGTTTAATAAAGCATTTAAGGAATGTTTCTTCTGTTTCAAATCATTATAACGCATACGAACTGAACTGGATGGATTTTTTATATTAGATGTTGAGTGATGAGGCGTCGATGGCTTCGAGGATTGTGGGCTGTTTGGCATTGAATGAAAACTGACACTATTTGAAGACGATAAAATATTTACTGATGTTGTTGTAGGACTTGTCGTAGTCGAAGAATTCGAAGAAGATGAAGCCGTATTTGTGCTTGACGAAACTGATGACGATGATTTTGTTCTATCAACATTATGAATGTTCATAGCAGGATAAATGACCGGTGGCAATGGTGGAAGATTTCGAACATCATTGCCTGTTGCTTGTACACAGGATTGTGAAGGCTGTTGAGTTGCTACAGTTGACAAGGCACATCCATCGAGTAATTGTTTCGCTAATTGATTGAATTCAACAAATGCTATTGGAAAAATTCCAATACCCGAGCCAATTTTATCTTTGCCCAATTATGGTCAACTCTGCGTAGAACCTGTATGTACCTTTTTTAAACGTAAGACATACCTCTTCTTCATTAGGACCCATTTTAAAATCATACAATGCTACGCACTGCGATGTAGGTAATGGCACCACAATCTGAAAAATATTTATAAATAGGTGTATTTATAAATATATGTACATAAGTATACTTATGTACATATACATGGGTACATATATGTACATATGTATATGTATGTACAAAATACATATATAAATTTATCAACATGAAACAATATTCTAAAATTACCTTCCAAAATTCTCATGAGCAAAACATTCGGTGGTAAATCATCAATTTTAGTGTCAACTAACACACGGAATTCGGGACATCTTAGCTCCTGCCGACTGGCATAAATAACCTGGCATATAAATATATTAATTCAATGATAAATTATAGTTATTCAAAACAAGCCTCTAGACATTTGCGACAAAACGTATGTTGTGTATGTTTTTAAGTATTTTTTACTGACAAAATAAAACTGCTATATAAAACTCATTTGCACATTTCTTTATTCACGAAATTGAGGTGAATGTTCTTAACGCTGCTTTCAATTTTCTGTCAACATTTTCAGGTACAAGCATATTCTGTGTTAATGTAGAACGATTATTTAATTAAATAACCATAACCACTACGTTTGCCATATATAAATTTAATTTACATCCAAATCGTAAAAATTCAGAAATGCTTAGAACGTACTAAGCATTTCATCCACAAATGTCAAAATACTCGTTTGACATACAAAGATGTTTGACAATAAAAGAAGAACATTTTAATTCGCCTTCGCCGCGAATCTACCTTATATTGATATGCCTTGATATCGGAGAACGCATCGTTTGCTTAATTGTCAGTCTGGTAATCGAACATGTTTTATTCAAGTGTTAATGCGCATTCGCAAAGCAGCTCTGAGTCAGTCAACATCAAGCCTCGTTGGCAATTAAATTTTAAGTGCAACCAGACCACTGATCGTTTACTCTCTTTCGAGAGTTTTGCGTCTCACTCGCACTAGTTAATTTCAACGACTCAGATAGCTGTATAGATTTACAGTTCTTCTGAGGAATTTTCCGTGGTTAACTACGTTGCTACTTCCTATGTGAAGGCATAGGTCGTGTACAGTCAGACACAGTAACGGAAAAGAGAATACAGTTAATAACATCGCCGGCATACCCGTTGGCATCTGTGCATAAATAGAATTAGTTATTGTGGCACGACATATCGTGCGAATTGGTGATGGCGTAATAGTATCAGGACTGGCCAAATAATTCTTCAGTCGATGACTGAAGTAACAAAATAGGATTAAAAAAAAAAAAGTGTTAATGCAAACAAGAGTTAACTTCAGGGATGGAAAAGGGCTATTTTGATTTTGTACCAATTAACTTAATAAAATGTACTTTTCATACCATGACGGTACCATTTTTATATATATATATATATATATATATATATATATATAAATATATATATATATATATATATATATATATATATATATATATATATATATATATATATATATATTATTATTTCAAGTCTATTATAATTAAAATTACAATAAACAAAAAGAAGTGAAGGCACTAGCAACTAATGGCTATCGGCCCAAAATATATATATATATATATATATATATATATATATTAAATTTCTATAAATAGAAATTCAAAAACTTCTCTACACAAGTATACAACAAAAAATATTACATACATAAAAATCTAGGAATCAGTTGATTAAACATTATTCAAAAAGTCATTTAAGATAATAAATTTTCTGGTAGTTAAAAATTGAGGCAACGAGACATTGATTGAAAACTTTTTAGGTGTTTGGAAATCAATCATTATACCCCTTTTCAACGTGATTGTTTTCGAATCAAATATAAGGCATCCTAACGATCAAAAATGTTTCTGTTGCGAAAAATTATAACAAATAATTGTAAGTCCGTTACTTAAATGAGCCATAATTTAGCAGAAATATGAGACATAAGACACTATTTTGAAAGATTCGGGTCTAGAGAACCGTTTTCTCTCGAAAGAACAATCATTTTCAAAAAGAAACTACAAAATAAATATATAGAACAAGCAGAGGAGTAAGAAACGATCCGAAAATTTCATGAAGTGCTGACTGGAATACTGTATGTAATAAGAAGTTGACACAAAATCTTTGATTATGTAACTGTATAATTCACAGAAATATATTATGTTTATTAACTGATTCACTGAGAAATTAACAAAAATTTTCAAGCATAAAACGTTTTTATGAACTAGGTGCAAGCTTTTGATTGAGATATTTAAATTGTACCAAATAAGTCGTGGTAGTACCACGGTAGCAACAAAGTCGAACTTGTTCCAAAAAATAGTACAATTGTATCATGTTTTCCATCCGTGGTTGACGTTGAAAAAACCAAAGCAGGGGAGTTAGTTTAATACAAAAGTTATTTTAATACACGGCAAGCAAACACTTATCTATGTATGTTTGTACATATATATTATATACATTAGTTTGCTTTTGTTGTACATGAATACTCGTTCATACAGGCTACTCTTTGCTTTTTGTATATTATTCATGATAAAAATACTTGTTGCTGAGCAGAACTTTTTTTTATTCATCATCAAAACAATATTTATTTAAAAAAATATTCTTTTAAATACCTATGTAATACGAGTATGTATTTATTTTATATATCAATGAGCTTAGAATAAATTGATAGCAATACTGAGCTAGCCCAGGGGGGGTCATGATCCCTCCCCTGGATGCGCGCTTGGTATAGACGCTATGTAACAAACCAACCTAAATTACGTCCCAAGGCGTTGTCTGGCTGTCAAAAATTCTCATGCCCATACAAAATATATGACACAAACCAAAATAACGCGGCATCAATGTTTTGCAATTGGAAAATCCAATTTTGACAGCGCATAATAAAGAAGTTAAGTTTATTGCAAAATCACTCTTGTTTATTTTGTGGAAGTGTTAAGTGATGTAACATAATTTTTTTATTTTAATTCATCTTTATTTGTAACATAAAGACTATAAAACCAAAAATAACTACATATATTACATGTGTATGTTCATCTCTATATCTTATTTTTAATTAGAGTTTTTCTTAATCAAACTGAGTAAAGATTACTGATTATGGCGCAACGTTAACGCTTCAATTTAGGTTACTCATCTCAGCGTAAAAGCCAGACGTTAATTACGTTGCGCTTTGCGTTGTAATTTGGGTTGCGCAGTAAAGGGGCTTAGACACGGTCAAAATGCTTGCTGTCAAGTTCGTGTTCGTGGGCTTGATGTTACCATGCTTGATGGCCCATCAAGCATTCTTTTTAATTTTGTGCTTTCGTTTGGTTAAATTCCGATTTTTTTGACAACTGTTCGCAATGAAAATATAATTATAATAAAAATTTGTTCGCGATGGAAAGGTGAAGCCATATACATATATAACATGTGACAGCAAGCATGCCAAATATCAATATTTCACACATACTAAAAAATGTTCACTCACACTATTACCATGCTGAAGAAGCATTTTGACCGTGTCGAAAATCCTTAAAGCGGCCCACCCATTTGCAATATAACTGCAATTTTTCGTATTGTACATTCATATTGCTTAAGTTATATTATTTACACACTTAAATGAAGCACGTTCTTTTCGTTTCGAGCAACACACAATAATTGATAATTTTATTTTTCCAAACTTAAAAGTAAGGTAAGTAAACAAAAGAAATTAATTTGTCAGCGAATATAAATTCTGTTTAAATTTAAAGTGTGAGAAAAATATATTAAGTGTGCAAGAAGTAAGAACAGTTTTTTTATTTGTTTCTTTTCTTTTGATTTGCTTACTCTAACGATTTAAAATAAAAGTAATTTAATAAAATAAAATTCTGTTTAATTTTAAAGTGTTACAAAAAAAATATGTTAAGTGTGCATTAATGAGGTATGTATGTATGTAGGTGATGTAAGTAGTGGCTTAACAGGAAGTAAGTATTAATTGGTTATTTATTCAGTTTGCTTATTTTAATAATTTAAACTAAAGAGAATACAATTTAATAACAGAATTATGTTTTGTTGTTCTTCTTAAAATTAAATGGATAGGTAATATATATATAATGAGAATTGAAAGAATGCATTGTTGACGTCACTGTTGTTGTTGTTATTGATGTTTTTAGTTTTTCCTAGGTGGTTTTGGTGGAGGTTGTGATAACGTAACTCCTCCCCCCTTAGTGTAGAGCGATGGCCACAGCGACTTTGGTGGGGTCAGAGCGACTTCGACGGGGTTGGGATAATAGCGAACTCTAGGGTTTTTGCATAGCCGGACTAGAACGGTAATAGTTATTGTTATGAATATTAGTGTTGCTATCATTATAGCATATCCTTTTTGTGCTGTATCTTTACGTAATGTTAGGATATCGTATTTATTGCTAAAGCTGTAGTCTTTGAGTTTTTCCAAATTTAAAGTTTCTGTTATTGATTCAATATGCAATTTGTTGAGGTTTGGTGGAGCAATGAAGACTGTATCCCAATGAACTGAAGGGTTGTCCTTGTAGGTTGTCCCTTCTACCGTAATAGAACAGTTCGCATAATGCAAAAGTGAAGTCCCTTTTATTGTAAAATTTTTTCTGCAATCAGAAACTATTGTTAATTCTTTTATGTTAATAAATAATATATAGTTATCTTCCGGCTGAAAGATAGTTGATGTGAATCCCACGTCATTTACAGAACAAATTGGTGTTCTGCCAGTAAGTATTCTTCCAATGCAGGTTGAATTATTGGTGTGCTCGAAATCGTTCGATGTTTTGCAATAGTGTATACCCTCAATCTTTGGGCAAATCTCTGTGAAGTACTGTATGCTGTCTTTATTATAAGTTACATAAGGTTTTGTTTTAATTATTCTTGTATTGTTTATAGGAAGAGGAATGAGGTGGAAGAGTGTGTTTGTATCTTTAGATAAATTTGGTAATTTTATATTAAAAATTAAGTTGCTATTATTATAATATGCCTGGAGTTCCAAAAGTTCGTAAAGGTGTCCGTCCGAAACTAAGTTGATATTCTGAGATCTCAAATGATGTCTTATTTCTTCTATTTCGTCTGGGTGAAGGATAAGCTTTGATATTATTCCAAGCTTAGCAAGCATTACAGCTTCAATTATGTCTGAGATATGGTTTGTTAATAAGTCTACATTATATCATCTATCATCTTTTTTCTGGATGCTATTAGAGAGTTTTCCCAAAAATTTAGTTATACTTTCTTGCTCTTTATTTAAATGTTCTGTCAAATTTTTGAATCTTTCCATCATTTGTATATTTAAACTATTCTGATTTTTTGCTACATTAACTGAATTCGATGCCAAATTCTGAAGTTCCTTAATCTGTTCGTTTACGGTGTTGGCATCATTGGCGTCCATGTTTCCAGTTGTGTATTTAATTACAGAGCCTAAACCATTAATTAGTCCGCGTTTCTTTCGTTTGTATGGGTTTAATGTCTGTAGTTTGTTTTCAAGTCCGGTAAGTTTTCATTGACATAATTTAGCTGCATCCTTCAGCACGCTATGCTTTTCGAACGTTTCTATAATGCTAAATAATTTTGAGGTTTGTGCATTGTAACTCTCCAAGTCTATTACATGTATAAAGTTAAAGTAATTCTCGATCGTTCTTGCCTGTCCGATTTCTAGAGCAATCAAGTTTTGGTCTTTATCAATAGTCTGTATCTCCAAAATTTGTCCGTAAACTAGGGGTATGCTGAAAAAAATAAGATCAAATTATTTCCGTTTTCTAAGTTTCATTTTTGATTTGTGTAATTTCTTATCTTTAGTGGTTCGTAAAGTAACGCCATTATCTTGTGATACTTTATGTTTTGAGAATCGTGCAGTTAATTTATTTCGCCTACATTCTTTTCTATATATCTCTTCGTCTATGTCCCTATTCTCTGGGTTTTCCCTTGCTTTATTGAGATTACAAATTTTACTCATTTTAGCTTTCATAACTTTTTCTTTGATGCTGGGGTATAACTTTTCTTTAAATTCGTTTAACTTACTCAAAAATTCATGTTCGTTTTCGTATTTTATTTCTTTTTCGAGATCGTATGGTCTTCCAAACAACAGCTCATACGGTGTCAATTTCGTTGCTGTGTGGATTGTGTTGTTGTAGGTCATGAATGTCTCATCCAATATTTCTTCATGATCTATTTCCATTTTCTTGGATTTCCTAGTGGTCATAATAATTTTGTAAATTTCTGTCAAGGTTGAGTGGAGTCTTTCCACTGGAGAATTGCTACTGGATTGTTGGAATGATGTAAAGTGAAGTATTATTTCGTATTGTTTACAAAAATCTTTAAAAATATTGGAAGTGAATTCAGTTCCTTGGTCACAAACAATTTTCTTGGGTATTCCCAAAAGACTCATGAATGACTTTAAGGCCTTTAGTACGCAAACGCTTGTTCTTGATGGTAAAGTATACCCTGCCGCATATTTGGAAAATTTATCAATGATGGTTAAAATACATTTACTATTTATAGTATATATGTCAATATGTAATATCTGAAGAGGTTCGTCTGGCGTTTCTGTTATTGTAAATTTCAATTTTGGTGGGTGTCTGTCATATTTTAATGTATTACAAATTTCACAATTATTCAACGTTTTATTTATAATGGGCTGCATGAATGGAAAATAATATTGTCTTTTAAGGTATTCATATGTTTCAGTTATTCCCCTGTGGTTTCTGTTTTCGTGACAATTTCGTATGAGCTCTACTTGTTTATCATTATCAGTTATATCTATTAAAATTTTAGTGCAACGGACAACACGAAATTGTTTTCCGTTGGGGAAATACTTTGAATATACTAATTGAACTGTTTTAAAAGTTAGGTCATCGGAGAATATGGCGGTTAATTTAACTGAGGGAATATACTTTTTGAAAATTTGTGTTAATATGTCTTGAGAAAATTCTTTTTCCTTTATAGTTCGGCGTTGCTTATTTTTAAATATAGTTTCAACATTCATACTAGGTCCTTCGTCTGACTTTTCCAGTAGAAGTTGCAAGTTAAATTCATTTAAGGGTTTTTCGGAAATTAGTATTCCATCCCCCATGTTTTCGTCGCACGAATGGGTAGAGTCGTTCATATTTATTTCGGCGATGTTATCATTGTCCAATCTGATCCTACTCAAGGCATCCGCATTACTATTCAGCTTTCCTTTTTTATATATGATTTCGTAGTCATATTCTTCCAATTTAAGGCGCCAGCGAACTAGTTTGGAATTGGGTTCCTTGAGACTAATTAACCATGTAAGAGGTCTGTGGTCAGTAATAATTTTGAATTTACGACCGAAGAGGTAAGGGCGGAAATATTTGGTCGCCCACACTATGGCCAATAACTCCTTTTCAATAGTAGAATAATTTATTTCGCTTTGAGAGAGGGTCCTACTTGCATAGCAGATCGGTTTATCGCTACCTATGTTTCCTTGGGAAAGGACTGCCCCGAGAGCGATGTTACTTGCATCTGTTGTGAGTATGAATGGTTTTGTGAAGTCGGGGTACTGCAGTATTGGATCATTCATTAAAATTTTCTTGCAAGTTTCAAATGCTTTTATATATTTGTCATCCAACGTAATACTTCTACCTTTTTTCAAGCATTCTGTCAATGGTTTTATAAGTTTTGCTAGGTCAGGAATAAATTTCCTATAGTAGCTAAGTAGTCCTATGAATGACTTGATTTCGCGACGTGAACGTGGTATTGGAAATTTTTGAATGGCTTCAATTTTTGCAGGATTTGGTTTAATCCCCTCTGTTGTAACTATATGCCCTAAAAAAGCTATTTCCTTATGCAAAAACTCTGATTTATCTAATTGGAGTTTAAAATTTGAAGATCTTAACTTTAGGAAAAGTCTTTCTAGACTTTCAATATGTTCCTGTAGCGATGTGGAAAATACTATAATATCATCTAAGTAAACTAAGCAGATTTTTCCTACGAAATTCTTTAAGACATTGTCCATTACTCTTTGAAAAGTAGAGGGCGCATTTTTTAAACCAAAAGGCATTCTTACGTATTCGTAGTGGCCACCCTCCACCGTAAAGGCTGTCTTTGGAATATCTTTTGGATTCATTTCGATTTGGTGAAAACCGCTTGCTAAATCCAGAGTTGAAAAGTAAAGGCACTTGCCAAGTTTGTCTAAGATTTCTGAGATATTTGGGAGTGGATATCTATCTGAGACTGTTTTTTCATTTAACTTTCTGTAGTCAATAACAAGTCTCCACTTTATTTTCCCTGATGCGTCCTTTTTCTTCGGTACTATCCATACCGGAGAACTCCAAGGAGAAAAGCTTGGACGAATTATTCCCTGCTCTAGCATGTCAGATATTTGTCTTTGTACTTCATCTTTATGAATGAAGGGATACCTGTATGACCTTGTATAAATAGGAGAGTCGTCTGTAGTTTTAATTTTGTGTTTTATTTCATTTGTAAATGTTAAATTTTGCCCGTCCTTATAAAAAATTTCACTATATTTAATGCATAATTTTAGAAGTTTTTGTTTTTCTTCGTTATTAAGGTGTTCTGTACGAAGGATTTCAGATAAGTTTGGAAAACACTCTGTGTTTCGTTTTTGATCAATATTGAAGTTATTTAACTCAATAAAGTCTACTGAGTTGTACGGATTTGCTTTAATAGGTTGTTCTAAGAAGATTGATTGGTCGTTATTAGTGGGGTTAACTATTTCCATTGTGCTAAACCAATTTTTTGCATAATATATGCCAGGGGAGATAAATAAGCCATTGTCCAGTGTTATTGTATTTATAATGATATCCCCCTCTTTGAAATCGATCGGTAGTTTGACAAGTTGCTTTGAGTTTGCCATTATTGTATATTTGTCAGAAGAAAAATTTGGTTTCATTCCAAGGGGTATTATTGTATTTCTGGTAATTAATGTTTTGTTTTCTAAGTCAATTTTTGCTCCAATTTCAGTCAGAAAGTCTAGCCCTAATAGTCCATCGAAAAAACCATGGAACTTGAAAACCAAGAATGTAAAAGTACCCGATTCTCCAATTTCGTTAAAGATAGGTAATGTCACTTTTTTGTTAATTTTATACTTATGTAAAATTGTGGATATTGTTATTGGTTGGCATTTTTCTATATCCAAAGGATTTATAAATTCAGGGTTAATAAAAGAAGAAGAAGCTCCTGTGTCTACTAGAAATTTTAATTGTTTTTTAAATGGGGAATTGATATTAATGTAGGGTAAAACACTACCATGTTTATTGAAATCTATATATCCTGTTTGTTGTCCGAGGCTATGTTTCGAAAATCCTGTCTATCATCAATGTTGTAGTTCTCGTACTGATCCAAGGTATTATTAGCACAATTTATAGAATTTCTGATTTGAGGGTTTCTAAATTCGTTAATATTATTGACCTTGTTTCGCCTTGATATTCTGCTATATTGTGCACTTGGTTCTCTTTTAAATTTACCTGTACCCCTTTCGAATTTTGAAAACCCACTGCTGGTATCCATGGGTTCTGGTAGTGGTTGTGATTGCCTTCGAGATAAGTTATCAAATCGCTGATTGGAATCAAATCGTTGATTAGAGTCAATATTTGAAAAGCTTTCACGTGACGTTTGGGGTTGTTGAGGAAAATGGTGGTGGTTATAATTACCTAAGTTTGAAGTAGAGTTATTGTAATAACCACTATAGGATCTTGCTGGATGATTAAAATCCCTACGAGGCTGATAATAATAATTTTCCGGTTTTGGCCTTATATTTGAATAATTTTGTGAATATTTTGCATATGGTATGTTTTGTCTCCATTGAGGATTCCTTGGTTTTATTACATTTGATCTTACATAGTGAATATTCTGTTCCCTAATACAGTATTCTAATGCTATTGGCAATGATTCCGGTCTCATTGCCCTGATCATGGAACCCATAGGTTCTTTTAAGCCAGACAAGAAAGAATTCAAACACATTTCGGAGAAAAGTTTTCTTTTTGCATTAACCACATTTACATCGGATTCGTGAATAGATAAATTATTTGCCAAAGCCGATTGGATTTCCATTATTTCACTATAGAATTTTTCTACTGGCTTGCCGTATTGTTTTAATGAGTGTAAGTCCCTAATAAGTGTAGTTTCGGTGCGCTTATCTGAGTAGTGGGATATTAAGTTTCCCCTGATTTCGTCCCAGTTAAGAGACGTCCCATACATATTCAGGACCTCATTGGCCTGACCGTCTATTTTGTTTCTAATAGCCCTAAGAAGAATTTGTCCTTGGGGAGTGTTGTCCGCTCCCCTAATGTGAAGAAGTATTTCCTCCACATTACTTATGAATTCGTAGAGCAATCTTGGGTTGCCATCGAATTTTGGCAAGTCCTTGATCGCGTCCGGAATTCGAAGCGAATTGAAAATGTCATTGTTATTGGGTGTCGTCTGAGTCATTCCTACGTTTTGAACTACGTTATCCAAAGGCATATCAAAATTTAGCGTAATACTCTCAGGAATAGTGGAAAGGCTTTTTGATTTAAAAAGGTTGAAGTTTTTAGGATAAGGAATAAACCGATTCTTTTTGGACATTAAATGAATTTTACGAATATCTCTTAACTTTATTTATCACCATCCACAACTTCCTTCTTCCCAATTTAGTTTTCTTATTTTATTTTTTCTATTTTCATTTCCCAAATTTTTCTTTTAAAATACATATATATATATATATAATTCTCTCTTTTTGTACTTTTATATCTTTATTTTAATTAATTTATTATTTTTTTCTACTGTTGGAGGGTCCCTTGGGAATCGCAACAGTTTTCACACTTCTCTTATTTTTTATTTATTATTATTTTTTTCCAATTTTCTTTTATATACAATAATTAATATATGCTTCTTTTTCTTTTCCAAATTTTCAAAAATATTTATTTTATTTCTTTTTTAATAATAGACTTTGTATAATTTCTATAAGACTATAATATTTTTATTTGATGTCTTTTTTTTCTACTTTTTGTTTTTGTTTATATTCAATCGTATGGATTAACAACACAGTACTTACAACAGAGCCCCTATGAGAAACACCATTGCATTTATGTGTAGGTAGGTCCTTTTCCAGCTGGTCCTTGACAATCAAGAGCAGTAGCTATCTGCCTGTGTTTCAGCCTGGTAACGATATTCCCTCGGTACCCTGTTCCTCAACCAATATCCTCTCAGAAGTTGAACAGACGGCTTTTCGGTAAACACTTTTTAATTATCACTGTAAACCTGCTGGCATTTCGACTGCGCCAGTTATATTATTTACACACTTAAATGAAACACGTTCTTTTCGTTTCGAGCAACACACAATAACACTGGTTTACAGCCAAAAAATACCAAGAACGCCACATGTCTAGATAAGTTAATTGGGACCTCCTGAACACGAAAATCGCTGTATTTTTTTTTTCCTAAGTACCGTTTTTTAGATAACGGTACTTTTGTGTTTTTCAGTGCATGGTCCCACTCAAACCCTTGTGGAGCCCAACCAAAAAGTCCGATCAAAATAAATGGCATATCGTTGGAAAGGTACTTGCATGTCTTTTCCGTCGATATGCTGGAAATTTCTATCTGACATGAAATGGCTGAGTTATGGCACCTCAAAGTTCAAAATTTGCCTATTTTTTACGTTTGTTTCAAAATTTTTCATTTTTATTTCGTTTTTTTTCTACGTTATAGTAAAGATCTGGAATGTTTTATTTTTTTACCAAATAGTTTATTTAGTTACCAACATTTTAAGCGTAATTTAAAAAAAAATTTATGAAAAATAAAGTTTTTATTAAGGATTTTGTGGAACGACAATATCTTCATTTTCATTGCTCACACACTATATTCGGCGTCCAACAGTAAGAATTTAAATTAAAATGTCGAGCGACTTGAACTTTTGCGTTTTTTTTCTAATGGATCTTCGCGAATGAGGAAGCAACAATAGTCCGCCATCATTTGTTCATCCCACCAGCCTTTGTAACGTCTCTCGGTTTCTTCCATTTCCTTGTGAAATCTTTCACCTTGTTCATCACTTTCGGAGCACAAGTTCGTGGGGAAAATATCCAAATGACTGAATAAGAAGTGTAATTTAGGTGTCATATTTGAACCTAAAAGTTAAAAAGAATGAATTTTCAAATGATAACATGGATATACATGCTTTCACTCAACGCTTACCAATGGCATTGAATTTTTGCAGTAATATATCGATCTTCTCAGCGTAATCAGGACTTCTGTAATTTCCCAAAAAGTTGTGAACGATGTCCTGGAATGCTTCCCAAGCCTCCAAATGAGCTGGACCTAAACACTCATTAAATGCTTGGTCACCATACAGAGCCCGAATATATGTATGCATATATGTATGTATATGTTGTTTGCATTTATATAAGTATGTAAGACAGAAAAAAAACGCAAAAGTTCAAGTCGCTCGACATTTTAATTTAAATTTTTACTGTTGGACGCCGAATATAGTATGTGAGCAATGAAAATGAAAATATTGTCGTTCCACAAAATCCATAATAATAACTTTATTTTTCATCAATTTTTTTTTAAATTACGCTTAAAATGTTGGTAACTAAATAAACTATTTGGTAAAAAAATAAAACATTCCAGATCTTTACTATAACGTAGAAAAAAAAAACGAAATAAAAATGAAAAATTTTGAAACAAACGTAAAAAATAGACAAATTTTGAACTTTGAGGTGCCATAACTCAGCCATTTCATGTCAGATAGAAATTTCCAGCATATCAACGGAAAAGACATGCAAGTACCTTTCCAACGATATGCCATTTATTTTGATCGGACTTTTTGGTTGGGCTCCACAAGGGTTTGAGTGGGACCATGCACCGAAAAACACAAAAGTACCGTTATCTAAAAAACGGTACTTAGGAAAAAAAAATTACAGCGATTTTCGTGTTCAGAAGGTCCCAATTAACTTAGCTAGACATGCGGCGTTCTTGGTATTTTTCCAAATTAAAAATTTGTAAAGCTGTGTAATTGATAATTTTATTTTTCCAAACTTAAAAGTAAGGTAAGTAAACAAAAGAAATTAATTTGTCAGCGAATATAAATTCTGTTTAAATTTAAAGTGTGAGAAAAATATGTTAAGTGTGCAAGAAGTAAGAACAGTATTTTTATTTGTTTCTTTTCTTTTGATTTGCTTACTCTAACGATTTAAAATAAAAGTAATTTAATAAAATAAAATTCTGTTTAATTTTAAAGTGTTACAAAAAAAATATGTTAAGTGTGCATTAATGAGGTATGTATGTATGTAGGTTTCTGTGATGTAAGTAGTGGCTTAACAGGAAGTAAGTATTAATTGGTTATTTATTCAGTTTGCTTATTTTAATAATTTAAACTAAAGAGAAAACAATTTAATAACAGAATTATGTTTTGTTGTTCTTCTTAAAATTAAATGGATAAGTAATATATATATAATGAGAATTGAAAGAATGCGTTGTTGACGTCACTGTTGTTGTTGTTATTGATGTTTTTAGTTTTTCCTAGGTGGTTTTGGTGGAGGTTGTGATAACGTAACTCTTATGTGTATGTCATATACCAATGTGGCACAATATATTGGCAGAAATCAAAAGGCTTTTAATTTTTGTTGTACAAACCAAAAGAAGTGCAATATACTGTAAAATGTGTTAGGAGTATTCTACAATATTTTACCCAAGCTAAAAATACAATTATTTTATATAATGGATGGGCCGCTTAAAAAGCATGGTGAAACATATATAAAGTACCAGCGGTACTGCAGATGACAGTATTTTATTCATCCACAGCTGGACTAAGGACGAGACACATACGCCATCCCTAAACATAAGCGGCAAGCGTTTTTTAGCTGGCAAAAGGTCTCATGTCCATACATTACGTATGGAACATACCGAAAAAATACGGCGGCAACTCTTTGCTATTGGAAAATCCGATTTTGACAGAGCGTTTCACAAGGAAGTTAGTTGCAAAAGAAAACAATTGTAAACAATTGTTTTCTTGAGCAGTTTGTATAAGAAAATGGAGGTAAGAAAATATTTCCAATGTGATTATATACATAGAAATTTTCAATATCAAAATCACATACATATGTCGTCCAACCAGCTGTTAAAATAATCGGGGCTGTTTTATTTGTTTGTTTGATAGCCCTGTTTTTGTCGTTTTGACATAACGTTGCCGCTTTTGTTTAGTTATTGCATTCAGAGTTAAAGCTCAGCGGAAAAAAACGTTCCGCATTCCACCTTTATTTAGGGTTGGATGATAGAATCCGTCATACATTATGCGTCGCCTCTTGAACACACAATACAAAAAATTAATTAGAACAATTTGAAAAACTCATAGACTTCTGTCAAGGTATGCAACGTACGTCAAAAGTTGGCCAACTTTCTTTCTTTGCTTTGATGCAGAAGTACTGGATGTGAAAACTCACATAAGAAAGCATGTATTTCAACTCAGCTGTCAGTTGAAAAAGGCGACGTATAACGTATGACGAACTCTGTGTCTCGTCCTTTACAAAATCTTGACATCAATGTAGTCGCTACATTGATGTCTAGATTTTGTGTACAACAAGTGCTCCTTCTGTTGGTATATTTTAGCGTTACCAGTAATTGTGTATGTGTGCTGCACGTTAATGTATTTTATTGCCATAAATTTTGACATTGGCCATGATTTTACACAAACAAAAGCCCAAGTGGTTGTTGTAAGGCTTAATTTTTCGTCGCAGTACTGCCACCTTATATACGAATCATCATTATATCTAGTCTGTTTTGAACTACTGTCAAAAGTTTATTTACAGCTACGTAAAATGTGTATTTTTTTTTGCTTGTTAATGATGCTGGTTCTCTTTTTATATTGACATCAGCTCGCTATTCGCTACTAACGCAATACGTGTGGTTTTTGGTGTTGTTAATCTATGTACCAGTGAGAGCAAGGCAGATTTACCAGGTACTCTCATTAGCGCAGCTGTGTATTAAATTTTCCTTTTAACTACTGTCAAAAGTTTATATACAAGCCACATAAAATTTTTTTTCTTAAATCTTCCTTGTTAGCTCTACATTTGTTACCAACAATATACGTGTGGTTTTTGGTGTTGTTAATTGTTGTACTAGTGAGACTACAAGGTAAATCTGCCTTGAGTAAGAGAATGTACATGGATCGCTATGAAGAAAACAAGATTTGAGATAACAAGATATTTTGCTTTGTTTACAAACAGTGTACGTGTGCGCACATTATTCCTTTTTGTTGAGAGTGGATGTGTTAGAATTTGTTTTGCTAGTACATGAGTGCAACGCGCTAGCTATATACTTGGGGTATTTTTAAATAATTTCAAGTAACTCTAAACCTAAGCTGGGTATACATATGGCGCTACCCTTATTCGAAAGGTAGCTAAATAACGCGTCGTTATAAATAATTGCCATATTCGGGAGTGCTTTGTGAAAAAAATTATAAGTGCAACAAGATTTGCATTAGTGTAAAAAAGCAAAAAAATTTTTATATTAGTTTCATGCTAATAACACAAAAACTGTTTCGGCTATACATATGAGGCTACCCTCAATCGAAAGGGAGCTAAATTACGCGTCGATATCAATAATTACCATATTCGGAAGTGCTTTGTGAAAAAAGTTATAAGTGCAACAAGAATTCAATTAGTGTAAAAAAGCGAAAAAAATCGTATATTAGTTTCATGCTAATAACACAAAAACTGTGTCGCACAAAAACTGACGCTACCCTCATTCAAAAGGGAGCTAAGTTACGCGTCGATATCAATATTTACTATATTCGGAAATGCTTTGTGAAAAAAGTTATAAGTGCAACAAGATTTGCATTGGTGTAAAAAAGCGCAACAAATATTATATTAGTTTATTGCTAATAACACAAAAACTGTGTCGGGTATACATATGAGGCTAACCTCAATCGAAAGGGAGCTCAATTACGCGTCGATATCAATAATGACCATATTCGGAAGTGTTTTGTGAAAAAAGTTATAAGTGCAACAAGATTTGCAATAGTGTAAAAAAGCGAAAAAAAAATATATTAGTTTCATGCTTATAACACAAAAACTGTGTCGGGTATACATACGAGGCTACCCTCATTCGAAAGGGAGCTAAATTACGCGTCGATATCAATATTTACCATATTCGGAAATGCTTTGCGAAAAAAGTTATAAGTGCAGCAAAATTTGCATTAGTTTTAAAAGCGCCACTTATGTTAACATAAAATGTAATAATACCATAGGCAAATAACTAGACACGACAACTAAAATACAGAGACGTTATTTATGTCTAATACAGAGATGTCGGTTATTACGATATTGCGAGAGAGACGGAAGATTTCATTGTTTGCCATCTCTTTTACTTCATCATAGTAAAATGACATTTCATTTTTGTTTACGTTAAAATTAAATTTCTTAGCAGGATTATTAGCGCAAATTGTTATATAGTTCATTTTACGCCAAATGTATTGCTTAAAGTTGGTAATTTATGGATGAAATATCATCTATAGATTCATCCACTGATTACCAACACTCTGCGAAGATAAACAAAAGCGCAGAAGAACAATAAAATCAGCTACAAAATAGTGGTACCAGCAATAATATATAAGTAAAAATATTGAATATAAATTTTTATAAAACTTATAATTCTAATGTCTTCCAGGAGCCGTAATGCGTAATTGGATGCAAGGAAGGACTGAATATCCGACCAGGTGAGTCAATATTTACATTTTATATAAAAATTCTACACTCATGAATGCGTTACAAAATTTGTATCATTCGTTTCATCAGGAACCGGACTGGAGTTTAAGAACGTGAATATCCAATCAAAATTGGTGTTCACCTTCGAAAAGCAACAGTGGCACAGCAAACCCCATCAGAAAGACTGTCACCATGAACGCAAAACCCACCAAAGAGGTACCAGCAAGCAAACCAAAAGCACCCAAAGCTAAAAGTTCTATATCAGCGAAACTGAAAAAGATAAGCCTTACAAAAGAACCAACAGCGAAAAAGACCGCATGAAACAAATAAATTGCTTCCGTTTCAATTTAAACTATTTTTCGACAATCGAAATAAAAAGAAAGCCCATTTAAGGGATACTATATTTTTTAAAAAAGAGCTCAATTTACAAACACTTTGAAATAAAACATTTCACAATATAAATATTTTTTATAAATGAAATTTATTTGTTGGTGGTTAAGCAATGTCTATATGCATTTCATTGGTGAACAAATAAACACCAATGAAATGCATATAGACATTGCTTAACCACCAACAAATAAATTTCATTTATATATTAGTATTGTGACAACAATGTGTTAAATAGAAAAACTTCATAAATATTTTTTATTATTTGTAAACACAAAATCGGCTACCTCTTTTTGAAATTCATTTTGTAGCCCTAAAAAGGGCTGTTTGTGTTTTCTTTCTGGTTTTTTGTTAAAATAAACATTCATAGACATTTACTTGGTATTGGTGGTATATTTGGTTACGCCTTTAGTATCTTCACTGACAGCATGCTTAGCCAATTCACCAGGCAACAGTAGACGGACAGCAAATTGAATTTCACGACTAATAATTGTTGAACGGATGTACTTTTTTCACAACTTTGTAAATGAAGATGGCATAACTTTCCATGCGCTTACGTCTTTCCACTTTGCCAGACTTACCACTGGTATTAGGAGGTATCTTTCACAATTTCATATTTACTTCATATGCATAAGACATATTTACTTAACCACACAATAAGCAAAGAACTTCTATAGTATCATGCAAATTAATTAATCATGAAATCCAATATTGGAGTCATCTAAATCATAGCCACCACGTATAGGTTTTCTGCTACGTTATCTTTTAACACCTTATATTGTTATCAGACTACCATTGCTCCACACTTTGCTATTCTCCATTCAAGCACGTCGGTTGAGAAATCATCACAATTAGTCCATCGTTCAAGAACAATTTTTAATCAGGAAATTCTTTGTCGGCACCGTGTCTTTGAAAGAGATATATATACTCATTTTTATTAACATTTTAAAATTCTAATAAACTAATAATGAAGTAAAATACTTAAATTTTTATACACTCTTACTTTTCTAAATTCAATCCTTTTAGTTCACCAATACGCAGTTCAACAATTACTTTTAAATCAATTTAAGTTATATCTCCGATTTGGAAATGATTTTTGTTCCGACAAGTTCATTCAGCTGCCTTAACCACCAATTTTATTAAATATTTTATGTTTGTCCACATAAACAAAATGTTTGTTTCATTTCCAACTACCATTGGGATCCTTAGGGTTACCTGCAACTTCTACATGTAAGCCCCATTTCATACATTCATCCTGAGTAAGTGGTGGTCATTGCAACGATTATCTTTGTCTTTGGTGTTTCAATTAAGGTTTTTAATTATTTTTTCGACCACTAAAATTGTTACAAATTAGAAACAATATTAATATGGTAAAATTCCAAGTCTTTGGGAATCGGGGCACATTTTTAAGTTGATTTCTTAACAGCATTGACCGCCAGCCACTATTTAGATGTCTTAATATCTTTGTTTGCTGTTAAGAAACTGTTTAATATTTTTTTTTAAAACACTTAACTTATTTTTGTATTAATTATTTTAAATATTTTCTCTAAAAGAAAATTTTTGTTTTATTTTCAACCACCATTGTTTGTTTGAAATTGGAAAACACGTGTTCAGAGATGGCTATGTATAGCCATTCCTTCTACCATACGTAAAACAGCCCGCTGTTATATCTTTTGTACGCGTTTACACAATCGTAATAAAAAAACTGATTTTGACCAAATTGAACTGTCACTTTTGCGTATTCTGTGCATATTCTGTGATAATACAGTGTCTAATTTAGGTTATTACATGGCGTAATAAAACCAGGTGGCAGCGAAAGGGCTACAAGTACAACAATACAACAACATATGTGTTTTTGTTTGTGTAATAAAGTTGAGATTGTCAAAACAATGACGTAAGATATAAATGTCAAAAGCGTAAGAAAAAGAAGCATTTAAAATTTAAGAAATAAAATATCTTGCATCATGCCAACATACAAAAGTGAAGAAAAAGTAAATAAAACGATTTAATAAAAACACAATATTTTCTTGTGACTTTATTTTCCATTGTTATGGAGCACTTAGGCACACGAAAAAATGCGTCGCCATTACCAGGAACATATTTTTTTTGCACAGCTCACAAAAAGGCATATTTTTATAAAATTTTATAATTAATTTTGACCAATTAAAGAAAAAATATATAATGCAACTATGAAATGCAACATAATTGCAATATTAAACGAATTTGTTCCAAATATATTGAAAAAATTTTAAAAATATATTTGAAAATAACAGAAAAAACGACTGTAGCAAACATAAAACACCTTTTATCGTTGCTCAAATAAAATATACTGGGCTCTGAAGTTCGTTTTACTCACTTTTATTAATAACTAAAAGAGAATTTTAAAAATCCTAAAAGGAACAATACTTATTAGGTTATAAAATTATTTAAATAGCAGCAGTCTTACTTCAGTCTAGCTCATATATTTGATACCTTCGGCTTCAAGATTTGTTGAAAAAGAAAGGCAAAAAAACGTGTTTAACAATTTGGTACTATCTAGGACACGTCATGCTTTTACGATAGTTATAACATGGTTTCAGATACCAGGTAGCCAGTAACTATTATCGTGCGAGTATTTAGTTATTCGTGGGAGTTGCCGTGTTTCTCTTTTCTTCAACACTCCCCCCCCCGGTATGTCCTTCTGTGGACCTACCACATTATGTACGGGAATCACGGCAATTTTGGTGGCCGGTCTTTCATACACCCCGGCAGATGTTTTCACGAAAGCGCTGCGCACTTGTCCATCAGATCCCACTATAACGTCGATAACTTTGCCTTTGGGCCAGCAATTTCGGGGGTTGTTTGCATCTACGATGCATACCAGGTCTCCAATTTTGATAGGTTCAACATTTTTATACCATTTAGTTCGTCGAGTAATCGTAGGTAGGTATTATCGAATCCATCGTAACCAGAATGCGTCCGCTATTTGTTGTGCGGCCCTCCACCCGCGCCTTAAGGACAAACCATTCTCGTAGGGTGCGGCTAACGGTTTCATTCCGTTGGAACTTCCCAGCAGGAAATGGTTTGGTGTCAGCGACTCGCTCTCACCTTGTTCGATTGGTACATAGGTTAGGGGGCGTGAATTCACGATCGTCTCCGCCTCGGCAAACGCCGCGCGTAGTAGCTCGTCGGTGATTCTATATCTTGGCAGGATGGACGACAGAGAAAGCTTTACTGACCTGACTAGTCTCTCCCATGACCCACCCATGTGTGGGTATGATGGTGGGATAAACTTCCATGACATGTCGGAATTGGTGAAGGTTTTCAGCATCTCGTCTTGGTCCATTAGGTCAAAGGCTGTGCGCAGTTCACGCGCCGTCTCACGGAAGTTGGTACCGTTGTCGCTCCACCATTCTCTGGGAATACCTCTGCGGGCCATAAAACTTCTTACCACCATGATGTACGATTCAGTGGACAACGAATACGCCACTTCTAAATGTATGGCTCGCGTTGTCAGGCAGGTAAATAGTACCCCGTACCGCTTTTCCGAACTTCCTCGTACCGCAACGGAAATCGGCCCAAAGTAATCGACGCCTACGTATGTGAAGGGGCGGCAGAGCGACGCTAACCGGGATGGTGGTAATACAGCCATTTTCGGGGGGTTTGCCTTGGCATCGCGTATACGACACTGTTGGCATAATTTTCTTACTTGTTTCACCACAGTTCTCAACCTTGTGATCCAAAAATTCTGCCTAATTTCATTCACCACGGTCTCATGATTATTGTGCAGATATTTTACATGGTAAGATCCCACTAACAGGAAAGTAACATGATATTTCGGTGGTAGAATTATCGGGTCAGCGCGCCCACTTAGTTGCACCCTACCCCCCATTCGGATTAGCCCCTTATCATCTAAATATGGCGACAGTCGATACAACGGACTTGAAGGCGGTATGGAACGATTTCGTCGTAACATTACTATCTCGTCCCCAAACACTTCACTTTGGGCGCCTCCATAGATCATGAATTCAGCGGAAATTATATCCTCTTGGGTCTTCCCATCTACGACTGTATTGTGACGTATTTTGCTTTTTATTATTCGAGCTATTTGACATAGGGTGGACACTGCACCAACGAATCTTGTCCAGCGAGAAAATCGCTCGGGCTTTACAGGAAAGGTTGGCTGTGAAGACTCCTGGTAAACTCCTACATATTTCGGCCTTAATTCCTCCGTCGTGTCCTCATCGTTACACTCTTGCCATCTGTCATGTTGCCGCAGTAAGAACTCGGGCCCACGAAACCATCGACTTTCTTGAGAGAAGTGTGGTGTGCTTTTTGCCATTTAGTCGCGTCGTCAGCTACATTGTGCATTGTCGGGACCCACTTCCACTCGCCTATCTCGGTGACGCTCAAAATTTCACTCACTCTAAAGGCCACAAACTGGGAGTACTTACGATGGTCGGATCGTATCCAGGACAATACCGTCTTTGAGTCAGTCCAGAAAGTGCGCCGGACAATTGTCATCTTGAGAGAATCCATTAGGCTCTTCGCAAAACGAGCCCCCAGCGGAGCAGATTGGAGTTCCAGCCTAGGAATGGATAACATCTTCAGCGGCGTCACTCTAGTTTTGCTCCCAATGAGACTACACTTAATTTCGCCATTGAGATTGTATCGCATGTATGCTACGGCTGCAAACCCATCTTCGGAGGCGTCAACAAAGGTATGCAGTTCTAAATTGTTGATTTCGGTAGATGCCCCTGCGAAATAGTGCCTCGGAATGTGTAGACTTTCAATATCCGGCAGATGATGACACCAGCGTTTCCATTTGTGGAATTCAGCATCTTTTATGAATTCGTCCCATGAGCAACCACTGCGCCAAATTTCTTGTAGAAGTATCTTTGCATGGGTGACATAAAAACCTACAAGCCCCAGGGGTTCGAATATACTCATAACGGTGCTTAATACTTGCCGTTTAGTGGGTCTATGGTCGCCATTGAAATGCGCTGCGGCTTTAAATTTTTGTGATACTTTGAATGTGAAACAGTCTGCGGAGGCCATCCACCACATTCCCAAAACCTTTTCTGGTTCCATAGATTTGTCGACGTCTAGATCCAGGTCGGCTGCTTCTGCGTTGAGAGCTTGCAACACTCTTGAAGAATTCGATTTCCAATTTCGAAGCCGCCTCTAGCGTGTATGAAGCGAACATTTCTTGCCAGCTCTAGAGCATTTTCTTCAGTATTCATGCCATCAAGCATGTCGTCCACGTAGTGACTATCCACCACGGCTTCCACTGCTCTGAGGTGCATGTTTGCAAACTTTTGGGCGTTGAGATTTTTCACAAATTGGGCCGCACTAGGTGAACATGTAGCCCCAAACGTCATTACCGTTAGAGCGAACCTCGACGGCTCTTTGTTTCCGGTTTCGATCCATAAAAAGCGTTGGTAGTTCTGGTCTTCCGGATGTACTCTTACCTGATGATACATTTCTCTTATATCACCGGTGACGGCGAAGCGTTTTCGACGAAAGCGTATAAGCACATCCACCAGGGGGGTCGTCAGGTCTGGTCCTTTCATTAGCATTGAGTTTAGTGACATTCCCTTAACTTTAGCGGCTGCGTCCCACACTATTCGTATCTTTCCAGGCTTATTAGGGTTGACAACGGAAATATTGGCAGGTACCAACAGTCCTCTGAGCGAACGTCTGGTGGCAGGCGAATTGCGTAGCCCTTGTGTAGATACTCACTTATTTTTTCTTCCATTAGATTATATAACGCAGGTCTTAATTTTGAAGAGAGACACAAGGCTCGTTTGGTCGCCATCGGCAAGCTGTCAGGGGGCGTCACTCTGGGGTGTTTCCATAATAAGCGTGTTTCGTACTGACCTCCTATATCTCTGGTGTTATCTTGTAATTGTCTTAGGCTTTGGTGATCTTCTGCAGCTTCCATACGCTTGTCATCTTTGCTTACGTCCAAGTTGTCGAGTAGGACGTATCGCTTCACTGCCTCTAACAGTTCATGTCACTCGTTGGCGTTACCACAGGTATGGAATGCATTCACATTTATTCGTTCAGCCGTGAACTTGCATGGGCCTTCCACAGACCATCCCAGACGTGTTTTTTCAGCCACTGGCTCAAGGGTGGTGCGTTCCTTTGTTTTCAAGCCTGCACTCAGCCAGCTATTGTTCAAGCCAATTATGAGTTTGGGCTCAGCATCTACGTACGACGATATTGGAATGTCTTTCAGGTAGCTGTACTCTTGTTTTAGATGACGCACGTTTAGAGTTTGTTTTGGAAGATCCAAGTTTTTCACGGTATGTACGTTGTTCAAACCGAAACACTTCTTTAAGGCATCACCTGATATTTTCATGTTAAGCACTTGAGAGTCGTTTTCATAACGGTGGGTGTCAGCAGTCCATTTTATACATAGGGGGCTTGGGCTGCCTTTCAAATTCAAATCTTTCAGTAGACTGTCTTCCATCAGGGTGAGTGATGACCCGTCGTCAAGGAAAGCGTATGTTTTGACGTTCTTGTCATTTCCATATAAGACGACTGGAAGAATTCGAAATAGCACGGCATTCTCAGTTTTTCCGACGACATTGCAGACGCCGTGTGTTTTGGTTGAGCCCAAACCAGTTTGTTTGTGCAGTAGAGGGTGATGCAAGTATTGACAAGAGTCAACTCCGCACAATTGGTCGCTCTCGCATTCGGTTATAGAATGTGGCAGTAAGCACCTTCGACACAAATTATGAGCGCGCACCAATGCCCATCTCTCAGCCCTGCTTAGCGTAGTAAAGAGCTCACACGAAGATAATTCGGCGCAAGTGTTGCCGCATGCTATACATTTGTTATTAGTTGCTTGCTCAAAATGCTTGTTTAGGTTGCCGCGTTTAGTAGCTTTGCTACCGCGGTACTCCGGCATTAAAACGTTGTTCGCTCCCTGAGCTAACTGAAACAGCCAGGATCCAAAATTCTCTAAGGTATATGACGCTAACGAGAGTTTGTGCATGCCCCAAAAGGAAGAAATTAGCCCAGGCAGTTTCAATACGAGTTCTTGTTCTATTTCTGGATTATTTAAGTAGTTTAGTAGATTTGCTGATTTCATGGTGGCATTTATGTTTTGCACTTCGAGAGCGAAATCCACTAGTGACTCAAGTTTGTTTTCCTTTATCGGCGATAGTTCTGGCACCCGCTTAAGGAGAATGGTGAGAACAATTTCAGACCTACCGAATTTCATTCGTAGAGTCTCTATGATTTGCGGCACGCTAGAGGCATGAAATATTAAATTGCGCACTGATCTTAGGGCTTCGCCTTCTAAAGATTTCTTTAAGCGAATAAGATTTTCACTGTCGACAAACCCACAAATATCTGTGGTCTGTTGATGGGTTCCCTGAAAACTTCGGCAGGTCATTTGCGAAGCTCTGTCTAGCTGCGATTTGTTCGGGAGACAATTTTTTCACCAACCCCGAAGAATGTGGTATGCTTCGCGACAGTTCAGGCACAATTCCGGGCAGCCATTGCGATGCAGATTGCTCACGGCATACGTTACCTTTTAGCTCTAAATCATTAACTCTATTTACAATAGTATGCATCAGTCTTTCTATATGTGTAAATTTGCTTGTTTCTTCAGGTAAATCGTCTACGTTTGCACTCTTTGTCTTTTCGGTTTCAGGACTGGTTACCCCACATTCGTAGTGTGTGTTTTGACACGTTTCCGCTTCTCCACAGTCGCCAGAAGACTCCATCTGTTTCATCAGCTCCTTCTTTTTGTTGAGAAGTTTCTGTTTTTGCAGCAATAGTTGTTCCTCTTCTTCTAAAAGTTTTAGTTCATCCGACAATCCTTTAGATTTATAGGACGTTTTTATGGACGATAAAGCGCTGGCATGAGCCGCACCAATGGGTCCCTTAATCTTGCTGGTTGTATTATTCCGCGATAGGTGCATTGACATGTCGTTACCAACAGCATCTTGGGTGCCTAGAGTTTCAACGGTTGGAGGATTCATCAGATCAATGCACGAGTGACAACTCCAGTCTACTTGTGCAATGGTTTCAGTAACGCCCACACAGGAAAAGTGGAACCAACCATCACATATATCGCAGCAGACCATCTCGTCGGTGTCTTTATCCGAACAGAGCGTACAGCTTTGGCCGGACTCACCCTTATTCACGGACATCATTAAGTCAAGTTCGTAGCAATGAAGATTTTTAAAAGATGTTCAAATAAAATACACTGGGCTCTGAAGTTCGTTTAACTCACTTTTATTAATAACTAAAAGAGAATTTTAAAAATCCTAAAAGGAACAATACTTATTAGGTTATAAAATTATTTAAATAACAGCAGTCTTACTTCAGTCTAGCTCATATATTTGATACCTTCGGCTTCAAGATTTGTTGAAAAAGAAAGGCAAAAAAACGTGTTTAACAATTTGGTACTATCTAGGACACGTCATGCTTTTACGATAGTTACAACATGGTTTCAGATACCAGGTAGCCAGTAACTATTATCGTGCGAGTATTTAGTTATTCGTGGGAGTTGCCGTGTTTCTCTTTTCTTCAACAATCGTGTTTAACTAGTTTTTTATCTAAATTGTTATTATTAGTATTTTCTTTTAGTTCACTTTTTTCACAACAATAATTTATCAGCTCTGAACATAAATATAATTACGCCGTACTTTGACAGTTTAAACTCACAACAAAAAAAAATTCAATAGGAGCAAAAAATTGTTTACATTCCTTACGATGCCACCTGGTTTAGTACGCCCTGGGTTATTAGAAACTTTGCAGTGTTTGGTGAGATATACCCAAGGCAGATTTACCAGGTACTCTCAGTACCGCAGCTGTATATTGAAATTTGTTGAGCTACTGTCAAAAGTTTATCTACAAGCCACATAAAATGTTTTTTTCTTAAATCTTCCTTGTTAATGATGCTTCTTCTTCCTTGATTTTGACATTAGCTCTTCTTTTTCTACCAACAAAATACGTGTGGTTTTTGGTGTTGTTTCATTGTTGTACTAGTAAGAGTACCTGGTAAATCTGCCTTGGATATACCGTTTGATTTCAGTTGTTCCTAATGAATGTCTGTTATCATGAACTATTTAGTATGGCAGCACTAGTTTTTATTCCATTATGGCTGTCTCTCTAGTGGCTCTAGTGTCTCCTCTAACAGGAGTGGACCAAAATTCCAAATCAGAGGTACAATTTAAGTTAATCTAAACGCAATTATTGAATTGCATATTAGAGAACAAAAATTGTTAAATATGGAAAAGCAAGAGTGCATAAAAATGTGAGTATTTCACTGTGTTACAATTAACATAAAAATATTGATCAAAATTTATATCTCTTTCAGAGTCATGGTAGCTAAAAAAAATTTTATGACGAAAAAGAGTTCTTTGAATTCATCTTCAGCGATGTACCAATTGTGATGATTTTTCAGCCGACATGCTTGAGTATAGAATAGCAGTTTTAAAGGGTAACGTGAATCAAGCGTCCCAGAAAATCTATACGTGGTGGCTATGGTTCAGATGACTTCAATATTGATTAATTAATTTGCTTTATACTTACAAGTGCTTTGTTGATTGTGTGGTAAAGTACATATATCATATGCATTTGAAGTAAATATATATAATGGTGAAAAATGGCTCTAACAACAGTGGTAAATTCCAATGCTACAGCAACCACAGCAAATGCAACCACAACTACAGCAACCTCATCTAGGACAACCACAGCTACAGCAAGTGCAACCACCCACACCTACAGCAATCACAGCTTGTACAACCACAGCTGGTGCAATCACAGCAAATGCAACCACAGCTACAGCAACCACAGGTGATGCAACCACAGCTACTGCAGCCACAGCAAATGCAACCACAGCTGGTGGAATATCTTCAGCCTCAAGATGCCTAATATCCGCAATATATGCAGCAACCAGCATATACTCAGCTGCCTCAATATCTCCAACAACAGCCGCCATATACGTACCAGAACCAATATATTGTTTGCATGTGTGGTATAAAATTTATGAAATAAAATAAAAACACAGTATTTTAATTAAAATTTGTGATGAGTTCCTTTATTTTTTTCAATTCTTTGTTACCTTGAATAGCGATATGTGGTTCCGAAAAAGTTCACAAAGCAAGTGCTATAACTAGTAAAAATTGAAGATGGCGAAGACAATGTTTAACCTACCCGTTAGCGGTTTACTCGTTGGAATCCAAGAAAATACTCCAGCCAAACAATGTTGATAACAAAGGAATAATATTTGGATCCCAACAGAGAATTCCAATAAAATACATAGACGGAAAACTAATAAGTTAATAATATAAACAAAGATATGAAACGTAAAATTCAGCTTAAACATTGCCGGCCACCTTGCAGGAACATAGTTACATGCAAGACAGTGAATTTTAAGTATAAATAATAAAATAAATACTTAGCTATAATACAAGGTATATATATATATATATATATATATATATATATATATATATTTTTTTTTTTTTTTTTTTTTCATAATACAAAATGCGAATGGTTTTTACGACAGATCCATCAACTGAGTTTTGCGGCATGGTTTTCAGCAGATCCATAAACTGAATATGGTTTTACCACAGACCCATAAACTGAACCCGTGCGGGATGGTTTTGGTCAGATCCATGAACTGTGTTAAAAAACGATATTAAAACGGGGATTGGCCAGAAATGACCCACCCAAATATCGTGTGTTGAACCATCAGACAACCCGGACTCGTCGTTGATTGGCCTGTAAATACTTAGGCAACTATTTCTGGCACAAAAACCAGTGCCACCTGACCGGAGTGGTAAAATGTGGGATCCGCCAACTTGAAATCAGGAAATTGATTTCCAATTGTTGGCGATACGTCTTCGACGGGCGTTTTCACACCACCCATGGCAGAAACTTTAGCGGTTAATGAAATCCGCTTTAAAAGGTCATAAATCGATTCAATATTCACAGGACAATATGAATCTGCAACAGGAATCATTAACCGCTGCACCAAATGTTGGCAAATATAGCTGTGGCTGCAGCAAAGGTCAATGACTCCCCGCAATTGAATCTTTTTATTCCCCATGCGCAATTTCACCTGAAATGTTGGTGAGAACGCTATCACGTGACGAAGAGGCAGCATAGGCCCAGCCGACGTGCTTGGGAGCGGCCGTGAAGACGCAGGCACTGGCTTCGATTTGATGGTGGAGGATTTTTTGTCTTTCGCACCCGGAGAATGCAGCAGAGTGTTATGTTCACCCTGACATCTAATACACTTCCGAGTGCTAGGACAATATTTCCTTGTGTGGTGCTCAGACAAACAGCGCGAGCAGTAACCAAAGGTAAGGATATGCCGCAATTTTTTGTCATGGGCCAAGCGTTTGAAGCGAAGGCACCCTCGTAAGGGATGCGGTTTCTTGCAAAGTTTGCATTGCTTGGCCTCAATCTTTTCGACGACTTTCGGCGACGTCGACGAGTCGGAGTTGTCAATGGGCTGGCGTTTGCTGGCGACTTCGATGGTATTCGTCGAAGTGGCAGGACCATCCGCCTTAGGAATGACAGCAGAAACCCCTTCAGACAGCGGTGCCTCCAATGATGGGCCCGATACCTCCATCGCCTCTTCGTATTCCTACAGCAAATACAGCTTCCGAAAAAATGGGTAAAGCATCCATATTACTAGGAAAGAATGAAGTTTAGTAAATGCGATAAAATTAGGTGGTCAAAATGACCAGTTTTGTGATTGGTCGTCTAACAATCCCATTTTGTGTTCGAACGTCGACGACGCGAACATGATCATCAGTACCTGGATACGTTTTCACGACCCGACCTAACTTCCAGGCAGTGGGCGAAAGTTGCTCATGACGAATAGCAACTAAATCATTTACAGCTATATCACGCTCAGGAAATTTCCATTTATAACGTTTATGCAAATTCTGTAAATATTCTTCTTTCCATCGGCGACAGAAATCATGCGTAAGTGCCTTAACTTTGCGGTATCTATTTATCAAACCTATTGCTGACTCATATATTGAAGGTTCAGGGGGCGCCAATATTGGCCCGCCTATCAAAAAATGACCCGGAGTAAGAGCCACTGGCTCATTAGGACCATCAGACATAGGACATAGTGGGCGCGAATTTAGGCACGCCTCTATTCTCGCGAGCACAGTCGAAAGCTCCTCAAATGTGTACTTAACAGATTGAGCCTCCTTGCGAAAATGATGTTTAAAACTTTTGACAGTCGCCTCCCAGAGTCCCCCCATATGGGGCGCACCAGCTGGGATAAACCGCCATGAAAGACCCTGAACTCCAAATGTTGAACACATACGAGCCTGACTTTCCTTCAAAAAAGTGCGAAAATCTTTTTCAATCTCCCGAGAAGCACCTACGAAATTTGTGCCATTGTCAGAAAATACTGTTTGTGGACAACCTCGCCTAGCAATAAAACGATGAAAAGCAGCCAAGAAGGCATCCGAGGACAAATCCGTCGTAGCTTCTAAATGGACTGCTTTGGTGGAGAAGCAAACAAAGATACAGACATAGGCCTTTGTTATTCGACAAGATCGACCAGTAAAACTTCTCAGGTCAAAGGGACCTGCGAAATCCACGCCAGTAGTGGTAAAAGGACGATTTAAAGTAGTTCGCTCTGGAGGAAGTGCCGCCATGATCTGATTGCATGTGCGTTTCCTATCCAAAATGCAACGTTTGCAGCGGTTCACTACAGTGCGAACCAACACCTTGAGCCGTGGGACCCAATATTCAACGCGTATAATCCGCAGCATCAGCTGATTCCCGCCATGAATCGAAATCATATGTACAAACTCTGACAACAAAATCGTAAATCTACTTGAATATGGTAGAATAATTGGATGTTTTTCAGTGTAGGATAAAGAGGGAGATTTCACCAAGCGACCATTCAACCTCATTACTCCATTGCTGTCCAAAAAGGGATTAAGGGACTGTAACGAACTTTTTGCGGAAATCGATTTTTTCAACAAAAGACACTGATATTCCTCAGGATAATGAACTTTTTGAGCCAAAATCGCCAATCTCAACTTCACCTTCGATATTTCATCACTTGAAATCGTTGTCGACTCAAAAGTATACTTGCCCCTATGTGCAGAATGTGTCCGATAGTAAAAACGAAACAAATATGATATCACTCTGAGAGCACGATCAAGCTTAGAAAATCTATTCAACACATCTTCAAAATCTGAAAAGAATACTGCATGCGTCTTAATAGCTTTGGCCTCGACATCTGTGTCCATAGGCGAAAGATCCTTTATGGTCCAATTAGACTTTGCATTACGCAGCCACGTCGGTCCATGCCACCAGAGATCACTTCCTGCCAGATCCGAAGGTGAAACTCCTCTACTAGCTAAATCTGCTGGATTATCTTCCGACCTAACATGATACCAGTTGTGTTTTCCGACATTCTCCTGAATTCTGCACACTCTATTAGCAACAAACGTTGTCCAACTACTTGGCGTTTTCCTCAACCAACAAAGCACAATAGTAGAATCGGTCCAACAATACACCTGTTTGATTGAAATACCAATTTCGCTACTCACTGTTTTTAAAAGCTCAGAAGCCAAAACTGCTCCACAAAGTTCCAGCCGAGGCAAAGAAATAGATTTAATAGGAGCGACTTTCGTCTTACAAGAGAGTAAGTGTGCATAAATTTGGCCAAATGCTTCAATGCGAATATAAATTGCCCCCGCGTATGCTTTTTCCGAGGCGTCGGAAAAAACATGAATTTCTGCTATAGAATCTGGAGAATAATGTACCCATCGCGGTATCCGAATACTGTTTACATCCTTATAAAAATCAACGAATTTTCTCCATTCCCTTTCCGTTGACGAGAGCAAGAAATCATCCCAATCAATATTGTCGAGCCAAATCTTCTGCATAATCATCTTTGCGACAACAATTACCGGAGCTAGCCAACCTACAGGATCAAATAACTTTGCAATCGTAGACAAAACCTCTCTTTTTGTATACCTAGACCTTTCAATAATGGGCTCCATTTTGAAATAAAATGAATCCAGCTGAGCATTCCACTGAATACCCAGTGTCTTCGAACTACTAGACTCCACAAAGGTCAAAAGCTTTGAATCCACCAAGTAATCTGGCGGTAAATCATCAACAATTTTGATCTCATTTGATGTCCATTTCCTCAATTCAAATTTAGCTGAAGACAAAACAGTTATTAATTCGTCCCGGGCTCTCAAAGCAGATGAAATATCATGAGCCCCCGTCAATACGTCGTCAACGTACATATCCTTGCGTAAAATATCAGCAGCAAGGGGGTACTCAGTCTCCGAATCCTCTGCCAACTGTAACAATGTCCTTATGGCTAAGTAAGGAGCGCAGTTGACACCAAACGTTACTGTCTGTAACTCATACGTCATTACCTCTGCCACGGGAGAAGATCGAAAAAGTATACGCTGAAATGGCGTATGAGCGGTATCGAGACGAATTTGTCTGTACATCTGAGTGATATCGCAGTTAAATACATATCGAAAGAGCCTCCAACGCAAGATCAACAGAACTAGATCTGATTGTAAAGTGGGCCCCACATAGAGGCAATCATTTAGACTATTTCCATTAGAGGTTCTGTTCGATGCATTAAACACCACACGCAATTTTGTGGTCTTTCTGTCAGGCTTAATCACTGAGTGATGAGGAAGGTAACACGAAAGAGAAGGTTTAGCAAAATTATCCGATACAGGCTTCATATGACCTAAAGTTAAATATTCTTCAACCACATCATCATATAATTCCTTGACATCAGGTTTACGCAACAAAGAGGCTTCATTTCTCAAGAATTGTGCCATGACATTCTGTTTCGAAAAGCCTAAACTGATAGAATGAGGAAATTCCGGCTTAAAAGGTAGCGTCACTACATAACGACCGTCGGAGTCGCGCCGCGTCGTTTTCCTATAATTATCCTCACAAAATTTATCCATAGGTGAAACAATTTTCCTTTTAGGACTTTCTTCAAGTTCCCAGAAGCGAAGCGAATTGTCTTCCAGAGACGCTTCTATTGTGGTCGAATAAGTCTGAACGCGTGATTCTTGAACAGATCCTGTAACAATCCATCCGAATACGGTCCGTTGCGCCACCAAAGATCCGAAAATATCACGATTAATTTCGCCTAAAAGAATCTGTGGATACAAATCAGCGCCTAAAAGTACATCAACAGGCCGAGTTTGGTAAAAACGAGGGTCTGCTAGCTGTAAATTCGAAAAACTATTACGATAACTAGAGCCTACAATGAACGAAGGCAGATGGCCTGATATATTAGGTAGTACCAGAGCCATGGTTTCCAATAGGATAGATGAATCTAAGGGAGAACCAATTTTCAAACTACAAACTTTTCTAGTAGTGGCAGAAAGAGTTTGGTTAATTCCTGAAACTTTGACATTCGTAGAATGTGCAAATAGTTTCAAGCGATTCTGTAAATGCTCAGAGATGAAAGATGACTCTGAAGCTGGGACAATCAAGGCTCGAGCTGGGTAAGTCATACCATTGTGAACAATATTCACCATAGCTGTTCCCAGAAGCACTTTTCGGTTCTGAGAGACATGAAATACCTGTCGAGTAGGATTACTGCTCGAAGATATGCCACTCGATGTAGAAGGCAGGGAGTAATCTACTTGAGCATTCTGGGCCAAATTGCCAGACGTGGTAGCAAAATTATCCCTAGGCGCAACTTCCGAGGTAGCATTATCTCGATGTAGTAAAGTATGATGCCTTTTATTGCAAATACTGCAACTAAAAGCACTTTTGCTACTCTTTACTTCATGTTCACGTGATAAGCAATTCACACAACAATGACATTTTTTCACCGTTGAAAATCTTTCCGAAATTTAAGAATTTTTGAATCGCTTACATCCCCTCAAGAGGTGTCCTGAATTCCGACATAAAACACAAGACGTGTGACCCTGTGAATTCCTTTCAGATTGCTGCGAACCTTTAAGATCATGAACACACTCCAAAGTCTGAATCCTTTCCGTCAGAAATTCATCGAAACTTTTCCACGAGGACAAAACCGATTTATTACGAACACTTTGTTCCCATAAACTAACGGTAGAAGTGGGTAAACGTTGAATCGAAAGGAAAATTAAAATAGGATCCCAATTGTCTTTTTAAAACTTTGTAAATAGAAAGCGATGTGAGACAATTATTAATACCGCGCTGCAAATTTTTTAAACCGGCACTAGATCCCTTATCAACGGAGGGAAGGTTAAATAATAATTTCAATTGGTTATTAACCAACATACGAAGATTTTCATATGTCTCTTTAAGGTTTCGCCAAGCAACATCAAACCCCTCGTTACTTAACGGGCACTTAGACACGATTTCATTCGCTTCACCGGCGGTTTTACGTATTAAATAGCAAAGACGTTCTATATTACTAAGACGCGAACTAGTTATATATATAGCTGTAAATAAATCTCTAAATTCAGGCCATGCTATATAATCTCCTTCAAATGTTTTTACATCACAAGGAGGTAGTGTTAAATTATGTTCTGAGTTGCCCAAGTGTGAGTTTTTAACAGAAGATTCATTTACTTTTGGCGTGTTAACCTCTAAATATTGAGACTTTTCATTAATCAAGGCTAAACAATTAAGGTAAGCCATATAAGTACTCTGATATTTAGAAACAGCCACATTTACATCTTCAGAGTTCACTTTTGTATTATCGTCAACATAGTCGACCCACCCTTCATATGCATCCTTAACTTTTTCCCATAAATTCTTTAATTCGTCGCGTTGAATTTGCAGAGTAAAAACCGTATGGAAATCCTCATGACAATCATTAAAATTTGCTGCGAATTTAATGAGGGAATCCGATACGCGCGTAAATTTATTTAAATATTTATTCGCCATGATTTATTTTTGAATATATAAATTAGTCGCAAATTTATGGGAGAAAATTAATGCACACACGATATAATAGTCAAAGTGACCAACGGTAGGGTGTATACCAAATAAAGTAAAAAGAACAAGATGAACAAATAAACAACTTTGTAATTACAAATTAAGCAAAAAGAAACTCACACTTGTTGTTGCACTCCGTTATAATAATATATAAATTATAATAAATATTATTTAATTTAATTGAAATAATTTAACACTCAGTAATTTAAGATAGAAAGTGCAAATATTTTATAAAAAAAATTATTTTTATTTGCAATTCCGTCCGTCCACGTAAATAAAACCACAGAAGATTTGTTTCGTATCGACCGAAAATTAATTAAAACAAACGTCAAAAATAGTGGTTAATTATCTCTACTAATGAGGGATGAAACGCGATCAATCACAAAAACAATTTATGTTTATAAATATATATGTATATACATGTATATAATATGTATGTGTGTATTTTATTTCTTATTACCTTACACACTTTTTCTTTTTTCACTTTAACACAATTAAAATAAGAACTTATTTTACGCACCTTTAATTTAAATGTTCGATATTTTCCAAATAAACGAAGAATATTTTGGTGGTTTTTATGAATTCTCAACGATGAAATTCCTTGATGCAAGTGAGAAAAAGAAAATACGATGAGTTAATTTCTTACAAAAATTTCCAAGAAATCCGGCTCGAAGGACCAAATGTTTGCATGTGTGGTATAAAATATATGAAATAAAATAAAAACACAGTATTTTAATTAAAATTTGTGATGAGTTCCTTTATTTTTTTCAATTCTTTGTTACCTTGAATAGCGATATGTGGTTCCGAAAAAGTTCACAAAGCAAGTGCTATAACTAGTAAAAATTGAAGATGGCGAAGACAATGTTTAACCTACCCGTTAGCGGTTTACTCGTTGGAATCCAAGAAAATATTCCAGCCAAACAATGTTGATAACAAAGGAATAATATTTGGATCTCAACAGAGAATTCCAATAAAATACATAGACGGAAAACTAATAAGTTAATAATATAAACAAAGATATCAAACGTAAAATTCAGCTTAAACAATATTCAGCAGACTTCATATATTAGCAGGCGCAATATTTTCCGCAGCCGCAATATCTTCAGCAGCCACAAGAGTGAACGTAGAAGCTGTCCCAAACACCGCAAGAAATTCGAAATTAATGTAAAAATAATCAAAAGCCCTTTTAAGGGCTACAATATATTTAAAAATAAGAGATCAAGTTAAAAACACCCTGAAACAAAAACTATCACAATATAAAATTTTTTAATAAAAGAATTTTATAATTATTTGTAGACACAAAATCGGCTACATTTTATTTAAATTAATTTTGTAGCCCTGAAAAGGGCTGTTTGTTTTCTTTTTGGTTTTCTTGATAAAATAAACATTCATTGGCATTTACTGCACTGCGAGCATGATTAGCCAATTCACCAGGCAACAGTAGGAGAACATCAAATTTAATTTCACTACTGATAATTGTTGAGATAAACGTGATGCTTCGGCAGCAATGCTCTCAAAAATATTATTAATATAACTATTCATGATATTCATGACCTTTTATGAGATGCCAGTATCTGGATGTAACAAGTTCAAAACTTTTAGTTTAGTTTATTTATTTATTCAGTCTATGGACAAGAAAATCCTTACAGACTAAGACAGTATATATAAATAGATAAATTATTAGATTATAATTTAATACAACAAAAACATAAATACTAACATAAATAAAATAATAACACAAATAATCACAGACAAATTTTGTTTTTTTTTAAATAGCAAAAAAAAACTATTAGTTATAAAATACTATACAGTAGGAGTTTGAGCTCTGATTTCGAGGCACTGAATTCAATAAGAGGTCTTGAACCCTTTTGCAAATTAAGATTAAGTTCATTAAGACGACAAAAAGCGCGAGTTAAAGTACCATTGGACGTATAATTAGTACGATGGAATGGCACGTCAAATAGTTTAGCCCATCTGAGATTCCTAGTAGAAACATGAAAGGAGACAGAAAAAAGCAATTCAGGGCAATGAATAGAACCACTGATGATATCATGAACAAATAGGGCTGATTGAACAATTCTACGTGATTCTAACGTACGCAAACCAATAAACAAGCATTTAGACTCATAGGGAACTGATTGCAAAAAAGGTAAAGGGCGCGTTGCATATTTAACAAAAATATGTTGTAGTCTCTCAATTCGAGAAATATGATTAGCGGAGTAAGGAGACCAAATACAGAAGCATATTCAACCTTAGACCTCACATAACAAGTGAAAATATGCTTAAGTGTATATGGATTGGAAAACTCCGCGCAGTTTCTTTTCAAGAAACCCAGCATTTTATAAGCTTTAGGGAGTGTATACTCTATGTGAGCAGAAAACGACAAAGAATTATCAAACATCACACCTAAATCAAGTTTAGAATTCGACGTATTTAAGTTAATACCATTAACACTAAACATTGCCACATAAGGAGCCAAGGACCTGTGAAAGGAAACATGCAAGCATTTACCAATGTTCAAACTCAAACTGTTCTGCCGACACCAGTCACTAAGATTATTAAGATCGGTTTGCATGATATAGACATCATTCACTGACTCAATTTTCATGAAGAATTTAAGATCATCAGCATATAAAAGATATCTCGATTTTAGGAAGCAGCTACCAATGTCATTAATGAACAAGGTGAATAGTAGGGGACCCAGTATGCTACCTTGAGGCACGCCTGATGTTTGCAAGTAGGTGTCAGATAAGTAACCCTCAATACCAACAGAGCAGACTCTGTCGGATAAATACGACTTGATCCATGCCAAAAAGTTGGAATGGAAGCCCATTGAGCACAACTTAGATAATAATATTGAGTGTGAAACTTTGTCAAACGCTTTAGAAAAGTCAGTATAGATCGTCTCAACCTGAGCGCCAAGCTCTAATGCATCCAGGCAGTATTCACTAAAAATAGCCAAATTTGTAACTGTAGATCTACCAGCATAAAAACCATGATGATAAGGAGATATAAAAGACCTAGTTCGGAAAAACAATATTTTATGTATAATGTGTTCAAAAATTTTAGAAACACATGATAGCTTTGAGATTGGCCTGTAGCAAGATACATCGTCTCTCCTACCATCTTTGAAAATAGGAGAAACAGTAGCAAACTTCCATCTGTTAATAAATACGCCCTCACTTAGAGACAAGTTGAAAATCTTTGTCAGAGCAGGAACAAACGATTTTGAAGATCTCTTTAAGAGATATGTACATAAACCATCACTATCGGATTTAAAACAAACTTTAGCTTGACAAATTGCTTTGGATACGTCATCCTCCGACAAGGCTAAGAATCCCAGATTTAAACTATCCGAACCATCGAACGCGGAAACATTGCCAGTAGAGTCTACAAAGTTAGACTTAAAATAGGATGCAAATAAGTTCACAGTCTCATCATACGATTTAGAGATTGTCCCACCAAGACGAACTGTGGAAGGAACATCTGATGACTGTCTCTTAGACTTCACAAAAGACCAAAAAACCTTAGGGTTGCTATTAATTTCTTGTTCCTTAGACAATATGAACTGCTTGTATAAAAATTTGTTTAAAAAATTAAATTCTCTACGATATTGATTAAACTTCGCTTCTGAGTCAGAATCACCACTGTCAAGAAACTTTTTATGAAATGTGTTACGTAGATTCTTTAGCTTTTTCAGACCCTTAGTGTACCATGGAAGTTTATAAGGTTTCAACTTTTTAACAGGAATATTGCTACGACAAATCTCAATCACTCTATTTAGGAATAGTTCATAACATTCATCAGCAGTCAACCCAACGAAAAGATTTATCCAATTTATAGACTCGAATATGGAATTCAGCACTTCGAAATTACATAAATTAAAATTAAAATCGTTAAGAATAGAGCTTTGAGCAATTTTGAAAAATGTTAGATTTGAAATTTCAATAATCAGAGGTTGATGATGAACATTTGGCGGAGATATCCACAGTAAAGGAACATAAATTTCATAGTTAAGAAATTCTGGAATAAATATAAGATCCAGAAAGCAGATTAAGTGACAATAAACTGTCAATAAAGTTAATTTCGTAACTGTGATTGACTTTACGAGGTGATAGAAACGAGCTGTCAGAAAATTTTGACCATAGAATATGTTTTAAATTAAAATCACCTAGAACACACAGATTATCCTTCACTGTGAGATCCTCACCAAATAATAATATATTAGAAATATGTGCATCATAAAGATAGTCCGAGCTATTAGGCGGAATATACGAGGCACATAACACCAAAGAGCTGCTAACATTGGATATTAAAACTATCAGCTGGACAAGCAGGCCATCATGATCATTTATAGTATTAATTGCCGACTTGAAACACTTTTTTACCGCAATTAAAACACCTCCACCTAATGTCATACCAGTGGTCAACGGATCTCTATCTTTACGGTAAACATTAAAAAGATTGAGATCAAAAAATTCCGCATCAGCAAGATCGCTGTTCAGCCAAGTTTCAACGAGTACTATAACATCACATTCATATTGACAGGAGAAATCGTATACAGTTTTCGACTTAGTCCTCATTCCCGAAAGGTTTTGGAAGTAGACCTTAAAACAATTTACATTAGTAGCTAGTGTTCCTGCGGAAGAGGTGTTTCCTTTCGAAAATGTACAAAAGGCCGCAATTTGATACTAGCTGGCCAAACATCGGGCTTTAAAATGACATTATAGGGGCTACTAGGGACACCAATCTTGAAGTTTACACGATTTAACGTAGATACATCAGCATAATTTTTTATCAACTTAAAAAAGGATATATGAGATCTATTAATTTTAGCAGTTTTCTCCACGTAACTCAAAATTTGATCAACAGTAACCGTTGGCTTAAAGAGGAAACGTGGATTCATTTCTTACGAGATACAAAATCTAAATCGTTAGACAAATTTGCGCCATAAATAACACTAGAGAACAGTTTTTTGACCAAACGCATTTGACACCTAATCTATATGTAAAAATTGTCCGCTGAATCCAAATATGAAGTCAGAATGGTCAAAAGTAGAACAGTTTTCGAGATATTGCAAAATAACCGTTTTTTGTGTTTTTAAAAAAGATGAAGGCACTTAAAATAAAATATTTTCAAAAATTTCCGTCGGTTCGGACATTTCTTTCTTTCCGATGAAAGACAATAAAATTACTAAAATAACCATTGGTTGTTTGTTAAGATCGGTCATGAAATGACAGAGTAATGGTGGAAAAAACTTCAGATTCCATGAAAAATTTTTTAATTTTTAGCAATTTCGCCCTTTTCAATCAATCTTTTTTAAACCGAACAATTAAAAATTTGTATGTATTTTTACATAGCGTATTAGTATATTTTAGTGGGAATATTTTGCGTCCAACATGATCCAGATTGGTGCAGAAGTGACAAAGCTACAGAAGATTAAGTGAATTTAGCCACTTTTCGCTATTTTTAAATCAAGTGCCCAAAGGAAAAATAAACATTTTAAATATTAAAAAATTTTAATTTTGCGAAAAAAAAAATTAAGAAAGCGTGAAATTTGTTAACAAGAACGAAATGCGTAAGGCAAAACGGGCATTTATTTGCAAGAACAATCCAAACAAGTTTTGCTATGCTTGTGGAGGATTCAAAATTTGATTCGATTTTGTCTGAAGATGAGTTAAAGGCATGGAGATCATTTGGTTGTATCAGGCTTTTTGGGCAATTTCAGGAATCCAAACTATGAAGACATCATTCGTGATTTGCTAAAAAACTATGAGAAAATTGGTAAGGTTTTTAAATCGTTTTTTCATTGAAGAATTTTACTTAACACTCATTTTTATATCTTACTTAAAAATGAGTTAATATGTCTTTAAAAATACACATTCTGCATTCGCACTTAAATTTCTTCCCAAATAACCTCGGCGATGAAAGTGACGAACATGGTGAGCGTTTTCACCAAGAAATGGAACGTCGGTACCAAGGGGTAAATGATGAGGTGATGCTGGGCGACTATTGTTGGTTCCTTGTGCGAGAGGCAGAAAATAATTACAATAGGCAAAGCAATTCAACAGTTCTAAGTAATTTTTAATATATATTATTAATAATGCAATTTATACCTACATGCATTTTTTTAATTTTATAAAAATCTAAAAATGGGATAATTTAATTAATCTTCTATAATTCTGTGATTTTTGCACCGATCTGATTCTTATTGGACCCGTAATATTTGTATTGAAATAAATTAATCTCGTAAGTGATGAAACTAAAGAAAAAGTTATTGTTTGGTTTAAAAAAAAGAAGTTGAAAACAGCAAAATTTCAAAAAATCATTAAAATTTTCGTGAAGTTCAAGCTTTGGTCAACTGTAAAACTCTAAATTCTTAACCAATTTTTGCAAGCGTCCCGTGATTGTTTTGATAATTTTATTGTCTTTCAACGGCAAAAAAGACTTTCAAAATCCGCCAAGCTGTTTTGAAAGTACGTTCACTATAGTGACATAACCTTTTTAGAAAACGCAAAAAACGGTTATTACGCAATATCTCGAAAACTGTTTTACTTTTGACCATTTTGATTTCATATTCGGATTCAGTGAGCAATTTTACATACAGATCAAGTGTCAGATGCATTTGGTCACGACTTTGTTGAAATTTTGTGAAGTAGTGTAACAGGACCTCTATTCTTGTTACGCATAGAAGCTCTGGCTTGTACAATTTTTTGTTTTGCAGCATTACGATAACGGGACGAGTGAAACGGTGAGGAAGAAAGAGAAGGCTGATTACCAACATTGTTTGATGAATGACTAGCAATAGCCGTTTCAACATTGGCGACAGAGGATCTTGAACAGGGTTGTTAGACGACAGAAAATCAACTTGAGCGACATCGCACAATTCAGGCAACACTAAACTATTCTTTACTACCCCAGAGTACGATTGTTTATAAGATTTGGCAGCCGTTTCATCAACAGCTTTTTTAATTTCATTGAGTATACTTTTATTCTCAGATATTGCGTTCGATAGGACATTATTATTGTAGTTTTGGTGTACATTTAACGCGCCATGCAGTTTCTTTATCACTATTAAATTTATATTGCAAGACCTTTGGGCTTCATCCAACTTTTTTAGCCTATCACAATATCTACTTTCAATTGCTTCCAGCAATTTTTTAATTTAAAATTCGCTTCGTTTCAATGTGGCAATGAATTCGCCTTTGTAATCTGCTAAATTGCTTTTATTGTGCCTGACACTTTCCTGAATATCTCCGATTGCCAAGTCAACATTATGAATATACTGAATACATCGCATAAAAAACGAATAAAACTACTGGATTCAAGCATACCACGTGAATAGTTATCAACACCGGAACACTTCTTCGCACAGTGATATACCTTCTTGCAGACTCCTTCACACTTCAAACCACTTTCACCACGTATCGCTGTTTTGCAATGGTGACATTCGGCCATAGTTGCACTCAAGGCGAATTCACTACTAGGTGGCCTTAACATACCAACCTAAATTACGACGCAAAGCGTTGTATGGCTGTCAAAATTTCTCATGCCCATACAAAATGTATGAGACCAACCGAAATAACGCGGCGCCAAGGCTTTGCAATTGGAAAATCCAATTTTGACAGCGCGTAAAGAAGTGAAGTTTGTTGCAGAAGCACTCTTGTTTACTTTGTTGAAGTGTTAAGTGATGTAACTTTAGCTACTTTTAGGTCAATTTAGCGTGTTCATCTCTATTTCTTATTTCTAATTAGAGTTTTTATCAATCAAAGTGAGTAAGCATTACTGATTATGGGGCAACGTTAACGCTCTAATTTAGGTTACTCATTTCAGCGTAAAAGCTAAGCGCTAAATTACGTTGCGCTTTGCGTCGTAATTTAGGTTGGACTGTAATTCAGAAAATGTCGATCAGCTGATACCAAGGCAAAACTCACGGGCAGTCAAACTCTTCAGTATCGCCATCACAATCGCCATTTTTCTTATTTCTTTCTATTTGACAGTTCGTGATATTTTTCTGCAGGGTTGCATATCGAGTTCACCTAGTAGTGAATTCGCCTTGGTTGCACTTGAAACATTTAGAGATTGATGAAACCAATATGTTTGCTGGGAAGAGTAGAAAATGAAATATGCGAAACAGTAACTGCTGTACTATTATATATATGTAATTGTGATTGTTTGTGCACACAGAGAAGCAGTAAATATTTATCACAAATATGTATAGCTATTTATTTCAATTTGGTCCACAATAAGAACTTTTGTTGAATTGCGTTATTAATTAATATGAAAGAATTAATTTGCAGTAAAACATTTAGCAATTACTTTGATTATAAGACAAGCGTGCGACCGACCTCGGCAACGATTTGTGATGCAGATGGGAAACTTTCCTTGTGTTAAAGTCGTTTTCCATTTTACAAACACCCTAAAACATAACATTTCAAAATATAAAATTCGTTTATTATTTGTAGACACAAAATCGGAAACCTCTTTATTAAATTAATTTTGTAGCACTGAAAAGGGCTGTTTGTGTTTTCCTTTTTCTAAAATAAACATTCATTGGCATTTAGTTCACTTGACAGCATGCTTAGCCAATTCACCAGGCAACACTGTGCGAATAGCAAATTGAACTCCACAACTGATAATTGTTGAACGCTTGTAGTGAGATAAACGTGATGCTTCGACAGCAATGTCCCCAAAAATATCATTAATAAAATTATTCATGATTTTTTATGAGATGCCAGTATCCGGATGTACTTGTTTCAAAACTTTGTGAATGTAGATGGCATAACTTTCCTTGCGCTTAAGTCGTTTTCCATTTTACAAACACCCTAAAACATTTCACAATATGAAATTCGTTCATTATTTGTAGACCCAAAATCTTCTACCTCTTTGTAAATCATTTTGTAGCCCTGAAAAGGGCTGATTGTTTTCTCTGATTATTTGTTAAAATTAACATTCATTGGAATTTACCACTGTTGTTAGAGCCATTTTTCACAATTATATATTCACTTCAGATGCATATGATATATGTACTTTACCACACAATCAACAAAGCACTTGTAAGTATCAGCAAATTAATTAATCAAAATTGAAGTCATCTGAATCATAGCCACCACGTATAGATTTTCTGGGACGCTTGATTCACGTTACCCTTTAACACTGCTATTCTCCACTCAACCATGTCGGTTGAGAAATAATCACAATTGGCACATCGCTGAAGATGACTTCAAAGAACTCTTTTTCATCATAAACTACCTTGCACCTTGACTCTGAAAGAGATAAAAATTTTTATATAAACTGCAACAGTGAAATACTTACATTTTTATGCTCTCTTTCAGTTCAATAAATGCGTTTAGATTAACTTAAATTGTACCTCTGATTTAGAATTTTGGTTCACTCCTGTTAGAGGAGTCACTAGAGCCACTAGAGAGGCAGCCATACTAAATAGTTTAAGATAACAGAGATTCATTAGGAACAACTGAAATGAAAGGGTATATCTCACCAAACACTGCAAAGTTTCTAAAAACATAAATTATACACTGTATTATTACATTTTATGTTAACATAAGTGGCGCTTTTAAAACTAATGCAAATCTTGCTGCACTTATAACTTTTTTCACAAAGCACTTCCGAATATGGTCGTTATTGATATCGACGCGTAATTTAGCTCCCTTTCGCATGAGGGTAGCCTCATATGTATAACCGACACAGTTTTTGTGTCATTAGCATGAAACTAATATAAAATTTTATTCGTTTTTTTACACTAATGCAAATTTTGTTGCACTTATAATTTTTTTCACAAAGCACTCCCGAATATGGCAATTATTGATAACGACGCGTAATTTATAATAAGGGTAGCGCCATATGTATCAGAGAAAAGAAATTGCATATTCACTTATATTGCCCATTCATATGTTCATTGATTTTGCCGTTCATTTAACTGCCCAAAAACATCAATGCACATGCTTGTATTTGTATTTAACTCTCCATTTGCTTTGACTGTTTCTTTTCGCACTACTTTTGTTATGCCCAGGGCGTACTTAACCAGGTGGCAGCGTTAAGAATGTAAACCATTTTTTGCTCTTATTGGATTTTTGTTTGTTGTGAGTTTGCACTGTCAAAGATTGCTTAACCCTTATGTGCGCACCAAGGCAACCGGGTGAATTTGACGTTTTCAATCAAAGTTTTGTCATTTAAATTGATAACTTGCGTATTTTAAACTTTTTGATAACTACTAACTTTCAAAGTATTGAGTTATTGTGCAGACGCGAGTCAAATTTTTGTTGTTGTAATTTGCCTGGGAGACCATTTTATTTTAAACAGCCTTTACTGCGCACCAACTTACCCAGGTACCTGTCCGGGTTTTATATGAGAAAGCGGCTATTGCAAGTATATTATTTGAAACTGTTGGTAGCTTTGCATGAATAAATAAAAATCTGCATAAGTTAAAATCAAAAACAGATGTAACATTTTAGTGTAAATCTATCGAACAGTTTGAACATATTGGTCGACTAATAGAGTGTAGACTGCAGATTGGCTTGGAACAGCCAGTTCAGTATGGAAGATGTTGCAGTTTCAAAGTTTGGTATATAAAAAATTTTTATAGTATTTTTTTGACACAAACCTTTTAAGATCTTTTAAGAATTTTCGACGACGATCTCTAGATTGATGTGTTAAATTCCATATATATAATATAGGATGCTAGAGCTGCTATATCAATAGCATTAAAAAAGTGAAAATGGCCATCGGCTTGTTCTACTCCCTCTTTTGTTTTCATATAATACATTATAATTTTCGGTTTTGCACAAGTATTGGGTTCAACATTAGGTTCGGCGTGCATAGTACATAGATAACATAATAACTGCCTTTTTCCTTTTTGGCACATGGGAACATAAAGTCGTTTCTTTACTAAAAGCAAAATTTGTAGTATATAGCGATCTGAAATATATTTCAAACAATTATAAAAAATTTATAACCAGAGTTTTCAGAGTTCAGTTTTAAATTTTTAGAATAATGAATTTTACTAATAATGTGTTGTTTTTTTTGCTGCAGACAGAAGGGTTAATTCTATTTATGTTCAGATCTTTCCTTTTCTTATGCTTTTCACAACAGGCATGGAAAATGACTATTTGATTTTGTACCAACTAAATAAGCAAAGTATACTTTTCACATCATGGCGGTACCATTTTTTTATATATGACAAAAAAAATTATTTTTGCAAATTCCCAAGTATATAACAAAATATTTTAGATCCATAAATTTAAAAAAATATGTTATAATATACAAATTTTGTTATTATAGAAACAGTTAAATATATTCATTGCAAATTCACACTCATAGAAATAAAGAATACATAGACAAGAAAAGTCCCACTCAGTTCAAAGGAGATGGATGTTCGAAGACAAGTCTAGATAATCAAATGGTGGTTGATCAGTTCTGATATTAACACAAAACTCGAAAGTAATTAGCCCCCATGCTTAGAAAGTAACTAAAAACAAAAACACACTTTACAAATTGCTTGGATCTAGGTAAGATGACATTGAAAAACATTTTAGTTGCGAACAAGCATCATACAAATCGAAAATTAGTTATACTTTATCAGTTACATTGATCGAGTAGAGGAGTAAAACAAAGACTCCATACTTTCAATAATACTGCCTCGAATATTGTCATACAGTAAATTAATTATTAATAAATCATAAAAATATTTTACTTTTATTAACTAATTATTTAAAAAATGACTGTATACATTTTAAAAATAAGCTTACAAGAAACGTAAAATAATTTTTAAATTGTAGCAAGTAATTCGCGGTAGTACCACGGTACCACCAAGGACGGATATGTACCATAAAAAGTACAATTGTAACATCAGGTTGATACAGTTCTCGTATTCTTTTTCACAATAAAATTTGTGTAAATAGGAACTGTTATCAAATTCAACTAAGCCACCTAATAAGTGGTGACAAACACAATACACATGAGCACTGATGATGAAAGGGTTGCGTCTTTCGAAAACAGCTGTTCTGCTCTGCTGTGTAAGTTGGATAACAAAAACTGATGTTGACTTTCCTTTGTGCCTTGGAATATATATCATGTCTTTCTGAGATTTAAATTAAAATTTCGAACAATTAGCCTATGAATCTTAATTCAATTTAATATAGCAATATAAATGTTCGTTAAAATTCTTACTACATACAAATTTAAGCTATGGCTTGAGCTACCAATAATAAAATATTGGAAAAACGTTCACATGTACTTAAGTATAAAATTCAAACCAAAAAAGTTTGACTTAGGTATGATGGAACAAAAAATTCAGAAAAATGGGACATGAAGAAAAATAATCAAACGGTAACACGGGTATTATAACAATAACATGTTAACATCAGGTTGATACAGTTCTCGTATTCTTTTTCACAATAAAATTTGTGTAAATAGGAACTGTTATCAAATTCAACTAAGCCACCTACTAAGTGGTGACAAACACAATACACATGAGCACTGATGATGAAAGGGTTGCGTCTTTCGAAAACAGCTGTTCTGCTCTGCTGTGTAAGTTGAATAAAACTGATGTTGACTTTCCTTTGTGCCTTGGAATATTTATCATGTCTTTCTGAGATTTAAATTAAAATTTCGAACAATTAGCCTATGAATCTTAATTCAATTTAATTGTAGCATGTTTTCCATTTGTGTTTCACTCATGTTTTGACATTCAAAACTTTATTAGAGTAGAATTATCCACGAAATTATTCTGACGGATTTCACATTCTTCAACAGGTTTGGCCGTTGAAGTAAGCTCCTTCCAGGTAAACAACGATGTACGATTCTTATCTAAGGCAACCGATCTAAGAATTATAATATATAGGGTAGTATCATACATATGTACACAACACTTACTATACATGCTAAAGTACATATGCATGCATTTTAATTACCTTTTACGCATAGTAAAATAACTACCAGTTGTATGTCCTACTCTAACTACCTGTAATTAAAAAATTATAGTACTTACTCTGCGCTACTTACGTCCATTGCATCACTATCGACCACAACCCACTGCTTTACAAATGGTTCTGCACAAGGCAGAAGTAACCTTTTACCTCCAGATTTTATAATGCTGCTGGTAAGGAAGTGGTCCGCACAAAGTAAAGATGTGGAGGCTAAATTTTTTCCACAAATTTCACTCCACTTTAATCGCCTACCAGCATCTTTGGGAATTTTAAAAAGGCACCCTTCTCCTTTTACAAACTTTTTTTTGCATACAGCACAAGACCGCATGTTTCATAAATTTTCACAATTTTTAATTTTCCAATAGATATTTTTATGCAAAAACTTTTACACAAACACTTTTATTCTTCTAATCACAAAACAAAAATCACAAAATACGCAACAAAAATTTTCTTCAAGGAAAGAAGAAGACTAGTAAATATACTTTGACAGTCGTGGCTGATCAGAGCAAAGTAGCAAAAAATTCTTAAAACAGCTGTCGAGGCTACCTGTTATGAATTTACCTTGGAACAGATGCTTTACCAGGGCTCACTGATACAGGTAGGAGCAGTTCTACAAATATAAAAACTAACATGTATTTTCTTTTTGTGAAATCTAATTCAAATGTCACAATTACATGTGTAGAACAGAACAAAACGAAAAACTACAAAAACAAATATATGTACATGTTTGTTTTTACATTTGCCCTTAAGTTTTGTATGTATGTAAATTTGTAAAAAAAATTTTACTTTGTACTAGAACTTCCCCCAACTACACATTATCAGCTGGGCTATCGCTCCTACCTGTATGAGTGTGCCCTGTGCTTTAACAATTTTCAAGTTGTTGAATGTAAACAAACACATGGTAGTATGAAAAACTTAAATTGAATTTAAATGTACAATGTGGGTATAATTTTGAAGTGAAAAACAAAATTTTGCATTTAAATACACTTTAAGTTTAAATTTTCTTTTTTTTTAGGAGTAGGACCAGCGCTCAGGGGATGACCCCTATATATGCAATGCATTGCGCCAGAACTGAAAACGAGGGGATAGTATTGAGGGTACAGATTAGGAAAAATGAGAAGATAGATTTTTTTTTTTGTAGCTATTTCAACCTTTTACTTCGCCGGCTAATTTTTGCTACAGGGTCGACGAAGGTGGGTGCTGTTACTCTGCTTTTAGTACATGATAGTGTCAGTCGCTGCCAATTATGTTCAGTGACCAGTGACTATGCCTTTATCATTGAAACAGGCTGGACACAACTAACACAACCATGAACTAATGCTGATCAGAAGAATTCAACACAATATTTCATGACTCAGCGCGGGCTCGAACTCACGACCCTCCGCTTCATAGTCTCGTGTTCTACTACTTCAGCCAACAACACCCACCTGTATGCTTAATTAATTTTTGGAGTTAAAAACTGGGCATTATTGTTTCAAAATGAAATTTATTTGTTGGATGGTTAAGCAATGACTATATGCATTTCATTGGTGCTTTACCAAATCGTTAGTAGACTTTTTAAACTATGGTTGAAGTCTACTGACGATTTGGTAAATCACCAATTAAATGCACATATACATTGCTTAACCATCCAACAAATAAATTTCATTTTGTAATTGTTATTTTTAAATTAATGACGTATTTAAACACATTAATCACATTTTTAAATACCAATAAAGAAAACAAAAAGTTTTAAACATTGCTTGTGTAATATAATATACTCGTTCAACTATTGTATTAACTCAAAAACTTCAAAGTTTTCAGGAGAGACAAAAAGCTGTTTTCTTAACGCTTAAAGACTAAATAATTAAAGTTCGGCAACATTTAGAAAACCAATAAATTATTGCATTGTGCTGTATAACCTTTTTATTTGTTCATTGTCTGCTGATAGAAAAGCGATTTTTTTAGTTACTATCATTTTCTTGAATTATTTTTGTTTATAAGAAGTAAATATTTTGAGTTGTGTTTTTCTATATAAGATTTATTTATTTTATTTAATACATTTTTAAAGCAGATAAACACGAAATTAAAAAAGGACTAAACATTTGTTGAATTTATTGATTCTGGTGATATGCAATATATATATTGTGGTACAGTAGCTTGCTGACCACCCAGTTTCTGGACAGCTATTTCCTGAACAGCCACCTGCTGCCCACAAAGTTGCTGTACAGCCACCTGCTCACCAAGTTGCTGGACAGCTATTTGCCGTACAGTAACCTGCTCACCACCAAATTGCTGCACAGCTAGTTGCTGTACAGCCACTTGCTGACCAGCAAGTTGCTGGGCAGCTGGCTGCTGTATACATATTTGTTGGGGAGCTGGGTGCTGGACAGCTGGCTGTATATATATTTGTTAGGCAGCTAGGTGCTGGAGAGCTGGCAGTTTATACATTTGTTGGGGTGCTGGAGAGCTGGCTGTTGATGTATACGTTGGGGAGCTGGGAAGAATTGGGGGTGTAAGGCGTCCAATATCTTCTCCCTCTTCCACCCCTTGCACCACGTCTACTATCACCTCCTCTTCCATTATTATCTCTAGTTTCTTTATTAGTATGACGTAGAAGCACTGCAATATTATAAAATAAATGTTTAATTTAAAGAAGAGCAAAGCCAATTCCAAGGGTGGTTCACGATGGGAAAAAGCACTCGTGGTGCAGTATGCGGTGCACGTCGACCATCCCTTAATTCTTGATTGAGCGAGAGGGGAAAAAATTGAGAGACAATTCAAAAGAGATGCTTATTTATATAAAAGTATATATTAGGTTTAATGGACACGAATTTACAATTAAAGAAATGGCTAAAAATAGTACTGCCATATGTTAATACTGAAATAGCTTATGATGCCAGATATTCGTAAAGAACAGTCGGAGTTGAATCAGTACTTTTCACCATACACCACAAATACGTATATTTTGCAGTTAAAACTATTATTCTCCTTATATATAATAATATGAACTTTTACAGTTTTTTGAAATCTTGTTGCACCTATAACTTTTTTCCTAGGCACCCCCAAAATATGCCAGCTATTGCAATCGACGCGTAATTTGGTTAGCCTTTGATCGGAGGTAGCATCAATATTGGCATATTCTAAATTTTTGAGTTATAAGCTAAAAACTAAAACAAGAGGTTTAAGGCCGAGTCAGATAGAACTTTTTCGCTTTGCGTGACGTTTTTAACTTTAACAGAAAAACGCAAAGAAAAAGGTGTATGTTACAATAAAAACTTTGACAACACCCGTGTATTGTTTTTTTTACCATAAAAAGTGGTTGATAATTTTGTTATTATACAAATTTTTTTGATATTTATTGCATATATTGTACATACATATATATTTAGCTTTTATTAAAACACATTCAGATATTTAAAACTTACGTCCGAATTTGGCAAAACAACAAAAAAGAGATTCCCGCTGATTGTCAAAGCACGCAAAAAGATGAGAGTTGCCCAACTTTACGCTTCATGTTACGTTAAAAGTACTTTATGTGACATGTTACATATAGGTATGTATATTTCATCTTAAATGTCAAAGCGAAACTATAACGCAACGCGAAGCAAAAGTTTTATCTGACACGGCCTTTATATATTGACTTTTTAGAGTTTTTTGAAATCTTGTTGCACCTATAACTTTTTTTCTAGGCACCCCCAATTAATGTCAGTTATTGCGATCGATGCGTAATTTTGTTAGTTTTTGATCGCAGCTAGCGTCAACATTGGCATATTCTTAGTTTTTGAGTTATAAGCTCAAAGCTAAAACAAGAAGTTTATATATTGAAATCTTGTTGCACCTATAACTTTTTTCCAGGCACCCCCAATATATGCCAGCTATTGCGATCGACGCGTAATTTTGTTAGCTTTTGGTCGCAGGTAGCGTCAATACTGGCATATTCTTAGCTTTTTAGTTATAAGCTGAAAACTAAAACAAGAAGTTTATATATTGACCATTTAGAGTTTTTTTAAATCTTGTTGTACCTATAACTTCTTTCCTAGGCACCCCCGAAATATGCCAACTATTGCGTTTGACGCGCAATTGTTAGCTTTTGATCGCAGGTAACGTCAATATTGGCATATTATTAGTTTTTGAGTTATAAGCTCAAAACTAAAATAACTCACTATAAAGTATAGCGAGCACATGGCGGAAATCGATTCCCAGAATAAAAATCGCCCACACCCCATTTTAATAGCAAATTTGTTAAACAAGCCAGCCAAGGCGAATTCATACCAGGTGGCCGTAGTTTAGAAATTGGTGATCAGCTGTTACCAAGGCAAAATTATTTTATTTTTTTATTTATTTTATTTAGTAGTATTAAAAATACTTTCTTGTTAACTAAATGACATTAAATTGTCGATTATTTGAATTGCTCTGATATATTTGGAGTCCAACAGTTTACTAAACGACCGCCAGTATGGTTTCCGCAGAGGCCGCTCTACGGGTCACCTATTGGCCCTCCTTTCGGAAAACTGGTGTATTTCCATACACCGTTTTGGCGAAAGTAAAGTGGTGGCTCTAGATATTTCTAAGGCGTTCGATAGAGTGTGGCATGGAGCACTCCTGTCCAAACTTATTGCATTTGGTGTCGGAGATACCCTCTCGGTTTATATCGAGCTTTCTCAGGGATCGCTCTATACGAGTTGTTATAGATGGGGTCTCATCCGATGAGTTCAGAGTCAACCCAGGGGTACCGCAGGGCTCCGTTCTTTTTCCTACTCTCTTTCTAATTTTGACCATGCTGCTTCATCTGTTTCTATGGGTGGTGTGTAAGTATTATGGAGTCAGGGACTCTTGATGTTCTGGGCATGAAAGTGCAGCGTGATGTCAGATGGACGGAACATGTCTTTCAGGTCGCAAAAGAAGCATTCAAGTGCCTTAAAACGGTGCAAGAGATACTTCACCCCTTCTGATCTTCTTAATATTTACACCACTTACATCCGACCGAAGATGGAATACAACTCTCATGTTTGGGCCGGTGCTTCAAAGTCTATTTTGAAGTTACTCGACCGCGTACAGGAGAGGGCGATGAAACTCATCGGAGACAGTAGGGTAGCCAACTCTATTGACTCTCTTGAGCATCGTCGCAATGTGTTCTTTCGTTACTATAATGGCAGGTGCTCTGGTGAAATTAGGGAACTTGTTCCTGAAACCCATTCTTTCTTACGCTCAACGCGTTTTTCATCAAGAGCGCAAGCGTTTGTGGTCGATATTCCAACGAATCGCACTACGCATTACAGCGAAAATTCGTTTTTTGGCCGAACAGTCCGTATGTGGAACAAACTACCCGCAGATGTCTTCCCCGCCACTTACAATTTGAGCAGGTTCAAATCGAATATCCACAGACACTACTCCCTTTATCCTCCTTCCCAAAATCTATTTTCCCAGTTCCAGCGCAATGCACTGCATATGTAGGGGTCATCCCCTGAGTGCTGGTCCTGCTCCTAAAAAAAAAAAAAAAAAAGTTACTTCTTACAAAATGCACACATTTTCTTTTAAATATATTAATATTTCTTTCATTTTTTACATTTATAGGTAGTAGATTAAATAAGTGCAATCCTTTATATAATAGACATCTTTTCATTGCACTATTAATTGCTCTATGTATCCTAAAATCATTTGCATTCCGAAGACTGTAAGGTTGACATTCGTTCACGTATCTGAATTGCTCTGTTAAATATTCAGGTGCGTTCCCTACTTTCATTTTATAGATGAAGATAAAGGTATTTAGTTGAAGTCTTTGTCTAATATTCAGCCATTTTAATGTATCCAGCATGTGTTGTATTGGAGTATATCTATTGCATTTAATTATCGATCTCATAGCCCGGTTTTGCAGCTTTTGAAGTCTCTCTATTTGTAAGCCTGTGCAGCATGTATATAAAATTCTTGAACCGAATTCGAAATGTGGTTTAATTATGGTGTTATATATATATTTATTGCAGTAATTGTTGATACTTTATTTCTTATTCTTTTAAAAAAGCCAATTTTTTCCCCAATTTTCTTGCATATGTTATCTACATGATCTTTAAGGTTCAAGTTTCTGTCTATTACGAATCATAAATATTTTGTTTTCAATTTTCTCAATTATTTTGTTATTAATTTCAAAGGCTATTTCACTATTCATGTTTATTTCTAATATTTTTGTTTTATTTTCATTTAGTTTTAACTTATTCATTTTTAACCAATTATTTACATTTATCATGTCATACATTAAGTTTCTGTGGCACTGTTCATCTGTTTCAGATTCGCTAAATAATAGGGTATAATCCGCGTATAGCACTATTTCACATTTCTCTAGTATGTTAGGTACGTCATTTATATATATGATAATCAAAAGAGCGCCCAGAATTGATCCCTGAGGTACTCCGTATTCATTGTTCACAGTGTCAGAAATAATATTATTTACTTTGGTTATTTGTTTTCTATTTGTCAGGTATGATCTAAACCAGTTCAGTTCTTTATTTTGGATTCCATATTTATAAAGTTTGGACAGTAATATATCTCTATCGATAGTTTCAAAAGCTCTTTTAAAGTCGAGAAAAATTGCCAAAATTTGTCTATTTTTATTGATATTTTTCCATGTATTAATTACATAGTTCACTGCTGTTTCACACGAAAAGTTTTATCGAAAACCGGACTGATATTTCGATAATATATTGTTTGTTTCTATATAGTCTTCTAATTGCTGTTTAACGATTTTTTCTAGAATTTTTTCACATAGTTTTAGAGTGTTTATCGGGCGAAATTCTTCACATATAATAGTTTTTTCTCAATTGGGGTGATCATTGTCGTTTTCGAATTTTCTGGAAAAGTTCCCGTATCTAAAGACGTATTAATTATTCTCAATATTATATTTCCAAGCAAATCCCAATTATCTAAGATTAACCACATATTCACATTATTATAATCTGGTTTCTTCTTTATAGCTTTACATACTTCTTTAAGTTCAGCAATACTTATTGTACGCAACATAAATCTGCTGTTTATCACGCGTAATTGATTACTACATTGCAAATGTTCTATATTATCTCTTATTTCTTTAATACTATTTAAAAAATATTCATTAAATTGGTTCGCTATATCGACGCTGTTATTACATTCTATGTTGTTAAATATCACATTTTTTATCACAGGTTTGTTCTTTTTTAGTACTAGATCTTTTATATTCTTCCACATTTGTTTTAGATCATTTGTATTGCTTATTTTTCTATTAATATATGCATTTTTCTCATTTTCTAGTTTTGTTTTATATATATTTCTTGCTTGATTATAAATATTCCATGCTTCACCAGTATTTTCGATTTTCGCTTTATTGTACTTTACAATTTGGTCCTTTTTTAGCGTTTGCAAATGCCTATTAAACCACTTATTTCCATCCCGTTTTCCACTAGTAGTTTTTCTAACAGTAAGTTTCTTGATCGTATTTTCAATGCATTTATCAAAATTCGTTACGTTATTATTTAGTTCAGTTCTCTCATCAAAATTTAATGACGTCGTAATTTCCCTTCTAAATTTGCATTTTTCATATCTAAAAAATTCTATTCGTTTTTTGCTGTCACAATCTTTTTCCACTTTATTTTCAATACAAATTTCTATTGTTTCATGATCAGATATTTTATTTATTCTGCTATTATTTACTTTAACATTAAAGTTATTTGTTATCACATAATCGATCAATGTTCTTGATTCTCGCGTAACTCTTTTGTAATCGGTAATCATTTGCTTGAGTCCCTTGTCATTTATGATCTGTTCCATCTTGTTTTTGTAAAAACTTTCCTTCGCCCAATCAACGTTAAATTCTCCCGCCAGAATTATGTCTATGTTTTTATCACAAATTTCTTCAATGGTCTCGGAAAATATCTAAAAATCTGGCTTAATACTGTCTGTAATTGCCTCAATCTGGTTAAAGTTATTAATTAATCCTTGTATATTTGTGTAGATTCCATTTACATTCTTTAATTGTTAATCTACTAAAGCCATTGTTCTCCTCCTTAGCTTCAATTTATTTTGATATACTGGACAGTCTCTGCTTGTTGTGGTATGGTTCACATCAAGACCTAAATTTAGCCTTTTATTAGAATCTATACAGTTTATGCACATGTTTAGGTATTCTTTATCACAGTCTTTTGTTGCATGATTTTCATGGCATTTAAGGCATACTTCATTATTTTTACAGTCCCTAGCTCTATGCTTGAAACCTCTACATTTAAGACATTGTAATATTTCTGTGCCATCAAACACTCTACATTTCTCCCAACCGATATTTATCTTTTGTGCGGCCAATACTTTTGCTTACGTTTCATTATCAATTAAAAGTTTTGCATTATAGATTTTTCTGTTCAATCTTTTAGATTCAAAAACTTTTATTAACTTAATTGCACTATTTTCCAAAAACTGATTTTGTTTTTTAATATTTTCGATTATTTCTTTATCATCGTATTTAAAAGACATATCGGTTAGAACAATAGACGTTTCAATTTTATTTGGCACTTTAACTTCGTATCCTTCACTCATTTTATTCTCTATAGCCGATTTTTTTCTCTTTCGTTAGTATTTGCACTTTGTATAATTACTGTGCCATTTTTACAATTTTCAACGTTTGTTATTTTAATATTAACTGGGTCCACTTTTTTATTCAAATCATCTATTGTTTTTTCAATGTTTTGCTTTTCCTTTGGTTTTATTATTAGGGGTACCTGATTTTTCAACTCTGGCAACATTATTTTATATATCAATGCATCTGAGAATCACATATTATTTGTATTGACGTTTGTCTCATTTATCACTTCACTTATTTCGTTGCACATTTTGACATTGGATTTTACTATGTTATTGCACATTTATATATTTTTGTTTTCTTGTTCTTTAACCATGTCAAAAAGTTTCTTTACTTCATCAACATTTTTTTCACGCGCCTTTTGAGTTTTGTCTAAAATGTTTAAACGTTCATCATATCGTTTTTCTCTTGCCTCTAATAACTGTTTAATTTGGTTATCATTTTGCCTCAGCGATGTTTCAAATTCACTTTTGTACTCCTTTAAATTTTGTCTATTGACACGGACACCATCTTGAATTTGAGCCAGCACCAAATCTATATTTTTTATATACTCCATACAGTCATTGTACATAAGTCTTATAAAATTACTTGAGTCGATCATTCCAATAGAATATTGGTCAACACCCGAAGATTTCTTTGCAGTGAGATACACCTTATCGCAAACACCGTGGCATCTAATGCCCGTTTCACCCCTAATTGCTGACTTGCAAGCACGGCAATCAGTCATTGTTTGGGGGAGTTATATTAAAAATATTGTTCTTCAAATTTATAAAATCTTCAGTTTCCACGGATACGCCAATGTTTGTTTTACAAGATCAAAACTTTCTTGATATTCTCCGAATCGCTTTAATATTTTATATTATTAATCTTATTAAAGCTTAATTTTTTTGCTTTCTCTCAGTGTTTCAATTCAAATTCGTAGATAACAGAATAAGAGAACTAGACATGTTTTTGTTATGTAAATATATTTTAGAAAAAATGTATCCACTGAAAATATAAAACAATAACACAGTTCCTAAATTATATAGTTTTATAAATTATTTAAAGGTTTAACCATTATCATTTGCTGATGTTGAACGAATACGAAGTCATATAATTCTTGGCAACAGCAACGATTGAATTAGTTTCATTACCAAAATATATAAATACATAAAATTCAACTTATCGCAGTGCTACGATGTAGATATTACAAAAAATTAAATAAAAACATATGTGAGTTATTTGCCTATGTAATAATAATAATACCGTACATATAAATATACCGTGCAGAGCCTAAATAACTCAGTACCGGCGGCTAGTGATGGTGAGCAAACAGGCCCCGAGTCGTCGTTATCAAGTGACTGTACGAAAGCAATTGCGGAGGTGGGCAACTTGTCCTCCGCTGTTGCTAAAGCTACAAGAAGTCTAGGGGAGGTAGAATCGGTACCAAGGGTGATGACTAACCATCCCCAGTCACAAAAGACGGGCGAGGCCTCCGATTCTTCCCACCCAAATAATGAAAAGGATTCCTCTGAAGTAGATAAGCTGATCGAGGAAGTAAGTGCTAGTATAGCCAAACTCAGCACGAAAAAGAGGAAGCTTTCAGGCGCGCAACGGCAAAAATCGGCCAAATTGAGACGGAGGAATCAGCGGGATGCTACAAAGGAAGCTGAACTCTCTACACCATTCTCAACGGAGAAGGGTAACAGAATTCCCTCTCCGGAGGAGAAGAATACTGCTGACCACCGGAAAAATTTTAAAGCAAAAAGCTTCCCGCAGGGAAGGGGTCTAGCGGACGGTGGGTCCAAAATCTCTAAAGAGAACTCTTCAGAGGGCTCAAAGGAAGGGGGATTATACCGTACGCTAGTAGCTCCAAACAGGCGATGGCGTTGGGGAAATCTTCAGTGGTTAGAGGAGCTTCGAAAGCTTCTAAAGTGCCATTAATGAATCTATTGTGGAGTACGTCCTGTCAGCCGATGAGGACGCTCCACAAATTTATATTGAAAGCAGCAAGTTTGTTCGGAACGTAATGTTTCTGCAACTGGAGTCTGACTCCTGTGTGGAGATATTACGAAACCGAATAAACAGCATTAAGGCACCATGGGAAGGAAGAAGACTCTCGCTTGTAAAGAAGATGGAAATTCCAGCCCTAACAAAGTCACCCTTTATAAAAAAGGATGGGGTGGAAGTCTGAAAACCGAGGCCATAACTAATATTATTACCAAACAAAATAAAGGCCTCGATGCGATCAAGTGGGAAATCTTGATCGTGGTGGGTCTGGATAAAGCGTTTATGACTTACCTCGAAGAACGGACAGGGACGACCTTCTTTGCCACCTCGGCCGTATATTTCAAAGTCGGGAAGACTCCCATTGGCTGGTCTGTAGGCCCGACAGCGAATGCCAAAGAAGACATGGCAGAGCCAAAAGAAAAGGAGGAATCTGAGCTCATAAGGAACTTATCTTTATTTTTTCCCTAGAACTATCAACACCAGACACCACAACTTTAATACATGTCAGTCGAAACATGCTGATGGCTTCACTGTATCTACCCTCGGATACTTCGACATTTCCACTAACGTTGGAATTGAGGTGCATCATATCTTCCGCCAGGAGTAAAGGTAGGTTTCAAAACGGGATCTCAGAGATCCTACTTGAATGCTTGCGTGTAGCGGGCAGCCACGTATACCAAAGGTAGGAATATCTTAATAGGCTGTGATACCAACTCGCATCATCTCTCTTGTGGTAGAGCTAATTGCAACAATAGAGGTGATGCGTTATAGCATTCCTGTCAGGAGGATGACGAAACACTTGATCATTACTTGTGCTACTGTCTAGCTTTTAGTCAAGTCAGGAGACAAACATTTTATCTGGAAATCAAACCAGATATGGAATGTCTTAGGGGTTCTAATTGGAGAGACTTAAGAAGGTCCATTGGAGAAACTAGGTTGTTAATGTAATCAAATTCAAAGGTTTTTATGGTTTTTAATAGGGGGTCCCTATAATAGAATGGAAACTCCTTATAATAGAGTGGACAACAGGCTTATGAGGCTTAAGTTTAATCCTGAACGGATTGGAACAGCTCTTGCTTATGCCTCCCTTTTCAACCTAACCTAACATACAAATATATCTACATCAGTATATTTCTTGTAAATTGTATTTGACATCCTTAGTTTCTTCAAATACAAGTTTTGAATTTCTCTTTATGCAATAAAAAATATATGGCAAACAGTTGAACATAAATGCCATTCCTACAACTTTCCGCTAATTTCAACCTCTAAAATGGTATTGTTGTAACTGCTATAACTTTCGAATGAATCAGACTATTCCGATGTGATAAGAGTTGATTGATATACCTACCCATAAAGAATCTAGAACACTAATTAATCACATATAAATATAATTTCATAGTGTTTTGAAAAATTCACTTTTTCCAAATTTTTGGTTTACGATATCTCTCGAATGCGTGAACCGATTTTAAATCGGTTAGTAGAGCTCGATGTTGTTTTTGATTGTCAAGAGCTAAATAGTTTTTGGAATCGATCGGAAAAGCCGTTTAAAAGTTTTTCTAAGAAACACTTTCGAAACAAACAACTTAAGTTCATTTTTTATATTTCTCGAAATCTACTGGTTTGAAAGAAACATTTGAAACGCAACTAACTTGGTTCGAACACGAATTGACCAGAGTTTTCTTTAAAAAGCACTTTTTTCGAATTTTTTCACGAAATCTCATGAACGCATTAACCTATTTCGACTCGGTTGGTAGCGATCGATGTGATTTTTGATTGTCAGGAGCTGATTAGGTTTTGGACTCGATCAGCGAAACCGTTTAAAAGTTATTCCAAAAAACAACTTTTGAAAAATAATTTTTTTGCAGTTTTTTTGATATATCCGAAAATGTACCATTCTGAACCGGTTCCAATTCACAGGAAATCTAAGTTTGAAGGAACCCTTTGAAATAGGAACAGCTAGCTTGGTTGTATTCGGTTCAGCCGTTTAAAATTTATAAGCGGGTCACATACTTACACACACATACATACAGACATAGTAACGGCTTCTCAGGAATAGTTAGGAAAGCTTCCTAGGAACTCAAAACCTCGAGATCTGGTGAAAACTCAATTTTTTTGAAAAGGGATACAAAAATTTTGAAAATTGTTAATTTTCTTAGCGTGAAGTTAAAAAGACTATTTAATGAATGAAGTAACCATAGCTCTTTATTTCAGAACATTTTTATATATGACGATTTTTTACGAATTTTCAATTGATTTTTGACGACTTTAACATTTTTCGAATTAATTTTGAAGATTTTTGGTAAAATGTACCTAACAAAAATGTGTGTGGAATATATGCAAAAATATGTATATACATAATTTGCAAGCTACGTTTCACAAAATCGATCATATCCTTAAATGAGTTGCAAATTATTTCAGGCGTATCTCAGAGCCCTGCGGTTTCCCCTACTCTATATATTAACTGGCTGCTTTTAAAAAGTGAATATCAAATAACTTCGTCCTTTGTGGACCAACTTTCACAATTCTTTGTGCATAAGTCCATATTTCTCCTACGGACAGTTTTACGATTCATGCTCCCGTGTTGAAAAATCAATACAACAGTCAATTTATAATACAATCATTTTTTTTTTACTATATAACCACTTTTAATTTAATTTTATAACGATGAGGTTAACAAAGCACACCGGGTTAAGCTAGTACTAAATAAAGAAAAAGAACATTTATTAAAGAAGGCTACATGACCATAATAAATCAAAGCGTGGAAGATTTACTTAGGAAAATAACGTGCACACGACAAAAAAAGAATACGGGAATGCGGTTTTAAAAATGCTAATCTCACGCATTATAAAAAAAAAGTTTATATAAAATAATACTTTCCTATACATGATGTGCATATTTGCACACATATAGATGCTCTGTGACAGTATTCGTACACACAATTAAGTGGTTTATAATTTCACTTCATTGCTTCTGCGTTAAGGTCAACATCATCGCAGATAAATTTTAAATGAATTTTGAAACTTTCCCTTTACATAAAAACAATTAAAACTACTCCACATAATATGAATGTGTTAAGCATTTTTTTTATACAGAGGTGTGTGTTGCATGATGCCATCAGTACTTGATCAAACTTATGTTTGAATGAAAGATGCCTAAAATTTTGTTAACCAACCCGTAGTTATTTAATCGGACTTACTTTCACAATCTGATGATAATTTAACTAGATTTTTTTTCTTTTTAAAGTTAAGAGCAGCACTACTAACGCACACACATTTGCTACGCTTGAGTACAAATATGTGGAGAATCTGTATGTGATGATGTAAACCTGAACAGTGCAAAGCTACTACAAATAAATAATTTTTTGCTACAATTTATGGAAACATGAAAAACAGCAGCTATTCGGATATGCATTAATCCTCTGGATCTTATCCGCTTGTGTAATATCCGTGTGATAGCTTTTATTGACATTATGTATATAAAAAAGTGAGTCCGTGTTTATATGTTGCTTATAAGAAGCCAAACGGTAAGACCGATCACTTTGAAATTGCTGAACTGTGTTATTCATATTTATGACCGGAGAGTTCAAGGTACCAAATTCTTTTCTATATATTGCCTCATACATGGCAATTATTAAGCTGAACTTGAAGGCGCCTTAATAAGATTAGTTTCTATTTACTCTTAAATATTGATTAGTTTAAGCACCCTATTTTGATCACTCGTATAATATGCATTCGTACATACATATTTCAACTCTTGGTGAAAATTGCTCCAAGAAACTGTAGAGTGTTAAGGCTCATTTAGCCGAACGTTAAAATCGTAAATGTTAGGTAAATGTGTCAGCTGATCCAAACTGTAATATGGCAAGTTGTGAAAACACTTACTTGACTTTAATAAAATGTTGCCGCAACGTTGGAACCTGCAGAAAATAGAATTTTATTCTAAGGTTACGTGACAGTGATGGGATGTATGTATGTTGAATGAGAATGGGGCACAAAAGACCTCTTTTGGTACTTATTTCTCTTTTGATATGTTTAGCTAATATATATGTATAATTACATGATATATGCATTTTATATGTTTAATTTTCTAAATAAATGGCTTATTTACAATGAAATATCGCATGGCTGTATGTGGTTGTTCGTTTCAGATGTATTAAACACTCGTTTGTACGTAAATATATAAATTTTGCAATATTGCAAAACATTTAATATATATTGTAATATAGAAAAAATGTGCCCATTTTATTAAACTTATCCCAAGGAATGACTCATTATCCTATTAGTTGTGTATATTGGTGTTGCTGATGTCTCTTTGTTTGTACTATAAATTTTAATTATATATAATAATATTATGAAACCGATCTGTGTGTTAACTACAATTCATAATATTATTATATATAATTAAAATTTATAGTATTTATACATTTTAGAGTTACTATGTTTTAATATTTAAAATTTTACTAATTTATAATATTTATTTAATTACACAACATTAAAAGAATTGTAGTTAATACACACACATCGGTTTTCATGATATTATTAAAATTTATAATAATTATACATTTTAGATTTAGTATGTTTTGATATTTAAAATTGTATTAATTTAAATTATTTACACATTTCAGAGTTAGTATTTTTTAATATTTAAAATTTATGATTTATGTTGTTAAAAAAAAATTTGTATATACTAATTGAAAAGAAAATTTTTGACAAAACTAAATAATTTCCTGAAGAAGCTAACCGATGGTTAGCGAAATATCGAAGAGCAACAAATATTAATATAAATTAACCTCAAGACTCAAACAAATATATTATTTATTATTATTTTGATTCTGACACTGCTTGGACTGGCAGCTTTCCACTTAACTTTGTTGCAGTTGAATTTACTGCTGCAGTTGTTGTTGCTGTCGTTTTTTTATCCTTTTTGGGATTTCCTGCTATGGGCGACGAACTGGTTATTGCTGTGGCATTAATTGTATTTGCGTTAAATGCACAACTATCTAAAATTATTTTCTGTTGTTAGGTCATTACTGCTATATTGCTTGCCGACGTAAGTGGTGGACTTTTTTATTTGCAATTATATTGCTGCTGGATCATATTATCGCTGGATGTGCATTGTTAGTATTTGATGTAGTTTAGGCTGACTTTATATGCTGTTGGGCAACATTAGTTGTATTCATATTGCTTAGCAGCTGCCGCAAACTTAAAGCATGTTTGATTGCTAGCATTTGTTGCCGTTCCAATCATGGTTATATTTGCCGAACTATGGCGTTTGGCTGTTTTTTTTTTTTTTTTTAGGAGTAGGACCAGCACTCAGGGGATGACCCCTACATATGCAGTGCATTGCGCTGGAACTGGGAAAATAGATTTTGGGAAGGAGGATAAAGGGAGTAGTGTCTGTGGATATTCGATTTGAACCTGCTCAAATTGTAAGTGGCGGGGAAGACATCTGCGGGTAGTTTGTTCCACATACGGACTGTTCGGCCAAAAAACGAATTTTTTCTGTAATGCGTAGTGCGATTCGTTGGAATATCGACCACAAACGCATGCGCTCTTGATGAAAAACGCGTTGAGCGTAAGAAAGAATGGGTTTCAGGAACAAGTTCCCTAATTTCACCAGAGCACCTGCCATTATAGTAACGATAGAACAACGATACGCACCCCACATTGCGACGATGCTCAAGAGAGTCAATAGAGTTGGCTACTCTACTGTCTCCGATGAGTTTCATCGCCCTCTCCTGTACGCGGTCGAGTAACTTCAAAATAGACTTTGAAGCACCGGCCCAAACATGAGAGTTGTATTCCATCTTCGGTCGGATGTAAGTGGTGTAAATATTAAGGAGATCAGAAGGGGTGAAGTATCTCTTGCACCGTCTTAAGAAGCCAAGGCACTTGAATGCTTCTTTTGCGACCTGAAAGACATGTTCCGTCCATCTGACATCACACTGCACTTTCATGCCCAGAACATCAAGAGCCCCTGACTCCATAATACTTACACCACCCATAGAAACAGATGAAGCAGCATGGTCATACGTACGTCGATGCGTAAGCATACAACACTGGGTCTTACGGGCATTAAAATCGACCCTGTTCGCCTGACCCCATTCGGAGATCTTCGCGAGGTCGCTATCCAGAACGTCATTCATAAACTGCCTCCTCGTCTCGATTTCAGACGTTGACGGCCTGCAGTTGAATGAATAGGAATGCGAAAGGCTGCTATCATCTGCGAAAGAGTAAATAGGACAGGAAGTTTGGGAAAGTAAATCGTTAAGAAAAATTAGAAATAGAGAAGGAGAAAGAACGGAGCCCTGCGGTACCCCTGAGTTGACTCTGAACTCATCGGATGAGACCCCATCTATAACAACTCGTATAGAGCGATCCCTGAGAAAGCTCGATATAAACCGAGAGAAGGTGTCTCCGACACCAAATGCAATAAGTTTGGACAGGAGTGCTCCATGCCACACTCTATCGAACGCCTTAGAAATATCTAGAGCCACCACTTTACTTTCGCCAAAACGGTGTATGGAACTACACCAGCTTTCCGAAAGAAGGGCCAATAGGTCACCCGTAGAGCGGCCTCTACGGAAACCACACTGGCGGTTGTTTAGTAAACTGTTGGACTCCAGATATTTCACAAGATGGAAGTTAAGCATAGTTTCCATCACCTTCGATATAGCAGAACATATTGCAATCGGGCGGTAATTTTCGGGGTTAGTAGCCACTCCCTTTTTGGGGATTGGCGTTACATTAGCAACCTTCCAGCACATTGGAAATCTGCCGGAGTGGTAAAGTGTACTGAAAAGTTTGGCTAATGGACGTGCTAACGTCGAAGAGCACTGCTTCAGGACCAGTGCAGGGATTCCATCCGGCCCAGGAGACTTCCTTGTGCTGAGTTCCGCAAGAATCCTTTTAACTGCACGCGCTCGAAAAAATATCTTAGGCATAGTTACGGATACTCTCTCGAGCGCAGGGAGTGGTTGAGAGCTATCAGGCAAGTGAGAGTTACTTGCAAATATCTCAGCCAATATATTAGCTTTATCAACCGGGTCAGTAAATATTTGGTCATTCCTCAAAAGAGTCGGAATTGAAGAACTAGCACTTTCCTTAACACTTTTGACGAATGACCAGAAACTCTTACTACCCCTGGGGGCAGTGAGAATTCTAGTGCGAATACGCTGCTCGTATAAAGCCTTTTCGCGTCTTAACACTTTAGCACACGAAGATCTTGCCTTCTTGCGTAGCAAATCAGTATTGGCATTTTTGTTATTACGCCAAATACTGAATGCTGCCTCTCTGGATCGCAACGCATCTTTACATGCCTGGTTAAACCAAGACTTCGTCCTAGGTTTAACCGAAATTTGCTTACAGGGAATAAAAGCTTTCATCCCCAGTAGAATTGTGTTTTCAACCATTTTCGCCATGGAATCGACATCATTGTCAAGAAAACATAGTTTCCAATTAAAATTCCGAAAGAATTCGTTGAGCTCGGCCCAACGACCCTTTTCGTAAATATATTTACTACGCTTCGTGGCTGCACGCGAAACGTTGCGAAGTTTGGAGAACGGAAAGGTTGCGGAAATGGTGCAATGATCCGAGTTACCGAGAGGTGCATTGACTGTAACTTCATACTTTTCAGGATGTGAAGTTAGAAAAAGGTCAAGAGTATTATGTTGGTGCCCTTCAACACATGGAATATGTGTTGGTTCATTAACTAATTGCACAAGGTGATTGTGCGCGGCGAACAACTCAGCAAATTGGCCCTCTGAAGTTGTGTGGCTCGAATGGCGAAGCCAAGATGTGTTATGAACATTGAAATCACCAGCAACTACAATTTCACTGCTCGGACAACTATCAAGAATTTTCGATATGGAGTCGGAAAGAGTATCGAAGCCATGTATGGTAGCATCTCTTTCCGCGTTTGGACTTCTATACAGAAACCCGAAATGTAAAAAGTGTGTACCGACTTTGAATTTAACCCAAAGACAACTAAATTCTGCGTCAGACATGCCTAATGGTTGCTGGCATTGGTACACAACTTCATTACGTACGTATATTGCAAGGCCCCTATGAAGAGTGAAAAGCGACAGGAGGTGATACCCGGGCAAATGAAAATCCTGTGGATCAGCATCCTCATGTACCTGGGTTTCACTTAAGGCGAAAACATCCGGCCGATGGAGACAAACGTGAGCATATACAGAAAAGAAATTCGCTCTTAACCCACATATGTTACAGAAGTCTATTCTAAACTTACCCACCATCACAAAATGAGAGAAAAAAACCGAAATCCAAACTCTAGATTAGTGAATACGATGCAGGATATTCTTGATCTAACTGAAGACAATTGTGGAAGTGGTAGTGGAATAATTTTTCACACTTTTAGATGTTTTTAAAATCTGATGTTGTGAATGTTGCAGTGGTGGAATATTAGCATTTTGATGCAAAATTGAAATTTTATACTGTTTCAACGGCGCGGCTTTGGTATTAACTGTTGCGGCAAAAGACGTCGTGGTATCGTTGACCAAATTAATATTAAAATCACCAATTTTTGAATGACATTGAGTTGATATTACATTTGTTACAACGTTCTTAAACTTTGAGAATATGTTATAATAGTGCTATGATTAGCATTCGCATTAAAAATCTTGTCGTCGTTGCCAGCCGCTAAGGTACCACCACTTAGCTCCGGAAAATCTTGCTTCATTTGACATATTTTAACTTTTTGGGGTTTTGCTTGTGGAGTTAAGGCTGTTGTTGAGATTGGCGATATTGTGGGATTGTTAGTAGACACCGACTTTTCTTCAGTAGTTATTATGGAATCAGTTGTGTGTTTTGAAGCATCAGCATTTCTGAATTCAGTGTGAATTTCATTATTATTTATTAAAATACCACAAGCAGAAGCGGCGGCAGCCGCAATATCGGCATACGATATTGGAGCTGCTAAATTGTGGTTTCTGCTTGCACTCAATGAATTATTGTTATTTCCCAAATTTAGAATGTTGGTTTTAAGAGCTCTTGTTGCGGCATTTGGAGCATTAGCTTTAGATGATTCGATTGTCAATGAATGTTTTTAATGGGTGCTCCTTAGCCGCCACTTTATTTTATTCACATCTTATGTGGATATTTCACTTAGATGCTTCTCTGCACACAAATTTAATGCAATATTATGTATATTTTTTTCTTTTGTTTACCATTTTATAAAAATACTGGGCAATGTATATTTTTTTCTTCACACACATTGTTTTCAGGATGCCATCTATAGTTTAGCTCTTCGCAAAAAGGGGTTAAAACAAAAACTGATACGGACCTCTGACATCTGTCATTGTTGCTATATCTGATTATGTCTGTGATATCGGTTAAAACAATAGACATTTCAATTTTATTTGGTACCTTAACTTCGTATCCCTTACTCATTTTATTTTCCATAGCCGATTTTATTTTTTCACTTTGTATAATTACGGTGCCATTTTTTCTGTTTTCAACGTTTGTTATTCGAAAATTAACTGGGTCCACTTTTTTATTTAAATCGTCTTTTGTTTTTTCAATGTTTTGCTTTTGCTTTGGTCTTATTATTAGGGGAACCTGATTTTTCACCTCTAGCAACACTGTTTTATTTTTCAATGCATCCGAGAATGACATCTTATTTGTATTAACATTTGACTCCTTTATCACTTTCTTTATTTCGTTGCTCATTTTGACATTGGTTTTTTCTATGTTATTTAGGCTTACCAGATCCAGATTATTAAAAAGCTGGACATGTGAATTAAAAATGCTGGATATTAAAAAAAAAGCTGGACATTTCGAAATAACATTTTCACGAAAAGTTACTTGTTTATTGTACAAAAAATTTAATTAATTATATCTACATACCTCTCATTTGCTGCAGCAACGTCACAACTCAAAAAATTAGTTTCTTATTTTAATGTAGAATTAATTATCGCTCCTATATTTATCTTAAGTAAAAAATTTATGTAAAAATCTTGCATATTCAAGTCTTGAGAGAAATATAATTTTTCGTTTTCCCATTGACTTCTTTGCAAATTGAAAACTTTGATTATGACCTTTTCCAGCATATGAGCGATATGTAATTAAGAATTAAAATTAAATAACGAAAACAAAAAATCATACCAAAAAGACAAAAACAAAACAAAAAAAGCTACTAGAAATTTTTGTACTTTTAAGTAAAAAAGTTATAGCAAATTTATAAAAATTATTTTAAAGCAGCAATAATTATTAAGAGCATTTTGTGGAAAATTGTTTTTAGCTGGACAAATTTCTTTTTAGCTTGAAACTGGACAGGCCATTAAAAAGCTGGACAATCCAGCCAAAACAAGCCCGACTGGCAACCCTAATGTTATTGCACATTTCTATATATTTGTTTTCTTGTTCTTTAACAGTGCCGAAAAGTTTCTTTACTTCATCAACATTTTTTTCACATGCTTTTTGAGTTTTGTCTAAAATTTTTAAACGTTCCTCATATCGTTTTTCTATGGCCTCTAATAACTGCTTAATTTCGTTTTCATTTTGCCACAGCGATGTTTAAAATTCACGTTTGTATTATTTTAAATTTTGAACTGTCAAGGTGTTCTTCTGGTGTTTCGTTTTTGTGTGCGGCCATTGTTTTTTCCAAAGCATTTAATTTGAAAGTTCAATAAATTTTACACAGAGTTGCATAAGTGAGTTCGCCTTGTATGAACTCGTTTTGAAGCCAGCCATATTTGTAAACAAAGCTGCCACGGGTTCCAAGAAACAAAATCCTGTCAAAACCTGAAAATATAGATCGCCGTGAAGAAAACAACATTTGGATTCTAAGAAAACAAGATTTTTTTGTATGTATGTATGTATGAGAAACAGATTAACAGCTGATTTTATCAAGATTTTTTGTTTTGTTTACAATTTCGAGAGAGGATACGCAAACACGTGCGTTCATGGGAGCATATATGCCATGTATTTATGGGGGTTGTTTTAACTATTTGTTTATAGCTTAAAAACTACACGTTTGCGGCTAACACCGCTACCTGCAATCGAAAGCTTACAAAAATGCGCTTCGATTGCAATAATTATCATACATTTCCGTGCCTCGCGGAAGAATTTGTGGGTGCAACAAGATTTGCAAAAGTTGAATACAAAAATATTTTTTTTCGAGAGAGGATACGCAAGTATGTGTTATTATAAGAGTATATATGCTATGTATTCATGGGGGTTGTTTTAACTATTTGCTTATAGCTTAAAAACTACACGTTTGCGGCTAACGCCGCTACCTGCAATCGAAAGCTTACAAAAATGCGCTTCGATTGCAATAATTATCATATATTTCTGTGCCTCGCGGAAGAATTTGTGGGTGCAACAAGATTTGCAAAAGTTGAATACAAAAATATTTTTTTTTTCGAGAGAGGATACGCAAGTATGTGTTATTATAAAAGTATATATGCTATGTATTCATGGGGGTTATTTTAACTATTTGTTTATAGCTTAAAAACTACACGTTTGCGGCTAACGCCGCTACCTGCAATCGAAAGCTTACAAAAATGCGCTTCGATTGCAATAATTATCATACATTTCCGTGCCTCGCGAAAGAATTTGTGGGTGCAACAAGATTTGCAAAAGTTGAAGAATACAAAACTATTTTTTTTTTTCGAGAGAGGATACGCAAGTATGTGTTATTATAAGAGTATATATGCTATGTATTCATGGGGGTTGTTTTAACTATTTGCTTATAGCTTAAAAACTACACGTTTGCGGCTAACGCCGCTACCTGCAATCGAAAGGTTAAAAAAATGCGCTTCGATTGCAATAATTATCATACATTTCAGTGCCTCGCGGAAGAATTTGTGGGTGCAACAATATTTGCAAAAGTTGAAGAATACAAAAATATTTCTTTCTACTCAAAAACTAGAAAATTGGTATGTTGCCAGAGCTGCCAGAAATTTTTCGTGAAAAATCAGCAAATTTACCAAAAAAAACGGGCTTTATAGGCACTTTCATTTCTTAAAATCGGCATTAATTAAAAAACTTATTTTTACATATAAACACTTTTTTATGAAAGAAAACAAAAACAATTCAATATAATGTATTAAATATACCCAAAATGACATCTATAGATCAATAAATTTTCACTTCACAAACGGTTGAATTATTGCAGCGCACCATATTTATTATTGATATTATTTTAAAATATAAATTTTTGAAGAGTCGTAATGAATAGTGACACAGTTTGTGCTGCAATTATTATTGCTATAATAAAAAAAAGAAAGCGAGAAAAGATTGAAGGAAGAAAGCGTGTTTGGACGAAGCAATGGCTAAAAAATAAAAGAGAATTGGGTGACTATAAACTTTTAAAAGAATTGGAATTCAATGCCGTGGATGATTTCAATAATTTTTTAAGAATGAATAAAGAAAATTGTTATCAATTGTTAAACAAAGTTATGCCACTTATTATTAAAAAAACAACAATGATGAGGGAACCGATTTCCCCGTATCATCGGTTGGCAGTCACTTTGCGCTTTTTAGCCAGTGGAAATAGTTTTGAAGACCTGAAATTCCTGACGGCCATTGCTCCACAAACAATTGGAAAAATTGTTATTGAAACATGTGAATCGATAAATAAGGTGCTTACAAATTACATAAAGGTGAGTAAGCATAAAAATAAGTAAAGCGCTAGATAAAATGATAACTTCAAATTTTTCTAGCTTCCGAGCAATAGTGATGAGTGGAAAGCAGAAGCTGATGCTTTTCACAAAATTTGGAACTTCCCTCATTGCATTGGCGCTATTGACGGGAAGCACGTCAACATTGTCAAACCACCAGGTTCAGGCTCTTATTTCTTCAATTATAAGAAAAATTTTTCCATAATTTTGATGGCGATTGTCAATGCCAATTATGAATTTTTAATGGTACATGTGGATACTAATGGTAGAGCATCCGATGCTGGGCTGTTTAGTGATTTGAGATTCTTTGAAAAGTTAAAGAGCTATGACTTATATATTCCTGACCCTGAACCACTGTCAGGTTTTAATGCAAACATGCCATATGTATTTGTAGGCGATGACGCCTTTCCGTTGATGAAAAACTTAATGAAACCTTTCAGTCACACAACTATGAACAAAGATGAAATAATTTTCAGCTATCGTTTATCACGTGCCAGAAGAATAGTTGAAAACGCGTTCGGAATTTTGGTATCAAGGTTTAGGATACTATCAAAACCCATTAATCTTTCACCAGAAAAAGTGTCTACTATCGTTTTAACTTGCTGTTATCTACATAACTTTTTACGCGAAAAGAAAGATTTCAATAACATGAACATACCGATAGATGAAGCGGAAACTACGGGAGCTAACTGTGAAGGAAGAAATTTAGATAGTTTAGCTCCAACTACGATTAGAAATGCAACCAATCATGCAAAACACATCCGAGATCAGTTTTGTGAATATTTTAACACGGTAGGAACCGTCCCATGGCAAAACACAATATGTAAAGAAAATTAACAAAACATTTAATATTAATAAAAACATTTTTTATTTAATTTTTCATAAATTGTTGCATTTATTTATTTTAAACGAAAAAGGTACATATGTAAGTATTTCATTGGACTTCTAACACATATATAGGTAAAAAAAGATTAAAATAATTTATATAATTATTATTCATTAAAGAAATAAATACTTTGTACTTTCAGGGCAAAATTATTCTTTATATAGTAAAAGAAAATTTATGAGATTCTACTGGCTTCTTACTGGCTAGAATAATAAAGCTTATGGTTTTCCAAAATTGAGTGAAAATCTAATCTATTATTTCTTCATCAACAAAATTGGTAATGAATTGCGATATTGAGGACGGCACCCGTTGCATCATTTCGGTTGCTATTACTTGATGATTACCTCGACGATTATTTCGGTTCGTAGATCTGACAAATGTCTGCGTCTGCTCGGGCGAAAATAGAGGTTGATCAAAAAACTGGTGTGAGAAGCATGATTGAGGAGAAACTGTATATTCATCAGTATATGGTGTTGATGTGCGCGATAAATATGGGGTTTCTGTCTGGGACAAAACTCCTTTCAAAACATTGTGTATATCCTCAACAGATTTTTCACTAAGTTTATTCAGATATCCGTGGAAAAGAATATCTGAAATTATTGTTCTTGTAAAAGCTTTTTGTTCTTTCGACAGCTCCTCATACTGTGTTGCCCATCCTTTTGCTAAAAATAATGTTGTATCATCACTGCCAGCTAAATTTTGACAAGCTATTTTCAATAAATTGTCTTCTGCAGACGCTTTTCGTTTTTTGGAAGGTGGTGTTACCACCATGTCGTCTCTAGACTCAGCCTGTTTACAAATTAAAATAAATTTAATAATTTTATGAACAATATAGTATAGCACATACTTACATTGCAGTCTTCTGTGTCCATGGTACATTTTCCTTCTCTGGAACATTCCTGATCTTCCAAAAATTTGAGTTTATCGAAGTACCACAGCGAAGATTCAAATACGTCGTCTACTCCTGCACCGGACTTTTCACTATTTTTTACTTTCTTTAAGTCGCGCTTATAATTAGTGCGGAAAGCGTTAATTTTTTTATTACTTTTTCTCTACTGGCATCTGGATCTACTTCTTTTAGTTTTGCAACCATTTTTTCATAGCAATTGCTTTTTAGCTCGCGATTACAATATTCAGAGCTTTTTATTTTCCACAAACAAGGCATTGACTCGTATAGTTCGAGAAATTCATTCCAAAATACTTTTTTTTTGAATTCATGTTCTTTTTTTAATTGATTTATATTGTTGGACGAAAAGATCAGGTAGCTTTTATAAATAGCGCGAATATTAATTTTTTCTACACAAATACACAATGTTGTATTAAAAGCTGTTTAGTACAATGTTGCAAATAACGTTTTTTTTAATAATGTTTACTGTTTGACAACTTTTCTCAACTGAGCTAAATTCACCATACACAATGCCACAAACTGGTGCCAGCAGGAAAATATCAAATTCTGTTTGACATCGCTACACAAAACGTACAATCACTCCAAATGCCCATACACGACCCAACCACTGGTGCCAACACGTGATTGCACATGCATACTGGTGTAGTGTATGGGGCCCTTTAGTTCGGCAAATGTAACCATGATTGGAACGGCAATAAGTTCCATCAAACATCCTGTAACTCTGCAGGAGTTTCAGTCAAACAAAAGCAACCAAAATGGGGAGTACTAAACTTAACAATTTTCTTTCTAATATTAAATGTGCAAGTGTCCATATATTAATGAATAATTTGGAACCACAACAATTAGAGACATCCAATGATATTAAACCAATAAAAATTAATTAATCAAAGATTAAATGCTTCAGTATATGCACTTTTGATTAAAAAATAAACAAAAAGTTATTTGGAAACAAATGGCAAATTTTTGCTAGATTTTTTCAAATAAATTATGATAATGACAAGTGCGATGGAGTTTGTTAATATTTATCTATATGTTTTAATAAATGTGCATATTTTCCAAATTAAATAAACTTTACTCATAAAATGAATAAATAAATAAACAATGAAAAAATTACATTCTTAGATATTGTTATTATTCTGAATATGTGTATGTACTATACATAAGAATATAGATGCTATATATGTCATATTTACAAAGTAACTACTATAACTTAATATATATATATATATATATATATATATATATATATATATATATATATATATATATATATATATATACTAGCTGCTTGGACCCGTCGTTGCTCACGTTCCCCAACTATTCGATGTTATACAAAAGATTTTCATTTAATGGTTTTCACCCATTTTCACCTTTTTTATTTATTTATTTATTCAGTCTTGTAATTATGCTAAGCCAAAAGGCCAATAAAATGTTTATTACGTAGTATAAATAACCTAAGTAGAACCGTAAGGGAAATAAAATGACAATCATTATCCAATAATAATAACTACAATAATCCATCAATAATCCATATTTTATAAAAAGCAAGTTTATTTTTTGTAAGTAAAAGTCATAAATTAATAAAATTATAGATCGTTTCTTTTAAATTGCTGATTGGGAGATTAAACGAAAATCCAAAATAATTTTTAACCTTGTGAAGTGAAAATTTATTGATCTATAGATGTCATTTTGGGTATATTTAATAAATTATATTGAATTGTTTTTGTTTTCTTTCATAAAAAAGTGTTTATATGTAAAAATAAGTTTTTTAATTAATGCCGATTTTAAGAAATGAAAGTGCCTATAAAGCCCGTTTTTTTTGGTAAATTTGCTGATTTTTCACGAAAAATTTCTGGCAGCTCTGGCAACATACCAATTTTCTAGTTTTTGAGTAGAAAGAAATATTTTTGTATTCTTCAACTTTTGCAAATCTTGTTGCACCCACAAATTCTTCCGCGAGGCACGGAAATGTATGATAATTATTGCAACCGAAGCGCATTTTTGTAAGCTTTCGATTGCAGGTAGCGGCGTTAGCCGCAAACGTGTAGTTTTTAAGCTATAATCAAATAGTTAAAACAACCCCCATGAATACATAGCATATATACTCTTATAATAACACATACTAGCGTATCCTCTCTCGAAAAAAAAAAAATTTTTGTATTCTTCAACTTTTGCAAATCTTGTTGCACCCACAAATTCTTCCGCGGGGCACGGAAATGTATGATAATTATTGCAATCGAAGCGCATTTTTGTAAGCTTTCGATTGCAGGTAGCGGCGTTAGCCGCAAACGTGTAGTTTTTAAGCTATAAGCAAATAGTTAAAATAACCCCCGTGAATACATAGCATATATACTCTTATAATAACACATACTTGCGTATCCTCGCTCGAAAAAAAAATATTTTTGTATTCAACTTTTGCAAATCTTGTTGCACCCACAAATTCTTCCGCGAGGCACGGAAATGTATGATAATTATTGCAATCGAAGCGCATTTTTGTAAGCTTTCGATTGCAGGTAGCGGCGTTAGCCGCAAACGTGTAGTTTTTAAGCTATAAACAAATAGTTAAAACAACCCCCATAAATACATGGCATATATGCTCTCATGAACGCATGTGCTTGCGTATCCTCTCTCGAAATTGTAAACAAAACAAAAAATCTTGTTAAAGCTATATTTATCAGCTGTTAATCTGTTTATATGACATACATACAAAAAATCTTGTTAAATCCAAAAAATGTGGCATCTTGTTTTCTTCACCTGCGTAAAATAGAGCATCTTAATTTCTTCAATAGCGCTATACATGGTAATTCTGCCCTGTATGGTAGCGTTGTTACAAGGCAGATTTACCAGGTACTCTCACTAGGGCAGCTGTCTATTTAATATGCCTTGGTACATTCTGAACTACTGCCAAAAGTTTATATACAAGCTACATAAAATGTTATTTTTCTCAAACCTGCCTTGTTAATGATGGTTCTTCTGTCGTAATTTTGACATTACCAACAAAATACGTGTGGTTTTTGTTGTTGTTAATTGTTGTACCAGTGAGAGTACCTGGTAAATCTGCCTTTTTAGGAATCTTGCATATATGATGCATATTATTTCAAATTCTAGCTATAATATTTGACGTGGACAATTACTTTGTGCAATCTATAATCCAGTTAGTTGTTGTAATACATATATTATTTCTTGCGGTGGTACTGTTACCTTGTATATCGTTTACCATAATTATTGCTCTATATATCCTTTCTATGGAATAATTGCAGTATATTGTTTGGTAATAAACGTAGGTATTAAGGCATGTGCATATCCACAAACACCAATGTATGGGGTAAATGTCTACGAAAGTCGTCATTCTCGGAGCTGTTCGTTTTTGTCTTGCACCTTCTTATGAGTAAGGTGTCTGACAATCACAGTATATAAAATGTTTTTGTTGTGGAGATTACACATTCAGCTTTGCTTTTAACTACAGTAAAAACAATTTATTTGTGAATTAAAAGAACTTGTTGGTTTGATATTATATCGGGAGTGTATTTGCTTAGGCTGAAAAACGGTTAGTACAGAAAGCTTGGTATAATATATATGCCATAAAAAAATTAACAGTAATAAAGTTAGAGGCTTAAGTTAAAGTATAACAAAGCAAGAGTATAAAGCTGAAATTAATTGTAAAATGAGAAATCTCTTATCATGTACATATGTATGTACATAATAATATGTGAGTGCATAATGAATACTCGTTTTTGTGTGCATTTGTAACCTTCAATTTCCTTCAATTGTATACTGGCAATGTACTTGGGAAAAATCAGAGCTAACAAATAAATTTATATTATATTACAAAAAGTGCCATTTACATACATATGTACATAAATTAATAATTATATCTCAGAACTATTTTAACAATTCATTAGAATCATATGATTATTAATAAAGGTTCAGTGTTCACTATTAACCAAGAATTCATGTGGCAGCATTGATATCTATGTAATTATATTGCATTGTTTCCAGTGAGGGAAACTGTAGTCTGTTCGAACATTAAACTTAATATTGTGGGGCTAATTAATAAATTCCGGATAATGTATTCATATATAGTATGTGGTAAATGTACACATTGACCGATATATATTCTCTCAGCCGTAACAAATGAATAATTACAGGAAAAAAGGACTAATATTCAATACTGCGACGAGTTCAATACGGATGAAATTGGGGCTTACATTTACTTTACCGACGCATCTCCGATTTAAACAAAAATATATTATAGAAAAATAAATTTTAAGAGTGTGTAATATATTTTTTTGGCCATACTGACTTCTTATTACGAAATGAATAAAATAAAAATAAATAAATAAATAGGAAATTGTTAAATAAAAAACGCCAAACGCATACTTTCTTACGTACAAATTCGCTACCATTTTCTTAATAAAACGTTGATTAAGTGTAAGGAACAAATATACATCCCGTATCATGCTCCGATTTTTATGAAACTTTTGTCATGGGTAGTACTCTTAAATCTAAGAATTATGGTAAAAAAATTTTGGAGCGGACTCACTTAATTTGGGAGTTATAGGCCTCTAAAGTTCAAACATATATGTGTCTATAACTTCCTATTATTGCTACATAGTTGATATTAATATCGTTGGATAGGACTTGTAAATACCTTTCAAATGATATATAACAACATAAGGTTCTACAGAGTTGGAAAGGCTAGCGGTTCAAAAATCATTTTTTTGTATTGCCTTTTTTTACAAAAGTACCGTTAAATCGAAAAGGGGGTCTATATAACGGTTTTTTATTATATAGTAAAATGAATAGAAGACATTCACACCTTTCATTTGACACCTATATCATAAATCTTTAATAAGGAATGAAGACACTACAAAGGAATTAAAACTTAAAAGTTGAAGATAGTTACTTTTTCATAGAACTACACGTATTAAGTATACAAAAATATACAATGAGTGTAACACCAAAATTTGTTTAATTTTTCTTGTGATAATAGTGGACTGAAAATGTAGTACGGCCGCGCTCTAAGATTTTATTCTTCATAGTATTTCGTATCACAACGACCTCTAATAAATATTTTTATCTAAAATAATTTTTATGTTTTACTATTTTATATTACTGCAAGGTTTTCCGAGCTTAAGGATTTTCTCCTCTATGTATGTCGAGCAGTGGCTTCGCTGAGTAAAGATTTTCTGCATTGCCGGCCTCCGGCCGGACTTAAGGATTTTCTCCTCTATGTATGTCGAACAGTGGCTTCGCTGAGGAAAAATTTTCTGCTTTGCCGGCCTTCGGCCGGGCTTACGGATTTTCTCCTCTATGTATGTCGAACAGTGGCTTCGCTGAGTAAAGATTTTCAGCATTGCGGGCCTCAGGCTTGTTTTTACATCTGTATCAAATGTTTCAACGTTCAGTAAAATCATATCTGGCCTTATTTGAAGTTTTAATTCCTCTGTAGTGTCTTCATTCCTTATCAGATATTTATGATATAGGTGTCAAATGAAAGGTGTGAATGTCTTCTATTTATTTTACTATATAATAAAAAACCGTTATATAGACCCCTTTTCGATTTAACGGTACTTTTGTAAAAAAAGTCAATACGAAAAACTGATTTTTTAAGCGCTAACCTTTCCAAATCAGTAGAACCTTATGTTGTTATATATCGTTTGAAAGGTATTTATAAGACCTTTCCAACGATATCCATATCAACTATGTAGCAATAATATGAAGGAAGTTATAGACACATATATGTTTGAAATTTAGAGGCCTATAACTCCCAAACTAAGTGAGTCCGCTCCAAAATTTTTTTACTATAATTCTTAGATTTAAGAGTACTACCCATGACAAAAGTTTCATAAAAATCGGAGAATGATACGGGATGTAAATTTAAGCCCTTAAATCTAAGAATTATGTTAGAAAAATTTTGGAGCGGGCGCTCTTAGTTTGGGAGTTATAGCCCTCTAAAGTTAAAACATATATATGCCTATAACTTCCTCTGAATTAACGCTGCGTGGTTGACATGGATATCGTTGGAAAGGTCTTGTAAATTCGTTTCAAAGGGTATATAACAGCCTACGATTGTACTGATTTGGCTGGAGGTTAAATGATTTTCTCCTCTATGTATGTCGAACAGTGGCTTCGCTGAGTAAAGATTTTCTGCTTTGCCGGCCTCCGTCCGGGCTTAAGAATTTTTTAATCTATGTATGTCGAGCAGTGGCTTCGCTGAGTAATGATTTTCTGAATTGCCGATCTATGGCCGGACTTAAGGATTTTCTCCTCTATGTATGTCGAACAGTGACTTCGCTGAGGAAAGATTTTCTGCATTGCCGGCCTTCGACCGGGTTTAAGGACTTTCTCCTCTACGTATGGCGAACCGTGGCTTCGCTGAGAAAAGATTTTCTGTATTGCCGACCTCTGGCCGGACTTAAGATTTTTCTGCTCTATGTATGTCGAACAGTGAGTAAAGATTTTCATATTGCAAAAACTAATATACAAACATACTTACATACATATGTGCATACTCCTATATTGCAAGAACAAAAAAGCAAGTAGCAAAAACATTTAAAAACTACATTTGTATGCGTACACTCCTAATAATTAGCTTGTTCTTACATCTGTATCAAATGTTTCAACGTTCAGTAAAATCATATCTGGCCTTATTTTAAGTTTTAATTCCTCTGTAGTGTCTTCATTCCTTATCAAATATTTATGATATAGGTGTCAAATGAAAGGTGTAAATGTCTCCTATCCGTTTTTTTATATAATAAAATACTGTTATTTATTTTTTTATTTAATAAAGTTTATTAGTATTCAAAATGCTTTTCAATATCCATTTTCAATTTTACAATTTCCATTATATGAGCTTGTTTTTTACAAATTGTACACATTCTCTCTTAAATGTCCATTGTAAAATAGTGATCTTTGCATCGCTGTTGATGTTGTTCTCTGCAGCCTGAAGTTTTCGGAGTTTCGTAGACCATATGGTTGTACTTCCCCCACATATTTAATATTTTCGCATAGGTATTCCGGCGCGTTTCCTGTTTTCATTTTTTGTACAAAGTATAAAGTATTTGTCTGCAATCGTTGTTTTATATTTAACCATCTAAGTGTGTCCAGCATAAAATTAACAGGTGTATACCGACTACATTTTAAAATACATCGCATCGCTTTGTTTTGCAATTTCTGCATCATTTCTATTTGTGACTAAACAGCATGTATATAAAATCGTTGACCCGTATTCAAAATGTGGCTTAATTAATGTGTTATATATATTTAATGCAGTTGTTATCGAAAGTTTCTTTCTTATTCTCTTGAAAAATCCAATCTTTTTACCAATTTTTTTGCAAACGTGTTCTATATTATCTTTAAATTTTAGTTCATTATCTATTATAAAACCAAGGTATTTTATTTATATAGACACATTTTCGATTTAACGGTACTTTTGTAAAAAAGTCAATACAAAAAAATTAATTTTTAACCCCGAGCCTTGTCGACCACCTAGCGTTAATTTGGAGGATGTTATAGGCATATATATGTTTTAACTTTAGAGGCCTATAACTCCCAAACTAAAAACGTCCGCTCCTAAATGTTTCTACCACAATTCTTAGATATAACAGTATTACCCATGACAAAAGTTTCATAAAAATCGGAGCATGATACGGGATGTATACTTGTTCCAAAATGTAGTATCGAGGAAAGAATTTTAAGAAAATGCAAAATAAAAAAATTCGCGGAAATGCATATTTTCGGAGTTACGGATTTATAATGTTTACAAATTCCCAAGCAATGTCCTAGTAAATTTTTGAAAATTTTCTCTCGAACAATATCATTTTATTTCATTTATTATTCCATTGTAATATATGTGGCCTTTTGGCCAGTACAACTATATTACGGTATTCAAATAACTTATTTAAAAATTTTGCTATTATTATTATACCATAAAAATATAAAGAAAACAAGTATTAATAAAGTTAAAAAAGAAAATAAAAAAAAGGAATATGTAAGTACAATTCCAAAATACATAAACACATTAATTTCATTCAGCATCGGAAAGATGTTTCGTTAATTTCAATCTAAACACATTGTTAGATTGTGTGAAGATGCGTAATACTAACGGCAGACGATTCCAACTGCTAATAACTCTTACAAGAAATGGTTTTGAAAAAAAAGCTTTGAAAATTCTGGGATAAATAAAGTGCGGATTTTTACGACGAGGTGATAATTGAAAGGTGTTGAAAAGTGGTACAGGTTATCCCATATTAATCAATTTGTGCAGAGTTAGCATATTACGAAATTCTATAAAGTTATCAAAAGAGCATCCCAAAAACATTTTAACAAATCCTGAAATATGGTCTCTCCGACGAACATTGTAAACAAATCTTGCAATGGCATTAAGTGAGCGCTTTATCCTATTGGGGAGATAACCAACAGTACTGGATATAACTTCTAACCCATAAGTAATTTGCGACATTAAGGTAGCATATACTAATCGTTTTTTTCATATTGGGGCAAATAAATTTGGGAGTTAAAATGTTTTCGGAGAGAACTCCAGATTCTACGAGACATAATATCAATATGACAACGAAACTAAAGCTTATTATCAAGAACCACTCCAAGGCACCTGAGGTGATCAACAAATTGGACCAAGTTATTGTTAAGAAATATCCGAGGGTTAACTTATCAAGGAGCTCATAAGTATGATAACATTGAAAAGCGTCTGGAAGAGTTGGAGACTCATAATAGTGTATTGCAAAGAAGGCTTAATAGAAGTAACATAATAGTAAGAGGTCTGCCAAAAAATGTTAAGGATCTGAGCATCCCAGTATTAAAAATCGTATCACTTTGTGGAACACCAATAACTCATAGTGAATTGCGACATTGTGCTTACATACACAGTGGAAAAGCGCTTTTGGTAAAACTAAACTCTGTGCAGTTGCGTGACCAGATTATGATTAATTTCTCAAATAAACGTTTCCTTTGGCTTAATGATGTAATTGGTGGTGACATTGTATCCAAAGTTCATCTGTCTGACCATTTGCCCCCTATAGCTTCCTAGCTTTTGGCGATTTGTAAGGAACTCGATCAAAGAAAATTATTGTTAAATACAAATATATTAATTATGATGCACCAAAAGTAAAACTGACATTTCCCAATAATATGCAAAGAACTTTAAATATGGGCCAATGTATTAATATCTTGAATAATGGCTCTGAGTTAAATCGTGTAAACAATAATGATCTTACAACGTTTAATGACGGTGTTCGACCTGGGATATCTAGTGTATCCTGTGTGGCAAATGAGTCTTTATCAGATGGCTTAACATAACATAATATTTTTTATTGATTCATTATCTTTTGATAATTTGTTGGTAATTCAACAACCATGCTTGGTTCTTAGTATATATGCTTACGTTTTTATTTACTATTTTAGTAGTTTTTTTTAGTTAAAAATAGTACTCATAAATTATTTATGGAAATTTGTCTTAACTTTAACATTTCATTATTTATTGTTTTGTTTTTGCTTCTATAAAGATTATTGTTATCTATTTTATATATTTTATACGAACGTTATGCAGAATTTAGGGCCAGTAATTAGTGATAATAGTCATTTGAGATCTCATTTTAGTAACTTGCAGCATAATGTCAATATAGGTCATTTGAATTGTACAAGTTTTAATTTGAAACCTAACTCTACAAAGTTTTGCGAAATTAAGCAGTTGTTGAATGTCGAGTTTTTAAATGTTTTTGGTGTTAGTGAAACTTGGCTGAAGCAAACTGTTTCTACAAGTGTTGTGGATATTCCAGGCTATGTTTGCCACAGAAATGATCGCACATGTATGAGGGTTGGTGGAGTTGCACTCTATGTTTCTAGGGAGATTAATCATAAAGTAGTTTATATGGGTAGTAATTATGATATTTTTGAGTGCCTGTTTGCTGAGCTTTATATTGGTGATGTTATATTTTTGGTGGGAGTGGTATATTTACTTCATGGGGATTTTGCTTCGTTTGAGAGTGAAGTGTCTGACCTGCTAGTACAATACTCCAATATTGTTGTTTCGGGAGATTTTAACAATAACCTATTTAACGTTTTTCGCCTTAAACTTAGAAGGTACTTGGCTAATATGGAGTGATAGATTATATACGCTTGTCTGTATATGTGCGTATATGCTGTTTATGAGGATTTGTACGTGCGATATGCACGTTTGGTTTTTGGATTGCTGCTGATGAGGACCATATTACAATTATTTTTATTTTTATTAGTGTTTTATGGATTTTATGTTCTTGCGGCTGGGGAGCCAATTAAGTTCTGTGTATATATGTATATGTATGTATGTATGTATGTATGTATGTATACATGCATGTATTGTACATATATATATATATATATATATATATATATATATATATATATGTATATATATATATATATATATATATGTATATATATATATATATATATATATATATATATATATATATATATATATATATATATATGTATATATATATATATATATATGTATATATGTATATATATTGGACCAGAGTGTGTAGTTTTGTACAGCTTGTTCTAATAGAACTTCGCAGATTAGCACAGATTCGTAGGAGAGTTAGTACGTCTTAGGATTCGTTAGCTACTGACGATTAAATATGCGCATCAGTTCCGAACCTCCTTACCTAGGAACTAAGGAGGACGTAGGAATAATACTGATAATACTACCCACCCTGATGAAATGCCAAAGCTGTCCCAGGGTGGTGCTAGTGAAGTTGTCGTGGGGCCACTATTGATAGTTGCTATCATTACGTCCATAAAAAAAAAAAAAAAAAAAAAATGTATATATATATATATATATATATATATATATATATATATATATATGTATATGTATATATATGTGTGTTGATGCATATATACATATGTATATATTAATAGTTTGTAATTTAGGTTTAAGCACTCAGGTTGATATTACTGTGTAATACATATTATATTTTTGGCCTTCAAGGCTTTGTATTACTATGAATAAATAAATAAATATGAATAAATCTCTGACGGTGCGTAATAGCTGTGACAGAATGGGACTTTCTCTTGTTCACAACTCTATGCCCACGTATTTTGACGTTCGTTGTAATTCTACATCTTTGGTGGACTTTTTTCTGGTTACGAAATCTGAAATGGTTGTTAGATCTGGACAGTTTCATTGACCGGGGATTACGCGGCACTCTTTTATCTTTCTCTCGCTAAGGGCAGCACGATTGTTGACTCAGTGGTTTTGTCAGTTCTATGATTATAATGCAGTTAGGATTGAATCTATTCAGGGTAAGCTGACTGACTGTTGGTTTGATATTATGTACTTCACAGGCTTCGCTCAGAGATCTTGCTTATGGGGCATATCTGCATGATAGGACTACAGAGAACTGTAGAATTTTTTGTCGTCATAGAAACAGGGTAAAATCTGTCATAAGAAAGTTAAAAAGGAAAGCACACGGCTCAATTTTTGAGAATAAGGACAGTAAAGATATCTGGTCAGTACTTAACCAGAATGGTGTTGGAAGGGGTGCTAATGATCTTGGGAGTGTAGACCCTAATATTCTGAATGAAGCTTTTTCCTCAAACCAATCTGCGCACAGTGGACACACAGTTGATTTTTCGAGTATCCCTTATAGTGGGTTCTCATTTCGTTCAGTGGATTTATTGATGTTTAAGGCTTTTGATTCGATTAAATCCAGTGCTGTTGGTAATGATGGTTTTACGCTTAATTTCACTCGATTATTAATGCATTTTATTGGAGAATATATACTGCGCCTGGTAAATACCATCTTTGCTACATCTTGAGACCAATTTCTATATTGCCAATATTGTCAAAAATGGTCGAACATCTTATTAAACAGCAGCTTGTTAAGAACGTTGATGATTATGGGCTGTTGCATGATTGCCAATCTGGGGCCAAATTACCGCATTCGATATCGAGCGAAATTTCCATACAATTTAAATAGAAATTTCGTTCGATATCGAGTGCCGTAATTTGCCCCCTGGATTTAGGAATAATAGGAATACCACCTCGTTGTTGATTGGTCTAACTGACAACATTAGGAGAAACTTATCCGACGAAGGTTTTTGTGTTATGCTTTCTCAAGACTTGTCGAAAGCTTTTGACAGGGTCAATCATTCGCTGTTGGTATATAAGTTGTATAGATTTTTTGGTTTTTCAAGATCGGCTTGCAGACTGGTTTCTTCTTATCTTGCAGATAGAAAGCAGTATGTAATTAGTAGGGGCTGCAGTTCTCGCTTGCTTTCTGTTTAGAGCGGAGTGCCACAAGGGTCAGTGCTTGGTCCTTTGCTTTTTATAATGTTCATCAATGACTTATTTGGAATTTTGTCCAACAACATGTGCCTGCCATTTTCGTTTGCGGATGACATACAATTGGTATTTAAGGGTAATATGGATTTCCCAGCTGTATGTTGGACTACACTGTTGGTTTGTTTTATGGATGGTTGACTGATAATGAACTTACTGTTAATCCTTCTAAGTCCAAGGCAATGCTATTTGGTAACTGTGTTTGTAACAATTTCTCTATTGTGTTAGATGGTACTTCTATTGATGTTTAAGTACGTATTCGTAAAAGCCGTGTTGTAATGTTTGGAAAATTTTACTGAATTTAATGCATCCTTGTTGGAAGCCTTTTGGTATTCAGCAAGTGAACCGGTAAACGTACTTAAGTGTTGTTGTGCCATTTTTCATAGAAAAGTATACTAAAATAACTACTTCAATCCTGGATATCAAAACGATCACGTCGTCATCTTTCACCAAATAAATTAATAAGATATATCACCTTTACAAGGTAATTATTAATAGTACAATAAAGTTGGAAATTTGATACCTTTGTTTAACATTGAAATATTCTTGTTTTTATTCCTTGCTATCCCATCGGATATACGCCGAAACATTGGTCCTTACGAACCGGATACTTTACAAGGAATTACAAGATAAACAACAAATCCTTCACGAGGAAACTTTATTGTAAAATTTTGGAACAACATAAAAAATTCAGGTTGGTAAATTGTATTTGAAGGGTGCTACATTTGTACTATTTATATGCAAATACACACATACACATTTGGAAATATTACTTGTGTTTATTTGCATATATCAGTAGCTGGGTAATTGTGTTTAACAAAAGAGATAAAACAGTGCCAGTTTTAATTGTGAATTAAGTACTATTTGTTACTTTAAAAAAAAAAAAAGGTAATATACCAAATTGATCAATAGTGAGTTTGTTTATGTAGACGGACATTTTAAAATAAAAAGTATATTTGTCTGCATATATAATAAAGAAAACTTGTAAATTCATTAAATATTTTATTTAATATATACAGATATATAGATATAAAAAAAAAAAAAAGAAAAGAAGAACAGTGTATGTGTATAAACGGGTGGCTAATAGTAATTATACAGTCATACAGAAAAATAAATAGGGTTCTTCCATATGTGTTTGTTCGAATACTAACACGCGAGTAAGTAAATAAACTCACTTGAAGTTAATGATCAAAGGTACAATTGCCTACATATTTTTATTAAGTGTTTATTAAAAATATAACATAATTAACGTTGGCCGCGAATGCTATACGGTTTTGTTTTTATTATAACACAGTGCAATTATTTCTTTCCATCTTCTTTCGGTCTTCACTATTCGGTCGGTCGTTTGACTTTCAGATAATATAAAACATAGTTTCATTATTTGATTACATTGAATATAAGTTTTCATTTACAAATTCATAATGAAACATCTAGAAAATTTTATTCGAAATTCGGATGCAGTTTTTAAATTTGAAATGCGTTTTGAGAAAATTCGTGACGATTCTCATCATATTTACACATTAGAGATAATGGGTGAAGAACTCAAATCGTTGTGGGAGAAAGTCAAGAATAGCTATGAAGATGGAATAGAGGAAGTCAAAATATCTGGGAAAAACGTGTCCGAACAACTAGAAGCGGCGGAAGCCAAATTAGAAAACACTCTACAGGCATACGCGCGGTGTATGACAAATATACGTGTAAAAGGGGATGAACTGCGGCAAAAATGTGAGCCAATTAAAGAGAAAGAAAGTGAGAATGTAATTCACAACTTACCTCTACCACCATGCGATACAGATATTTTCTATGGAGATTATCTGTCATGGCCAACATTTCGAGATCTTTTTTCGGCTTTATATATCAATAATAGCCGTTTAAGTAATATTGAGAAATTATGTTACTTATTGAAGAAAACTGGTAAAGAGGCTAAGGAAATAGTTTCAAAGTGTCCACTAACTAATGCCGGGTTTGACATTGCGTGGAAGAATCTTAAATCCACCTATGAAAACCCGCGCATGTTAGTAAACAATCAGCTAAAAAGTCTTTTCAACCTGGAATCCATTTCGAAAGAATCTAGTTCGGCTCTCAAAACTCTACAACGTGGAATTAATTCGTTTTTGACCGCTATGTCTGTATATGAAATCGATACATCCAATTGGGATCCAATTATCGTTTTTATTTGCATTCAACGTTTGCCTTCTAGTACAGTCGCCTTATGGGAACACACAATCAAGGACAAAGCTGCGTTATCCCTGTGGAAAGATCTAGAAATATTTTTAACGGAACGAATACAAACATTAGATTGTATACGCGATCTTATTAGTTCAGATAATGAGAAGAAATTGCCTGATCGAAAATTTAAAACTCATGTTTCGACGAAAAGTTCATCTGTCTCTTGCGTTCTGTGTCCTAAACAAAACCATTTATTACGATTTTGTCGTCGTTTTAAAAATATGTCAGTTTCAGAAAGGTTTTCAACCATAAAGAAATTTCATTGCTGTGTAAATTGTCTTGCAAAAGCACATGAAGTCAAAGATTGTACAAGTGAACATCTTTGCTTTAAATGCAATCAAAAACATCATACCATGCTTCATAGGGAAGTTGGGTTGGTTAATTCTGAAATCACGTTGTCAAATCAAACTAACTCTAATGGTGTTTTCCGCGCTGCTGAAAATGATTCACAGAGGCCGTCGACGTCGGCTGCGGCTCACTCAAATTCTAATCGACAAGTTTTTCACTTATCACAAAACTCGTCTGTTTTGTTAGGTACTGCTATTGTCTCCATTCTATGCCATGATACCACGTATCCAGCACGGGCCTTAATAGATCCAGCTTCAGAAGCTTCATTTATCTCTGAACATTTGCGAAATCAACTGCGACTTCCGTCACATTCTACGAATGTAAAGATTTCCGGTGTTAACAGAGATAATTATACAACTTCACGAAAAATTTGTACACTTAGAGTGGGGTCACCAGTAGATCAGAAAATTAATCTGGATGTTTGCGCTTTAGTATTACCTGCAATATCAGGTAATTTGCCATCGTTTATTTGTCCTTCGGATATTAAAGATGAAATACCAAATTTGGAATTAGCTGATTGCAATTTTCATAAAAGTAGGTCAGTAGATCTGTTACTTGGGGCAGATTTATATCCCCAAATAATTCTTAATGAAGTCCGTCGCAATATTTGTGGCTCGTTAATGGCTCAAAGAACTGTATTTGGATGGATTTTAACTGGTCCTATTGATTCTTCAGCAAAAAATTCAATTAATGTTTTTTCCACCGCAGTAACCTTTTCTGAAGAAGATAATCTGAATCAAAATTTATTGAAATTTTGGGAATTGGAAGAAGCACCAAAAAGGAAGATTTTATCACCTGCGGATAAGATGTGTGAAGAAATTTATAAGAAAACCACTACGCGGGATTCGAATGGTAGATATATTGTATCACTACCTTTTAAACCCGAATTCCCTCAGGAGATTTGCTTGGGAATATCGAGATCAAATGCGTTTAAACAGTTATTGAGGATAGAGTCATCGCTCATTAGAAAACCGGAGATAAAAAACATGTATGACGATGTTATAAAGGATTATTTGCAGCTGGATCATATGCGAGCCGTAAAATCCCTTCCTCAAGCCGTCACAAATTCATGTTATTTGCCACATCACCCAGTAATTAACCTGGAAAGAAAAACAACTAAACTCAGAGTCGTTTTTAATGCATCGAATAAAACTTCAAATGGGAGGAGCTTAAATGATAGTCTTTTTGTAGGCCCTACATTGCAAGCTGACTTGGTAAATTTAATCTTACGTTGGAGATTATTTAGGTTTGTTTTCAATTGTGACATAACCAAGATGTACAGACAAATCCGTGTCCAATCGTCCCATACTCCTTCTCAACGAATTCTTTATAGGTCATCTGAAGGTAAGGTAACTGATTATGAGTTGCAAACCGTAACTTTTGGATTGAATTGCGCACCTTATCTAGCAATCAGGACTTTATTGCAGTTAGCTTCGGATTGTGAAGAGGAATTTCCCATAGCTGCAGAAATCTTAAGGAAAGGCATGTATGTTGATGATGTATTAACTGGCGCTCATGAGGTATCTGTTGCGATGATAGCGAGGGATCAATTAACTGCTGCTCTGTTATCGGCTGGATTCGAGCTACGCAAATGGACAGCAAATGAACTTTCTATTTTACAGGGATTGCCGAGAGATCATTTAGTGGATTCAAAAGTTTTGACTTTTGAAGAATCTAGCTATTCTAAAACTTTAGGGATTTTTTGGAATGCTCAACTAGACTCCTTCTTCTTCAAAGTTTTTCCTTTAGAAGCGAAGATAGGTTATACAAAAAGAGAGGTCTTATCTAGTATAGCTAAATTTTTTGACCCTGTAGGTTGGTTGAGTCCGGTCATTATTCAGGCAAAAATAATCATGCAACGCATTTGGCTTGATAATATTGATTGGGATGATTCTCTTCCGTCATCGACGGAAAAGGAGTGGTTGAATTTTGTAGAATCCTTCAATCAAATAAATTTTATTCAGGTGCCAAGATGGGTAAATTATTATAAAGATGCAACTGCGGAAATTCATGTTTTTTCAGATGCCTCGGAAAAAGCATATGCGGGGGCAATATATATTCGTATAGAAACTGCAGCTGGTGAAATTTATGTACACTTATTGGCCTCCAAAACAAGGGTAGCGCCAATTAAATCGATATCTTTACCACGTCTTGAATTATGTGGAGCTGTATTAGCATCAGATTTGCTGAAAAATATTCTGCAGGAAATAGAAATTGCAATTTTTAAGGTGTACTGTTGGACAGATTCAACCATTGTTTTAGCATGGTTGCGGAAAACGCCATCCTCGTGGGCTACGTTTGTAGCGAATAGAGTTTGCCGTATACAGGAGAACACTGGCAATCATAATTGGCATCATGTTCGTTCGGAAGATAATCCTGCCGATTTAAGCAGCCGGGGGGTAGATCCGCTCACTTTATCGAAAAGTGATCTATGGTGGCACGGACCGTCCTGGCTGGCTAAGAATAAAAATCACTGGTATCAATCTACTTTTGAAAATTTGGACACAGATATGGAAAGTCGCAAATTAAAAGTTCATGCTTCATTTTTTTCGAAATTTGAAGATATTTTGGACAGATTTTCGTCACTTGATAGAGCTTTACGAGTAATATCATACATTTTGCGATTCTTTCACTCTACCCACAGTTCACACAAAGGACACTTCAAATATGAATCTATGAATATATCTACTGATGAACTCAATAAAGTCAAATTACGTTTGGCTATTGTTGCTCAAAAGGCCCTTTATCCTGAGGAATATAAAAGTTTATTAAATAAGGAGCCTTTATCATCAAAAAGCTCACTACTATCATTGAATCCATTTTTGGATGAAGAACAAGTGATGAGACTGAATGGCCGCTTAACAAAATCTTCTTCATTATCATATCGTGAACAATATCCCATAATTCTACCATATGGCTGTCGTTTTGCAAAGCTTATAGCAGCATTCATACACTTGGTTACCATTCATGGTGGTAATCAACTAATGCTGCGAGTGTATCGATGCGAATATTGGGTACCGCGATTACGAATCATGATTCGTACGGTAATTTATAACTGCAAACGGTGTATCATAGATCGGCAACGTACGTGTAGTCAAATAATGGCTGCGCTTCCCCCGGAACGTACCAGTGTAGATAGACCATTTACTAACACGGGAGTTGACTTCGCTGGCCCTTTCGACATAAAAAGTTACAATAATAAATCTTGTAAAATTACAAAGGGTTATGTCTGTATTTTCGTGTGCTTTTCTACGAAAGCAATCCATTTAGAAGCCGCTTCAGATTTATCAACTGACACATTTTTGGCCGCGTTCAATAGATTCATTTCTAGAAGAGGCTGTCCTCATACCATGTTCTCGGACAATGGTACTAATTTTGTTGGAGCCTCAAATGACTTGGCAAGGGATTTTCAAACGTTCCTAAAAGAGTGTCGAGCTAGAATGTGTTCAAGCTTTGGATATAAAGGTTTGATTTGGCGTTTTAATCCTGCGGGTGCTCCTCATATGGGTGGCCTCTGGGAAGCTGGAGTTAGAAGTTTTAAACTTCACTTCAGAAAAGAGGTTCAAAATTCGCGCTACACTTTTGAAGAACTATCTACGGATTTGGCAAGAATAGAGGCGTGTCTCAATTCGCGTCCTTTATGCCCTATGTCCGATAATCCTGGTGAGCCAGTTGCTTTAACGCCAGGACATTTTTTAATTGGGTCAGCCATTCTGGCTCCGCCGGAACCAACTATTTACGACTCCCCAATTAGTATTGTGAATCGTTATCGAAAAGTGAAAGCATTGATTCATCAATTTTGTAAAAGATGGAAAGAAGAATATCTTGTAGAATTGCACAAAAGGTATAAATGGAAACATCCTCAAAGGGATGTTGAAATTAATGATCTTGTAGTTATCAAGAATGAACAACTGCCAGCTACGGCATGGAAATTGGGAATAGTAACAGGTACTCACCCTGGTACTGATGGCCACGTTCGAGTGGTTTAAGTTCGCACGCAAAGTGGGACAGTTACTCGTCCAATTACCAAGCTTGTTGTATTGTACAAATCTTAAATTTATATTTCCCCTTTTTCTGCAATTTACAATTATTAACCTAATTTTTTCCTAGAGATCATGAGCAGTGTAAACAAAAACAACTTTTCCGAATCCTTTGAAGACGGTCTTCTAGACTATGATGAGGCAATGGAAACAGCTACCTCAATGGTTTCCGCGATCGATGTGAATGCCTCATCGCCAGTCGCTCCCATTGATCCTACTCCATCACTGATGCCGATTGCAGCTGCTCCAGCTATTGTCTTGTTGACGGCCGATTCGTCGAAGATCCCCCCTCCGGTTAACCTCCCCGAAAAGCAAGTGGAATTGCCCAAGTTGAGTGATGTAATTCGAGCTCATGACGCGAATACAGCCGGGAATTCTTCGCAGATGACGACTAAAAGGCCTAATTGCCCAGTATGTGCGAAGAATCACCCGTTGCGCTTTTGTTATAAATTTCGCGACATGAGTCTCGAACGAAAGCTCCGCATGGTGGCAGTGCATCGGATTTGTTTTCGTTGCCTTTCGACTACTCATGTTGGAAAAGCTTGTAGGAGTGACTATAAATGCAAATTCTGCAAACAGCAGCACCATTCACTCCTACACGAGCATAAAAAAGGCGCACGGCAGGCCATGCCAAAAAGGCCTGAAAACATTCCTAGTCTGGCCATCCGTCAATCCGTTGCATTGTCTCCCACGCTCCGATTAAATGTAGTGTGCAATCGGTTGAAAATACCGATTCGGGCTGTATTGGATTCTTGTTGCCAAGGGAGTTATATATGCCCTGAGCTTATTAAAAAGCTCCGATTGCCCACCATGGAAATCAATGGCGCTACTTATTGCCATATAGAGGTAGCATCCATCCATGATTCGGCTCAGAAAATTTATGTAACGGCCAGAATAAAAAAAATGCTTGGCATCAAAACTCCTTCGTCGTCGGTCCCTGACACAATATTGGAGTCATTTGCGGGTTTGCAATTAGCGGATCCTAATTTTTATATTTCGAGCAACGTGGCTCTTGTGTTAGGGCCAGAAGTGGTACCCTTAATTCTAAAAAATCGAATCCAATCCAGTCCGGGGCTGCCACTTGCTCAGTACACCATTTTTGGATGGGTTATATCAGGGGCATCACCGTAATCAACCTAAGGATATCGTCGTGCTTCTTCGAAATAAATAAATATTAAAATATAGACATACATACATATGTGGTCTGGGTCTTTGACCCCATCAGGAGTCCTTCATGACTCAAATTTTATTTAAAATATTATGAATTCAAGGCATCAGGAGTCCCTAATGACTCACATATTTTTTATATAACATTATATAATATTAACTTAATAATATATTAATTTAATGGCAACAGGAGTCCCTCATGGCTCAACTCTTTTATTTAATAAACACATCAGGGATCCTTAATGATCCACTTGTAATATGAAAAAATAATAAAAATTTTTGTATCACAAAATATATATATGTATATACAGTCCACAGGAGTCCTACTAGCTCAAACCATCCGTTGGATTTGAAGTTGTAGTTAAGTTGTTGCAACGTATCTTGTTGTTGCAAGGTGGCCGGCAATGTTTAAGTACGTATTCGTAAAAGCCGTGTTGTAATGTTTGGAAAATTTTACTGAATTTAATGCATCCTTGTTGGAAGCCTTTTGGTATTCAGCAAGTGAACCGGTAAACGTACTTAAGTGTTGTTGTGCCATTTTTCATAGAAAAGTATACTAAAATAACTACTTCAATCCTGGATATCAAAACGATCACGTCGTCATCTTTCACCAAATAAATTAATAAGTTATATCACCTTTACAAGGTAATTATTAATAGTACAATAAAGTTGGAAATTTGATACCTTTGTTTAACATTGAAATATTCTTGTTTTTATTCCTTGCTATCCCATCGGATATACGCCGAAACAATTGAATTTGTTGATAAAATTGGATGCCTTGGTGTCATCATTGATGCAAAGTTAAGCTTTGAAAGTCACATTAATTCTGTAGTCTCGATGGTTTGCTTTGTATTACGTAAGTTATATACCTTGGACTTAGTGTTACCCTTTCAGATTAAGAAGCAGGTTGTCCATGCAGCAGTTATGCCTTTGTTTTTATGTATATGGTCTAGAAGTTTATTCTGGGACATATGGTTATCTAATCAGAAGAATAAGGTTGGCGTTCAATTAGGGTTATTAGATATTTATATTCCCTTAGATTACGACAACATGTGTCTTCTTATGTGCTCAAATTCTTGGGTTTGTCTTTTGTTGATTTTCTCAAGTATAGAAACTTGTTACATTTCTATAAGGACATTAAGTTGCAAGTGCCTTTGTACCTAACTGAATTATTTCAATTTGATAGGTCTCATAGAAATGAACAGTTGAGGATTCCGAGGTTAACTACCTTGTTGCAGCGATCTTTTTATGTAAGAGTAGCAAGGGTTTATAATGAACTGCCGATTGCTTTAAGAACATTTGACATCTCTGTTGTCACTTACAAGAAAAAACTACTTCATGAGTTCAGCTCTAGTAACCCTCTAATGTAGTATGATTACTGAATGTTTTCGTATGTTTTGTTTTCTCTTTCTCCACAAGTACTTTGGGAATATGGTTTCAAAATTGTTGCTTATAGTTTAATTTTATATTATGATATTATTATTAATATATTAAAATGTTTTTTTCTTTATATTTGTAATTAACTGTTTTTATACACATAATTATTGTTGCATCTGTAGTAGCATAAGTGAAACCGATTGTGGCCTTTTGGCTAGGTTTTTCGTTTTTTTTTGGATGAATAAATAAATAAAATAAAATAAATAAATAAAGGAGGCCATAGGTGTAGAGCCAAAAAAATTGTTTTAGTTTTAGATGCATTTATAGAAAGACAATTTTCAGTTGTCCAATGGTAATTCGTTCTAAACTTGAATTGATGTTGCTCTCTAGAATCTCGTCATTCCCTCTGTTGCCATGAAACAGGAGAAAACCATTATCTGCAAAAAGGAAGGTAGAGCAATAAGAAGGGACAACTACCCTGTCAAGGTCGTTAACATAAAGAATGAATAAAATTGGCCCCAATAGAGATCCTTGAGGAACACCAGAATGCAGAAGAAGAAGAACCTCAGAATTATTCCCAGAAACGGAAACAAATTGTGATCTACCAGCAAGGTAAGACATTAGTAGTCTACAAGCGGTTCTTGAGAAATCAAATTCACTTGCCAATTTAGAAATCATTCTTTCAAAATGTATGGAATTGAAAGCTTTTGATAAATCCATTGATACTAGGACACTATTACGATTAACGTTATTGTTATTTCTTATGGAATCAGTGAGACACAAAAGAAGAGATGTGGTATTCAAACCCTTACGGAAAGCATATTGCGATTCCGAGATTTTGTTAGAAATTGCACAAATCATTTGATTCCTTAAGACATGTTCGACTACCTTTGATAGGGCAATTTTGGTCTTTGGTATGGGCACTATGCGAGCTGTTTTCCACAAGGATGGAAACACAGATGTCATCAATATAGAATTTGTAAGATGAAGTACTACATCCGATATCCACGGAAAAACTAATTTTAAAAACGTATGTAGTAATAATTTTAACGAACATTTTATATTGCTATATTAAATTTGAATTAAGATTCTATAGGCTAATTGTTCGAAATTTTAATTTAAATCTCAGAAAGACATGATAAATATTCCAAGGCACAAAGGCAAGTCAACATCAGTTTTATTCAACTTACACAGCAGAGCAGAACAGCTGTTTTCGAAAGACGCAACCCTTTCATCATCAGTGCTCATGTGTATTGTGTTTGTCACCACTTATTAGGTGGCTTAGTTGAATGTGATAACAGTTCCTATTTACACAAATTTTATTGTGAAAAAGAATACGGGAACTGTATCAACCTGATGTTAACATGTTATTGTTATAATACCCGTGTTACCGTTTGATTATTTTTCTTCATGTCCCATTTTTCTGAATTTTTTTTTTTGTTCCATCATACCTAAGTCAAACTTTTTTGGTTTGAATTTTATACTTAAGTACATGTGAACGTTTTTCCAATTTTTATTATTGGGTAGCTCAAGCCATAGCTTAAATTTGTATGTAGTAATAATTTTAACGAACATTTTATATTGCTATATTAAATTTGAATTAAGATTCTATAGGCTAATTGTTCGAAATTTTAATTTAAATCTCAGAAAGACATGATAAATATTCCAAGGCACAAAGGCAAGTCAACATCAGTTTTATTCAACTTACACAGCAGAGCAGAACAGCTGTTTTCGAAAGACGCAACCCTTTCATCATCAGTGCTCATGTGTATTGTGTTTGTCACCACTTATTAGGTGGCTTAGTTGAATGTGATAACAGTTCCTATTTACACAAATTTTATTGTGAAAAAGAATACGGGAACTGTATCAACCTGATGTTAACATGTTATTGTTATAATACCCGTGTTACCGTTTGATTATTTTTCTTCATGTCCCATTTTTCTGAATTTTTTTTTTTGTTCCATCATACCTAAGTCAAACTTTTTTGGTTTGAATTTTATACTTAAGTACATGTGAACGTTTTTCCAATTTTTATTATTGGGTAGCTCAAGCCATAGCTTAAATTTGTATGTAGTAATAATTTTAACGAACATTTTATATTGCTATATTAAATTTGAATTAAGATTCTATAGGCTAATTGTTCGAAATTTTAATTTAAATCTCAGAAAGACATGATAAATATTCCAAGGCACAAAGGCAAGTCAACATCAGTTTTATTCAACTTACACAGCAGAGCAGAACAGCTGTTTTCGAAAGACGCAACCCTTTCATCATCAGTGCTCATGTGTATTGTGTTTGTCACCACTTGTTAGGTGGCTTAGTTGAATGTGATAACAGTTCCTATTTACACAAATTTTATTGTGAAAAAGAATACGGGAACTGTATCAACCTGATGTTAACATGTTATTGTTATAATACCCGTGTTACCGTTTGATTATTTTTCTTCATGTCCCATTTTTCTGAATTTTTTTTTTTTTGTTCCATCATACCTAAGTCAAACTTTTTTGGTTTGAATTTTATACTTAAGTACATGTGAACGTTTTTCCAATTTTTATTATTGGGTAGCTCAAGCCATAGCTTAAATTTGTATGTAGTAATAATTTTAACGAACATTTTATATTGCTATATTAAATTTGAATTAAGATTCTATAGGCTAATTGTTCGAAATTTTAATTTAAATCTCAGAAAGACATGATAAATATTCCAAGGCACAAAGGCAAGTCAACATCAGTTTTATTCAACTTACACAGCAGAGCAGAACAGCTGTTTTCGAAAGACGCAACCCTTTCATCATCAGTGCTCATGTGTATTGTGTTTGTCACCACTTATTAGGTGGCTTAGTTGAATGTGATAACAGTTCCTATTTACACAAATTTTATTGTGAAAAAGAATACGGGAACTGTATCAACCTGATGTTAACATGTTATTGTTATAATTCCCGTGTTACCGTTTGATTATTTTTCTTCATGTCCCATTTTTCTGAATTTTTTTTTTTTTTTTTTTTTTTTTTTTTTTTTTTGTTCCATCATACCTAAGTCAAACTTTTTGGGTTTGAATTTTATACTTAAGTACATGTGAACGTTTTTCCAATTTTTATTATTGGGTAGCTCAAGCCATAGCTTAAATTTGTATGTAGTAATAATTTTAACGAACATTTTATATTGCTATATTAAATTTGAATTAAGATTCTATAGGCTAATTGTTCGAAATTTTAATTTAAATCTCAGAAAGACATGATAAATATTCCAAGGCACAAAGGCAAGTCAACATCAGTTTTATTCAACTTACACAGCAGAGCAGAACAGCTGTTTTCGAAAGACGCAACCCTTTCATCATCAGTGCTCATGTGTATTGTGTTTGTCACCACTTATTAGGTGGCTTAGTTGAATGTGATAACAGTTCCTATTTACACAAATTTTATTGTGAAAAAGAATACGGGAACTGTATCAACCTGATGTTAACATGTTATTGTTATAATACCCGTGTTACCGTTTGATTATTTTTCTTCATGTCCCATTTTTCTGAATTTTTTTTTTTTTTTTGTTCCATCATACCTAAGTCAAACTTTTTTGGTTTGAATTTTATACTTAAGTACATGTGAACGTTTTTCCAATTTTTATTATTGGGTAGCTCAAGCCATAGCTTAAATTTGTATGTAGTAATAATTTTAACGAACATTTTATATTGCTATATTAAATTTGAATTAAGATTCTATAGGCTAATTGTTCGAAATTTTAATTTAAATCTCAGAAAGACATGATAAATATTCCAAGGCACAAAGGTAAGTCAACATCAGTTTTATTCAACTTACACAGCAGAGCAGAACAGCTGTTTTCGAAAGACGCAACCCTTTCATCATCAGTGCTCATGTGTATTGTGTTTGTCACCACTTATTAGGTGGCTTAGTTGAATGTGATAACAGTTCCTATTTACACAAATTTTATTGTGAAAAAGAATACGGGAACTGTATCAACCTGATGTTAACATGTTATTGTTATAATACCCGTGTTACCGTTTGATTATTTTTCTTCATGTCCCATTTTTCTGAATTTTTTTTTTTTTTTTTTTGACTTAGGTATGATGGAACAAAAAAAAAAATTCAGAAAAATGGGACATGAAGAAAAATAATCAAACGGTAACACGGGTATTATAACAATAACATGTTAACATCAGGTTGATACAGTTCCCGTATTCTTTTTCACAATAAAATTTGTGTAAATAGGAACTGTTATCACATTCAACTAAGCCACCTAATAAGTGGTGACAAACACAATACACATGAGCACTGATGATGAAAGGGTTGCGTCTTTCGAAAACAGCTGTTCTGCTCTGCTGTGTAAGTTGAATAAAACTTATGTTGACTTGCCTTTGTGCCTTGGAATATTTATCATGTCTTTCTGAGATTTAAATTAAAATTTCGAACAATTAGCCTATAGAATCTTAATTCAAATTTAATATAGCAATATAAAATGTTCGTTAAAATTATTACTACATACAAATTTAAGCTATGGCTTGAGCTACCCAATAATAAAAATTGGAAAAACGTTCACATGTACTTAAGTATAAAATTCAAACCAAAAAAGTTTGACTTAGGTATGATGGAACAAAAAAAAAATTCAGAAAAATGGGACATGAAGAAAAATAATCAAACGGTAACACGGGTATTATAACAATAACATGTTAACATCAGGTTGATACAGTTCCCGTATTCTTTTTCACAATAAAATTTGTGTAAATAGGAACTGTTATCACATTCAACTAAGCCACCTAATAAGTGGTGACAAACACAATACACATGAGCACTGATGATGAAAGGGTTGCGTCTTTCGAAAACAGCTGTTCTGCTCTGCTGTGTAAGTTGAATAAAACTGATGTTGACTTGCCTTTGTGCCTTGGAATATTTATCATGTCTTTCTGAGATTTAAATTAAAATTTCGAACAATTAGCCTATAGAATCTTAATTCAAATTTAATATATAATTTTAAAAACTTTATAGAAATACCATCAACACCAACGGCTTTAGAATTTACTTTTTGCAATGCATCAAAAAGTTCAATTTCGGATATGCAGGAAAAAGGAGAAGTAGTCAGCTGAATTTTCCAAGCTATTCATGCTAAAATTTTCAGAAGGAGGAGTGCATGTACCAACAAAGTATGCATTAATAGCATTAGGGTCAAGTTCAATACAATGGGAATCAGTACCAATACAACCCGAGGTTCTTATTAATTTCCAGAAACCAGAGCTATCTAGGGACCCACACCTTTTGTAAAAAAATTTCTTCTCTCTTTACGAATAATATTCTTGGCTTTGTTTCGGAGTTTACAGTAACTTTTCCAATTTAGGTCAGTAGGGTTATTTTTATACGCTGAAAAGGACAGGTCTCTCAAAGACCTAGCCAAAGTAACACTGAGAGGTTAGTAGGCATACAAATACGAGACATTTTAAATTAATTTACACACAGAAATCAATGTAATCATATTAACTGGCTTGTCATATGATGATTTATAAAAAGATTTTATTATATGAGATGATTTAAAAAGGATAAAGGAAATTAAAAAGTTCGTAAAACATGAAATTTGTGAAAAAGCACATTTGAGAAATATATACATACATATATATATATATATATATATATATATATATATATATGTATGTATATATATGTATATATATATATATATATATATATATATATATATATATGTATATATATATATATATATATATATATATATATACATATATATATATATATATATATATATATACATATATATATATATATATATATATATATATATATATATATATGTATATATTTCTCAAATGTAATGTAATGAGTAATACAGAAAAAAACGGGAGTAGAACAAATTCAATGGCAACATTATAGCTGACCTATACTATTAATAAAAAAGTAACTTCAAATATTTTGAATATATAAAGTGAGCATGGGCAAAAATCAGGAAATAATTATATACAGAAAGAAAATAGAATACCATCTAGGCAGCAGCAGCATTTTTTTCACCAAGGCAGCACAACAATCAGCGTCTAACAATACATCATTACCATCCAATAGCGTCACTTTACATTTCGGACTATCACTATCTATTATTCGGAATTTCAATATTAGCTTATCATTCAGCAGTTTCGTACAAAGAGCATTCAACTTTGTAGAGGATGGCGAGAAATGATCATAAAGAAACAGTCTCTTATCAATTTTCACATCACCAGATACACCTGGCTGAACAGCATCAATCCTTACAACATCAGAAACAAGCAATGGCCAAGACTTCACAGACGTAAAATAAGCCTGCATTAACTGATCACGAACTTTAACATGCAAAACTTCACTAGCACAGATTTCTTCTTGTGTATGTAATAAGCATTATTTATATGATCCGGTACAAAAGGCACTTTATAGAACTTAGCCAACTCACAAATATAACCATTTAGATCAGTCAAACCTGCAGGCAAACCACGAATAACAATATCGGAACGGTTAAATTTTCTGCGCAGGGAATTGTTAGCTAGTTCAAGACTGGCGATTTTTAAATTTATAGCAGCTTTAAGTTCATCTAGGTGCTTATTACTACCAGCTATATCACTCTTTAAATTATCAATACATACTGAGACTTCAGATCTAAATCCAGCAACAATATCCTCCAGCGAGTTCTTGATTTTGTCTGTGTCAGATTTATTGTTTGCAATAAGTTCATAAAATCTTTTATTTAATGTAGCAATATCGTTTAAATACAACAGATAAATCAAAAATACGAAATGCAATGGACAGTTCATTCCGAATCCGCACCACTCGCACCACAAAAGATAATTCAAATGGATTATTATAAATGCGTGAGATAAAAATTCGGGAGTTTCTTGAAGATCTTATAAAGGATATCATTTGGACCAAGTTCTCTGGACATTGAAGTTTAATCATTCTGTAGAGGTATATTAACAAGCGGAATTTAAGCTAATAATCAAATCTCAGATTTAAGAATTGTTTTAAATGATTAGATACATGCGCTCTTATATGAAGTCCATAAACGAATCTCACCACTTTGTAAACCACAGGTTTTAATTTTATTCTTATTTCCCATGTTACATCCGGAGTAAACCTCCAAGCAGTAATTAAGTTGTGACATTAAAAGGGCATTTGTCACCTTTTTCTTAAGTGTAGCGGCAAAGTTGAAATCACTTTCGAAGATAAGTTGAAACCACTTTTTTTTTTTTTTTTTTTTTTTTTTTATTTATTTATTTATGTCAATAGATTTTATATCCTTACTGACTAACATTAATAACAAAGTTTACTTATATACATATAACAATATACAGTACAACGAATAAGTTTTTAAACAAAGTAAGATTTTTAACATATAACATCAAACAAAAGCAATCAAGTATTTAAATACAAAGTTAATTTTCTCTTCAGTATTATATTACTCTCAGACATTTCGATCATATGGTAGCATTTATTGAAGTTTTCACATGCACGACGGAATAGTCATTATTGGCATATATAGAACGGTAATATTTAAGTAATAGGAGTTCAAAATTACGTGAAGGTCTAACAGGAACGTTGAAGCAAATTCGACTAAGCAAGAATTCCGAATCAACTTCACCACGAATCAGGCCCAAAATAAACAATGTGCTCAGCATTAGTCGTCTACTTTTTAAAGTTGGCAGTTTTATCAAAGCAAGTCTACTTTGATACGGCGGCAAGACATATGAGTTCCAGCAAAGACCACGGAGGCAGAAAATCAAAAATTGTTTTTGTACTGATTCAATACTATTTATATGAATAGAATAACAAGGATCCCAAACAGTTGACCCATACTCAAGAATTGGTCGAACAAGAGAGGTATATAAAAGTTTTGTAGTGTAAGGATCACGAAATTCCTTTGACCAGCGTTTCATAAAACCAAGTATTCCGTAAGCTTTATTTACCATCATTGAAATGTGATCACGAAAGTTGAGCCTGTGATCCAAAAGTATGCCAAGATCCATTATTGATTGAACTTTACTTAAAACAGCAGTATCAATATGATATTGTGTCTCTATCGGACGATGTCTGAAAAATGAGATATGTTTGCACTTTTTTATATTTAATTCCAGTAAATTGAATTTACACCATTGAGAAAAATTTTTTAAGTCAGCACATAATAAATTATAACCGTCGATATCATTAAACGAGTTAAAAATTTTAACATCATCAGCATACATCAATACCATGGAATTCAAAACAACAGTTGGTAAATCATTAATGAAAAGTGTGAACAAAATGGGACCCAAGTGACTGCCTTGTGGAACACCAGAATTTACTTGAATGATCTTCGACATAACATTTCCAAACTTTACTTGTTGGGTTCTTTGTGATAGGTAAGAATTTAACCATTTTACAACAGAGTCACTAAAGCCCAAAAGTGATAATTTTTGTAATAAAAGGTTATGATTTACTTTATCAAACGCCTTGCTGAAATCGGTATAAATCGCATCGGATTGCATTTTTTTTGTAAAACCTTCATTAACAATTGTAGTGAGTTCCAAAATGTTAGTAACAGTAGAGCGAGACTTACGAAAACCATGTTGACAAGGTGATAGAAGAGGTGAAATTTGATGATATAAATTTTCAGTAAGTATTTTTTCAAACAGCTTCGGAATTGCATTAATTTCAGCAATACCTCTGTAGTTAGAGACATCAGCTTTACTTCCATTCTTAAATAAAGGAATTATAAACGATTTCTTCCAAATTGGTGGCAAATAACTTGATTTAATAGATAAATTAAATAATGCAGTGAGAGGCGAAGATAATGATAAAGCACAATTTTTTAGTATACAGGTTGGTATACCATCAGGACCCGCGCAAAAAGAGTTTTTCAGAGACTTCAAGTTCGAAAGTACAGTATCAGTATTTATAAACGGAAAGTATATCCCAGACGAGTGTGTTATTGTGTACGGATAAGTTGTTGCGATGTCATAAAACTTTGTGGAATATGTGGTTGAAAAGAAGTCCGCAAATAAATTGCTTATTGAAACGTCATCCTCTGCAATTGATGAGCCATACTTTAAATGCTTTGGATAACATGAAGAACGACGCTTAGAGTTTATAAATTTATAGAAATATTTTGGATTTGTTTTAATAGTACTTCTGATACGGTATATGTAATTATTGTATGCGAGTTTGCTAGCAGAGTTGTACTGAGATCTTGCTACGGCATAATTACGAAAATCTAATGATGAACCAGTTTTTTTATATCTTACAAAAAATTTATTTTTCTTGTTTTTAGCGTTTCTTAAGTGTTGATTATTCCAAGGTGGACCATTATTTTTGATGACATTAATCTTTGGAACAGTAGTACTTATCGCATTTTGCAAAACACTATAGAAGCGTGATACAATGAGGTCAAAGTTATCACCAGCAAGCAAGGAATCGCAGTTAACATTAGATAACAACAAATTTAGTGCAGTGTAATCGGTGCGTGGGAAGCAGTAGGATTGAGCAGGTTCAATGTTTCGTTGCATTGTCTTCAAATGGTTATTATCCGATATGGAAAGATCAATTTCAAAAGGTGGATGATGAGGGTCAACAGGATAAGTCATAGGCAGTGTATTATGAAGGCAAAAATCCAAATGATTGTTAACAAAAGCAAGATCAAGAAATTTTCCAGATGCATTAGCGATATGATTTATTTGAAATAACCCATAACTATGAAGCATTTGTATAAAATCAGATGTGGTTGTGGGTAACATATAATTGCAATCAAAATGTTTTAACCAGTTTGCGTTTGGAATGTTAAAATCACCAACAACAAGAAATATATCCAACGTGTTTGATTGATCAAGAACGAAGGTTATTGCGGAAATATGTTTATTATATATCTGAAAAGGTGAATTTGGCGGTATATATGAACAAGTTACAAATAAGTTTTTACAACCAACACGTATTTTCACAGCAATAAACTCAATTTCGTCATGGTCAATCACATAACAGCCATTAATACGTTCACATTGAACGTATCTTTAGAAGATAAGTTGACAATATGGCATCCAAAAGACAACTTGTCACCAATATTGATACCAAGACATTTTAAATTATTAACTAACTCATCACTGTATTAGAAATCCTCCGTTCAAAACTTAGTCGGACTGCATTAGAGACCGCAAAAGGTATTGGTTAGTTTTTTTTTTTTTTAATCTTGGACCAGCACTCAGGGGATGACCCCTATATATGCAACGCATTGCGCCGGAACTGAAAACGAGGGGATAGTATTGAGAGGACAGATTAGGAAAGATGAGAAGATAGACAGTTGTTTTTGTAGCTATTTCAACCTTTTACTTCGCCGGCTAATTTTTGCTACAGGGCTGACGAAGGTGGGTGCTGTTACTCTGCTTTTAGTACATGATAGTGTCAGTCGCTGCCAATTATGTTCAGTGATCAGTGACTATGCCTTCATCATTGAAACAGGCTGGCAACAACTAACACAACCACGCACTGATGCTGTTCAGAAGAATTCAACACAATATTTCATGACTCAGCGCGGGCTCGAACTCACGACCCTCCGCTTCATAGTCTCGTGTTCTACTACTTCAGCCAACAGCACCCACAAAGTTTTATCTGAATTGATCAGAAGATGATTGCTTGTCATCCAGTGATTAACAGCGGAAAGGTCATGATTTATTGTGCATTGTAATGAATCAGATTTCAGATTTACTCCATAGCAATTGTATATCATAAGCAAGAGCCAAAGCTCTACAGTGAAATTCAACTAGATAGTCAAAAAAGTAATTAATGAACATGGTAAACAAAATTGTACTTCGGGCGGGCTTAAGGATTTTCTCCTCTATGTATGTCGAATAGTGACTTCGCTGATTAAAGTTTCCGGCTTTCCTTTTTTATAATTTATTTTAATTGCAATATACATACATATTGTTGCACTAAATCAACATTTTAATAAGAGAATGGTCCGTAACTCCGAAAATATGCGTTTCCGCAAATTTGTTTATTTAACACTTTCTTCTTAAAATAAATTTTTCTACAATATAGAAAATTTTTGTTTAAATCGGAGCTGCGTCGGTGAAGTAAATTTAAGCCAAAAATACTCGGAAACACGTACATACATATATTTGTAGTTACACATTCCCAAGCATTCTCTTAGTAAGGTTTTGATTATTTTCAACAAATATAGGTATCATATAAAAGGTTTTTTAGATTGCCGGTCTCTGGCCGGGCATAAGGATTTTATCCTCCATGAATGTCGAATGGTGGCTGCTAAGTAAAGGTTTTCTCTCTTGCCGACCTCCATCCCGTCTTAAGGGCTTTCTCTTCCTTGTAAGCTACCCATATTGTTACATTGTATAGAAAACTAACGAAGAAAATATTTATGACTTGGAAAAACTTTTGAGTACCTCAGAAAATATGCGTTTCTGATGATATTTTTTATTTTACATTAACATTTTACAATTAATTTTTCTATAATATATGTAGGAACATTTTTTAATCGGAGGCGCATCGGTAAGGTAAATTTAAGTAAAGGGCTTTAAAGTTTGTACATATATATGCCCATAGGAGTAGTATGTATAAAAAAGTGTGTGTGTGCAAGTCACACACGGTAGAAGTGAAACTTCTGAAAAGTCCCTGATCAAAAAACTCAAGTGAAAAGTATTGAAAAAATGAACAGTCGCTTCATGTAAACTGTATATTTATAAGTACATAAAATATCAAAGCTTATTGAGTTTGATATATCCAACCTCGTATTTTTATTTAGTCTGCTTTTACACACATCAGTTTTTCTTGAAGCAAGTCTGAGTTTATTGGAGAGAGAGGAAAGAAGCAAGAAGAGGGGTACATACTTGATTGTACCGGAAAGTTACTTCAATTCTCTTTTGTTATTTTATTCTCATTAATGGCGTCATATTAAGAAATTGAACACAGACTGTCTGTGTGTAAACAAACGGGCAGTTTTAAAAGAGAACTGTAAAGAACTGCTTCAAGAAAAACTGATGTGTGTAAAAGCAGACTTAGCGAATAGTCAGTGTTATGCTCCAACAAGCAACCATTCTTTTATTAATTTTTTTTCTTGAATGGAAAACATAATAAATTATTGTCCTATCTTTTTTAATTTTTTTCTTTTGACTGTTTACTTGAAAAAGTTGTATTTTTAATTAATAATTTTACTTAATCAAAGTTTTTTCTTTTTCAAGATAGAAAATATGTCTACTTTGTATAAATATATATTGCACCATTATTTGAGTGCTTTTGGTTTGTTATGTGGTCAAGTATGTCTATATGCCTGCATTTCATTTAGGGTATTCACACTTCATGCTATTTAGTCATATTGTAATAATGTCATAACAAATAGACCAGTTTAAAAAAATTGTTGTGCTGCATACAAAAAAGTCATAAAATAATAGTACTCTTTGAGGCAGTTTACACTGGATGAAATTTTAGTCCGCTTAATTTTTGTTCTTTTCAAAACACAATGGACTAATACGTCATGAAGATTTGCATTGGCCAAAAAAAAAAATGTTTTTTATATTCAAATTTTGCTTCCAGGGGTGGGAAATTGAATTTTTTTTTATACATGAAAGTAATCAAACAGGCAACTGGTGTTGTTTATTTGTTTTTTTTGTGCTAACTAAAACTGTCTTATAATTTAGGAAGAACAAACAAAATTGGTATAAAAAATTCAAAAATAAAATATAAAATTCCGAATCCAGGGATGGACAAGTGCAATATATTATGGTACATAAAAGTTACCAAAATGGTAAAAAATTTGCAATTTTTCTTAAATAAAACTACTTTATACCTCAAGAAGCGTTGCACTGATAAAAAAAAAAAAAAAATTAAAATTTCGTTTCCAGGGTTGGAAAAATTATTTTTTTTTGGTACATGCAATATTTTGTAGTACATGTAATAACCAAAATGGTTGCAAAATTCGAATTTTTCTTAAAGAAAACGACTTTATACCTCATGAAGATTTGCATTGATAAAGAAAATATTAAACAATTTAAATTTCGCTTCCAGGGTTGGGAAATTGAATTTTTTTTATACATAAAAGTAACCAAAAAGGCAATTGACGTTGTTTTTTTAATAATTAAAACTATTTTTTAGTTCAGGAAAAGCAAAATTGGTATCAAAAATTAAAAAAAATAAAAATTTTGATTCCAGAGTTGGATAACTGCAATATTTTGAGTACATAAAAATTACCTAAATCGTTACAAATATTAAGTTTTTCTTAAATAAACTATTTCATGCCTCATTAAAGCTGGATTCACCCATTGTTTCGGAACAAAAAATTTGTTCCGAAACAATTTTAGTTTATTGAGAGATTGTTCTGAAACGATTCACCCACTTCGAACAATTGTTCCGGAAAAACAAGGCTACCACATGACATATCTTTGTAAACGATGCGTGTTAGTTTTTCAATTAGGCAGCACAGTAGCAGATGAATGCAATTTGCTTGTTTTCTAGGCGTCACACTCATATTTTATTGTGTAATAAACAAATTGTAAAATTAAAACATCTTAGCAAAATAAAAATGGATAAAAATAAAAATCTTAGTAAAAGTATACATATGTACATATAAGTATACATATGTACATATAATATGATGTGGCATCTCAGTTCAACTTTACTTTAAAATTTAAAGTAGCTGGCATCACAATTGAAATGTTTCAGAACAAAAATTAAAATTAAACCTATTCATGTTCCGAACAAAGTTAACTCTCTTTCGCTCTCTCTCTCTCTCAAAAAGAGAGACGTCAAACTACATATAAAAAAAATTGTTTCGGAACAAATTTTTTATTCCGAAACAGTGGGTGAATCCAGCTTAAGAGTTGCATTGGTAAAAAAAAAATTAAATTTCGTTTCCAGGGTTGGGAAGTTGAAATATTTATTCTGCATAAAAGTAACCAAAAAGGCAATTGACGTTGTTTTATAATTCAGGAAGAACAAAATTCGTATTAAAATCTTAAAAAATCAAAATTTCGACTCCAGGGTTGGACAAATGAAGTTTAAAAATTCTAATTTTTTGTTCAAGTAAAACTATGTTACACCACACTGGGAATTGCATTGGTAAAAAAATAAAAATTCGCTTCCAGAGTTGGAAAATCGAAATATTTTTGGTACAAATATGTACCCACATAAATTCCAAATTTTGTGCTTTTAGTGAATTGAACCTATTAGAATTTCATCTGGCATAAAATTATATACGTATACACAGCTTTGTGTGTGTTAGCATTTTTTTGTTTATTTGATGTTTGTCTTTCGTTCGCTGAACACATCCATTTTGAAACAAACTAAGCGGAAAAATGGATGGAATAAGTGATGAAGAATTGGCAATAATCTTAGTAGGAATTTCTAGTGCCTGTAACTGAAGCTGCAGCATTACTTCTAGAAGATGAGGAGGCAAAGAAAAGAAGCAATACACATTTGAGAAAATGTATTCCGGTTGAAGAAAAATTGGCTACAACTTTAAGATTTTTAGCCAAAAGAGAAACCTTTACGTAAATTGTCTGCACCCTATTCAAGCTCAGCTATGATTACGATAACCATATTTTTCAATGCAAAAAGAAGGCCATTTAGAAATGTAATAAAAATTGTATTCACTATTTATAAACAATTTCATATATGTACTTTAGGCATGGCACACTAACTAACATATGTTAATGTTATTTAAACAATAAAATATGTCAAAATATATTACAGTGATTTGATAAAAAGATTTTCATCTCTGCACACTCCATTTGGTGATGACAATATTGTATTGGTGATTATAACTTTTATTGTATTGAGAAAATAAGACTTTTAATATGAAGAAAAAAACATTAATAAAAAAAGGACACTAATGGACATATCAATTAAAACAGAACTCTTTAATATTGTTATTCCAAGAGGACATCGTGTGAAAAAAAGAGGGCTGTCCTCTTAAAAAAAGGACACCGTACCTATGACAGAAGTATGTATGTAGTGCAATTTACACAAAATGAAAATTGAATTTTTAAAGGTACATATATTCATACAAGTTTATTTCGTCACCAGTAAAAGTTGTTAAAGTAATTTCAGTAAAATTTTGCTGAAATTTTCAGTACCCAAAAACTCTTAATTGTTACTAAAATTACATTTTTATAATACCTTTACTGACTCATTTATCAATTTTAATGGTTGTTGGCGCGACCAACCCCCTATACGAGCCCTAACCACTATTAATTCGTACACTGAGCAATTTTCATGAATGTGCTATTAATATATGTATATTTTCGGAACTATAATGACTACACAAAAAAGTTTATACTTTTCTTAAAGATCATTTCATTCTCTCTAGACATACATTATAAAAGCTACATATTAAAAGAAGGACTTTTTAAAAAACAAACAAAAATGAAAGTTCATTATTTTAAACAAAAATATTGTGACCACTATTAATTCGTACAGTCGCCAATTTTCATACTTAGAATTTTGTTACGCCACCTTTGTTTTTTAAAACGGTCTCGACCCGCTTTAGCATGGTACTAACTAGTTTTTGGCAGTCTTCTGGGGTTATCGAGTTCCAAATATCCTGAATTTTGGACTTTAACCTGTCAACAATCCGTTGGGGTTCATTTCGAAGTTTTCTTTTCATACTAGCCCACAAATGTTCTATCGGATTAATGTCTGGACTAGAAGATGGCCAATCCAGGGCCGCGATTCCATTTTCCTCAAGCCACTTTTTCGTTTTTTTTTGCAGTATGGGAAGAAGCACCATCCGGTGGGAATATATATTCCCCGCAGTCTGTTAATTTCGATGTCGATGGTATCTGATTTTCCTCCAGGATTTTTATACATTTGTCTGCATTTACGATTCCATCTATGAAATGGAGCTGACCGACACCTTTTGAGGACATACATCCCCATACCATAACACTAGCTGGAAACTTGACTGTACGCTTTAAGCAGTCTTTGTTGTATGCCACGGTGCTTTTACGTATTACCCTTTTTCTTGCATCACCAACACTTACATCAAACTTGGATTCGTCGCTAAAGATAATGCTGTCCCATTGCCGTTGTACCCAAAGGCGTCTCTCCTTAGTCCATAATAGACGCTTTTTCATTTGAAGTGCGGTAAGCAATGGCTTTTCCTTGGCCTAAAAAAATTATATAAATTATCAAGTTGATTGCGAAATACCGGGTTAATCTTTAACTTACTTTATAAAAATTATAACCTATGATTTTCATTTGCAGTCAGGTCCACTCACGTTTTACGGGCCTTCCAATTGCTTCAGACCATTTTAAGGCTATATCCCGAACTGTGCTTCGACGATTTAGTTTAATGATATTTGCCAAAGCTCTTGTATCGCGATGACTTATTCTGGAAGTCCAGCCTCTGTTTGAAACATTATTGCTGAAATTTCAACTTATTTCATATTTTCTAACAATACTTTGTATTGTAGATCTTGGGATTTTAAGGTCGGTCGATATCTGCCCATATGTCATTCCCGATTTGAATTTATCGACGATTAAAATTCGAATTTCCTCACAAACAGGTTTACCACGTGCCATTTTTTAAAAATTATGAAAATTATTTTAACTATTAATTTTTTGTCTCCTTTACATTCCTATTCTCTTATACATTTAAAATTTTTGTTTGCATTTTGATTTTTTATTTAGCTTGAGCGCAATTAATACACTGACCGAATTAATAGTGGTCAAATAATTTTTAATAAATAATAAAGGCCTTTCAGTTTAGTTAATTTTTTTAACATTTTGATGCAGAACTTAAGAATATTTCTAAATCCGTTTATAGGAAATAAAACGACCTTTCAGAAAAGTATAAACTTGTTGGTGTAATTAACATAATTGAATCTTTATTCTGGCGTTTAGTGCTAAAGAGCGAAAAAATAACTGGTCTACGAATTAATAGTGGTTAGGGCTCGTATAAGGAAAACCTGGAGATTCATCAACAAACAGTTGGGGAAAAGCGGACAATGTTCTTCGGAGACCTGGTTGTGTGTGATGACAGTATTATTACTAAAGATGAAGAAAAAGCACTGGCCTTCAATAACTTCTTATATAATTTAATGCAAAATATTAAAGATTCTATTCCGCAGTGTTCTAATGATAACATTAACATATTTGGTAGTTTGATTTAAGCAACGCATGCTTTAATCATAAGAAATAAACAGAACTCATATTGAGAGAATTATGATCAATCTGCTTTTAAAAATTAACATAAGAATGTTCATTGCACAAAGATAAAATATAAATTTTTTTTAACAATATGATTGAAGAACCGAATTATACGGATGTATTAAAAATTTACAAGGTAATTTCATTACCAAAATCTGTAGGAACTAACAATATACAAAACTTTCGTTCAATATTTCTATTATCAATAGGTGACAAAATTAAAGAAAAAGTTATTTTTGAACAACTGTAGTTAGTTGGAAAAGTATAATATTTTATTTGACGGCCAATATGGTTTCAAAAAGTTCTGTAGTTGATCTTAGCCTCTGTATGTGGTTGAGTACAATTGTAATGGGCTTGATACTAGTTTTTTTTTAATCTTGGGCCTGCACTCAGGGGATGACCCCTACATATGCAGTGCATTGCGCCGGAACTAGAAAGGAGGGGATATTACTAAGGGGACAGATGAAGAAAGATGAGAATTTAGAGAATTTTTTATAGCTATTTCATCCTTTTTACTTCGCCGGCTAATTTTTTGCTACAGGACCGACGAAGGTCCTGCTTTTAGTACATGATAGTGTCAGTCGCTGCCAATTATGTTCAGTGACCAGTGCTATCACTGAAAGAGGCCGACAACAACTAGCAAAATCATGCACTAAAGCTGATCAGAAGAATTCAACACAATATTTCGTGACTCAGCACGGGTTTGACCTCAGGACCCTTCCCTTCATAGTCTCGTGTTCAACTACTTCAGCCAACAGCCCCCAAACAAAGGATTGCACGTTTGTTTTATAATCCGTCAAAGGACAATTCAAAGTTGAACCATTTTATGTGAAAAGGTTTGTTTTCTCTGATTGTCTCAAAATGCAATTACAATATATAAAAAGATTATATAGAGGATTGAAAGCAATTCATTTATTTCATTCTTTAATACATATGGCCCTGTGGCCAATAAAAAATTCGTGCAAAAAATGACGTGTTAAATCTATTGAGTGGAGTTCCCTAAGGATGTGTGCTTGAAGCACTGCAATTTAAAATAGTTGTTGATGACTTAAAGAATATAAAATTTAATGGACTTTGTTTATGTATGTATACGACATATGCCTGTTCTATAAATATCAACATGAGAAAGTTGAGTTTTCTAGAATAAATAAAGTTTTGTTAAATGGACAAAAGACTAAATTTATCAGATTCAAACCATATATTGGCGGAAATGAAGAGCCTATGAAATAGCATGTTAAATATCTTGGTATTAATAAATAGCATAATGACAAAAATATATTTAGGAATTTAAAAGTAAATTAGATACTAAAACCAAACTTCTATTTTAATAGTCCTTAATTCATTCGCGTTTAATATATCTTCTAATGTTTGTATATACAAATCTTACCATTCCTTTCGTTATTTTTGTTATCCAATTTTATTAATCTTATATGGCCCTATGGGCTCGATTAAATGTAATAAATAAATAAATAAAAATAAAATAATGAGATATTGTTTTAGAACAAATACATGCTTAAACTCGTTGCAATCAAATAAAGCACTAAATATAGTTTATTATATTCAGCTGCGGGTTTCAACGATAAATCTAAATCAAGGCTATGCTTGAAATGTACGTCCTGTAAGAGGACTCGATAAGCAACAGCTATTACTAGATGTCTAAAAGGGTTTGGATCGCATACAATTTCATTTCGGCGGCATACATTAACCACACAAGGAGTTACAAATAGTCGGGGAACTTGCATACTTTAAGATGTCTAGAACATACCAAATAACCCATCGGTTACACTGAATGTAATAGATTGTCAGAAAGCTTAAAGTATATTCCGTTAATAGAAAACAAAAGGATACTTCTAGGGTCGTCATTTATATACATGCATACAACTATTAAAAACCGTATGTATGCACATAATTATTTAAATATGTAGCTTACATATCTTTTTTTTATATAAATTATTCGTGAAACAAATGTAAATATGTAGTTGACCTTAGCCTCTGTAAAACCAATTCGGCACTGAGGCAAAAATCTGTATTTTTTAGAATTAGAAAATTTCTTTATTTATATATTATTTTTATTTATTATTTCAGTTATATAAAGAAAAGTAAAACAAGTAAAAGTGCTATATTCGGCTGTGCCGAATCTTAAATGCCCTTCACAGATGTAATTCTTCTTCCTTTCTTTCTTGCCAAAACAGAAAGTAGGTTTAATTAAAAACTCAAAATGATGTTATCGGTTACTTTTATATATAAGAAAACGTTTAACCCTTTGTCACCGGACGGTACTTACAAGTACCGTTACCTATTTTCATGCGCTACGTATTAGGCAGATATATTTTTGCATTGTTCTCTCAAGTACTATATTTTCTACCAATATTATTGTTCATAAGCTCAGTTTCCCCAACAGTTGCAGTGTTTACAGGTGCTTTCGAAGAGCGAATTTTCAAGTTATTAAAAGTTTTATAAGAAATTAAAAAATTGTACAGTTCAAGTTCTTACATTGATAAATATATAGTTATCTTCATATACAAATCCTTATAGTTGGTGTTTAGTAATTATTTTGTTCTTTGTGATAATTTTTTTGCCGTGGACTGTTAAGTACCGTTGGTAAATTAACGCACATAATTTGAGTTACTAGCTTCGATAATGTTCTTGATTTTTTAGAGGGATATGTCTGGCATTCGTCGTAAATTTCTAGCTACTAATAATATTATGACCGTATTGGAAGAAATTCCAGAAGACTATGGAGGAGACACTGATATAGAAAGTGAGAAGATGGTGACGACGAGATATTTTCGGCCGAAGATCTTAGTAGGCTTTTAGAACAGGTGATAAATAGTGATGATGAAATACTTGAAAGTGGTGTTATTGCTGATGAAGAAGTTGTCTCTGAAGTAGTTTTAAGCGCGGATTTGCCAAACACTAGTCGCAAGAGTAATTTTGAGCCTAATCGACAATGGAAGATGAAAGAACAAGATGCAACAATACCAGAATTTTGTATGATGGAAGGGCCTGTTTCTGGTTTTTTTGATTCCCTAAAAACTCCAACAGGTTATTTCGTTACATTTATTGATAACATCGTGGACGACATTATTTTTCAGTCCAATCTTTATGCAACTCAACATAATTGTACACTCAATTTGCAGAAACCTGAATTTTTTGCCTTTTTAGGAATAAATTTTTTTATGGGATATCACAGACTACCAAGTTGGAAAAACTATTGGAGTACGAGCGAAGATTTGGCAACACCCATAGTTAGCAAAACTATTAGCCGCAATAGGTTTGAAATGATCCTGAGATATTTACTTTGCAACGATAATACCTTGATTCAAAAAAATAGTAGCGATCGCTTGCTGAAAATCAGACCAGTCATTAATGGCTTGAACCATAAGTTTGGAGAAGTCTACAATGGTACTAGGCAGCTTTCTGTCGATGAGTCTATGATAATATTCAAGGGCAGAAATACAATGAAACAATACTGTCCTATGAAATGTTTGGCTGATCAAAAGGGTTATATAAAACGATTTTCGATATACAAAGGAAAATATGGTGTCCTAGAAGATAAATTTGATGGCTTTGGCCTCGGTGAAAGTTTACTTTCTTCTATTTCTAACGCTTTATAGCTTTAATAAATTTAATCTGAATGCATTCCTTATTTTTATACATAAACCTGAAATAAAATTTATAATTTTTGATAATAAAACACATATTGTTTCTAAACAAATATTCTGCAAAATCAGGTTCCATTGACCCAAAGGTACTCCTAAGTACCAAGGATATTCAATACCCTTCCCGATCCGCCAAAAATATGAAACTTAGTTTTTGATCTTAAGTTGTACCAAAAACATATTATATAAAAAAAGTAAATATATTTTAATGATAAGCTGTCTTGGGCAACAAAGGGTTAAATATTTCGGCTAGCAAGCTAAATGTTTGGCTTTTCTTATTTCTAATACCTCTGAACGTCTTTCAAAAATATTAAATATATATAGTTTCCAAACAAAAAGAAAAAATCCGTTTCATGTACCCCAAAAAGTTTTAATTGTCCAACCGTAGAATAGTCTTTTAGATTTTGTTGGTTTTTAATACCAGTTTACTTCTTTCTGATATATAAAGTAGGTATAATTCATCATAAAAATAAAAAATAACAAATAAAAAGGCTGCTTTTATGATTCAGAAAATGTCGATTTTCCAATCCTGGAACCGAATTTTTAATTTTTTAATACTAAATTAACTTTTTCTGATATATAAAATAGGTTTAATTCACTAAAAACACAAAATTTGGATTTTATGTATGTACTTTTAGGTACCAAAAATATTTCGATTTTCCAACCCTGGAACCGAATTTTTAGTTTTTAAAATTTTTTAATATAAATTTAATTCTTAGCGAAGTTTAAATAGAAAAAAACCAAAATTGGGAACTTATGTGGTTACTTTTATGTACCAAAAAATTTCGATTTTCCAAGCCTGGAACCGAATTTATAATTTTCTGATACTAGTTTAATATTTTCTGAAATATCTAATAGGTTTAATTCACTAAAAGCACAAAATGTGTAATTTATGTATGTACTATTATGTACGAAAAATATTTTGATTTTCCAACTCTGGAAGCGAATTTTTATTTTTTTACCAATGCAATTCTTATATCCCTGACAGACATAGGATTTGTATACCATGATATAAATACTATGGTCTTTGATACTACTTTGGCATGACAGACATGTGGTATATATACTAATATTTTTGTTTTTATTTTCGTGCAATAAAAAAAATGGAAAAAGAAAAACTTTTTAGCATAATTGTTAATAATAACAACAAAATTGCATATTTTATGCGAAAAAATAAATTGTGTTTTTGCTATTCGTTAATTATGTACAATCACTTTGAAAGAAGAATATGCTTTTTTCATTCTAAAATAATAAAAAAGAAGTACAGGCGTTTTTGGACACGTGTAAGTCTTTATGGTTTATAAAACCATTATAACTATACATATTCATGGACATTTTTCTTAATAAGGTTGAGGCGTCGAACTTCTCGAACGTTGAAGTGGCGAAATTGGACGATGACTCATTCCCAATGCAATTGAACAAAGCTAAAGGGTGTAAACTGGGTTAATATTTTCGTAGTTTTGAAACCAGATATAAACCACTTTATTTTGCGGTTTAATTGTTGTATAGGTTGACACACATGTAGTATAGAATACTAATGTATAGAAATCCTATGTCTTTCAGCGGTATTAGTGAGGTGTAACATAGTTTTACTTGACAAAAAATTCAAATTTTTAAACTTTTTGGCCACTTTCATGTACCATAAAATATTTCATTTGTTCAACCCTGGAGCAGAAATTTTGATTTTTTTAAGCTTTTAATAACAATTTTGTTCTTCCTGAATTATAAAACAGCTTTAATTAGGAAAAAGAAACAACGTCAATTGCCTTTTTGGTTACTTTTATGCAGAATAAATATTTCAATTTCCCAACCCTGGAAACGAAATTTAATTTTTTTTACCAATGCAACTCTTAATGGGGCATGAAATAGTTTTATTTAAGAAAAACTTAATATTTGTAACCATTTAGGTCATTTTTATGTACCACAAAATATTGCAGTTATCCAACTCTGGAATCAAAATTTTTATTTATTTTTTTTTAATTTTTGATACCAATTTTGTTTTTCTAGAACTAAAAGATAGTTTTAATTAGTAAAAAAACAACGTCAATTGCCTTTTTGGTTACTTTTATGTATAAAAAATAATTTCAATTTCCCAACCCTGGAAGTGAAATTTAAATTTTTTAAAATTTTCTTTATCAATGCAAATCTTCATGAGGTATAAAGTAGTTTTGTTTAAGAAAAACTCGAATTTTGCAACCATTTGTGTTATTACATGTACTACAAAATATTGTATGTACCAAAAAAAATTTAATTTTTCCAATCCTGGAAACGAAATTTTAATTTTTTTTATCAGTGACACGGTAAAGTAGTTTTATTTAAGAAAAATTCCAAATTTTTTACCATATTGGTAACTTTCATGTACCATAAAATATTGCACTTGTCGATCACTGGATTGGAAATTTTATTTTTTATTTTTGAATTTTTTATACCAATTTTGTTCTTCAAAAATTATAAGACAGTTTTAGTTAGCAAAAAACAAAAAAAAAAAAAAAACAACATCAGTTGCCTGTTTGATTACTTTCATGTTCCCACCCCTGGAAGCAAAATTTGAATTTAATTTTTTTTTTTTTTGGCCAATGCAAATCTCCATGTCGTATAAAGTGGTTTTGTTAAAGAAAAACTTGACATTTTTAACAATTTTAGTTACTACTGTACTACAAAATACGGAATAAGCCGAAAAAAATTTTTAATTTCCCATCCCTGGAAAATTTTTTTAGTTTTTAATAGACCATTGAGGCTCCCCAAAGCACGAAATATGTTTAATTTACAAACATTAAAAAAAATTGATTTTTGGTATAAATTTTGCGTTGAGAAATAGGTGTAAGCTTCTCAGCTCTGGAACCATACTTCGGATCTTTCTGAATTTCAATAGCACTCTATTTAAGTTCATTTCCAATCCAACGGTTCAAGAACGAAGTCTCTAGCTCTTCCGGGGGCTTGGAAAACCCGATTTCACGTACAGACGGACATCGCTCAATCGTCATCGGTATTCATAAGGATAAAGAATATATATACTTTATGGGGTCCCATGTGCATATCGAAGAAATTATACACGGAATGACAAACCTATATATACCCTTTCACTTTTTTGTGAAGGGTATAAAAAGAAGTCAACTATCGACATGTTTACATGAAATGTCTGTCGAATGATCCGAAAATATCTGCTTATAATTAATTTGGCATAAAGTTTTTTTATATTATTTTAACATAATTAATTGAAATCATCTATAAAAAATTTTCTATAACTTAGAGTAGATTTTAAATAATTGACTAAATTTGGACAGTCTTCATCCTCTTCCCCATTCAAGATTTTTATAATTTCTTCTTCGCCGTGATTTTTGGAAATTTGCTGTTCGAAATTCATTAAGTGGCGAACAAATACCAAGAAAATGTTGAAAAGTTTCTCGTTCGTTCATATTGCATAACGTGCAATGTGTAGTTGTGCCACCAAATTGACTGGAATTCTGTTTTTGTTGTTGTTGGTGGGGATTTTTTAATTATTTTAAACAAATCATTTAGACATCTATGACTTGAGTTAAAGGAATTTAAGTTAAGGTTTAGACGGTGATGATATTGTTCTCTATCTATATTTTTCCATTGTAACTTTGGCAGCAGTTGTAGTTTTTTAGAGTCTTCATTTGCGTGTTTTATATTCAAAGCAAGCAGAATAGGGAAATGATTAGACCATATTTTGCCTTCGACCGCAAATTTACTTATATAATTTAAAAGTTCTTGAGACGAAGCACAGATATCATTTACGGATCCTCCGGTAGTGTTGGCATATGTTGTACAACCTTCTTCATCCCCATTTGTTCTTCCATTTAAAATTAGAAAATTTTTATCCGTGCAAAATTCTACGAGTTTTCGTCCAATTTAATTAACAGTTTTATCCTTGGATTTTCTAATATCATACTCCGCATTAACTAAATTTCATATCACCTATTAAGATAGGATTTATAAAGTTTTTTTCCTCAAATAGGTTTTCTATTGATTTAAAATCGATTTCCCAATTCGCAGGATGTAAGTATATTGGAACGATCGTAAAGTTGGTGTATTGTGTATGAATTTTCAAAAGTAATAAACAATGTTCTGTAATTATTTCGTACTTAATACCCAATTCCACCCATCTTTTGCGGATACCACACATCAACCCTCCACTTGCGCCCCCAAATCGGTAAATTCTTCTTGCTTCTTCAAAATCAAGGTCAAATTCAGAAAAGTATTTCTTTGCCCTCTCAAATTTGGTTTCTTCTAAGTGTGTCTCCACTAGTTTAAAAATCTGTGTGTTTTTTAAATTTGAAAAAAATGTTGGCCAAAGATATTTGTTTTCAAAACCATTTATGTCATATGAAATAATTCTAAGTTTTAATACATTGTTATTTATTAAATTATTGGTTTCTTTTTTCATTCGACAGACGTTTTTTAGTTTTTTGAATATGCCATATTCATGACAATCTGTATTATTGTTGATAATTAACTAAAAGTAAATAATTGTTTTATAAAACCAATAATTCGCAGTGTAAATTTTTATAAAGCAATTGTTAGCTGTTGTCAGTTTCTTTGTCACTTTTTTTTTATTTGGGACCCCTACATATGCAGTACATTGCGCCGGAACTAGAAAGCAGGGGATAGTATTGAGGGGACAGATGAAAGATGAGAAGATAGAGAAGTTTTTGTAGCTATTTCAACCTTTTCAATTCGCCCGCTAATTTTTTGCTACAAGGCCGACGAAGGAGAGTGCTGTTACTCTGCTTTTTAGTACATGATAGTGTCAGTCGCTGCCAATTATGTTCAGTGACCAGTGCTATGCCTTCATCACTGAAACATGTTGGTAACAACTACCATAACCATACACTAATGCTGATCAGAAAAATTTTAACACAATATTACATGACTCAGCGCGGTGTTGAACACAGGACCCACCGCTTCATAGTCTCGTGTTCGACTACTTCAGCCAACAGCTCCCACACACACTTACACCTACAATCAGTGATGCAATAAACTTTTTTCAAAAATCTTTACGCAACCACAAAAAATTCTCTATTTTTCCCTACGCGCTCAAAAAAATTCTCTACAAAAATCCCTATAATTTTAAACAAGAATTTACTAAGGCAAATGAAACTCTTTATGAAAAAAAGCATAACAAATTTATTTGTATTGTTTATATATCGTCGCGTTTCTTCTCAAACCACGTAAGTCCAAGATACATACTAATTTTTCAGAAAACGAAAAAAACGTAATAACTTTTTAAATATGCGTTATACAACAATTTTTATCCAAAAAATGTAGCTTTACGATTTTCTGAAGGGTATAGAAATATATTTTGAAAAAATTTGTTACTTACAAGTAACTGTGCATTTGTAGTAGTATAAGTGAAACCGATTATGGCCTTATGGCCATAAGGTTTTTCGTTTTTTGGATGAATAAATAAAATAAATAAAAAATTTGTCGCTTACGTGTTTTGGTCACTAAAAACAATCTTAAAATTATGCCGCTTACGAGGTTTTTGAAAAATTAAAGGCATATTTTTCATAGTAAATTAACATTTATTTCCTTATATGTTTAAAAAAAAGTGTATTCTTATTAAAAAGCTAACAAATAATATGAACAAGAAAGGAAACATTTTATTGGTGAATTATAAAACATTCTGAAAGTGCAATAAAAAAATACTTCAAAATTTTATTTCCTGTTATAAAAAGTGAGTTGTTTGAAAAAAAGGAAAACTATTTTGCGTCGTTAGTTTCTTCAAAATTAAAAATATAATAAATCTTCATAGTTTTGTTTTTTGATACCAATAGAATTTTTATAAAGTGGAGACAAATTTATGTCGAGATCAATATATTTTTTTTATGGGGAGACAAAATATACTCATTTTCAACATTCAATTTGTAGAACATGCCATGTTCATTATATTTTAAACACTTTATGTCAATTACTTGCGGATCCCCCGTTTCTATTCCACTTATGGATTAATAAAACTTGATTTGTTTAAAGTCTTTGAAAAAACTTTGTTCTATATAGTGAAATAGACCTAACTTTTTTTTTCAAATAAGGTTGTCAAAGTGAGATTGCAGATAGATGACAAAGGTTATTTTCTACCAGAATCCCCAAAAAAGTCAATTTGGGAAAAATGCATTTTACAACAATTGACTTTGGAAAATCTCTGATTAATCTGGATGCAAAGAAGTTAAATTTTCCGACCATTACATTTGTCATATCACTATGCATGCCTAGTACATAAACTATACATACCTAGTACATAAATAGAAAAACTGTAATATAGAAATTTATATAATAAATATCGATGAACTTACCAATTATATTATCAAATGGAATACCAAGAGATAAAATGCACTACAAAGTGCTTCGGCAGTACAATCGATTCCTATAGGCAATAAATCCAGAAGTTTAACGACAGTTCGGTCACTTTCCTTTTCGAAAAATCTTATTGGACGCACATTTGCTTGCTCATGCTCATATCCGTGCTCTCGTCGATCATGACAGAAAATGTTGTTACTTTTAGCTTATTAACTAAGTTTTCGTTTTCTACTTTTGCGATGAAATTTTTTATTATACTCGTGCACTTTTGCCTTCCCAATTCAACACTCTTTATAACATCTGAATCTGGAACGATTTCTCTCAAAAGAGGTACTAGATGATCTATCACTTTTAACGCCACATTGTGTTCTTCAAAAAACATACTTAGTTTTATTTAAAACATTTTCTTGTCCTTTTTAACCGATTCGCTGCTTTTCTTTTTGAAAAAAATTATCTATTTTGTTTGTTCTCTGCAAAGATTTCACATTTTTTTATGTGTCTTCGTTTCCGCGTGCTTTAAGACATCAGATTTTCCACAATTTAGAATTTTATTGCAAGCGGAACAATTACATTTAAACGGTTTATCAGAGACAGCTTTCAGCCAACCTCTAAAACAGTCGTCTAGCCACTTTTTGCTAAATTTTTGTTTTCGATACTTTTGGGTTACCTTAAAGTCAGCCGCGGAATCTGAAGAAGACGATGAATGTATTCTGAAGAATAAATTAATGTATAATATGCATATATTTAAACATAAGTAAAATTTTTTACTTTAAAATCAAATTTTAATCTAGAGCACTCATTGATTAACTGTATATTTTGCATACACATTCCGTGGTATTAATAGTCTTTCTGTCTCATGCAGTGATGTTAACCGTACGGTAATTACCGTATTGTACGGTAATTTAGCCCTCCGAACGGTGAGCAGGTAATTGCTATATTTGTACCGTAATTTTAAAAAGTTTCACTTTTTAATTGTTAGACCCCAAACATTTTTTTCATAATGTGTCTACAAGGGCGAATTCATAACTGTGTTAATAGATCAGTTTTGTTCTCTGCAAAGAGCCCATGTGGCAGCCCAAATATAAATTATTCACTGCAAATTCTCTTGCAACTACATATTTCTCAGTAAAAACACCAAAAAAGTACGGTTTCGTTACAACTATGCAAAATAATGCCAATTGTAGTTAAATTCTATACGTTTCTTATTATTAATTTTGTACCAGACTTTGCGTACGGTAGTTTTACCTAAAAAACGGTACGGAAATCGAAATTTAACATCACTGGTCTTGTAGTGTATCATACAAGTATACACTGCACACCCTAACTAGAACACACACATGCATAGGGTATAAGCATAAACCAAGGGCAGTGCAGTTGATCGAACTAACGATTGCATGAATCATAACAGTTTGAGTGACAATTTATGTTCGCACAACAAACATTCCTATTGGCCAATGTAACTAGAGAATAGGGGAAATGGAGAAATGCATGATATTGAAGGAGATAGTTATATGATAAGCTAGAATAAGTTAGAGAGGTTAACTCTAAATCTCATAAGTAGTATATAAACCATGCATTTTTATAAATAAAGGAGACTTTATCTTGATTCATAAATTCGGCAACAACCTGCTTTTGTTTTGATTTAAAGTTTCTACAACTATTTCGGCAGTTCTTTTGAACGCCTAAAGTTGAGCTGAATACCCTGACAGCTGTATAAAATAACCAAGGGCTGTAGGGAATATAGAAATAATAACACAAGCTTCACATGGCGATCCTGCAAACGGACCAGATCCTCTGATCCTCTAACAGTAAAAAAAAATAACATTACTATTTAATGACGGATAAAGAAATAGAAGACATTTTCAAACGCTGGGAAGAATACCTCCATGAAGAGTACGCACCAGTTCCCGTCAACACATCAGCTCCAAAATACCAGGCTACACCGCTAAGCGCTGGTCCAAGAGCAATAACCTTTGAAGAATACAAGAAGCGTCAAAAGAAACAAGGCCAGAAAAAAAGGAAACAGTAGAAAAAAGGGCTATTAAAAAGAAGAGAGCTGGAAAAAAGTTCCAAGCAAGAAAAGAGATTGCAATCCTGTACAAGGAATTGATGCTCGCTACTTCAAAGTAAACACAAGAAGTAATAAAAGGCAAGATAAAGAATAGAAGAAAGCACCAATGAAAAAGAAAAAAGAAGAGAAACTCCCACAACATTAAATGGTAGGTCCTATTTGGGGAAACCATCAGCATTCAATGGGCGGAAGACAATCTAGGGTATCGGACCCAAACGCCAACGTAGTAAATAATGTAGAAGTATCTCGACAGTCTGATAACTCAACCTTTATTTTATTATTATTGTTAGTAGTTTTAAGCACAATAAATTTACTCATAAAATTGTATCAATTGCATAAAAAATTTTTGAGGAAGAAGTACACAAGCTGTACAGATAATGTAGACAGAATATAAAAATTTGTATACAACTATTTTATGGAATGGAATGGCAAAATTTACTGGTAAAAGTTAGGTTAATAAAAGAAAAATTAAATAGATCTTACAAATGTTTAAATCCCGACAGGCCAACAAGAGGTGAAACTGTTGAAAAACACATAGGAAACTTGCTGCGGGCTCTTGAAGAAATTAGAGTTATATATAATGTAAATTATAACAGATTAACAACAGAACACAAAGCGGCGGCAGATGCATTTTTTTTGGACATTAGAAACAAATTAATAAATATAGCTAACAAAAAGAACATGCCATTAGAGTTACCAATATCTATACACGAGCAAATACCATTACAAATTAGAACTGAAACCGAAACAACCATCACAATGACATCATTCAGTTTAGAAACAGCTTCAAAAGCTATTCCACTATTCAACGGAAATTATCTCGAGTTAGAAAGCTTTTTAATAACAACTGAACTTTATAATAACTCTCTTTCAACTGAGGCTAAAGTAGATTTTCTCAAAACTAACTTCAAACGTCAGAACTGCAATAGCAAGCTTCACAAAACCAGAAAATTTTGAGTCATTAAAAACCCAATTAAAACAAAGGTACAAGAACAGGGAAACGATTCCAGAATTACAAAATAAATTAAGTACACCATTTCAAGGAAAAATGACCATTAACACGTACAAGGAGAAAATAACATGTTTAATAGATAAGTTAAACAATTTAGGGATACATGAACTAGGTGACGACGTTTCTGAAATCGAAAAAATGTAATAACTAAACTTAACAATAAATTGGCGCTAGATACATTTAAAAAGGGCCTAAACGATCACTTTAAATCGACCATATATGCGGCTCGACCAAGTAATTTAGAAGATGCATTTGAATTATCATTAGAAATAGGAAATGAACATAGAACAAACAACAGTTGAATATTGGATGTTAGGACGTTTCAACCACGGTATCAACACCAAAATCATTATAGACACAACACATATATGCGACAAAATAACAACGCCAATTACAACAGATCATACAATACTAATAATAGAAATAATAATAACGTTTTTAACAACAACTACAATAGAAACAACATAGCTAACAGCTCCAGAAACAACAATAATACGAATAACAATTTTAGTAGAAGATTTAACAATAATAACAATAATAGCATTAATAACAATAATAATAATAGAAATGATCCCAGAAGAAATCATAACTACATAAATAGAAATAACAACAGATACGTACACACTATACAAAATGCGGGAAACGAGATGGGCCAGGGATACATGGTCATCCCGGAGGGCAAAAATTAAAGATTCACAAAATATCCGGAAACAATTCCAATTATATCAATGTCACATATAAGAACAAAAATTTAACTTTTCTTATTGACACTGGCGCCGACATATCACTTTGCCGAATGTGTAATGAGTTCATAGGTGAACAGTTTAAAGCAGAAGAAAAATGCAAACTAACAGGTATCACAACAGAAGAAATAGAATCGATAGGAACAATTGAACTTAAGTTAACAGCATCAGACGGAATATGCGAACATCCATTTCAATTGGTAAAACAAAATTTTCCAATAGAAACAGATGGTATTTTAGGAAGAGATTTCTTTAAGAAATATTTATGCAAAATAGATTATGAAACATTCACAATTTCCTTATTTGTGAACAATGAGACAGTTATAATTCCTATGCAAGCAAAATCAATTAACACCTTAAAGATAACAATACCACCAAGAACTGAAGTCATTCAACCCATTAAATTAAACTTAACAGAAGATTCCGTCATATATAATAATGAAATACAAGAAGGAATATTTTTAAGCAATTCAATAGCACCAAAAAACGGCATAACACACATAAAAATATTAAACACAACGAACGACACAGTAACTTTAGTAAATTTCAAAATACAAACTGACCCACTTTCAAACTATGACGTATTAAATTACAATTGCAACAATTTTCAACATAACAGTGAACGATTCAATAAAATAGTAAAAGAACTCCAATTACAAAATAGTGACAACAATGCAAAAACAGAACTAATAAATATATTTAAAAAATATCAAAATGTTTTCCACTTAGAAGAATAAAAATTAACTGTAAACAATTTCTACAACCAAAGAATCACGACCTTAGACAACAATCCAGTTTATATAAAAAATTACAGACTACCACATTCACATACAGACGAAATAAATGAACAAGTGAAAAAAATGCTTGTTGATGACATAATAGAACCATCAGTTAGCCCATATAATGCACCACTCCTTTTAGTACCTAAAAAGAATGTAGAAGACAAGAAGAAATGGAGATTGGTAGTAGATTTCAGAAAACTTAATGACAAGATAATAAATGACAAATTTCCTTTAACTAGATTGGAAGATATTTTGGACAAATTAGGTAGAGCAAAATGGTTTTCTACACTTGATATGACTAGCTCATTTCATCAAATTAATTTAGACAAAAATTCTAGACCTTTAACAGCTTTTTCTACACAACAAGGCCACTATCAATTTAAAAGATTACCATTTGGACTGAAGATATCCTCAAACAGCTTTCAAAGTATGTTGACAATAGCACTTTCAGGATTAGAATCTGAATCATTTCTTTATGTGGACGATATTATCATATACGGATGTAGTTTGAACCACCACAATAGAAACATAATAAAAGTATTAGACAGATTACAACAGTACAATTTGAAATTAAATCCAAAAAAGGTAAATTTTTAAGACCAGAAGTTACTTATCTTGGACATCTTATAACTAAAGACGGAGTAAAAACAGTCCCATTAAAATACAACGTAATTAAGAATTATCCCACACCAAAAAATGCGGATGAAGTAAGACAATTTGTTGCATTTCGCAATTACTATAGACGATTCATACCAAATTTTGCAGACACAGCTAAATACTTAAACCAACTATTAAAGAAAAACACAAAATTCAAATGGACGGACAATTGCCAAAAAGCTTTTGATGACCTAAAAGGAAAACTGATAAGTCCCCCAGTATTGCAATACCCTGATTTTGACAAAACCTTTATATTAACAACAGATGCTTCAAACTACGCACTAGGAGCAGTGTTATCACAGGGCGAAATAGGTAAAGACCGACCAATTTCATATGCAAGTAAGGCATTGCAGAAACATGGAACGAACAAACCAGTAATTGAAAAGAAACTATTGGCAATCAACTGGAGCATCAACTATTTCAAACCATATTTGTACGGTAAAAAATTTACAGTAGTAACTGACCATAGACCATTAGTATCACTATTTTCCCATAGAAATCCTTCTTCAAAATTGACAAGAATTAGACTTGACTTGTGTGACTACGACTTCGATATTGTTTATAAAAGGGGAAAGATGAATACAAATGCTGACGCACTATCTAGGATAGAAATCAATTCGCATATAATAAAACAGATGATACCAACAGAAGATGATGAACAAGCTAAGAAAGTATTAATAACTACGAGGGCTATGAAAAACAAAGAAAATGAGGCAAAAAGGAGTTGGAATAAAAATAAGGAGGCAAATAAAATAACAGAAAATAACGACGCGCGTGTAAGAAACGATGATTCTCAGAAGTCTGATCAACTTCGCATATGGGAATGTACATCAGTAAATGACGTCAAGAATATAAGAAAATTGCAATTTAATAATATAGAAGATATATTTATAGAAGATAACATTGTGCACATTGGACATAACGATAATTCATCGAAACAAGATTCGATGAAGAAGTTACATGTCATTAATGAAGAAAATAATAAGCTAGCAAGGTTCAGCGATAACTCAGCGAAACTAGATTCGATTCTGAGGAAACTGATATCTAAAATGAAAAAAGAAAATATAAGAGAATTAGCGCTATCAAATAATGATAAAATATTTAAGATGTATACAAAAGAAAAATTGAAAGAAGCATATGCAAGAATAAAAATGAATAAAGAAAGTTCTCAACTAAATATACTAATATACAACGCCCCAAAAAGAATATCAGATGACATATTAAAATACAAACTAATTGACGAGTTTCATAATACCACACACGCAGGCCACTTAGGAATAAGAAAAACAATCATTAAACTAAAATAGAGATATATTTGGAATAATATGAATAAGATTGTAAAAAATTTATTACATATTGTGACAGTTTTAACAGAAAGAAACAAACTAAACACATTAAAGAACCACTTACACTAACTGACACTCCAAACAATAGTTTTGAAGTGATTTCAATTGATACCGTTGGTCCTCTTCGTATTTCAAATGAATACCGATATATTCTTTTCATGCAGTGTGAACTAGCAAAATTTGTTGTTGCACATCCGATGCCGACAAAAGATGGATTTACGACAGCAAGAACAATGGTTGAGCAATTTATTTTAAAACATGGACAATTTAAAGTGCTCAAATCTGACAAAGGTACAGAATTTACAAATGAAGTTATGCGAAACATATGCTCATTGTTACAAATCAAACAAATATTTTCCACACCATACCATCATGAGACGTTAGGGTCAGTTGAAAGAAACCACAGAGTACTCAACGAATTTTTGTTAACAACTGCAAGTGATTATGAATGGGACAGGTGGATTCCATATTTTACTTTTGCCTACAATACGGCACCACATGTAGACACAGGCTACACGCCTTTTGAGTTAATATATGGAAAATTACCATATCTACCCTCTGACGTTCTAGAAAATAAACAAAACTTTTACAATTATGACGACTACGTACAAGAGTTACAAGTCAGGTTAAAATTTGCTCTGAATAAAGCAAAAGAATTATTGATAAAAGCAAAACAAAAAAGAATCGTAAACAATGACCACACTAATAAATTTAATCTAGAAGTAGGAGACTTAGTTTTAATAAAAGTAGAAAATAAGAAAAAAAAATCAAAGTCCCTATAAGGGACTATTTAAAATAATAAAAAGAAATAATGTAAACAGCATAATAGACTATAATGGTGTAAAGAAGGAAATACATAATAATAATTTGAAACCGTACCGAACATTATCAAATTAAATTCTCTAACAATAAAATGTAACCAATTGTAATTATTATATAGAAAACCTTAAATATATAAGAGAATTTTTCTCAATTAATTAATTAAATCTAAATATCTTAAATACTTAAATATAAAAATAATAATATATAACCAATTATAACTACTTTACACAAAAGAAATTTTTTTTAAAATACTAGATATTCTAAACAATAGATTTTAAAAATTATTTAAGAGACACTATTACATGCCGATTATAAATTAAACTAAAATTATTATTATTACTATTATTAAAATTGTATATATTTAAAGAATGTTGAAACAATGTCATGCATCCTATAGAAAAATCACTCCATAATTTTTCTCTTAAGGGTGAGGATGTAGTGTATCATACAAGTATACACTGCACACCCTAACTAGAACACACACATGCATAGGGTATAAGCATACACCAAGGGCAGTGCAGTTGATCGAACTAACGATTGCATGAATCATTACAGTTTGAGTGACAATTTATGTTCGCACAACAAACATTCCTATTGGCCAATATAACTAGAGAATATTGGAAATGGAGAAATACATGATATTGAAGGAGATAGTTATAATTATATGATAAGCTAGAATTAGAGAAGTTAGAGAGGTTAACTCTAAATCTCATAAGTAGTATATAAACCATGCATTTTTATAAATAAAGGAGACTTTATCTTGATTCATAAATTCGGCAACAACCTGCTTTTGTTTTGATTTAAAGTTTCTACAACTATTTCGGCAGTTCTTTTGAACGCCTAAAGTTGAGCTGAATACCCTGACAGCTGTATAAAATAACCAAGGGCTGTAGGGAATATAGAAATAATAACACAAGCTTCACAGTCTCATGTAATACAGACTTAAGTACTGAAAAAAATTGTTAATAATATGTAATATTGCCGTACCGACAATTTTATTATGTAATTAAAATATATTGAAAAAGGTTGCCAAATTGCCGTTTTATTAAAAATATCTACTTTTTAATGATTTAATGTCCTCTTTTTTTCCCTACGGTCATTTTTTTTGCAAAAATCCATACGAATAGGGAATTTTCACTACATATAACATCACTGCCTAAAATTAGAGTTGGAAAGACGATAGCCAGTTGTGGTGTGACATAGTAAGAAAATAAAAAAGGAATAAATGATCATTGAGTTTTTGTTATAGCTTTGATATTTGTTTAAGTTTTTGATTCAATTGAGTCGAAGCTTAAAATAATCGGCCTGATTGTGTAAGGCGTTGGCGTTTACGCCAAGTGCGTTTTTTGTACAAGATTAAAGAAACACACGCAGTTATCTTTAATCTACTACGAAATATGACTGACGCGTAAACGCCAACGCCTTACACAATCAGAGGGAATGGGTCTAATTCTTTATTCCCTTCCGCAAGTGCGGAAACGTTTTTTCGTGCGGAAACTAAATTTGCAATTATTCATTTCGTTGCTGCGGTATCTTTTTGTTCTTGCGATATTGCCATATTATTGGTTTCGCAATGTAGATATTTTTCTTCATATTACTTAAGCTAACATTTTATGACGAAAAGCTAATGGAAAGAACAAATATGTAAGAAAAAGTATAAACTTCAACAAAAGAAAATTAGTGATATTTTTTCAATATATTTATAGGAATAAAAGAGAAAAATACACAACGAGATTGCAACTGGAGGCAATGGTTGATTTAATGAAGCAAAATCAAGACATTGCCTGTGGTTTTAGCAAACGCGCTCCAGCAGAAGTGAAAAAATTCTGGGAAGAGTTGGCATTGAAACTAAATGGTTCCGGGCCGCTTTAAAAGATGCCGGTGGTTGGAAAAAGGTAACTCTGCTTTTTAGAGACATTTTGCTTACTTGAGCATTAATTGATTTTTAGAACAGGAAGGGGGTCATTCAGGGAAATTCCACTGACTGAAAGAGAAGAGGAGGTTACTCTTTTAGACTTATGCGCAGCAGTTAATGGAATACCAAATGTAAAAAACTTCGGAGTTTTGGAAAACCCGGTGTTGAGAAAGGAAGCAGTTTCAAATCCTTCAGAAATTAATTTGAATATAAAAGAAAATGTAACAGCAGAGGAAGTTGATTTGTCGGTTGAAGAAAATACGATTTGATTGGAAACTGGGAATAAAGAAATTATTTATTTGCAAATGTGAAGTCACGTCCTTTGAAAAGAAGTCTCAAAGAAGAAAAGGCAGAACTGCTAAAGGAACAAATTGACATACGAAAACCATTAGCTTTAGATGTCGCGCCTTCTTTAGAGTCAATAAAAAACCAAAACAAGGAAAATTACGAAGTCAATGTTAAGAGAGCAATATACACACTTGCCGATGAAAAAAAAAGAAACAGACCAAAATTCTTGAACAGCACCTGGAAAATCAAGAAAGACAACGCAGAAATGACTGTTAATAAAAAAGTGCTCGAAAGGATCAAATTTTGAAACTTGAAATTGATAAGTTAAACGAGCAGTTGTAGTAAATGTACGTATATATATATATATATATATATATATATATATATATATATATATATATATATATACATATGTATAAAATTGATATGTTCTACGCGGTGTGATAAAATAAAATAAAGTTAAATTAAAGTACAAACTAAAAATTTTGTAGTATTTGATTTCTTATGTTGCTTCGCTGGTAACATCATTTTCAATAATGGGGCTGTATATTGCGTCTTCTTCAGGTAATGGCATTGCAAATTCTTCGTCAGTTATATTATAATGAAGCCTAGTGTTATGAAGCGCACAGCAGAAATTAATTATTCTCGTGGACTTTTCTGCATCATAATGTAGTCCCCTCTCATTGTTTAAACATCTAAAAACACATTTCAAAACTTTAAATCTATTTTTCGCCGGAGAAGTAACTGGCTCTCTGAATGGTGTTCATAGCCACAGTTGCAAAGGATATCCGTTATCGCCTGAAAAAGTTTTTAAAATATACATACTTACAAAACTTGATTGCTGATAATATTTTAATTTACTTACCCAAAACGAGGGAATTTCTTCTATTGTCATGTTTTGCTTTTAAGAAATCTTTTGCTGTGCTCATTTCCCATATGTGGGAATCGTGACAACTTCCAGGGTATTGTGATGACACATATGTTATTTTCTGGTCGTGATCATATATCTGTAATAGTTAAAATATTAGAAACATATGTATGTACATGTTGTGCACAACTAATTAAATGTTTACTTACAATCATAACATTTATGTATACTGTAGTATCGTTTGCGATTGAAAAAAGGTCTTTATCACTGTTTGGTGCAATAATTTTTACGTGTGTACCATCCACAGCCATTATCACATTTGGAATGCCGAATATTTCGTAGAAAGATACTTTTGCTTTCTCTTTCTTCATCTGTATTCATGTTTACGGATATCCATTTGCTGCACAACGAATTCTCTAGCTTGTTTAGGGCTTCATCCAGCACTTTGCTAAATGTGGATTGGGCTATATTGATATTAAAATCCTTGCCAACACTGTGGTGGCAGCTACCTTCTGAAAAAACTTCAAACAAGCACACAGTTTATCTTTTGCAAAAAGTGCTCATTGACGACAGCTTCCTGAACTTGCAGACTCCAGCTCAGGCAAAATATATTTAAATGCAAACTTATTTAAGCGAATTTTTTTTAACTGTAAAATTTTATAATGATTTATGCCATAAATGTGTTTATAATTTTATTTATTCAAACATACTCTCTTTCATTCATCTGCAAAACATATTTTGTTTTGTAGCGCAAAACTCTTCTTTCTATCTGTATATTTAAGTAGTCATCGTCACTACTATCCTCAAAAGATTATATATTTTCTTCGTTTATATATTTTACATATATCTTACTTATAAAAATTGTATTTGCGCTTACAAATTTAAATAAATTTTTCAAATGATTTTAACAGCTGGCACAATACCAACTCATAGTTACTTAAAACAGGGAAAGCTTATGTCGCAGGAATTTGCATATCGGTCGATATTTCTTTCCGTTAAATTTTCTTTTTCGTGCTTAACCAATAATACCACCCAATATCTCTAGTTATTCTAAGAAATGTTGGATAAAGGTTCCCTGATTATTTCCATTAGGCGGCGTGAAATGCGAGTAGGAACCCCTCAATAATTAATTTTGAACTTTTGTTTTGTAAATTTGGGAAAAGAATCAGAAGAATAAAATTAAAAATATAGTGAAAATAAATAATTCTAACAAACAAATGGGTAACAGTTTCTTAGTGATCTGCATTAGCTCCATTGAAACTAGCTAAAACTCCTTAAAAATTACTTTAAACTTTCTAAAAATTTGGGGAAAAAGAGTCAGCACTGTTAAAATTAAAACTTGAAGACATGTAATATGTTTATAAAAATCGGTATAATACAAATGTAATTATACGAGTATGATGAACATCGACTAAAGCCTGTGTGCACAGTCCGCATTTGAGTGAACACAAGAATTTTGTATTTGAATACGTCAGTGAAGTAGGTTTAAGCCGGTGTTTGCGTATTAAACTTTTCGTAGTTAGATTTGTATACACATTAATGAGAATATACTGCATTTATTTATGGGTTTATTTGTTTTTGCTCTTTTCAAATCAATTCCTTTTTCAGGACCACTCATGGTATTAGATTCTGGATGGTTGATCGGTATCTGTAATCCTTGCCATTGAAGTTGGAGTATTTCGTGTTGGTAGAAGCTCTAGATGCTTTAAATGTGGTAAGTGATCTATTATTCCGTATTAAGTCTTGTGTTTTAACCTTAAAATCAACTCGTTGTTTTAAATTGCTTTTAGTTAGGTTTTATGGAATGTAACCTTGTTTTCCCTGTACTAATTTTAACACTACCAAATCAAAAATTTAAAACAATTGATAATGTTAAAAGAAGGGAGAGGAAATTTCACCATATCCGCTATTTATTTTTGGGAATCCGCTTTTCATACGAATAATTTTATTTCCAAACACTTTCACTTTGTAGTTCCACAATATTAAAGTATTCGTTAATCAGGTATAAAATAATTTATATTGAAAAATTTTTAATTTCTGAATTGTTAACAAATAAAAGCAGCTGTTTTTGAAAATTTTTTTGTAAACGACCTTTCTGGATTTATATTGTTAAGTTATTTAATTAAAATGGGCTTCTAAGGTCTTGAATATGACTTAATGTAAATAAAAACTATTATATAATATTTTCATTAGACATTTCGTTGGTATGAATCTGTTGTATAAATAAATATATCAACATAGTAAACATTTACTGTAAAAATAAATACCTTATTTTGTATTACTTATAGACTTACGCTGAAGTTACACGTTCAAGTTTTGCTTTCAAGTTTTTTTCGATTGCCAAAACTTATGTGAATTGGCAGCTGTGATGCAGGCAAATTTTAAGCAATTTTATTTTCAAGATAGCGTAGTCAAGACAACAACTCAAAATAATTGCTTTATTTTAGTTAATATTTTTCTATTTTAAATAAAGAACACTATGAGTAATATTTTTAATAAAAAAGTATGGCAGCAAAATATTTGAACACAAAAACACGAAAAATGTGCTCATTAAACACGCTATCAGCTGTATGAGGGCGTTAAAACTTGAAAGCCAAAACTTGATCGTGTAACCCCCAAGTTACATCTGGGTTCTTTGTCAATTTTTATATGAAAACAAATTTTTAATTTACAAATTGACAAATGTGTGGCAACATCATAAACAATTGATGTTTTTTGGCGGTCCGCTAGTACTTTGCATAATTTTTCTTATAAATTCGGGATAAATAACGTTACTATAGCCAGCATTCTTAATATTACTATATATATGACCTATGAGGAGTTGTACAAGTTCATGGTAAATCTACGTTGGTCAAATTTGGCATTATTTTTTTATTGATAAAATCCATATTTTAGGCACCCCAAACTAGAATTATCCAACGTTATCAGCACTGTCATTACTACCCGCGTATATTTAAATTACAATCTAATCTCCGGTGATATGAATATGCAATCCCTTTGTCTGTTGTTGCGAAAAAACAACAAAATCTCGTGGTTTAAAATCTTAAATAGAGATGTGCCCATGGCGAAAGTTAAACTCTGGGATGAGATGGAAAAGCTTTTGGACCTCGAACGGTGTTCGCTACCTACTTGTTACTTTGATGATTGCTCTGTATATATTTAACTCTTGAATATATCATTCACTGCTTTTACTTTATATGTGCTATAATTCTAGGTATTTATTTGATATTCTCAATTTATTAACAGTTAAACTTTACACTTGTACATTATTATGCAAAGTATTTAGTCTAATGCTTTATGTGGTAATAATTTTATTGAAATTTTTTTTATGATTGTTTTTATGGTTCACTTTTATGGTTCAATTTTACATTTGTTTTATATGTACCTATACCGTTATAAAATTATGTGGTGCTGTTTGCACAACGCTGGTGTCTCTGAAACGACTACCAATATTTCTGATATTGCTGCCACTACTGCCAACCCCAACAATATCCAAAGTAATTGATTTCATATACTCGATGAAAAAACCAAAGTGTGATTGTGTGATAAATAATCTTGTGAATTATATAAATTTTATTAATTTAAGTTTGGAGCTATACTGAAGTAAATTAAACACATGAAATTAAAATATTTGTATTTTTATGCTTATTAAAAACCCATTTTTGTAATAAATGAATTGATACAAACTTCAGCGTTTTCTCTTATTTTATTTCAACATATTTTAAAAACCTTCATATTGTTTTTACAACGATGGCGGCAGGTGAAGATAATCCAATCAAAAGCTGCATACTTTGCTCTGTGGAAGACAACGATGAGATGGTGTGCTGTGATAAATGTGACGGCTGGTACCATTTTTCTTGTGTTGTCGTTACAGAAGCATAGATTGGAGCTGCAAATCGTACATCAATATGCTATGGACTGCAGAGTCACAACTATCTAAAGATGATTCAACAATTCAGTTGATTCTGTAATACACCTACCGGACGCAAACAATAATAATAGGTCAACAGAGAGGACCACACAGGCAGTCAGTTAGAAGGCCATTTGTTTCTCTAAATGACTCGATAAAGACTCAACGATTGAGCGAGGATTTGAAAATCTTGAAGAGGAGTAACAGATACTACTTCGCAAAGAAGCCATTTTAAAGAAAAAGAAAGGTTTGGTCAAACAAATTAAGAGTTGTCGGCGACAACGTAGATGTTGGGACGGAAGAACCCGACGCTGAAAGCACTAAAGCTACAGAGTTTGAGGAAACTGTTCTGATGCAAATGAGGAAATTAGTTAATTCAATGGTGAACAGAATGAATGAGTTAGAATAAAAGGTAATGTATTTAGTGAGCCCTGTTCTATATCCCAATGGTTACATGGAGTCATCACTGAACCTACATTTACTGCGCACCAGACTACATTAGTTCCTGCTAAACTTACCCGTGAACAAATTGCATCTAGGCAAAGTTTTTTAAAAGAGCTTCCAAATTTCGCAGGCAATCCTGAGGATTGACCGCTGTTTGTAGCAACATACCAACAAACTACAGAAATGTGCGGCTTTTGTGATAGTGAGGACCTTTTTGGATTAAGGAGTTCGTTGGAGGGCGAAGAGTTGAAGGCTGTACGTAATTTATTGTTGCATGCCTCATGTATACCGCAAATCATGGAGACCTTAAGAATTAAATTCGGTAGACCGGAAATTGTCCTTAACATTCTTCTTAAACGCGTAAGCGAGCTACCGCCAATTAAGGAAAACAACTTGGAAGCACACTTGTTGATTTTGCGTTAGAGGTGCAGATCATAATTGCCACTATGAAGTTAGCCGACTTAAAAGTTTATTTAAAAACCCAAAAATTGAGCAAGAGTTTGTACTTAAATTACCTGGAATGATTGTATTGATGCCAGAATTCCACGGTAGCAAGTCTACTAAACGTGGTCACATAAATGCATAACTCCAATTAAATGATAAAGTTTGTAGCATGTGAGAACACATGCAACGAATTGTCTTCATGCAACAAATTTAAAAGTATGGATAGGAGCAAAAAAGTTAGACGTAGTACGCACTTATAAATTATGTCGAAGATGTCTTTAGCCTCATTCAATTGCAGAACGTTAATCTTATCAACTGTGTGGAGTACATTCTTGCCAATTCCTACATCATCCATTACTTCACAAAAATGTACAAGGTGTCTGTAATGTGGTCAGGAAAACATACGAATTTTTTGACGATGGGTCTTCACTTACATTGATGGATGATAGTTTACGCCGTGATTTAGAATTGAACGGAATACAAGGCTCCTTACGCTTAAAATGGCCCGCGGATACTCACCGTTATGAAGATAATTCACACTTCTTCTAGAAAATGTCTTAATTTAAATAATGTTCATACTGTTAATAGTTTAGATCTTCCTAAACAAAGCCTGGACGTTAACCAGCTTAAGAAAGAACATGGTTACTTAAAGAATATCCCCATATCATCATACATAAGAGCAGAACCCAAACATTTAATTGGTTTGAACAACAGTTGGTTGGGTGCAAGTCTTAAAACTGAGGAGCGCATGATGTCCGAACCCATAGCCGAAAAAACCCGACTAGCCTGGACTGCAAAGGGTTCATACGCAAATCATACTGGAAACGATGCTAACGAATGCAGTGAATTACTGCACGCTGTAAAGCGACATGTTTTTCTTGATAATTCAGATGTCAACAATAACCAAAGTGCCATGAACTCTGTATAAGATATTGAAATTCTAAACCAATTAGAAGCAAATACACGGAGGGTAGGAGATCCCTATAAAACACGCCTGTTGTGGAAGACCCCAAGGAAGTCACTCCCTGATAGTCTTCCTATAGCGAAGAAAAGGGGTCAGTGTCTGCTGTCGAAGTTAGCCAAGGATCCTCAAAGAGCAAATTCAGGAATATTTGCGTAAGGGTTATGTCGTTCGCCTGTCTTATGATGTGCGATCGGAAGATTGTTGGTATTTACCTATATTCCCTGTTGTATAGTTTTGATGTGGAGAAATATAAATTTATTATGTGATTTAAGTTAACAAAATATTATGAGGTATTTTAATTTGATAGTACAGTTTATTCAATTTTCTTTTATAAGTTAAGTAATATTAACAATACCTTACAGCTTCGAAGTTACGAACAGAAAGAAAGAAGCGATTATTAAGTATTTAATGCAATGCTATATAGATCACTAAGAAGTGTGCAATTTGTAAAAAATACGCTCAAACTCTTTTAGTAGGTATAAAATACATAATAACAAGTAAAGAATCGCTAGCCATAATATACTACATATCTACATAATATTAACTGACCACGCGATATATTAATATGTACATGTGTATACACATAACTTAGGTAATTAATATTTTCTACTTAAGTTGAGTTACTCATTGTTGCTAATAATGAGTATCAATAACAAGATTATGCGTTTATGCCTTTCGTACGATTGAGTAAAAGCTTTAAAATATAAATTTTAAGAACAATAAGCCTACACTTCGCTGCATTTAAATAGGTACCATTGCTTTGCATGAAAATTAAAAAGTTAAGGAAATAATTAATATAATTATAATATAATTAGAAATGTGTTTAGAATAAATTCGTACAACACCTGTCATTAATCTCAATAAGCCTGGGAAGTTACACATCGTATGAGATGCAGCTGCTGTGGTAAAAGGAGTCTCTTTAAACTCAATGCTGCTAAAAGGGGCCGACCTCACGGCTTTGTTAGTGGATATATTAAGACGGTTCCGTCAAAAATGGTTAGCAATTAGCGGCGACATTAAAGAAATATACCATCAGGTAAGGATACACTAATTCATCGATGCCGAGAACATAGTGAACTCAAGCCCACTCACTTATATACAGATCGATCATAATGAAGACGAGTCGGATTGAAATCGGCCAAAGAAATAGTAGACTAATATTGGGTACGTTGGCTTAGGGAATATCTCCCAGTAATAACTCGTCGAACGAAATGATTTCAAAATGTTAAGGCCATAAATGTTGGGGATGTGGTTTACATTGTTGACCCCACCAATCCTCGGAATTGTTGGCCGAAAGGAAAAGTTATCCAGGTCAAAATTGGTTCAGAGGGACAAGCTCACAGTGCCTTCGTCAAGACAACTACTAGTGTGTACAAAAGACCTGTTACTAAAATTGCCGTGCTTTTGATTAATTCTGAGGTAGGTCCACAGAGGGACATACCGGGGGGAAGTGTTGGAAAAACTCGACAACCCCCAACAATATCTAAATGATGAAAAAACCAGTGTGATTGTGTGTTAGGAATTCGGCGCAATCACCTTGAAATAAAAGAATTTGGTTAGAGCAAAATTAATCAAAAATAATCTTGTGAATTATATAAATTTTATTAATTTAATTGAATTAAGATTTTATAGGCTAATTGTTCGAAATTTTACTTTAAATCTCGGAAAGACATGATAAATATTTCAAGGCACAAAGTCAAGTCAACATAAGTTTTTGTTATTCAACTTACACAGCAGAGCAGAACAGCTGTTTTCGAAAGACGCAACTCTTTCATCATCAGTGCTCATGTGTATTGTGTTTGTCACCACTTATTAGGTGGCTTAGTTGAATGTGATAATAGTTCCTATTTACACAAATTTTATTGTGAAAAAGGATAAGAGAACTGTATCAACCTGATGTTAACATGTTATTGTTATAATAGCCGTGTTACCGTTTGATTATTTTTCTTCATGTCCCATTTTTCTGAATTTTTTGTTCCATCATACCTAAGTCAAATTTTTTTGGTTTGAATTTTATACTTAAGTACATGTGAACGTTTTTCCAATTTATTATTGGAATTTTAACGAACATTTTTTATTGCTATATTAAATAGAACTAAAAATTTCGAACAACTAGCCTTTAAAATCTTAATTCAATTTAATATAGCAATGTAAAATGTTCGTTAAAATTCCTACTACATAAAAATTTATGGTATGGCTTGAGCTACCAATAATAAATTGGAAAAACCTTCACATGTACTTAAGTATAAAATTCAAACCAAAAAAGTTTGACTTAGGTATGATGGAACAGAAAATTCAGTAAAATGGGACATGAAGAAAAATAATCAAACGGTAACACGGGTATTATAACAATAACATGTTAACATCAGGTTGATACAGTTCTCTTATCCTTTTTCACAATAAAATTTGTGTAAATAGGAACTGTTATCACATTCAACTAAGCCACCTAATAAGTGGTGACGAACACAATACACATGAGCACTGATGATGAAAGGGTTGCGTCTTTCGAAAACAGCTGTTCTGGTCTGCTGTGTAAGTTGAATAACAAAAACTGATGTTGACTTGCCTATGTGCCTTGGAATATTTATCATGTCTTTCTGAGTTTTAAATTAAAATTTCGAACAATTAGCCTTTAAAATCTTAATTCAATTTAATATAGCAATATAAAATGTTCGTTATTTCTTACTACATACAAATTTAAAGTGCCTGTTAAATGTGCCGCCTGGCTGCCAGGAAAATGAGTGTCGAGTAGTACGCTTAGCGTCTCTTGACTACTCATGGTCCAGTTACCACAGGGCTTTTGTATGTAGCTGGGTACAACCGGTACGGTTGATAGCATCTTACGCAGCCTGTTGGTTTCAGATGAACCCTCCACATTACTGCAGAACGCCCTCCAAGACCTCCTTTTTGCGTTCCTGACAAGATTCTTGAAGCGATTCACGGAGGTTTTGTATGCCGACCAGTCGCCTGATCGTTTAGCCTCGTTGAATAGCCTACGACATTCCTTTCGTGAATGTGCAATTTCCGGGCTCCACCATGGTGGTCTGGCCCTTCCCCTGCAAACCGTTGGTTTGCAAGCCACATTAGTAGCACAGCGGAACGATTCACTTAGAATCTCCACAGCAGAGTCGATGTCCCCAATATTTCTAATAGTTGGAGACGTCGATAAGGAGTTGCAGAGTACACTGTTCTGTAGCTCCCAGTCAGTCTTCTTTCTGTTAACTATAGGATTGAATCTACTTACACCTAACCCTATGTTAAAGTCAATATAGCGATGATCGGATAGGGAGCAGTCATCCGCAACCCTCCAACCGCTCACCAGATTGGTGTGCTCTGCACTAACCAACGTTACATCTAAAACCTCTCTACGGTTAGACACAATAAAAGTGGGTTCTGAACCCCTGTTGACAATTTCAAGAGGCGCCGTGTTGCAATCCCATATACCATAACCCCATATTGGCTTTATAGCACTTTTTCCTATGCTATAAACCCATAATTTGGGTTTGGGGTTATCGCACAAAATAAAATGCAATAAAGCCAATATGGGGTTATAGCAATGATTTTGTAGGGTGTACGAATTAGCCCCCACGAACAGTGATAAATTAAAAATTTTATTTAATTTCTTTGTTTTCTTACGCCATATTTTCGTAAATCTCCGTTACAAAATATTACTTGATTAAGTTCGACATTATAGCTATAGTACTTGTGAGCGTTCGGAGAATATGCCAGCCATAAGAGTAATTCTGTTATTTTTTTTTCGTGAGTTTTTGTGAAAGGTATCCATCGTATGAGTTGAAGGATTTGCGACTCGCTGATTCCATTAACAAAAGCAAAAGCACAAGCTATTAGTTGCGCTTTATAAGTTCTTTTTCCGAAAAAAGAATCAATTATAAATCCGGGAACATTAGAAAAATTTATAATATCGCTTTTATTTAGTAAGATCTTCCTTGCGTTTAAACGATTACTCTCCATTCTTTTAAAATTTTCCATATTTATTTTTAAGCAGCATACGCAAAACTGTTTTTAATATTCGCTTTTTATGTGATAACATAGTTATTAGGCAATTCAATGCAAAACAGGTTTAACAGTTAGTTCACTCTCTATTATTGATTGCAAAAAAAAAACCCAGCAGAAAATTCAGTATGCCATGAAAAAATAGTTGTAAGGGATTGATTTCGATTATTTTCAAAATATATGAAAAGTTAAAATCACTTATATTGCGCATTTCGTAAAAGGGGAAACCATAATTTTGCAAAAAAATATTATAATAGAAGGGAATTTTCCCTTGTACGAAAAGTTAAAATCAGTCATACTATGTTATTTCTATAAAAAGGAAACCAAATTATTTTGTCTTTTACAAAAATATAACAAAATATATATATTCAACAAAGAGTATAATATTCAACGCACAGAAAAAAGTGCAATAAAGCCAATATGGGGTTATAGCATAAATTTCTAATTTTTAATATGGTATTATCTCACTTGTTTGAAGGAAATAAGCCCATATGGGACTATAACACATCGCTGGTGCTATAAAGCCAATATGGGGTTATGGTATATGGGATTGCAACACGGCGCCTTTCAAGATTATTATTTAAAATGAAATCGAAGAGACACTCACCCCGCTCGTTAGTATCGCTACTACCCCAGGAGATGTGGTGTGAGTTGGCGTCAGCACATTATTATAGGCGTCCTCGTGCTTATCGCCCTTGACACAATGCCACGCACCTTGCCATTTGGTGGACTGCCCTCATGGTCATGCGCCATATAGCTCGAGACCACCCAAACCGTACCGGACGGGGTCTCCAGAGCAGCTGCTACAGTATCCCCATCACTGAAATCAGATAGGATAAAGATACGCAAAGAGTTTTTAGCCAAGATACAAGATCTAATATTACCTGTGCCTTTGGCAAACAATAGCTTGTAGCCCTTTAGTGTCAGTCCATGAACCCGTCCTTGGTGGACCCAGGGTTCCTGGACCATAACCAGCTCCTCCTTCCTCTCTACCACCCGGAGGAGCATCGCAGCGGATGCTGTTTTAGAGTGGTGAAGGTTTATCTGCGTCACCTTCACCATCATGTAGCGCAATTATGGTGGTGTTGGCGTCCTCTTGGCTGGATTCCAAGAGGGCGTCAGTGTCCTCATCCGCGACTGCCATCCGTTCAAAGAAGCCACCCACCATGTCTGAGACTGAGTGGGTGTCCTCTTGCCCGCATGAAGCTGCGTCCGACACACCAGCAGCAGCGCAGTCAACAGCGCCGTTGGCAGCGTCATCCCCTCGGTTGCGGTTCTTCCTGACATCGGTCCGGTAGAGGCGCAACAGAATCGTACTGAAACAGTAAAAGATTTTGTTGCCCCTCTTACGGATCGGTGCCAGAGATTCTTTGTTAAGAATCAGAACCACCTCCCTTCTAGACCTCTCGGGTGCATTCACCTTAGCTACCCTCCAGTCATGGGTGGGTAGATCCGGGTTACAGTCCTTAAGGATCTCCTTCGGGGAAGAAGGTTCAGCAGGAATTATGGTCAAGGCTCTTGGTCTTCTGGGTATGTCTTCCACGGAAACCACATCCAGCCTAGAGCCTTCCCACTCCTCGCCAATAGCTTCGATAGCCTTCTTCAACAGAGACGCTGAGCGTTCATCCGTGCAGGCCATCAATTTAACGCCGTGCTGGTGCCAGCCAGCATCGACGCATTGAGGCGGCGGTCCCGGATTCTCCTTGCGGATCTTCCAGAACACTCCCGCCAGTTTTTGGTTGACCAAGTCCCATCTGGCATGGGAAATGGCACCGTCTGATGCATCCCTATCGATTATGGCCCTTATGAGCTTGCCTTTGGCGATCTCACTAAAGGTGCCTTTCGAAGGGATGTTCTTAGGACGTTTTGCCCTAGAAGCCCTATCTGCATCGTTCTCCTCTTCCGAACGTTGCCGTTTAGGCGCCGCAACCGTGGCAGGTGCGGGGGAGGAGTTTATTTGCAGCCTCGACATATGAGCCTGTGCCCACTTTAGAGAGGCTGCCTGCTTTTCAGAAAGCTGGTCAGCCGGGATCGCACCGAGGTGCGAAATGGTTCTTAAGGCGGAGCGCCTCGCATCATTGGCCCTGCGTGTAGGATTTTTGCGCGAAGGATTACTGATGTTATTGCCGGGATTGGCAGTGGGTGACGCAGTACTGTGGCTAGAGGTAATCCTCCTTGCCTTTTCCTGCGCAATGTGCGCTTTGGAGGCGACGGGTTTGGACGGCTTAGGCCTTTCCATTCCCTTCGCACCAGAAGAAGGGGTTTTTACCGTTTTACCGGTAAGGACCTGAGCAGCTTTTGAGGTACTTGGAGCGAAAGACAGAGGTACCTCGCTGCTAGTGCTAAGGCAGCCACCCGTTGCCGGGTGTTTTGCCCCTTTTTCAACAGCAATCAGCCCGGTTAATCCAGGCTGATTGCCCACCACGTCAGTAGTCCGCAGACTGGTCGGGCCTGATGTGGACACCCGGCCAGCCTTAGCAGCAGTAGCTTTCGATTCACCGCGGCCTGCTACTTGCGCCGCGGGAATAGGGTCCCCGGAGATTGTTAAGCCCCTAACCGGGTACGTGGGGCTTGGCTTTTTCTTTTTAATTTTTTTTTTTTTTTGGTGGGTTTAAGGTTGCATTTTATACCTACTGCCAGGTTAAAAAGCTGCCGACCCACCTGGATACAGACGCAGACCATCAGCCGCCCCAATTGGGATACAGACGCTGATGGATTTGGACATGGTCCCTTGGACCGAAAAACGGACTGACTCGATAGCCGCCCCATGGGGAAAAACAGACGCTATCGAGTCCGGGAAGGGTGATTCTTGGACGGTATTAGTTGTTGGCCACTCTGGCATGGGTGACCCTACCAGGGGCTACTGATATCAGCTGCCCCCGCCAGTACAGACCAGTCAACTAGACCTAAGCCTCCACATCGCGACAAGATGACCACCCGGCGTGGAGGTGTGATATGTAATAAAGATCAGCAAAAATGGCGTATGAGAAATCAATCTTCAGCAGTAGGTAGATATAACAGATCAGGATATGCGCAACGAATGTAATCTTTATAAAACATCCAAGAGATAGTCTTAGGCGAACAATTAGACATCAACAATTTAATTTAATGTATCGAATAATTTAAGCGAAAGTTAAAAATTTTTTATCAACTGTATGAAAAATCAGCACTACTTAGGCATATCGTTGCCAGAAAGATATTTTATCATCGTTAGTCACAACATAGTCTATTATTGTTTTTGTACTTATGGTTATTCTTGTATAATCATCAACTATTTGTTTGCTTGCCGTAAAATATACTTTCTATCTTTTTTTTGTAAAATCCATTACTTGACCAGTTACTTCTAATGTTATTATATCGCAATTGTATTCACATATATATTCCAAAAAATTTTCCTCACAAAATTCTGCTTCACTAATCTAGTACACTGTAACGCTGTACACCGCGGGTACTATAAAATATTTATTTTCACATTTCATTGTGCACGCATTTAACCAGAACTTTAAATGATTGATTTTTTCTAAACCTTTTTGAGCTGTCCATTTTTTTATTATAGATTAAATACAGCCAGCTATTTTCGAATCAGACAATGTCGAAATTTTTCCATGGATATTTCATGTTCATTGAGTTTCTGACAGAACTATAAAATCTGCTTTCTCATTTTCTACAATAATTTCTACTTGTATGTATTCACGTATATATTTTAATTGCTAAACACTAACCTATTCGTCTTTTTTCACTGTTTAATTTATTTTAATTTACCAGAAAATTTCTGTTCGTGGTAAAATGATTCTTATCTAATCCCATATTAAGATTTTTATTTATGTGTGGTTGCGCAATTGATACATTTCTCGTATTTTCTCTATTACAGCCTTTATGGCTATGGTTTCCATGACATTTCAGTTATGTTTCATTATTTCTGCAGTCTTCGGCGATATATACATGTATACAATTTTATAGTATCACTTCCATCGAATACTCTCCACTTTCCCACCATCGTTATCTACTTGTAACTTCGCCTTGTACATTATTGTATTATTCCTTTTGAACTCATATAATCTCTTAATTTTTATTACTGATTTATTCAAAATTTTGTTTCGCTACTTTATTCTGTCGTCTAATTCATTTCCCAAATATTTAAATGTCATACCCGTTATTAGAACACACATTTATATAGGACTAGGTTCCTTAATTTAGTATCTTTCACTCATTTTACTTTGAACAACTTTTATTTTTCCCCCATGCTCATTGTTCTCAGCTTGAATTATTACAGTTCCTTTTCCTTTATTTTCTATATTCGATATTTTAAAATTTAACGAGTCCACCTTTTTGTTTAATTCATCTTTAGCTTTTTCATCAGGTTGCTTTTCTTTAGGTTTTACTACCAATGGTACTTTTTTGCAATATCTGGTATCACTGTTTTATTTTACTAACTGCATATAACATTTTGCTTTTTATTGCTGTTTTTTAACGCTTTTTTGATCTCATTGCATATTTTGTTAATGCTCTCTTCTATAACATTATACATTTCTTTGTTTTTGTTTTCAAAGTCATTAACACGACTGTGTAGTTTTTGAACTATTACATATTTTTCACAGATTTTTTGGGCTTTATCGATTTTTGTTAAATCTTTCTTCATACCGTTCTTCAATTGCTTCTAATAGCTGTTTTATTTCTGATTCATTTTGTTTTCATATAACATTAATCATTATTTTTATTTACACAATTTGAATTTCTTTTAAAATGAATTCTACATTATGGATTGAGTGAATGAAATCTTCACAAATAAATCTAACGACATTTTTTTCCGTCAATGTGGTATTGGTCAAGACCGGAACATTTTTGCAATGATTATCAGTTTCAACTAGTTTTACATTTACTGTATTCCTCAGGCATATGAAAGCCTTTATGTTATTTCATTTTTTATCTTTGACCAGCACTCAATAGATGACCCTTACATATGCAGTGCATTGCGCCGGAACTAGAAAGGAGGAGATAGTACTGAGGGGACAGATGAAGAAAGATGAGAAGATAGAAAATTTGTTGTACCTATTTCAACTTCTTTTTTTACTTTGCCGGTTTTTTTGCCACAGGGCTGACGAAGGTGGGTGCTGTTACTCTGCTTTTAGTACATAATAGTGTCAGTCGCCGCCAATTATGTTCAGTGACCAGTGACTATGCCTTCATCATTGAAACAGACTGGCAACGACTAACACAACCACGCACTAATGCTGATCAGAAGAAATCAACAAATATTTCATGACTCATTGCGGGCCGCTTCATAGTCTCGTGTTTAGACTTTTACGAAAAAGTCTAAAAACGTAACAATTGGTGTCAGAAGTGGAATTGCAAAAATAATTAAAAGGACATTGCAATTTAAGGAAAAAAAGGACATTAAAAAAATAATTATGAAATTTGATGAGCTAAAAGTTGAACAGCTAGAAAAGGAGCTTAGTAAGCGGGAATTTCCAACAGCAGGTAACAAGGCTGAACTGCAGAAGAGGCTGATAGATGAGTTTAAGAATCGCGGCATGGACATCGGGACATACGAGTTTGAGAACAAAGACGATTTAGAGGTATGTCCTCCTGCTACGACCAGCAGCATGGACATAAATTCAATGTTCGCTGCTATGATGATCCAGATAAAAGGAATCAATGATGCACAAACCGAACAGAACAGAACTCAAAAGTCAGCACTGAAAAGCTTGTAGCCGAAATACAGGGATTGGAAACAAAACTGTTGGAGTCAAATATAGCCACGAACGAGACTCTGGTAGAGGTTTCTGAGGCCATTAATAGGAGGGTGGATTCTATTGAGAATAAATTCTCAGAGCTGGCAGATAGAGTCCAGCATCTAGAAAGCGGTGGCCTGGAACAGCATGCAAAAGAGTTCGAAGAAAAATTGCATGCTCTAGAGGACAAAATGCATAACCTTGAGTGTAGTGGTGGGCTAGTACGAGGAGTTGCGGAGGTTTCTGCGCGAATAAAAGCGCCATGCTTTGACGGCAGCGTACCGTTGGGCATCTTTAGATTCCAGTTCGAGACGGTTGCTAGCAGAAATGGATGGGATACTGAAGAAAAGGCCATAGAGTTGAGTTTGTCCTTAAAGGGTACAGCCGCAGAGGTACTTGAGACCGTGCCAGTAGGCAGCAGAAATAACTATAATGAAATAATGGCAGCATTGCAGCGCAAGTATGGTGGTGAGCACAAACGCGATTTATACGGAATTGCGATGAAGAGTTCAAAAGCCTAACGAGTCTCTTCGCGTGGAAATCGAGCGTTTAGTGCAGCTCATATATCCAGGCGAGAGTCACCCGTTCCTGGACCACTTTAAAACCGAGGCGTTCGTTAATGGCATTCGCGATTCTGATGTTAAACTGGCTGTGTGCGCAATGCAGAAATCCACTTTCGCTGAGACTGTTTCATTTGCGATGGCTCAAGAGACTGCAAGGATGGTTTTCAAGCCACAGATATGTAAGGTGCGGAATGTGGAGGTTTTGTCCGAGAATGATAATAACCTGGTCGCTTGTGTTAAGGAAGCAATGCGACAACTATTGGCGGAAAGTGCTACCAAAGAAAAGCCTGAATGCTTTAACTGCGGAAAAATCGGTCATTTTCAGCACAACTGCAAAGGACCAAGAAAAAGAGGTAGATCTGTTTCGCCACCAAGAAACAGCAAACGGGTGAAACAAACAACAGCACAAGAGTCCCCGTTGAACTAAAACGAGCTAGCACTAAGGGGCAAGAGCTAGCTCCCACAAACGAGGGCCATGTCGGTGATGCAGCAGAAAAATAGCAAGCTTACTGCATCTGGACACATCAACGGGGAAAAGTCATCAAAGAAAATTGCGATATTGGCCAGTGTACTCCAGCAGAGGCAATAATAAACTGTGAGAAGAAGATGGAGCCTACAAATTTGTCTGCAAAAGAACGTAAACAATTTCAGGAATACGTAGGGAAATGGGTAGCAGAACTGTCAGCGACAGATAGAAATAAAGCCAAACAGTTGCTAAAAAGGCATGCCAGTATCTTCGCCATGGGAAACCAAAGCCAGGGTAGAACTGCATTGGTTAAACATGAAATTAACACAGGCGAAGCTAGGCCGATTAAACAGCCACCCAGAAGTGTACCCCTAGCAAAGCGAGATGAAGTCAAAGAGCTTGTGAGAGAAATGGAGCGTGAAGTCGTAATTGAGCCATCTTCTGGTCCTTGGAGTTCGCTTTTAGTCTTAGTTAACAAGAAAGATGGCAGTACTAGATTCTGCGTAGACTACAGGAAGCTCAATGACATGACCAAGAAGGACAGCTATCCGCTCCCCAGAATCGATGACACTTTGGACACGCTAGCTGGTACGAGATCGTTCTCTACGCTAGACTTTCGAAGCGGATATTGGCAAGTGGCAGAGAAAGACAAGGAGAAAACTGCCTTCAGCGTCGGTAACGGATTATGGCAGTTCAAAGTTATGCCATTTGGTCTCTGTAATGCTCCGGCCACATTTGAACGCCTAATGGAGAAGCAGAGTAACAGCACCCGCCTTCGTCGGCCCTGTAGCAAAAATTAGCCGGCGAAGTAAAAAAGGTTCAAATAGAAAAAAAAAACGTCTCATCTTTCCTATTCTGTCCCCTCAATACTATCCCCTCGTTTTCAGTTCCGGCGCAATGCATGGCATATGTAGGGGTCATCCCCTGAGTGCTGGTCCTACTCTTAAAAAAAAATGGAGAAGGTACTGAAAGGACTCCACTGGAAAACATGTTTGGTATATCTGGATGATATAATCGTGATGGGGAAAACTTTTGATGAACACCTCAAAAACATGGCAGAAGTTCTTCAACGGATATCATCAGCTTGATTGAAACTCAGCCTAAAAAAATGTGCATTGTTCCAGAAAAAAGTAATGTATTTGGGGCATCGTGTTACAGCAGACGGAATCTCAACAGATGAAGAAAAAATACAAGCAGTAAGGGACTGTCATCAACCTAAAAATCTTCATGAATTGCGCAGCTTTTTGGGCCTTTGTACATACTACAGACGCTTTGTGCCAAATTTTGCCAGTGTAGCTGCAAGCCTGCATGAGCTGCCAAATAAGTCAAGACCATACCATTGGGGTGAGCCGCAGGAAAAGGCATTCCAGAAACTAAAAGGATTGTTGTATACGTCACCAGTACTAGCGTATCCCATAGCTGGAGAAAAATTTGTGGTGGATACTGATGCGAGCGGCTATGGCATAGGGGCCGTGCTATCCCAAGTAGTTAATGGCACGGAAAAAGTCATAGGATACTATAGCCGTGTACTCTCAAAACCTGAGAGGAACTACTATGTGACACGACGTGAGCTTCTGGCAATATTGGAATGCATTAAACATTACCATAAGTACCTGTATGGTCAACACTTTACATTAAGGACCGACCATTCTGCACTGAGATGGTTATTGCAGTTTAGAAATCCTGAAGGACAACTGGCAAGGTGGATTGAGCGCCTGCAGAGCTACGACTTCAGTATTAAGCATAGAAGGGGCACAAAACATAACAATGCGGATGCTCTCTCAAGGAGACCCTGCTGTTTAGAGTGTAAACATTGCGTTAGAACCGAACAAAAGGAAGGCGTTGTTGATGTTCGGCTAATGCACATCGACTCTGATGAAGACTGGTCAGCGGAACAGAGGGACGACAGTATACTGGGGAAAATTATATCAGCCAAAGAGGAGGACAAAAGACCGTCCCGGAATGAAATTTCGGCTGAGAGCCCACTCGCCAAATCTTATTGGAATCAATGGAACAGCCTCAAGGTAATAAAAGGGTGCCTATACCGCGTATGGGAAAGTGTAGATGGCAAAACACTTCAAATTTGATAATTGTGCCATGCTCCAAGATAAGTAAAGTTTTTCAAGAATTTCACAATGGCCCTAGTGGCGGTCATCTTGGAGTAACAAAAACACTTGAGAAACTGAAGGAGCGGTTTTATTGGGTTGGATGTCAACAACCCGTAGCCGACTGGATAGCAAACTGCCCACAGTGCATAGCAGCCAAAGGCCCAGTAAGAAGAAGCCGGGGACAGCTACAGCAATACAATTCAGGAGCACCATTCGAGCGGATCGCAATGGATGTAGCAGATCCTTTCCCCGTCACTGAAGCCGGAAATCGTTATGTTCTTGTGGTAATGGACTATTTCAGTAAATGACCAGAGGTATATGCTATACCTAACCAAGAAGCAAAAACAGTTGTAAATGCATTCGTCAACAACTGGGTATGTCGCTATGGTGTCCCAATAGAATTACATTCCGACCAAGGAAGGAATTTCGAGTCTGCCATATTCAGGGAAATGTGCGAACTATGGGATAAAGAAAACCGGAACGACGCTGTTGCATCCACAGTCTGGTGGCATGGTGGAGAGGTTCAATCGCACCTTAGAAGAGTACCTGCGAAAAGTGGTAAGCAACCATCAGAGGGATTGGGACGAGCACATTCCCAAATTTTTGATGGCATATAGGTCAGCTGTACACGACTCCACATCGAGAACGTCAACTAAAATTATCTTCGGGACGGAATTAAAACTGCCTGGTGACTTGGAATTTGGTGTTAAGCCAGCTGTAGAAGAAGGAGCCACTACGTCCCAAGAGCAGGAGAACTTAAACGAACTGCATGATTTCGTGCGTAATAGAATCAAGATGGTCAGTGACAAGATGAAGGCTAGATATGACCGCGCAGCAAATTTGGAGGGATTTATAGGTCAATTGGTTCTACTTTATAACCCACAACGGAAGAAAGGATTGTCCCCAAAATTACAGACTCACTGGGATGGCCCGTATAAAGTGATTAAGAGAGTGAATGACGTTGTGTACCGGATACAGAAGCACATTAGCCCAAGGTCGAAAATGAAGATAGTACATCTCGAACGATTGGCGCACTATGCAAGAGGTGATTGTATGCCTATTCGGGTCGAACAGGCTTAAGTGGGCGGCAGTGTTACAAAGTTTAAAAATAGATTCAAATATAACGACAATGTGGCTATATGTACTTGGCAGCACTGCCAACTCATCTCAAGTTGTCAAAATGTTACAACCCTGGTCAACACAATGCAGATAATATTTGAATTAACGGAAATGGAATATTCCGGATACATCGTCGAGAATATACAAGATCATTCGAGGATGTGCAATAATAAGTGTAAATAACAACAACGAAAAACCTAGCAACATCAATACTAAGAGGTGATGATGTTATTCTTAATATTGGATATAAGCGTAAAGCTTTTATATGAATTAAACGTCTGGCACCTCTATTCTTTCTATATAATTAACTCGCCTTCTATAAACATGTAAAATGTAACAATCAAAGTATATAATAAAAAAGAACAGTTCTTGTCATGTATTCCTCGAACCAACACGTGTCTCTTGTTTCATCGAGTTATCTAAATACATAACACTTAATGATCTTGTACGCAAGTATTCGCTGCTAATAAAAGCTAAACATGTACACAAATATACACAGCAACATACACACATAGCACAACAAGAAACAAAACTACGCAACACACAGAACACTCATACATACAACCACACATAGTTATAATAAACAAAACACACAAGACAGCATTGTCATATATGCAAACACACGTATATAGCTACATGTTAAGTAAAGCACAACCAACAACAACCATGACGAGATGCTTCGCGAAGTTACCAGACGACATCACTTTGTGTTGCTGCATTATATATATATATATATATATATATATATATATATATATATATATATAATGAAACAAAACGGTTTATTAAAAAATACAAAGACGAAATAATAATAACAAAGTCGGACAAAGGAAATGTGACAATTAGTACAAAAGTGATTACATCAGGGAGATGTAAAATCACATATTTTATTTGTTTTTATTTCAGTCTTCGTAATATAAAGCTAAAGTGGCAATAAAATGTATATACGTATATTTCATAGTACTTAAGTAACCTAAGTAAATCCATGTACAAAATGGTAATAATTTATTCAACATTCCGATTTATTTATCTATTAATAATATTATGAAACAATGGAACAAAATATAGACACATACGAAAATATTAAACTACGATTTCTGAAACTTCTACAACTTTACTTAGAAGATAACAATTATTTCTTATACATCAGATCATATTATAAATGAACATACCGTATGCCTGTGGGAAATCCATTATCACCTACGTTAACGGATATCGTACTACATGACCTCATAAAACAAACAGTCTGTTTCAGTGATGAAGGCATAGTCACTGGTCACTGAACATAATTGGCAGCGACTGACACTATCATGTACTAAAAGCAGAGTAACAGCACCCACCTTCGTCGGCCCTGTAGCAAAAATTAGCCGTCGAAGTAAAAGGTTGAAATAGCTACAAAAAAAATATCTATCTTCTCATCTTTCCTAATCTGTCCCCTCAATACTATCCCCTCGTTTTCAGTTCCGGCGCAATGCATTGCATATGTAGGGGTCATCCCCTGAGTACTGGTCCTAGATAAAAAAAAGGAACAAAACATAAAGAATTAGTTGGTTTAATTTCATTGACCTTATCAGTTTATTGTAATATTAATCAAGCTTGTGGTCGTTTCTTATAAAATATTATTTCTTACAATTTTTATTCGATATTTCGTTAACAGCTTGTTAACATTTTCAGGAAATAATAATTATTATTATATAATTTTTATACCCTCCAAAAAAGAATTTGGAGGGTATATTCACTTTGTCATTCCGTTTGTAACGCATCGAAATATCCATCTCATTCCCCATAAAGTATATATATTCTTGATCAGTGATGAAATCTAAGACGAACTGAGCATGCCCGTCCGTCCGTCCGTCCGTCCGTCTGTGGAAATCACGATTCAGTCCAAACGAAAAGAGCTAGACTCTTGAAATTTGGCATAAATATATTTTAAAACTTAGAGCAGGTTAAGTTCGAAGATGGGCTAAATCGGGCAAGAGGGAAAAAAGTTCCCCTAAGAAGAACTAAACCAACCCAGAAAAAACAACATAATTTTTAAAGTTTTTTGGTTATTTTGTTAAGCAAATGATATATTTTTATGTCAGATACGGTCCAACGCCTTAAACTTGGAGCCATTAAATAAAATAAAAATATTTTTTGACCTCGCCCACTTCAGTGGGCGTTATTATAGGCAAAAATAGCATAAAAATTTAACAAATTGTTTTACTTAAGCCTACATTCCTTAAAAAAACACTTTTAAGCTTTAATGACGAAGCTGAGACGAAACCTGGTACTACTCTGCCCTACCCCCTCCTTCCCCTTCGCCCCCTAAATGACCCTACCAAAAAAATTTTTTTTTTAAATTTTGTATATAATCATCCCAAGCATTTATCTTTAGAGTTTTATGACTGGCGATTTCTGCCCTACCTACCTCCCCCCCACCTCTTCCTTTGCCCCCTAAATGACCCTACCAAAAAAAAATTTTTTTCTTTAAATTTTGTATATAATCATCCCAAGCATTTATCTTTAGAGTTTTATGACTGCCGATTTCTGCCCTACCCCCCCTCTTCCTTTCCCCCCAAAATGACCCTACCAAAAAAAAATGTTTTTTTAAATTTTGTAAATAATCATCCCAAGCATTTATCTCTAGAGTTTTATGACTGCCGATTCCTGCCCTACCCCCCCCCCCCCTCTTCCTTTGCCCCCAAAATGACCCTACCAAAAAAAAATGTTGTTTTAAATTTTGTAAATAACCATCCCAAGCATTTATCTTTAGAGTTTTATGACTGCCGATTCCTGCCCCCCCCCCCCTCTTCCTTTGCCCCCAAAATGACCCTACCAAAAATTTTTTTTTTTAAATGTATATAATCATCCCAAGAATTTATCTTTAGAGTTTTATGACTGCCGATTTCTGCCCTAGCCCCCCCTTGACAAAAGTGAAATGTTTCCCCCACAGCCCTTGCCAGAGCGACCCCGCCAAAATACAGTTTTTATAGCCTCCAAAGAGAATTGTGATGAAGTCTAAGACGGTCTAGCAATGCCCATACGTTCGTCTGTGGAAAACATGATATTGTATATTTTTGAACCCCGCCCCCTTTAGTGGGCGTTGACGTACGATATTATATAAAGGAACTCTGTCCCACCAAGTTAAACATTTCAAATTCACTTACTAAATATTTGGAGGGTATTTAAGATTCGACCCGGTCGAATATAACGTTTTTACTTGTTATTATATCGGGTGTTTTTTATAGAGTGATACAATTTTAAATCATAATAAAACATAGTAATATATTTTTGATATTAATGAAACAGTCTTTATTGGATAGAAAATTTTATGACATTAATGTTTAAATATGATGTCGACCATGTGGCCGCCACGGCTGGCGCGTACAAGGCGCAATCTGGAACACCAACTTTCACAAACTTTTCGCAGTATTTGCGGCCGTATCTCGCCGATAACTCTTCGAGTGCTGATTTCCAGGTGTTAAATTGTTTGTGGTTTATCGACGTACACAAGTGACTTTACATAACCCCAAAGAAAATAATCCAATGGGGTTAAATCACACGATCTTGGGGGCCAGTTAATTGGGCCATTTCGTGAAATTATTTTATCATCAAAAGTTTTCTTGAGTAAATCAATTATAGCGCCCGCTGAGTGGCGTGGGTCCGTCCTGTTGGAACCACATATCAGCAAGATTAGTGCCAGCTAATTGAGGTACGAAAAAGCTTCGAATCATGTTCCTATACCGTTCACCGACATTAACATTCTGACCACCATCGTTTTTGAAGACATATGGGCCAATGACTCCGCCAGCCCATAAAGCGTACCAAACAGTAATTTTCTGTGGATGTAATGGTGTTTCGACAAAAGCTTGTGGATTCTCCTCACTCCAAATGCGACAATTCTGTTTATTTACATACCCATTCAACCAAAAATGGAATCGGAAAATAAAATTATGAATGGAAATTCAAAATTAATATCAATCAACAGAATCAATATTTTGATTAAAAATTTCCATAATTTGCACGCGTTGCTCTGGTGTAAGTCGATCCATAATAAAATGTCAAAGCAAACTAAATAAAAAGCAGCTATCAGCTGTTAAATGGGTGGTCAAAGAAAGCAGTGATGTCAACTAAAAAAATATGGACAAAACGAAGAACATATTGTTGAAAAATTACCATCCGGTACGACTTATTGGAAATATAATACAAGACAAAAACATACATACATGTATCTCATGGGGCATATTAAACAACAGAAGCTTTACCTACAAAAACAAAAAATTAAAGTGATAAAAACGAATAAAGTTATATAGTATATGAAACCAGCGGCAAAAATGTCAATTACAGAATCGTTGCAGTGATGTAAACAAGTAAGACGTCAATACACACATTTTCAAATAAATTGTCATACACATAAGCTGGCATTCATTGAACACATTGATTTACACAGCAGCTTTATGCATTTTGCACAGTTTTTGCAGACACCAAAGTAGGTCGTAGGTTTCAAAACGTCATGCTGCCGCCACAAAAAAGTTTCTTTGTGCCGTGAAACATTTCAGCAATTGCTAAGATTTATAAGATTTTAAATTCGAAGATCTTAAGTCAGAATAAAACATTGAAACTTTATATATGTATGTATGTACTTAATTTCTATTAAACGATTAAAGGAACATACATACATACTTACATCAGTATTGTAAAATATCAACTTCAACCGGCTAATGTTTCCACCAGTAGTGAACCGCTGCTGTTTGATTCTCGACGGCATAGAATTCTGACGAAATGTTTTTCGTAATATTGTAGTATTAATCAAGCGACCACACAACAAAAAACGACCACAAGTTTTTTATAAAATTATATTTCTTCTCAAAAATAGAAAAAATATAATTTTATAAAAAAAACGACCACAAGCTTGATTAATATTACAATAAACTGATAAGGTCAATAAAAATAAATCAACATTTTTCGTTATGAAACAGCTGTTGTAAGTTTTTGTTAGAAGAAAATAGAACACACTCTGATTGAAATTTTGTGAGATGACTTTCTGTCTGACTTTTACAGAGGCAATATTTTAAAGTCCACACGCAACATCTATGTACTTTTCAGGGGAAAACATGACATGTTAGATGTAAAAAACATGTCGTGTATGGTGGGCTTTAGAAAGCTTACAAATTCAACAAAGGACGAGATATGCAATAAAGAAAAAAAAAGAAGACAAAGACAACATCAAATTATATCATTGAAATGTTCAAAAAAAAGGAGGACAAATTATTGGCTCCAAACTGTGTTTTATTTAATTTTTTGAGTTTTATTTAATATTATTTATTTAATTAATTAATTGTTGCAAGTGATATTTGCTAATTGTTTTTTCATCCTCATCAATTAAAAAATTGTTTTCATGTAAAAATTGACAAATGAACTATATGTAAGTTTATATTTAATACAAATTAATGTTTTTATTTTCACAATAAAGGCTTACTATGTTCATATATTTATCAATATTGTTGCTAGATTCAATAAGAAGTATCCCTGAAGAAGCTGAAAAATGCCAGCGAAACGTCGGATGAAATATATGAAGTAATAGTTTTGATTTACGTTAAATCATATTCCAGACCTTGAAAGTCCACTGTAGATAACTATATAACTTAACAAAAACAGCTGTTGTACAGTTTGTCAATTAAGTGTTATAAAAAGTACAGAAGCAAATATATCTATCTCTAGGATAGATCTAATTAAAAAAAAAAATTTACTAGATAACCAGTGTGCTAAAATCAGACTTTATTAAACTTGAAGTGTGAGCACGCAATCATTTACCTAGTTGTTTTCACCTGGTTTTAGGTATAAAAACACTATAAAGAAAGAAAACAATTTAACGGGGACTTTGTTGAATATAACAACTACAGCACTACTGACATCGCTTCACTTGAGCACCATGGATAGAAACTCGATTTTTCTGACTTTTATAATAGCATTAAGGTTAAATTTCAGCTTTCTCAACTTACGTCATGTATTAATCAGTTGCACACATATATTCCTATGAGAAGATTCAGAGTTGTTCCCACTCATGAAAATTGGTTCCCTGTGATTGTAATTCAGAAATTTAACATATAGTACTTAAGGTAACCATCGGCTGGAAATTGGTTGTACTATTGCAAAGCTCGTAATAAATCTAAATAAATTATTAAAAAAGTTAAAAAGAAAGGCTCATTTGTATGTTTAATAACCTCGATTCCACAGTTATGTGGTGGATTCTACGTGCTTGTGAATGCATATAGCATTCTAATTTTATTGTAGGCTTGGATCCTTACGCATGAAATATTTGGTTTTCTTGACTTTTGTCTTCATATTCTTTTGATTCCTTCCGACCGATTCACTTTTAATATTGTTGGTTCTTCGGAATTATTTATTGCTTTTTCCAAAATTAAATCTATGGTCAGGATCATTTGTATCTTAAATTTGTTAAATTAGGTTATTCTATTTGTCACTATCAGATTTTATTCTTAGTTAATAGCATTTTTACTAATTAACACTTTCCATCAGATTAGAAAATTGCTAAGTTAGTTTTTTATTATATATATATATATATATATATATATATATATATATATATATATATTTGTTTAGTGCGGTTGTTTAAAAATTACTTTTGGCGTCTATTTTAATACACAAAATTATTTTCTTGTGTCTAAATGTGTGTATGTGTACGTTTTCTGACAGTTCATATCATGATATTGTTTTCTAAATATATATTATGAAAACAATATTATAATAATTGATATAATATTAATATAATGCTAATATTGCAGTCCACACGTAATATGATTCTCTCTGCTATGAAATTTGATGTTTGCTGATAGAAATTTATTTGATATTATATCAGGTATAGACGCTATGTAAGGCCCCTTTCAGATTAGGTAACTTTACTTGCACAAGTCTTGTGTTTGTGGGTGTGAGAAGAAAGGTCGGTTTGAAGGGGAAATAATTGCCGAGATTTGAGTACAGACTTGCTTGTGCTTGGCAATTCTTTTTCTGCTGTCATTCTTGTCTTGGGATATTTATTTGTTTTTGACATTGTCTTTTATTTCTTCTCCGGTGTGTTGTCTAATCTTGTGTTAAGAAAATTTTATAATTGTTAATAAGTGAATAAAAAGTTAAAAAATTATGAGAAATTGTAAGCGAAATGAAACGGAACAAATAATGCATTTTTAATGTTCGTTTATTCTCATATTTAGACCACAATAAAAAGGCGGAATCATTTAATGAAATTTTAAATGATATGAAAAAGACAGACAGCACTATAACCATGGAAGAAATGAAACAACACGTCAACAAATTAAGAAAATGCGAACATAATTGCGAAAATTAAACTTGCTCAAGCAAGTTCAAAAGAAAATAAATCAAAATGAAAATTATACTTCCGCAATTAAAGCTGCCTAATCTGAAAGGGGCCTAAAGATACCACAGTTTCTTAATATGCTGCCAGACAAATATAAATACGTCATTCTACATGTTATGGTGGCATGTCTAAAGAACCAATCTTTATTTTATAGATCATTTTTACAAATAAAACTGGTGCGATGTTTATGTTGTTTAAATATTTTTCACATTGGTGCTACATGTATATATATCTTCTATATTTATAAAAGAAAGTCGTGTTAGTTACACTATTTATAACTCAAGAACGACTTTACCGATTTGGTTGCAAATTGGTGGGAACTTAGCTTAGAGTCAGGAGACGGACATAGGATACCAAAATGGCGGATACCCCAAAGATGTGGGCCATTCCTTTTTATCCATCCCCATGATATGGGTATCATATGAAAGCGATTTTTGAAAAGGAAAAATAAAACCTAATAAAATTATTTCAGAAACAATATGTGCGGACGTCTCAATATGGTGGACGCTTCAAAATAGCAGAGCGCTATTTTTTTCCATCCACATGATATGGGTATAAAATAAAAGAGATTTTTGAGAACGAATGGTCTGCCAAAAGGGCGGACCACCCCCATAACATGGGTACCAAATTTAAGGAGTTGTGGAAGTGGGAACGAAAATTTTAATGAAATATCAAACATTTTATGAGACATGCCCCAAAATGGTCATACGACTACTTTTTATACACCACACGATATGGGTATCAAATTAAAAGGATTATTGAGAAGGAAACTGAGACTAAAGTATCATATATGGTGTTCAGAAATGCATTATTAATTGAGTCAATAATAAGTTAATTGAAAAGTGTTTACACTATAGCTAACTCAATTAGCGTTTGACAGCAGATGACAAAAGGTGTTGTTTACATTGCTGCTTCACTGCCGTCGTTCCATAAAATGCGCTTCCTTTTTGCCTTTGGACCTGTTGTACGAAAGCTATTATTAAATAATTTAAAAATAAGACGCAGTTGGTTAAAGCTCTCGCTAAGTTATTCCTAAATTATTTTAAATAAAATAATAAATATTATAAAGGCATTGCTCTTAAAAATTTTGTGTTTTAAAACCAACTCAACATACGAGCATCTTATAGCACGAAAAATATGACTAGTGTGAACAAGCCGTCATAACTTAGTATGCTATTTCAAACATCGATCAGCTGATAAGAAAACAACGCATTTGTAATTAGATGTTATCAAAGCAAAAGATAATTGTAATAAAGTTGTTTGAAAATGCCAAAAAGTTCAAAAACTCCATTTCTATTTAAAATTATTAAATGTGTCTTCTGGTGCACAAGAATATCTAAATTAGTTTGTATGTATAAACTAAAACAGTTATTGCCTTCATATGAGCTGAATACATTTTTTTTTGCGGCGGCATACGGAAAAACGTTCAGTGGCTGCCAGCTACCTACATAGGTTAAACGAGAAAAATTTTTCACATTTAGTTCTCTTTTAATAATTTTTATTTTATAAAAATGTGATTTAATGTACAGACATACAGGTATGAATAATTTTTTAGCCGTTTTTTAGTCGTGAATCATATATAAGTAACGGCGGCAAACATATAGTATCGCCGTCTCGCCTAAAGATTTTCAGCCGTTCGACGCAGACCTCTAGAGCTATTTTATAAGAAAACAAAAACATACCCGAAAGAGTGCTATTATTTTATGAATTTTTGTATGCAGCACAACAACAACTTTTTTAAACTGGTCTAAAATATTATGACTTTATGACAATATGGCTGAATAGCACGAAGTGTGAATACCCCAATTGTTTCTATTTAGTTTAATCAAATAGATTTTTATGTTTTTTATCTTTTTATAAACATAGCATTTCACGAAATTTCTGTTATGTATTATAAATAAAAATTAAAAGAAAAATGACTTTCACGAAAATTTCATGAAAGTAGAAAGCTCATTTCTAAAATGTCGTCGACCATTCTGATTACTACCCAATTAGGGTTACCAAAAACTTCATACAAATAAAGTTGTAGGGGGGTATTTGGTAATGGTTTTTATTACCAATTTTGTGATGAAAATGATCTCATAAAAAGCTATCAATAGCTTTTTTTATTTATACGTTATGATATATAAAAAGACATCTATAGCTTTTTTATTTATACGTTACTAGAGCAACCCTGCCCGCCTTGCTGGACAATACAATAACATATGTACGTTTACGTCTTTGTATTAAAAATTTAATTTTCTAGAAAGAATAGACATTTTCCTGACTTTTGTTGCCTGCTTTGATTGTCGCGTTCAGCGTTACGTTCACGATCTCTTCTGTTTCTAACTCTCACACTTTCATTACGTTCTTCTCTTTGTTCTTGATTTTGATTTGATCTTGATCGTGCTATTCGTTGCATTGCTAACTCATTACTTCCTAATCGCTCTTCTTCATCCTGATTAGATCTATTTAAACGTATTTGACTGCTGTGGCGTGTTCGTTGGCCACTTTGTGAACGTCTTCGTCGCGGCATTGTTGAATAATTTTTTGTATGCAAAAGATTTTAATATGAACTGAAAGATTACAAATCAATAATTTAAAAATGTCAATGCTCGCATTGTAAACTTAAATGACAATCGATAAACACACAAAAATTAAATAAGTCAAATGACGCGAGCAAGCAGAGCCTTATATCGACAAAATGTAATCCTCATAAGAAAAAAATATATAACATTTTATTTAGGGAAAACACACCATCATAAAAGTGCGGGTATAACGCATATTCGTAGAAATTTTTCGATGTTTTTTTTTATAAACCATCAGTGAAGGTAGACCTTTCCAACGCATGTACTCGTTTGAAAATCGAGTTATAAAATCACGAACATAGGACCAGTGTTTGAAAAACTGTAATAACTTTCATCTCATTTGCTTTTGCATAAACTTACTCTTCTCAACAACAAAACAGTCGCAGACCAAGCAAGAGAAAAAACTGATAAGTGACAAAAAGCAAGGCGCGATGCTTGTCGCGCCTTTTAAAAGTTTTGTTTCTTATTTGACTTTGATTTTCGTCAGCGCCACAAGTCGAAGTAAACGCAATTTCCTTGCTTTTGCAAGTTGTATACAGCAGCAGTCGTAAAATTCGAAAAGCAAACTGTTTGCAAGCAAAAACATTGCTGTTTTGTGCTCGTATATGACTGATTACCAGTTTTATCGTTTGTTGTTTAGTACATACATATGTAAGTATGTATGTCCATAGTATGATCTACAATAATGTAGCATTCTCGGCTTTTTTTTAATAAATAAATATGTATGAAATACATACGTGTATATTAGAGTGATTAAAAAAAATGTCGACCAGGTTTTACCCCTTAAAAGTTAGTAATTGATTAGAAAATAAGCCTTGTAAAATATTAGCGCTGTAATTTAATCCTTATATATCGCGCTTTTTCCCCCTTTCCTATACATTTTGTACGGGAAAAATTGTATTTATTTCAAAGTGAATTTTCTAATAAATTTTTAATACTTTTTGTAAAAAAAAAATAATTTGTTTAACACATATGTATATAAAATTTATTAGAATATTCAATTTAAAACATAAAAACAAACAAAATTTTTTTAAAACCCTTTAATATTTTAATATATGCATATACTTCCGAAACCCATCTGAGAATTCACAACTTGTAAATTACAAATTATTTTCAAAAATAACAACAGAACAAGAATAGTAGGCTTTGAAACTCATACAAAACTAAACCAACAAATAAAGTATATTTGATATGAATCTATTTTATTTTTCTACACCTTTATTTTTGAAAATAATTTGTAATTTACAAGTTGTGAATTCTCATATGGTTTTCAGAAGTATATGCATAAGATAAGAGGTTTTTAACTTTTCAAAACTGTGGTTAAAGTCTACTGACGATTGGGTAAAGCACAAATGAAATGCATATAGACATTGCTTAACCACCAACAAATAAATTTCATTTATATATGTATAATAGTATTGTGACAACAATGTGTCAAATAAAAAAATTTCATATATATATATATATATATATATATATATATGTATATATATATATATATATATATATATATATATATATATATATATATATATATATATATATATATATATATATATAAAATATATATATATATATATATATATTTCTTTTTTTTTTTGGACGTAATGACAGCAACTATCAATAGTGGCCCACGATAACTTCACTAGCACCACCCTGGGGCAGCTTTGGCATTTCATCAGGGTGGGTAGTATTATCAGTATTATTCCTACGTCCTCCTTAGTTCCTAGGTAAGGTGGTTCGGAACTGATGCGCATATTTAATCGTCAGTTGCTAACGAATCCTAAGACGTACTAACTCTCCTACGAATCTGTGGTAATCTGCGATGTTCTATTAGAACAAGCTGTGCAAAACTACATACGCTGGTCCAATTCAATAAGGATTGCAGCATGGTCGGAATAATATTCTCCGGGCTGATCGTACGCCCCAACCTTACTTTAAATACGACTTCCAGTTGCTGAATCGTGAGCAGACAAAGACGACATGCTCAGCATCCTCAACCACATTCCCACCACAATGTGGACAGAACGGAGAGTCGTCGTGCTTAAAACGAAATAGATATGACCTAAAGCAACCATGTCCAGACAAGAACTGTGTTAGGTAATAGTTCAGATCACCATGTTTCCTAGTCAGCCACAATCTGATGTCGGGTACTAATGTATAAGTCCATCTTCCCTTTTCAGTGGTTGACCACCATTCTTGCCACTTTTGCATACATAAGTCAGAGTTATCCCTATTCATGATTTCTAAATCGATAGGGATCATACCCGCAATGATAAAGGCCGACTCGTCCGACACTGTCCGAAATGCACTACATACTCTTAAAGCAGCTAGCCTATACACAGGGGATACCAGCCCCACATATGTGGAATATCTAAGAGAGTCTGACCATACCGGGTGTGCATATAGGATAATGCTCCTTACTACTCCACCGAGCAGTTTCCTCTGAATATACTTTGACCCTCTTGTGTTTGGCATAATCCGAGATAGCGCCAAACAGGTCCCTGATGCTATGGATGCTATATATCGCAAGAGCTCGCGAAAAGATAGCCGTGTGTCAATCATCACGCCCAGATATTTCAGAAATGCCTTTGATTCTGTGGAACAGGTGCCAACATTGAGGGTAATAGTTTCCCTAGCCTTACGACTACTAATCAAAACCGCTTCGGTTTTATGATCAGCTAGAGTCAATCCCATTGCAGTGATCCAGGACTTTACTAATTGTACGCTGGCATTTGCAATGGTTTCTGCCTCCAGCAATTTCTTAGCTTCACACACCAGCGCTGTATCGTCTGCGAATCCCACAATCTTTACTCTCTCAGGTAAACTCAACCTTAGTACTCCATCATACATTACGTTCCACAACAATGGTCCAAGTATTGATCCTTGGGGAACACCACCACTAATCCTACGTTTCCTTATATCCGCATCTGTACTAAAGATCGATTCCCTATTCTGGAAATAGTCCTGCACTATCCTTATCAGATATTCTGGGATGTCCAATTGAGTTAGAGCATCAACAATATGCACCCAGCTCGCTGTGTTGAACGCTTTCTTCACATCCAGCGTCACAACTACACAGTACTCTTTTGTGTCATTCCTCCAGCTCCTGCCATAAATAGTTCGTGCAGCAGTTTCTACTACCATATTTATAGCATCCACTGTTGACCTCGCCCTCCTGAAGCCAAACTGGTTGTCTGATAGAAAATGTCTGTCTTCAACGCAATTCCCAAGTCTTCTGCAGATCACACCCTCTAGCAACTTCCCACATGTATCTATCATACACAGTGGCCGATAAGATGAGGGATCATCCAGGGGTTTATTGGCTTTTGGTATTAATACCAACTTCTGCCTCTTCCATCTTGTTGGAAAAATTCCCTTACTTAAGCATGTATTCACCATTCTTAAGAACTGCTCGGGACAAAGCCTGACGGCCTCCTTTAATACTATATTTGGAATACAGTCGATGCCCGGTGCCTTTTTGTCTCTAATTCAGAGACAACGTCCTCAATATCTGTTATTGTAACCGAGGGAAAATTTAATGCCCCAATTGGAGGGTTGTGCTCCCAAGGTGGTGTGTCCTGCTGGGGAAAGAGATGGTCTACAATTTTCTCCAGGGTTGGCCTCTCACTCGGTTGCAACGGGGTCAGGCATTTAAGTTTTTTGGTGACCAGCTTATGTGCGAGACCCCAAGGATTATCATCCATCTCATGACAGATATTAAGAAAACACTGCCGGTTGCTCCTACGAATTGCATCCTTTAGGGCCCTCCTCCTATTCCTGTAATTCTGTTGGTATACGCTATTCTCTAACCTACCTCGAGTTCTTGTATACTGCCTTCTGGCACATATACACTCCGCCCTCAAGCCGGCAATATCATTATTCCACCAATAAAGCAGTGGCCCCTTTCCGGATCTTTTCCGCCTCACCATAGATGCATCGCACGACCGCGTGATATGGTTTATTAATTGTTCTGCCATATCCTCAGCTGAATCGTATAATTCCATACCTTTCATACAGAAGGCAAAAATATCCTTATCAAAGGTATTCACTTTCCATCCCGACAAACTTTGTGCACGGGGAGTCACATGCCGTATATCATCCTGTATATCCATAATAATGGCACTGTGATCGCTGTGAGTATAAACATCAGGTACTCTCCAGTTTACACGGTTTATAATGGTATCGCTGGCAAACGTAATATCAATAATTGATCCACCATTTCCTCCTCTAAATGTTTCCTCATCTCCAGAATTCAAGAGCACAACATTCAGCGCAGAAAGGGTCTCTAATAGCATCCTTCCCCTTGCATTTGTCAAGGGCAACCCCATTCAACAGCCCACGCATTGAAATCCCCTGTTATAACAGGACTGCAGCGTACATAACCATATTGTCTATAATAACACGAAAGTCATCAATAGAATACCTAGGAGGGAAATAACACCTGTTCAAACATATGCCGGAAACAGTGGCACGCGTGTACCCACATTGCGGTGATAACCTCTCCCTCAATATCAAAGAACCGGTAGTCCATATAGCTGCTGTATCTGTATCATCAGTAACCCAATTTGCAGATACAATCTTCTTATATGGCTCGCTGAGTACAGCAACGTCTACCTTTAAATCTCGTACGGTTTGCCTAAACAATTCCTGTGCTGCTTGGCAATGATTGAGATTCATATATATATATATATATATATATATATATATATATACATACATATATATTTTTATATATATATATATATATATATATATATATATATATATATATACATATATATATATATATATATATATATATATATATATATATATATATATATATATTATATATATATATATATATATATATATATATATATATATATATATATATAATAGATAGATAGATAGATAGATAATATATTAAATATTATTATTTAATAATATTTCTAATAATAAACTGAAATATACTATAATATAGTTATACTTATTTATTTAAATAAAAATAATGTTATGCCATATATAGATTTTTTTTGTCTTTTACATTAAGAATATATTTTGTAATTAATGAATACATAAAATGAAAAAATCTATTAATAAATAATAATAATAATATTATTGTTATTAAACTATCTGCCATTAAGTTAAGACTTGTAACGCGCGATGAAAAATTTTGAAGCTAGTATAGGAATAACATTATAGTTGAGTTAGGAGTATAAATGATGGTTTTGAGAGTTCGCACCTTTTTGTTTGTTATCCTCCCGTTCTTTTCTTTCTAATAAAAATATTAACGATTGCCGCGATGTGCAAATAGGACGTTCTGTTGGAGGTACATAATCTAATTTTTGGCATAGGTTATGTCATTCTTTAGCCCAGAAAATATTTTGTGATATTACAGATTCAGCTAAGATACACGGTAACCTTCTAGAGCTCATGTTAAGTACTTTATTAATGTAGTAGAAGTGAAGCTTTAATGTGAAAATATACAATGAATTTAGCCCATAGATTAAGCATATAATTTGAAGTGGTAGGAGGTAAATACAGAATTTTTTAATGAAAAATATGAAGAGTTTTTCAACCTCGTCGTATTTCTGGTAACCCCAAACTTGTGCGCCATAAAACATAATTGAACGAGCAGCAGCATTAAATATTTTTAATTTGTTTGCCTTTGATATACGAGTGTTGTGTATATACTTTGACCAAGAAGTGTTAAGTGCCAGTTTGGATGTAGACAGTTTATTTTGTAGATAAGATTTACGGGAAAGATTATATGTAATATCAAAATCCAGATATTTATAGCTACTAACGATTTCAATATTTTCATTTCCATAATGCAAATTTAAATGACTAGAGATTCTGGTACCGATCTCATTACCATAATTTTAGATTTATTAAGATTAACCTTTAAAATCCAAGTTGTACAGTAACGATGTAGAGCATCAATCATACATTGTAGTTCGGATGGAGTGTCCGACAATAGAACTATATCATCCGCATAGAGTAATACTTTTATTGTTGTATTTGCAGCGTTGACACCACCAGGGAGAGCATCCACCAAATCATTCAGGTATAAATGAGAATAATAGTGGACTCAGAATACATCCTTGTTTTACACCAACATCAAAGGTAAATGGATCCGAAATAGTACTTCCATCCCAAACACGACTAGCGGTATTTTGGTATGAGTTTTGTAGTATTCTAATAATTTTAGATGAGAAACCTAAACAAGAAAATCATATAAAAACTCAACAAAGAAGGCGTAAAACACCTACGCCTTTTTTGTTGACTTTTTATTTATTTAAGGAAACGATATTAACAAAGTTGAATATATTGTCGACAGTCGAGTAATTCTTTCTAAAACCAGCTTGGAATTCATTCAATATATTATAACGTACAATCCATTCGATTAACCCTTTTAATAAGATGGAGTTGAAAATTTTACAGATTGTATCAATCAACGATAGTCCCCCATAATTAGCAGCATCTTTTTAAAACAGATGTACCAGTATCGATTGACTAGAGTCTGAGGGTATAGTCTCACGCAAAAAAATCTTATTAAAAACCAGGGCATTTATTAGCATTTAAGTTTTTGAGAACGTTTATTATTTCAACCATTTTAATTGGGAATCTAAGAGAGGATCGACTGTGTAAAGCAAGGACCACAATAGAAGTTATTTATATTCAGAAAATTGCAGCAACGAACTAAAATAGCTACAGAAATCATCAGCATTTGAATTTCCTTTGACGCTAAGGTTACAGGTTCTCATAGTTTTGGATAACTTCCACTAGTCACTACTGCATTTTATATTGCATAATATTAGTATATTATTGTTACAAAAATCAAGTTTTTTCTACTGCAGATAAGAGTATATTTAGATCCAGAGACAAGGTAACGTATTTTAGTAGCAGCTGAATGATTTTTTCTGAATTCTGATAAACTTTTTATTTATTTATTTTTTTTTTTTATTTAAATGTTTCAGTCTATGGTCACAAAACCTTCCAGACTATGACTAACATGAGAACTTAAAAACTAGTGGTTATAAAACAAATGTTGAATAAAAAATTATGTTTTACAATATACTCGTATATACATTACAAAAAACAAACGAAGATATTACATTACAAATTATAGTAATTATGTTATTAGACTAGAAATAAGAAGCTTAAACTGCATTTTGACCGTGCTGAATTCAATAAAAGAATTATGCCGTTTTTGCAAATTAACATTGATTTTATTAAGGTGAGCAAAAGCACGTGTTAGAGTTCCATTGTGAGCATAATTAGCCCATCATTAATCGAGTCCAACTTCATAAAAAATTTTAAATCATCAGCATATAAAAGATAATCTGACTTTAAGAAACAGCAACCAATATAGTTAATAAATAAGTTAAATAATAATTGGCCAAGTATGCTACCCTGAGGTACACCAGACGTTTGTAAATATGGTTTTGAAGTGTGACCTTCGACATGCACAGTACAAATTCTCTCAGATAAATAAGACTATCCATTTCAAAAAATTTGAATGGAATCCCAATGAGTCCAACTTACGCAAAAGAATAGTATGCGATAATTCGTCAAACGCCTTAGAGAAATCAGTATAAATTGCTTCAACTTGACCCCCACATTCAAGAGCACCCAAACAGTATTCACTGAAGAGGGTAAGATTTGTAATTGTAGACTTCCCAGGATAAAAACCATGCTGATTGGGGGATATCCATGGCTTAACTTGAAAAAATAATATTTTATGAATAATGTGCTCAAAATTGTTAGAGACACAAGACAATTTTGAAATTGGCCTATAGCATGATATATCATCTCTCTTTCCATCCTTAAAGACAGGAGTGAACACTGCACATTTCCATCTACTAACAAATTCACTCTCTTGGAGCGATAGATTAAAGATAAAAGTAAGGACTGGTGTTAAAGATTTAGAAGTTCTCTTTAAAAAATAAGTACAAAGACCATCCAAATCGGATTTATAACTTAATTTGACCTGAGAAATTGCATCTGTTAAATCATCTTCAGATACAACCAGTGAACCAATATTTAATCTTGAAAACGTATCAGCAGTGTAAATGTCATTGCCGCCAACCGGCTCAAAGTTAGAACTAAAAAAGGATGCAAACATATTAACCACTTCATCACCCGATTCAGAAATGGTACCATCAAAGCACATAGTAGATGGAATATCGGACACCTGTCTCTTAGATTTCACAAAGGACCAAAAAGATTTCGGGTTAGTCCTAATTTCCTCTTCATTCGTCAAGAGAAACTGTTTATAAAGAAATTTATTTAAGAAGTTAAACTCCCGACTATAATGAATAAATTTTGATTGGTATTCATAATCACCAGTACTAATGAACTTCTTATGAAATTTGTTACGCAGGTTTTTAAGTTTTTTAAGACCGCAAGTGTACCAAGGAAGCTTATACGGCTCTTAGTCGGAACATTAACAGAGCATATATCGAGTATTTTCTTTAAAAATATCTCGTAGCACTCTAACGTTTTTAGACCAGTAAACATGTCCATCCAATCAAAAATTGAATTCAGCACATCAAAATTACACGATTTAAAGTTAAGATTATCATTAGTTAAACGATGCGAATTATTAAAAAATTCAATATTAGCAATTTCCATCACTAAAGGATGATGATGAACATTTGGTGGAGAGATCGACAGCAAAGGAGAATAAACTTGACATTTAGTAAGATCAGGTACAAAAATAAGATCGAGAAAGTCGATTTAATCTATTGGGACAGTTGTTAACTTGACACAATTTAGCATATTTCTTCATTGTCGCTCACAACTCCAATCAAATCATTCTTGTTTTGGTTCAAAAAATCGTTTATTGGATGTTTTTACATCAAATTGTTTTATATTTGCTTTTATTTCATCAATGCTTGCCGAGAACGAAGTGAAGCTTTCAATATATTTTGGCTTGTTTTTGTCATTCTAGCGCAATTTATTTATATTTGAGTTCTGTTTTGAAAAATATGAATTGAAGCGATGTTGGTTATCGGCAATGACGTGAGTCTCAAATAGAAAAAATAGATCAAATTGGTTTATATATGTAACAAAATTGCCAATATAATATTTATTGATTTTTCTAAGTTAGCTACATTTGTGACAACCAAAAGTCGCCGACCTCGTTTTTGGCGCACAATAGATATAAGGTACCCGTATATTTTGAATTCGAAGAGTATTTTATTTTTAATTATCTAACTAACGAAACATTCCCACTGTGCTGATAAACTTGCAAACTAGCTTATATATTAAAATACTTACTTACGTACCTACATACATGCCTATGCACATACGACATGTGTAACGGTCGCCATCCAAAATATCAATTTGTTTTACATACTGCTTGTGCATAAACATACATACATGCATTGGTTAGTTGTTACTGTGATCTGCTTTGCTCTTCATCGCACAGCCGTGATCATATAGTTGGCATGTACGCGTATACCTACTCATGTATGCCGGTATGTACACATACTGGTTGTTGTTTTTTGTAATATTTAAGCTGGTTGTCAACGAAGTAGAGTGGCGATGAATTGCTTATATATTAATTTAACATACGCGCTATGATTTCAAGAATTGCTCGTAGTTGTTACGTTGGTTATACATACATTATTCTTATATATGTAAGAACGGTACATTATGATAGAATTGTGTAGTAAATGTTAAGTTAAGAAAACAGACAAGAAAATATTGTACACATAAATGCATGACCAGGGCAATGTGTGTATGCTGCGCACAGCTATAAAAGGCGAAGCATTTCGCACAAACAGGGAGTTCCTGTGCAGCCGGCGTGGAGGTAAGTCATTTATAATATTAAATTTATTTTGTTCGTTTAGCTTCATATTGGGAAGCATTTGTGCTGGTTAGAAGAGAATTTATCAGCTAAACGGGATTGAAATCCCTACCTGAGGATATATTCTTTGCTCACTAACACCGCGTTGTAAAGACACTTGTCCGAGCCACTCCCTGCTTTTAGCTTCATATTGGGAAGAATTTGTGAAGGTTAGAAGTGAATTACCGCCTAAACGGGATTGAAATCCCTACTTGGAAGTATATTCATTACTCACCAACACCGCGTGAGACCTTATCCGAATCGCTTCATATTGGGAAGCATTAGTGAACGTTAGGGGTGAATTGAAATCTAAACGGGATTGAAGTCCCTACCTGATAGTACGTTCACTGCTCACCGACACCGCGTGTTAGTCAGGCCGGCAAAACCTCGTAAAGTAAATACGTCATTGGCCACTGTGCCACCCGCCACGCCGCTGCAATCATCATCACTTCGTCGAAGCCCAGTTGTCTTCAATAAAGAGCCCAGGTAATTCAATCTTTAGAGTTTAATTTTCACATCCCTGCAAAATTAAAAATTTATGTAACGACCCTGGACGCCGCTGAGCCATACCCCAGTATACCAGCGGAAACGTGTCACATTGGCGTCCGAGCAGGGACAACAGAAAATTTATCCAAGAACCAAAGTGAAAATTTATCCAAGAAGAGGTGAAAAACTAAAAAAAGGTTTCCCGAATTTTTTTGTGAAAAACACGACCGTAGCCAGCCACTAACCCGTATCATGGTGAAGACATAGTGGATCTACGTCCTCAAAAAGGAGGAGCTAGTCACCTACTTGACACGGTTCCAGCAAAACACCGTGGGAAGCGTAGAAGAACTGCGCAAACGTTTTAGCCAGTTCATCAATGCTGAACATGATGATGACATCACGGAAAAACTGCTGGCCCTCCAACGTCATCACGAAGGGATGACTCCGCTCCCCAGTTTGTGCGTCCCAGCCCCCATGCAGCCCACACCGGTATCACCAGGCCAGGAGACGTCACCCAGAAACAGTGTTCCCGCGGACCTACACCCAAAAAACCGAATCATGGTTGTGGAATTCGTCAGAAAATGGGGTCTTAAGTATGACGGAGGCCGGGATCCAGTTGGGTTCATTGAGCGCATGGAGGAGCTGGCGGGTATGTATAATATAGATTTGGCTCACATTTTACCGGTCCTCTCCGAATGCTTTAGGGACAAGGCCCTGGTCTGGTACAGGAACAACAACAAAAATTGGAACCAGTGGCAAACCTTCAAGGCGGACTTTTTCAAATTTTTCCTACCATCACGCTATTTTGAAAAACTTGAAGATAAGATCCGCAAGAGCACGCAGCGCGCACGCGAACCCTTCAAGGATTACATCCTGGCGTTTCAGAGCCTCATGCGTCACGCAAAATTGTCCGAAGAGCAGAAGCTAGAGCGAATTTTCCGCAACGCACAGCCAGATTATCAGTGGTGTATACGCAGGCGCGATTTCAGCACACTGGACGATCTCATCGATCTTACCGACGAACTGGAGAGTATCCCTACCACATCCATCCCCGGTAGAGGAGAGCACCATCGCTTGATGGTAGACAAACCTACCTCGCGAAAAGGTGCCCGTCGGAGGACAAGAAAACGGGTTAGTGACAGAAAACCCACAAATAAGACGCAGCTATTATGGGAGAATAATAAGATCAGGGCGAGGATCATCATCGAGAACCAGCTCATCGCCTCGACTATCGACACAGGGGCCACTAGAAGCTTCATTCATCCACAACTTGTACGAAAACTCATTCGTCAGCCAGCATATTTCCACACCCGGGTAGATGTCATACTGGCCGATGATTCACAGGCTGCCATACATAGATCCTTAACAATCACCGTGACCTTGGGCAGAAAAACAACGAATTGTGAATTCCTGGTTATGGAGAACGCCACCGAAGACATCGTTTTAGGACTGGATTTCCTCCGCATTTTTGATACCAGCATAGGGTGTGCGGGACTGATGATTCACAGCAGAGATGGTGCTGGTCAAGCTCCGGGGCCAAGAGTTCAACGCGCTCAGAAACAACTAAATAGCACCGATCAGCAAAACCCCTAAAAGGAAAAGATGAACCAAAATAAGAAGTTTGAAGAAGCGAGCCGCAAGTTCAGAAATAGCATGGCCAGAGAGCAGGCCAAGGTTAAGCAAACCATTTTCCTGGACGATGGTGAGGTCCCACCATGCGGCCGAGGAAGACGGGGCAGATCGTCGCAGCCCACGACACCGACCGTCCGTTACTCCCGCATGACCACGCAGGTGCGCTCAACTGCATCGCAACCCAGCACGCCAATGCACGGCATGGGCTATCCCCGTATGTCGCGGCCAAGCCGGCAATGCCCTCCACCAAGGGGAAATATAGCCAACTTCCGTAAAGGAAAGGAGGAAGTGACACCCCCTCCTCCACGCATCGAGGAGGACGTGTGTAATGAACGATGACATATCATCACCACCGCTAATTGTAAGCGACAATGACATGCCATCACCACCGATATTGTCAGAATATGACATACCACCGCCGCCTCGTTTTAGAACCTTGCCCTATAGAGTCGCATGCTTTTCGCCACTCACACTTGACGACTGCATCTTCGACCTAGACGGCTTCGCAGATGACGACCACCGGTTCGGCGAGCCGATTTCCCCCTTATGACAGAGGACCTGCACAGGTTCGCGCTATTTGCGCCAGCGAACGAAGTGCCAGGGTTCAGCAGAGTCCAGAGCTCAACACCGTTCACCAGATCACCAGCACAGGCAGAGCCAAATGGTCCCAAGCTCATGTCAACCGCCGAAATACCACCAGATATACAGCAGGTTATCGCTGAGAAGCTGAAAGCGAGACAACGGCACCAGAAGCTGCGTTTTGTGTCTCATAGCAGCGGACACACCTACCGAACGGCCATATCACGGCAAGGCATCGTCCGTGTTTGGAGATCAACGTAGACGTTTTCATCCCGGAAAGAGGGAGGATACTGTGACGACCAAAAGTCGCCGACCTCGTTTTTGGCGCACAATAGATATAAGGTACCCGTATATTTTGAATTCGAAGAGAATTTTATTTTATTTTTAATTATCTAATTAACGAAACATTCCCACTGTGCTGATAAACTTGCAAACTAGCTTATATATTAAAATACTTACTTACGTACCTACATACATGCCTATGCACATACGACATGTGTAACGGTCGCCATCCAAAATATCAATTTGTTTTACATACTGCTTGTGCATAAACATACATACATGCATTGGTTAGTTGTTACTGTGATCTGCTTTGCTCTTCATCGCACAGCCGTGATCATATAGTTGGCATGTACGCGTATACCTACTCATGTATGCCGGTATGTACACATACTGGTTGTTGTTTTTTGTAATATTTAAGCTGGTGGTCAACGAAGTAGTGGCGATGAATTGCTTATATGTATATTAATTTAACATACGCGCTATGATTTCAAGAATTGTTCGTAGTTGTTACGTTGCTTATACATACATTATTCTTATATATGTAAGAACGGTACATTATGATAGAATTGTGTAGTAAATGTTAAGTTAAGAAAACAGACAAGAAAATATTGTACGGATAGAATATACGTTAGTATTTACAACAAGAACGTTTTTACATAGATGCTCAATCTCTTGTGTAGCCGAAGCAGTATTACTATTTAGACCAGACGCGTTTTTCAACTCAAGTTACATGCAAAGCGTTTTATGCGTCAATGTTTATGTTTTGATCAGCTGTAGTGTAATATTCACAAAAGTTCATTTTGCTAAAATGTTAAATAATATTTCTGTACAATAGCAATCTTTTGTTTTATAGAAATTCGTAATTTTTAACGGTATTAATTAACTTCTCATCCATTGCACTTTAGTATTATTATCTGTGTTTAACCTACCTTGTTTAATATATTGCAAAATTAATAAACATAACAGAGATGGTACTTATTACGTAAAATAAATCGATAAATTATATGAGTATTTGTTTGAAGAAACAATTGTGATAAAATAACTATTTCAATGCATTTCACTCTTGAAAATATTAGTAATCTTTATTGCGACAGTGTTTTCTTATTAAAAACGTTTTATTATAATAAAAATGAAAAAATAATAATCCACGACAGAAACTTATTAATCGATAACATTGAAAATGTAATACAATTTGTCATCACTGGCTATCAAAAACAACTGAAATTTTTTCAAGACGCGTGCCGCAGTCACAAAGCAGCTCTGAGTCAGTCAACATCAAGCCTCGTTGGCAATTATATTTTAAGTGCAACCAGACCACTGATTGTTTACTCTCTTTCGAGAGTTTTGCGTCTCACTCGCACTAGTTAATTTCTTCGCCTCAGATAACTGTATAGATTTACAGGAATGTTCTGTGGTTAACTACGTTGCTAACGGAAATTCTGGCTTTTTGGTCTTGCACCACTGCCATCTTATATATATATATATATATATATATATATATATATATATATATATATATATATAGAATACAAAAAAAAAGATGCGTGCCGCGCGTACAAAAGTAGAAAGTAGATCTACTTTGCGCGTCAAGCGTTCTACGCGTTTTGTCATGTAACTTGTTACATACAAGTACACTAGTTCTACTTTTTTGGCAGACGCTTATAACGCGTAGATGCGTGAAACGCGTGTTATGTACTTCCAGCTTTAGTCGGCTATAAATGATTAAATGTTTAATGTTATAGTGTAACGTTAGCTTTACGGTTTAATGTTTTCTTTGCACCTATACTATATGTAAATATTTGTTTCGTATTTATGTTCTGTAGAAGTTATATTTTAACTCATATTTGTATTGTCCACTTCGTGTTACTATTTTTTTATTACATATATGCTTTTCTTTTTAAGTAAACTATTTTTATTTTACTTTCTATATTAGAGCGCACTATAGTTAGTCATCTTGACGGATTATATAGATTACTCTTGAAGGCTCTTATAGATCCGAATATTTGATGTGCTATGTGTTCATATATGTGACGCGCAAAATAGAAAGGGACCTATGGGTAAAAACCGGTTTTGTTCAGGAGAGCCATGTTAAAGATTTAAATACGTGTATCTTTGGTGTACCATCACTGAGCAAAACGCGCATATATCTGGGAGGGAGCACTTTCGGGGCATGGGATCGGTCTCATTCGATGCTCAGATGTTGTCCACATCAAAAAAAGTGAAAATTGATTTTTTACACTTAGTTACCTTTCTCTATGCGCTGTCACATACACAGTTTTGTTTGATATACCGCGTTGTTAAACAACCTTATTATTCTCTTTTTTTTATATATAAAATAAAAACAATGAAATTAATGAATGGTACGGGTTACTTTTATTTGCACTACATAGATGTACTAATTGTTGATGGACTGTATAAATGACAAAATTTGTTCATTCTTTCTCACTTTTCAATATTTTTGCTCTTGTTAGAACACTACATCTTCATGAAGTAGTTTATATTTTCTTTTCGCATTAATTAAAAGTGAATAAGAAAAAACAGTTAGCAAAAGCGAAAAAACTTAATTCTTTAGAATTTTGGCTTTAAAGTTTAACTTTTGTAATCAATTTTAGGTGCCAAAAATATGCACAATTAAGCACACAACAAGTGATTTTAAGAATCCGGGAACATGTGCATTTTTCTTTCTTTCACGTCATGCCCTTGGGCCAAGAACTATTTGCAGTTACCTAAATTTTACAATGGAGAAATTGAACGGTGGACATATTTTTAATTCTATTTTGATTATATCTAAACCTTTTACCACTGAGAAATTAATAGAAAGACGGATTATGTAGTTTGTTTGCTTGATGTGTATGAGAAAAGTTTAACGACAAAATGTCTAGTGCAGATGGTTGTGTATTACACAGTCTACATCTTCGCCTTCTCTCCAATAAACTTCATCTGCCTCTTTATCAATATTCGTATTTTAAAAGAGACTTTAGACAGGGAAAATTCTTTTCATTTTCTACTTTTAGTGTCTTTCAACTTACCCAATCTGCACGAAAAAAAACTGGGCGTTTCATACTTGAACAGAAAGAATAATGTAAAGTCCTTTGGTACTACTAGTAATGGAATACTTAAAACTGTAGAGATTGTGTTATTTATTAGTCGTTCAGCTAAAGACTGCTGCTCATTCTTTATTTTGACATGTAAATAAAATACATAAACAATACTTTGTAGAGATGCCATATACTATAAATATTATAGTATATAACATCTCCCTTTCAAAGATCTTTTTGAAATTATGAGGAGTGTACATACGTATGTATGTGTAAGTACAAAACATTCCAATATTACAATTCAATTAAACAATTCATTCTACTCTCTTACGAAGCCACTTTGAATTCCTGCGAAGTGTAGTGCCATCTTCAAGTTCAATCCAATACGATCTGGGGGTTCCATGGACATCGGCTATAAATCCTTTCGTCCATACCTTTCCGTCTTGATACCATATCTTTTCCCCTTTGGAGAAATCTTGCATGTGCTTTGCTGTTTTATCATAATATTTCTTCGATTGTAGCTGTTTTCTTCTTATGTTGTCTGAAATGTTTGGTATTAGATGTGGTTCAAGCAATTTGTTGCTTATTGGTAGTAATGTTCGAGTTTTTCTACTCATAAGCAGCTCTACTGGAGAAGAAACAGATTCTTTTAGAGGAGTGTTTCTATATTCTAGGAGTGCAAGCCATAGGTTTCCCTTATTCTGTGCTGTTTTCTTAATAAGGGTTTTTGCGATCCCGACAAATCTTTCTGCGAATCCATTTGCTTTAGAATATCCAGGGCTGGTTGTAGTAAGTTTTGTCCCAATTTCTTTGCAAAATCTTCGAAATTCATATGAGTTAAAGGGCATGTTATCCGAGATAATTTCTACAGGAATACCGTGATTGGAAAAACATACTTTTAGATGTTTGATACATTCTTTTGCTGTTTTATTTGATATTGGTATTATGTCCAAAAATTTAGAATAGAAATCTGCAACGATTAGATAGCTGTTTGATAAATATTCACAAATATCCATTGCAATTTTATTGAACGGCAGTAAGGGTATTTCATGGGAAAGCATTGGTTCCTTTATATTTGAGTTGCGATTCTTTTGGCAAGTCAGGCATTTTACAATTTCATTCTCGATATCAACGTCCATTTTCGGCCAATACACTAAGCTACGTGCTCTCCTTTTTGTTTTTTCTATGCCCAAGTGCGATATATGAAGCTGATTTAGAATTTCCTTTTGCTGCGATTGTGGAACGATTAGTCTATTATTTAAAAACAGTAAATCATTATCAATAAATATGTTGGTACGATTTTTCCAAAAAAGTTTTAACTCATCACGAAGGCCAGAAATATTTTTAGGCCATCCATTTAAAACCATATTTTTTAGTTCAAGTAGACTTTTATCCGATTCTATGGCGGATTTAATCCTCATAAGCCTCTCATCTGCAATGTTTACAGTATGCACAAACTCGTTTAGATCTTCAATTTCAGATGATTTTTCATCTTTATTAAAATATCGAGATAGTAAGTCTGCCACATATAGATATTTACCGGGAACGTAAGTCAATTTTAAATTGTATTTCATTAACGACAATTTCATCCGCTGAAGTCTAGCCGAGGGAATGTTACAGAATTGTTTTTTCATGATGTCAATGAGTGGTTTGTGATCCGTTCTAATGGTTACCATACGCCCATACACATAGTAATGGAATTTTCGGCAAGCGAATACAACAGCTAGAAATTCCTTTTCTATTTATGCGTAGTTTATTTCCGTTTCAGTGAGACTTCTTGAGGCAAATGAAATGGGTTTTCCGTTTTGCATCAAACAACATCCGATACCATATTTGGAAGCATCTGTTTCAACAGTGATTTCTTTAGTTTCATCAAAAATAGCCAAAGTTGGCGCGTTAGCTATAATGGATTTAATTTTATTTAAGCAAATGTTATGCGGATCTTGCCACTCGAAATGCACATTATTTTTCAGCAAATCACGCAGAGGTTTCGAAATTTCTGAAAGTTTTGGCACATAATCTCGGATGTAGTTAATCATTCCCAACAGCTTTTGTAAGTCTTTTTTAGTTTTAGGTGGATTTATCTTCATAATGGCAGTGACTCGGCCTGGATCGCATCTTATACCTTCATGTGAAATTATTTTTCCTAAATATTTGACTTCGGTTACTTTGTACTGAATTTTATCGATATTAAACTTTATATTCAACTTACGTGCACGCTCTATTACTTGCATTAGTGTATTGTCATGTTCTTCAGCTGTATCAGCTACAATAAGTATATCGTCAATAAATACTATAACATTTGGGATGTCATAAAAATTACGTTCATTGTATTTCTGGAAGACTTCAGGTCCAATTTTTATTCCATATGGTAACCTTCTGAAACGGTAACAACCAAACGGTGTGCTAAAAGCACAAATCTCACTAGCTTTTGGGCTCAATGCAACTTGCCAAAATCCTTCTTTAAGGTCTAAAACTGAAAAGTACCTTTTGTTAGCAATCCTCGCCGCAATTGATTCAAAAGTGGGTATGGTATAATTCTCTAGCAGGATATCAGCATTTAAATCTTGAGGGTCAATGCACAAACGAAGCTGACCCGACTTTTTCTCCACAATTACTAAATTTGACGCTCTTTCTACTGGACCATCTATTTGTTCAATAATGCCTCTCTCAACCATATTTTGCAACTCCTCTTTAACTCGAGCACTAAGGGATAATGGAATTCTTCTAGCAGGCTTAACTACAGGGATAGAATTTGATTTAACTTTAATGTCTAAGTCATTGACAAAGCAACCCAAACCTTGGAATACATCCATATTTGATTTAATAAACATTTCTTTATCCGAACGATTTACCGAATGAATTCGTTTAATGAGTTCCAATTTCTCGCACGCAGTTAATCCTAGTAACGGTTCAAATGGTGTATCAATAATGTAAAATCTTAATGTAGTAACTTCATTTCTACACATCACTACGCAACTCAAAACGCCCTTAAAATCCAAATCATTGCCGCTGTAACTTTTAGGAGGGAAGCCGCTTTTTTCTAAACGTGCGTCTTTTATATATTTTAAATAACGTAGTGGCAAAACATTGACATCTGCTCCAGTATCTAATTTAAAGTTAATCAAGCAGTTATTGACACGTATTTTTTCATACCACCTTTTCCTAACATTCGTAGTATTAATGTTGTGCAAAAAAAAATCATCGTTCTCTCTTTCTAAATCGTTTTCTCTGATTTCACGAACTTTTCGAGAGTAACAAGCCACACTAAAGTGATTGAGTCGTCCGCAAATATTGCATTTTTTTCCAAACGCGGGGCATTTTTTATATTCATGTATGCCTTTACAAAATTTGCAGTAATTGCGATTTTCTGTTTGTCTGTTTCTATCATTATTAAGTGAATTGTGATTATACCTGCTGCTGAAAGAAATATTTTTGTTTTCTTCTCTCCCGTTATTCTTTTTATATTGCAAAGCATCAACTGCAGTTGAAAAACTTTGTTGTTTTTGCATATCGTTTGCATGTTTATCAGCTAATTCTGACGCACGTGCAATTTCAATTGCTTTTTTCAATGTTAAATCAGAAGTTTCCAAGAGTTTTTTCCTCAGTTTTGGACAGTTCGTACCAATAACTATGTTATCTCGTATCATACGGTCCGAGTCAGCAAATCCACAAGTTTTAACTAGTTTTCTTAAATCCAGCAAATATGTATCAAAAGACTCACCATCTTGTTGCTTTCTGGAATTAAATTTAAATGCCTCATATACTTCATTTTTCTTCGGCGTACAATATGTTTCAAAAGCTTCCACCACGTCCTTGTATTTCTTTCTCTGCTCATCGGATAACCCAAATGTACTAAATATTTCAATTGCTTCTGCACCACATGCATTGAGAAAAATACCAATTTTTTGCGACTCTCTACGGTCATCGAGTTCAATAGCTATCGCATAGACATCAAAGTTCTGTTTAAAAACCCGCCAGTTTTCCGAAACATTCCCATCGAAACTTAAGGGATCCGGCCTGCGGGCATCAATTGGATTGAACGTATTTCTTTCTGTAGCCATTTCAAATTCGTCAGAGCATTCATGAGAACTTTTTTCTCGAGAGTCACTTTCCTTTTTTGTAGTTGCTCTTGTATTAACCATTTAATTAAACCGGCTGCGCCATGTGTTATTTATTAGTCGTTCAGCTAAAGACTGCTGCTCATTCTTTATTTTGACATGTAAATAAAATACATAAACAATACTTTGTAGAGATGCCATATACTATAAATATTATAGTATATAACAGAGATGAAACATCAAAAATGATTATTTATTTTACAATCCAATTAATGTTTGCATTAAACGCAATAAAATATTACTACTGGATGCCAATTTGCTCAAAAAGTGATTATGTACGGCCAGATTGGGTAAAGGAGAAGGATTTTCAAAAAACAATATTCTTCTTTTTCTAACACGAAACAGCCCAGAACTTTTTTCGGGCAGATTGTATACATGATAAGGGAATCAACTGCTAAAAAATAAACAATAACCAATCAGCGCTCATAGGGGCAATCTAGAAGGACGAATTTGTTAATATTGCTTCTAAAATGTTATTGGGTGTCCCTACATTAATAAAACTTGGCAGAAATAAGTATTATGGACTATTTAAGCTGGAAAATAGAAAAAATCGGACCAAGGGGAAAAAAGTTCACCTTAGAAGAACTAATCCTAACTCTGAAAAGTTAAATTTTGTTGCAAGTTTTCGCTGCCCCCTTTTGTGAGAGGTGACATAAAATATTATAATAATATAGATATTAAAAGGAACGAATTACTTACGCGTTACTACCATAAAAATTAAATTTTTCAGTTTTTGTAGGAAGGGGAGGTATTCCTCTAAATATCTCTTCAACGGGCGTAGCATTAGATTCCTGTAATATTTAGAATAGTTCTAACCTTGTATACGCTTTTTTCATTTTATTCTCGAAGCTTCAAAAGTGTTCTGACAATAACTTTGTTCAATAACCACAATATATAGGAAAAAGCTGAGTACCTGCAGGCCAGATTTGTTTTTTTTTTTAATTTTTGTCTTTGTTAATAATAATAATAAAAAAGTCAAATGAAACAGGTACAATTATTTTGCTCCACCAAATAACGCCAATCACAACGCAGCTACACAGGTAGCTAAAAACCGCTATAGGGGTATGGGAGAATTACTGTTTCGCGCATTTCTTTTTTTTTACACATTAACAACTGTGTTATGTGTAATAATTTGAATAACAAGCATACACGTACAATTATTAGAAACTAAAACATTTTATGACTGACAAAACGGTTTCTTACTCATACCTATGCAAGATGATCAAAAACAGAAAACAAGGTGAAATTTTCAAAAACTCCCCAAAAAAATTGCGCAAGGTTTTTTTCGGTCTAAAAGTAGAGGTTTCATATTTTATAGTGAACAATAACACTTTTAAGAACTCGATGGAACTCGCTTTTAAAAACCTTTTGGTTTTTTTTACAAAAAATTGAACAAAAAAAATATATATATTTTTTTTAAATATGAAAAAAATTTCTTATCATGAAAATGTAAAAGAAAATTTTTCTAAAAATTAATATAAGCAGCTGATAATATAGCCTTCCGCAGAGAAAAAAAATCAATGTAAAATCTTTATTCGCTTAGCCACAAAAAAATATATTGTAAATGTTTCAAAATCGTTGGTGCAGTAAAAGGGTATGCAATTTACTCAACTTTTCTGTCATTAACAGTTTAGCAAAATGACAAATCTCAAGCAAAAACCTTGAAAATTCGCTATACGATACAGAATTTTGTTGTCTGTCGAGCTGCGTACTTACATTTTTACATATCTTAATTTTAAGTTTTATCCTAAAGCCCGTCTAGAATGGCAAAATGCCCCTATGTGTAGCGCTGCCAGATGTGAAGTTTTAATTAATGTACATAGTCCGCGAAACTTTAAAATTCACTTTTTTTAATATACCTCGTACCTTATTTATTTTACTACATCAAATAAATTATTTTGGATTGTTTTAAAACATGTAAAACTTTTAAACTTAGGTGTATATCAGTGAAGTGCACTAACACATAAACACAGTTGCGCTTGTATGTGGCGCAGAGAACAACCTCTGCTTACTTTTAACAGAGGTAGAAATGCCTTTGAATCACTTTCTGTTTATCAAAAAAACTGAAGACAGAAATCTACAAATTGTATTTAATGTTTGGTACCACATATAATTGTGAAACAGCAATTCTACCATGAAAATAATTCTAAGCAAACTACGCAAGAACGAAAGAGTACCCAGGCCAAATAGATCTGGATGAGCTAATATATATTTATTTGAAATAAACATTTATGGCATGACATTGGAGCAAAATGATGTTTGTGGCGCTGTATGCAGTGATGGTGTGTAAAAAAAAGATTTTGTAGGACATTAGACAAAGAGTAATGCAAATACACATACGTACATATATATTTTTCATTGCATTATTCACCAACAGGCATTATTTGCAAAAATTTTGAATGTAATGAACACAATGAATTGTGTTAACAACACACGAGGTGGTCATAAGGGAATGTCATTCATAATTTTCTGCATCTATTCATACTTTTCGCCAAAGCATTTGCCTTTCCCTGTACTAGAATCAGCAAACATTTTTTTCATAAAGATTTCTCCACTGTGATCTTTCCCTGCTCTACACCAACAATATACATTGAAAATGCTCTCAAATACTCTCTTAATTTGCACACGCAATAATGCAAGACCATTTGCACAATATTGTGAATAGGGCTAATAAATACAATTATAAATGCAATACATACGAGTAGTAGCAACAAGCCCTTCAACTCAAAAATATATAGATAAAATTGAAAAGTACTTGTTATCCATCCCTGCTCTATGTTAAAGAGAAGCCAAAACCTAACCTGCGATTAACTCTGACATAATATTTCAGAGAACGTCGGCAGAATTTTTTTTAATTGTTTGCAGAGTGAACTAAATTGTAAAATACTTGTGTCACAATTGTAAAATAAATATTTACAAACGACTAAAGATTTTCAATGGCTTATTTGACAGTTCATCTCATAAGATTGTTGTTATAGGATTTCTTATAACAACGCTCTCATAAAAAATCTTATGAGATTGAGATAACACTAATTTGAAGTCTACACCAGTGATGTGCACTACCACATAAACACAGGTGCGGTTGTGTGTGGAGCAGAGAAAAATCTCTGCTTACTTTTAACAGAGGTGGAAATGCTTTTGAATCACTTTCTGTTCATCAAAAACACTGAAGACAGATATCTACAAACTGTATTCAACGTTTGGTACCACATATGTACAAATAATTGTGAAGCAGCATTTTCTACCATGAAAATAATTCTAAACAAAGTACGCAAGAACAAAAGAGTACCCAGGTCATATAGATCTGAATAAGCTAATATATATTTATTTTATATACAAATGAAATTTATTTGTTGGTGGTTAAGCAATGTCTATATGCATTTCATTAGTGCTTTACCAAATCATCAGTAGACATTAACCACAGTTTAGACAAGTTAAAAACCTCTTATCTTATGCATATACTTCTGAAAACCATCTATATAGACATTGTTTAACCACCAACAAATAAATTTCATTTATATATAGTAGTGACGAAAAAATTTCATAACAGTTTATATTTAGTTTAAGTAAACAGTTATTATAAACGAGTTTACAAAATAAATAAAATTTTCATCAGTCCGATGCTAATAAATAAAAATATTGTTATATACAATAAATACAATTATAAATGCAAAACCTACGAGTAGTAGCAACAAGCCTTCAACTCAAAATATAGATAAAATTGAAGAGTATTTGTTATCCATCCCTGCTCTATGTTAAAGAGAAGTCAAAACCTAAGGAGAGCGAGAGAAACAAAATTTTTTTCTTTCATATACATATTTGTTTGCTGCGGAAGCAGAATAGGGCAAGAGAAGCTTGATCATCTATGGTCTACAGCAGGGATTTCCATTTCTTTGCACAATTGTGTACACCACTACTAACACATATTTTTATACTCTTCAATTCAGTCGTCGATGTGACTTCGACAAATGTACATGTCTAGCGGATGCTATATTATTTTGTTTCAGCTTACACTCAAAAAATATTGTGTATACCACTACATCATTCACAATTTTAAAACAAAACTTTTTCTAATTTTTTCCCAAATTAAAACTGGTGGTTTTTCCAATTTTCCAAAAACTTCACTTGTTTATAGAAATCTCGAAATCGACAAAAGATATGAATATGCCGAAATATTTGATACACTTTTCAATAATTTTCAAGACAGGTTTCAAGATTTTGTAATTTTACAACCGCTATTAGATCTTTTCGAAAACCCTTTTCGTTGCGATGTAAGCAACTACGAATTTGATATTCAATCAGAACGAATCATACTACGAAGCGAAGTAAATGCTGCAGACGAAAATAATATTGTAGAGTTCTGGAAAGATTTGAATGGCGAGTTCTATCCTGAACTAAAAAAAAATCATTTAAGTGCCTCTCTTTATTCGGCACTACTTACCTATGCGAACAAATTTTATCGGATTTAAAATTTATTTGTTCCAAGCAACGTAATAAATTAAGTTCATCCCATTTGAAAAGCATTCTACTATTACGAAACTGCCATAAAAGTATAAATTTATTTTAGATTTTATTTTATAAGTTGTATAACACAAAGGTACAAAATTAAAAATTTTTTGTGTTGATAGAAAATTTGTAGCAATTCTTTACCAATTCATGTCGCTGATTTTAAAACTGCACTTTATTTTCTATCAGCTGTGATTTGCGTGCAATATTTATTTTTCATGAATTTTTAAAACATAAAATTCTTTAAAAAAAAGTGCAGTTTTAAAATCAGCGACATGAATTGGTAAAGAATTGCTACAAATTTTTTATCAACACAAAAAATTTTTAATTTTGTACCTTTGTGTTATACAACTTATAAAATATATTACTAACATTTTATTTCGGCTGTAATGAATGTATTCTCTCAATTTTTTTACTCTCTAGTACTCACTACTACACAACCAAAAAATTTTTGGAAATCCCTGGTCTACAGTCTAAAACATAGGCATTGTGGGTGAGCACGCTTCACATGTATATAAATTCGCTCTTGAGAGTCACACGTATTTGTAGTTACTCACAAATCACAAAAATTGTGGTTCACATATCAGTCTATCAGAAGCTTCCAACCAAGACGGTTGTTTGAGCGCTTGTTTGAAAAGGTTATTTAAGGGTGGGGAGAATGCTTGTTTGTTTGAAAAATTTCTCTCACACACTCAAACTCAAAATGTTGATGTGTTTGTGCCTATGTCTGATGTATAACAGTGGTGGGCACCGTCAATTCATTGGTAAATTGCAAGGTTCGCAAAAAAACAGTAAGTTTTTATAGTGTATTTGACTTACGCACAAGCAAAAAGTTATTTATTTTAGTTTACCTAACTATGTCATAAACAAGGTCTGATAAACTAAAGTAAAATATAAATGTCAGATGCATTACAAAGACGTACTTAACTTCCTAGTTTTAGTGTAGTTTATAGGGTACTTTAACCGACTTTAAGTAATAAGTTAACGTACTTTTAGATTACTTACTTGTATCACTGATTCAATGTTTGTTCGGATGCTTAACGCACTGCGCACTTCAACACAGAATGTTAAATTTAACTCAGGGTATCCAAGTAATAGTTTCTTACAAACAGTATTATTTTGGAGTGCCTTCAAGAGTGCTCGTAAACACGTATTTATGTAGAATTATAAAAAAATGTGTCAGTGCAAAATTTATTGGGATCTATATAAAGAGAGAGGAGAGTGATCGGACACTTATTTGATGATAAATATTAAATTAATTATAAAAAATATCAAGAGTGTTTTTTAATACACAAAAACTATTGCAAATTAAAAAGGATTATTTCCTTAACAGGCAGTCAATAAAAAATAGTCGAATAACACTGTTTGAAATAAAATATAAATAAACAAAAGTTTGGTACCTTCATATATATATATATATATATATATATATATATATATATATATATATATATGTATATATATATATATATATATATATATATATATATATATATATGTATATATATATATATATATATATATATATATATATATGTATATATATATATATATATATATATATATATGTATATATATATATATATATATATATATATATATATATAAAAGTGAAGCCGCCATAATGGCTGAATGCAGCAGTTGCAAATCTGCAATACGTGGTAAAACTGAAATTTGCTGCGAAGGAGTGTGTAAAAAGGTGTATCACAGCACCAGCAAGTGTGCCGGAATAGACAATTATTCAGCTGGAGTTTTGGCTAAAAATAATTTTGTGCGTTTTGTTTGTGATGATTGTATGCAGCTAATATATAATGTTGACATGGCGTTAAAAGAAATTCAAGATGATGTGAAGATAAATAAGCAATACATAATAGAATGCAAAAATGATCTTAATATATCTCTTAAACAAAACGAAAGAGAAATTAAAAAATTATTAAAAGCAGTTGAAAACCGTTATGAAAAAGAATAAAAAATAGATGAAATACAAAATGCATGTGAAAATAATGTGCATGAGATGCAAAGGATGTGTGGCCAAATAAAAGAAGTAGAAAATAAGAACAAGGAAATGTGTAACCAAATAGAAGAAAACAATAGCAAAATGTGCAATGACATAAAGAAAGTAATTAATGAAACATGTGTTAAGCAAACAAAAATTTCTTATTCGGATGCTGTAAAGAAAACAACAATGTTGCAAGATCTGAGTAAACAAAGGCCTGTGATAGTAAAGCCAAAAGAAAAACAAGTTGGTTGAAAATCAAGAGAGGATCTGAATAAAAAAGTGGATCCAGCCAATTTAAAGATAACAAACATTGAAAGTAGAAAAAATGGTACTGTGGTAATACAAACCGATAATGATGTGGAACGAGAAAAAATCAAGAATGCTATTCAAAATGAAATGAGTGAAGAATATATAGTGAAGGTAGCAAAACCCAAGGATATGAAGATAAACATAACTGACATATCATTTAAATATTCTGAAGAAGTGTTAATTGAGAAAACAGAATAATTTTTTGAGTGGCACCGAGATTAAGATAATAAAAACATTTCAATATAGAAGGAATAATAGAGTAATGCATACAATAAAACTTGCAACAGACGGAGAAACGTATACAAAATTGATCGAGGCTCAGAAAGTAAATATAGGGTGGGAGAGATCTAGACTTTTTGATGGAACGGAGGTGATCAGATGTTATAGGTGCAAAGGTTATAATCATATGGCGAAAGATTGTAAAAACGAGGGAGTATGTATAAATTGCCTTGGAAACCACCAAAGTAAGGAATGTAAAAATGAATTAGTATCAAAGTGTATAAACTGTAGGCGTATGAATGAAAAGTTGAATATGGGTCTAGATGAGAATCATTTAACTAATGATAAGCAGTGTCCAGTATATCAAAACAAATTAAATAATAGAAGAAGGAAAATAGGGTTAACAGAATAACAACCAACGAAAATTAAAGTGCTTTATACAAATACACAGGGACTTATTAATAACTTTAGTCAGCTGGAGATACTGGCGGAAACGGAAAAGCCAGAGTTTATTATTTTGTCAGAGACACATTTAACTGAGGATGTTGGTGAGCAGGAAGTAGCATTGCGTGTTTATCTAACTCTAGTCGAACAGGAGGTGTAGTCATTTACTATAAAAATGAGTGGACAATAAACAAACAATTTGAGAAATTTGAGGACTCTAAATATTGGATTTTAGGCTGTACAGCTAAATATAAAGGGACTAACATGACAATTGTAGCAGTATATAAATCACCTAGTAGTAGTATGTCTGACTTCTGTGATACTCTAATTACAGGAGATTTTAATATAGATTGGTCAAAAGACAGTTTCTATAAACAACAACTCGAGAGACTTTTAAATGATAATGCATTGAAACAAATTGTAGAGTCTTATACTAGAGTAACGGAAAACACAAGAACTTTGATTGATTATGTAATTACGAATAGTAAAAAAATTACAACACAAAATAGTAAAAAAGCAAAGATATCAGATCATGAAATAATTGAAATTGCGATACAAAAAAGATTGTCAAAGGAAAATTTAAATTTTAAGATACAATACGGCAGTATTTAACAGAGAACTCAATGCCATGTTAAGATTTGACGAAACCAAAGATCTTAATGAGAATGTTTTTAATTTTGATAAATCTTTTGAGGTAACGATACAAAAATTTAGTAAAGAAAGTTATAGTAAAAGAACAAGATAGTAATACAGGATGGTTTAATAGGGATTTAAACATAATGAAAAACGAAAAAATTAGAAGATACCAAATAGCAAAATATCTAAATACTACAGAAGCATGGCCAAATTATAAATACATTAGAAACATATATAAAGTAAATATTGAAAATCAGAAAAACAAATATATAAACGATCAGATAAATAAGGCAAACGATCAAAAACAGATGTGGAAAGAGATAAAGAAACTAGTACTTAGAAAAAGTCATACTGTGATAGATTCTGTGATATTTAATAGCGAGAAGGTTCAGAATGATAAACAAATAGCTAATAATTTCAATGAATATTTTGTAAATAGCGTTAGATCAATAAGAGAATCGTTAGAAAATGTGCAATATATAGACCAAATCAATATGATGAACATAAATTTTAAATTTAGATTAATAACAATTTCAAAACTTAAGAAAGTTGTAAGAGAACTGAAAGGCAAGCCAGATTATTGCAAAATAACAACTAAAATGATTCTTGAAAACTGGAACACTTCAGGCGTAATTTTACAAAACATAATAAATAAATCATTAGAGACAGGTATATTCCCCGAAAGTTGGAAACACACGATGGTATCACCGATAGAAAAAGTAGCTAAGACAGATAAATGTGAAGAATTTATTTAGGCCAATTAACACATTAAAAACATTTGAAAAGATATTGGAGACGGTGGTTAAGGATCAATTAGAAAAATATATTAAAGACAACTGTATTTTAACAAAATATCAATCTGGATTTCGAAAAAAATATTCATGTGAAACTGCGCTAAATTATGTAATAAGTCAATGGAAATACATAGATAAAAACAAAAAGATCATGGCACTGTTTTTAGACTTTAAGAGAGCTTTTGAAACAATTGATCGGGAAATAATAATACAGAAACTTTACATGTACGGTATAAAAGGTGTCGAATTAGGATGGTTTAAATCATATTTGAGAAATAGAATGCAGAAGACAAAAGTAAATGGTGCCAAATCTTATAGCATAAGAAATGATTATGGTGTCCCACAGGGTTCTATCTTAGGTGCACTCCTTTTCATAATATACATAAATGATATGCCAAATGTTGTAAGAAAATGTAAAATAGTTCTATATGCGGATGATACTCTAATATATGCGGAAGGCGAAACTGAAGATGAATGTAGAGACAATCTAAATCATGATATAAACAATATAAACAATCGGTTAAAGATGAACAAACTAAAACTTAATGAAAATAAGACAAAACTTATGGAAATTAATATGAGCAGTGATATACATTTTAAAATTAATAATGAAACAATAGAAAAAATGAAGAAAAAAAAATACCTTGGTTTTATAGTAGATAATGAACAAAGCAAAATGGAGAAAAATTTGTAAATAAACATATAAAATCTAAAAAACCAGAAAAATAATTAATTATTGTTTGTTCTTAGCAAAATTACAAATAAAAAACAAATGGAAAAACTGGTTGATCTTATGAAAATGAATCCAGAGGTTGGCCGAGGGAAGCTGCCATTTGGATGTAGCAAAATGTATCTCAAAGAGAAATGGGATCAATTTTCTGACCAATTAAATAGCTTAGGACCTCCTATTACATTTACCAAAGAATGGCAACGAGTTAGTAGCAGATCTACTGAATAATTTATTTTACCTTACGTAAAATTATTTCTATTTAATCACAGGTATGGATCCATTCATTTCATTTGAAAAGAAAATTGGCTTCAAACAAGAGAAAATTTCAACGTACTGGTGGTGGCCCATCTACTGAAGTGAGCTTGAGCCCATTGGAATAGAGCACTGTGGAACTTGTGTCAATGCAAACATAAGTAAGCCCAAGTGGTTCTGCAATGGGCTTGGCAACTCAGCATGATTCCGATGGGGCGGAATCAACATTTGGACCTGAGGACCATCAACTTGCGTTAAATGCACCGAGCCGCCGTTGGCAAAAACTAGAAAAGCATTAAGCAATAGACGGGAGGACGAACGATTAGCAATATTAAAAAGCCAATCGAAAAACCAAGAGGAGGTTTCGAAATCGCACTACTATTAAAAGAAATATTTAGTTTTTAATAAATACAATTGAATATTACAATAATCACAATCATGACATTCAGGCTGTAGTATCCTTTCCTGTTTAAATACAAATGTTGTAATTCCTTTGAAGGCGCTACAATTCGTACGTGCGTACTATCTATACATCCGACTACTGCTGGAAATCTGGTTTTTGAAAAAACTACGTTTTTTTCTTCTTCGGTCATCCGAGCATTTATCCACTTCTTGCAAATTTTTCGCTCAAAGAATTTAATTATTTCATTTAATATGCAGCAAACAGTTGGTTGTGAAACTCCAATATTAAAATCATTGCCGCTGCTTCTTTGATACCTACCATCAGCAAGAAACCTTGATGCACAACACAATTTTAAAACCGGTGGAATGGCAGAGCAGCGGTTGAAGGTGTTAAAAAAGAGTCAAGCTTTTGTAACAAAAAAAAAATACCATCCTTTTTATCCGGAACAATTTTATAAAACTATAAAAGTTTTGTGTAGTCAATACATTTAAAAAATTTGTTATTTTAGGAAAATCATACGTACTCAGTATTTGGTAATTCTAATGGATTTGATTTGTCGCGAATATTTTTCCGAATACGTGCCATTTATGTATTATTGTTATTTTCAATTTCATCATCAAAATATAAATCAACGTTAATATCTATAATTCTTTTTGTTTTATTTATGTATTTCAGACGAAAAATACGTTTATTCAATTTTTTTACCTTGACATTTGTTGGCGCACATGTATGCTTTTTTATGGAAATATCTATTACAATTACATTACAACCTTGTGACATACACAACAGCTAGCTGTTGTAAACCATAATCGCAAAAAGGGTTACTGTTGTGTTGTAACAAAAACAACACAACATTTTTGTGTTGTAAACCATAATCGGGCCCTAAAATTTAAAGATCATATAGAACACGTTTGCAAAAATATTGGTAAAAAGATTGGATTTTTCAAGAGAATAAGAAAGAAACTTTCGATAACAACTGCATTAAATATATATAATACCATAATTCAGCCACATTTTGAATACGGGTTAACGATTTTATATACATGCCGTTTAGAGTCACAAATAGAAAGGATGCAGAAATTGCAAAACAAAGCGATGCGATGTATTTTAAAATGTAGTCGGTATACACCTATTAATTTTATGCTGGACTCACTTAGATGGTTAAATATAAAACAACGATTGCAGACAAATACTTTATACTTTGTACAAAAAATGAAAACAGGAAACGCACCGGAATACCTATGCGAAAATATTAAATATGTGGGGGAAGTACAACCATATGGTCTACGAAACTCCGAAAACTTCAGGCTGCAGAGAACAACATCAACAGCAATGCAAAGATCACTATTTTACAAAGGACTAAAATTATATAATAGAATGCCAGAATACATAAAAATAGAACGAAATTATTAAACATTTAAGAGAGAATGTGTACAATTTGTAAAAAACAACCTCATATAATGGAAATTGTAAAATTGCAAATGGATATTGAAAAGTATTTTGAATACTAATAAACTTTATTAAATAAATAAAAAAAAAATAAATAAAACTTCTTCGAATTTGGAATAATTTGTTTAATATACTTGGCAATACTGCAAAACTTGTGCATTACACGCAATGCTGCCAGATAGTTCTAGGTAATCTTTCCTAAATTTTAATTGAAAAAAATCCCCATTAATAAAATATGTAACTCAGTGACTTGAATTCGATAGTTGTACTACCATTTACTCAAAGTCCAATTAAATATATTTTTATTCCATGTTTGCTATTATAATGCCACAAATTCTTTGAATTTATTTTATAAATTTCGGTTTTCTTTCTTCATAAATTTATATTATATTATTGTTACGTTCATATATATGTATTTTGGAAATAAAATAAGCTTAACTAAAATCCCTCATTTTCGCCGCTATCTATATATGACACTTTTTTAGTGTTTTTTTTTTGTTTGATATAATGTGTCGCTTGTTTTAGGGGAGGAAAAAATAAATAAAAGTTGACAGCAAAAATTAATTGTTCTCTAGATTGTTGCTTCTGCGCACGCGTGAATCGTAGAGCGAGAAATAAAAAATTATTCTATTGATGATATTACTACTAAGTGCTAATGAAGCTATTAACATTGAAATTGTGAACCTTGGCCTACATTAAACATTAAATTTAATCGATTAATACTAAATAACTAAAAATGCCGCCACCGAAAAATAGTTTTTTGCACAATCTATTTATTGAAAATAATGAATGTGAAAAAATATGTAATAATGGAAATTGTGAAGGCAAAAAATGGTATCTCACATAGGAAATTTAGAGAGACACTTAAAAATTTATCATCCTGATTTATATTCAGAGTACATAAAAAAAATGTGATTGCAAATCTTTAAAAGCAAATGTAGTCTCAAATGACTTAAGTCGGCAAAACGCTGAACAGGCAATAGTATAGCTATTCATTCTAACATATTCATGCTAACATATTCTTCATATGTTAGAAGACCGGGCATTCAAAATAGTATAAACGTAAATGTACACAATGTAATAGAGCGAATTATAGCCTTTTCTAACAAAATCAAAATAGAAACAATAAATGAGTTGAATGGAAGACTGATATCGTTAATGGTTGATGATGCCACCAGACACGACTTATGTGTTCTGGGAATAAACGAACAGTATGTAAGAAATAGCAGTATAGAAATATAAACATTGGCTGTGAAGGAGTTAAATTCGAAACATACGGGGGAATATTTAAAAAATGAGATACTAGAAGTGTTACAAGAATACCAAATTCACATGAGTCAAGTTTTTACAATTACTACTGACAATGACGCAAACATGCTTAAAGCCATAATCAACTTAAATGAGAATAATTTTAATTCTCAAAATGGAAATATTTGTAATACTACAGAAGAAGTGCAAACAATAAAATTACAGGAGGACTTTGAAAAACTTCGCAGAAATTTGGAGTCCCATAACATAGCTGGTATTTGTTGTGGTACTCACACACTTCAACTTTGCGTTCATGACGTTTTAAACAGGGACCGTAACTGTTATGACTTTTATCAAAAAAATCAAGAAATAAGAATTGTTTTTGATTTTTATATGTTTAGACACAAAATAAGAGTTATTTTTGATATTTATTATTTTAAATGAAAAATAAAAGTTATTTTTGATTTTTATATTTTTAAATGAAAAATAAAAGTTATTTTTGATTTTTATATTTTTAAATGAAAAATAAAAGTTATTTTTGATCAGTGTTACTTTTGATCAAGCTGCCGCTCATGTTATGGATTATTCGTCAAACTGAAACTTGCATATTGAAAAACCTGGTGTATCGCCACAATGCGTTCCTGATAAAATTTCAACCCCTGTGCAAGCTGTTGACCACGTTTTTGCCCCAAATTGTAACAACAATCAACGCCTATCTACCGAGAGGGTTAACAGTAATATCATTGTGCCCACTTCTCACAGGGAATTGCACGTAATTCCTCCCAACAAGCATATTTTTATATCCCGATTTGCTGCTGATACAACGTCTGAGGAAATTGAGTATTTCATTAAGTCTAAACTTAATATAAATGACGATATCTTTGTCTATAAATTTAGATATGCGCAAGAAAGTATAACATCTTTTAAAGTCACAATTCCGTTTGAGCATTTTAATAAACTTATTGAGTAATCTTTTTGGCCTCAACACGCTTTAGTTCGAGAATATAAGTACACTTCATACCAACAGATAATAAATATTGCTCGTATTTCTCCTAAAGAATCAGGTGTTCCAAAAAACTATTATTTTGTTCCGATAATCAGCTGCACTGACTATATCAGAATGTCCTTGGATTAAAAACAAAACTCACTAAACTTTTCTTACAAAGTTTCTGCATCAATCCTCATGTTATTGTATTTACCGAAACTTGGCTTAATAATACCTTTTTAAACACAGAGATACTTTGTGATAAATTTAATATATTTCGTCGCGATAGAATTACAACTACTACAGGTGGTGGAGTACTAATTGCCGTCGCAAATCATTTTCCAGCGGAAGAAATAAGAATTAGCTTACCTGTTGATTTAGATTTTATCGCTGTGGTTCTTAAAGTTAACAAGATTAGCATATTTATAACTTGTTCTTAAATCCCACCTCAATCTGATCCAATTCTATACAAATACCATATTGATTCTATTAAAATGGTGTCCTCTACCATAAATGCTGCAGATTTAATACTTGTGTTTGGTGACTTTAATTTACCTCACATTAGCTGGGAGTTCTCCAATGAATGCTACTTTTATTTACCCGTAATGATGAAAATGACATTTTTAATAATTTATCCGGCGTGTTGCTTCACCAAATCAATGGAATACAGAACTGTTTGGATAAACTCCTAGATTTGGTATTTGTGAATGAGCCAGCTGAATTTACTTTAAACCGTACAGATCCTCTTGTATTGCCGGAAAATCGTTATCATCCAACGATTGAAATTAGTTACAATTTACATTATACTAATCAAACTAAAAATACTAGTAAAAATTAAAAGATTTTCTGTTTTAATCGTTGTAACTACACTGAATTAAATAATCTAATTTATAATACCAATTGGCTTCAGCTGATTCAGTACACACTATGGTTGACATTTTTTATAAAGTTATGTTTGGCTATATGGAGGAATGTATTCCTAAGTATATACCTCATTCAAATGGCGGTCCACCGTGGAATTCTAGACAACTTGCAGCGTTAAAAAACAAAAAGAATAAATACTACAAGAAGTACAAAAGCACTGGATCCTCGTTTTATTATAGTAAATATTCAGTTCTACGTGCGAAATATAATTTACTAAATGTACAGATGTATAAAAACTATCTGCATGTCACCAAACTTAACTTTGCCCATGACCCTAAATCGTTTTTCAACTTTGTAAACTGTAAAAGAAGAGCTTCGGGCTTTCCAAAAGTAATGACATATTTACGTTCCGAGTCCAGTGATAACCCTACAGTTAGCAACATGTTTGCGAAATATTTTGCTTCAACATACTCCACTGTTACGTATGAAAAGAACTATCTACCCATACAAAATCGTTGATAATTTGACTATTTCGCCACCTGTAATAACTACCTGTCACATCTTTAATTGTTTAAATAAAACTAAGTCATCCAAGATTAGCGGCCCCGACGGCATTCCTAGTTGTGTTCTAAAAAACTGCGTTTCAGCTCTAGCAATGCCTTTGTCCATAATTTGTAACACATCACTAAAATGCGGTTACTTTCCTAAAATATGGAAAAAATCGTTTATTATTCCCTTGTATAAGTCTGGAAACAAGTATGATATTAACAATTACAGAGGTATTGCAAAACTAGGTGATTTACCCAAGCTGTTCGAAAAATGTATGATTGGTTGTCTAACCCATCAAGTTTATCCTATTTTATCCCCATTACAACATGGTTTTCGTAAAGGATGTTCCACTGCAACCAATATTCTCCATCTTACAACATTACTAAACCGAGCTTTCAATAATGGCTACCATACTGACGCAATATACACCGATTCTAGTAAAGCTTTTGACAAAGTAAATCATATTCTTTTATTAAAAAAATTGGATTTATTGGGTTTTAGTAATATTTTCATCTCGTGGATAAAGTCATATCTTGTATGCAGAACGCAATCCGTTAAATTTAATAATGCAGTCTCAAGAAGTATTCAAGTTAAATCTGGTGTGCCATAAGGTAGTCAGTCACCTTGGCCCAATTCTATTTTTACTGTTTATAAATGATTTACCGGAGGCAATTAAACACTGCAACGTATTGATGTATGCTGACGACGTTAAGATATTTTTAAGTATTAAGCAGCTAGCTGATCATCTTCTACAGAATGACCTGGATGATTTTTACAAATGGTATAAAATTAATTTAATGGAGTTAAACTTAAAAAAATGTAAACATCTAAATTTTTCAAGAGTTCGTGGTTCTGTATTTGCTTACAAGTTCGATTTGTACTGCTTAGACACTGTTGAAACATTTATGGATTTGGGCATATTGTTAGACTCAAAACTAAGTTTTGTCCAACATATAACGATGTCTGTGAACAAAGCGCGTAGCGTTTTAGCTTTTGTGAAACGATGGTCGAAGGAATTCAACGATACTTTCATAAAAAGACATCTATACATATCACTCGTAAGGCCAATTCTAGAGTATGGTTCCATCATTTGGGATCCTTACTACCAAATACATATTGATCGCATGGAGTCTGTTCAAAAACAGTTTCTTATTTTCTGCTTAAGAAACATTTACCATGACCTAACTCAACTTCCGCCGTATTCAACAAGATTAGCTGTAATTAACCTGCCTACCTTAAGAAGCCGGAGAATAATGCTCAATGTAGCTTTTTCTTTTAACTTAATAAATGTTAGAATCTGCTCCGAGTTTTTATTGAGCAATGTCACGTTTAACCTTTATATGTTAGAACTTTTTGTACCAACTTTGCTATGTCTGATCCACTAAGAAGATTATGTTGTTGCTTTAATGAAATGTATAATTTTATCGATTTTTCATTAGATATATATACTATTAAAAGGAATATAATACTATTTTTAAATAACTAAATTTTAATACCAGATTTCTGGTTTATTGTAATAATATAGTTTGTAAGGAATTAATCCATAAACTAAATAAACTAAAAAAAAAAATTGTAAAAAAGCTTCGCACGCAAACTTTTTTAAATATTTTAAAAGTCAATAATTTAAAAAAACCCATAATAGATGAAATTTATTTGTTGGTGGTCAAGCAATGTTTATATGCATTTCGTTGGCGTTTTACCAAATCATCAAAAGAAAAAGAAAGTAGATTCATATCGAATATAATTTATTTGTAGGGTTGGTTTTGTATGAGTTTCAAAGCCTACTATGCTAATTCTGTTGTGATTTTTGAAAATAATTTGTAATTTACAAACTGTTTTCAAAAGATGTGCATAAGATAAGACGTTTTTAACTTCTCAAAACTGTGCTTAAAGTCTACTGATGATTTGGTAAAACACCAATGATATGCATATAGAAATTGCTTGACCACCAACAAATAAATTTCATTTAATATAAATACTAACGGCCAAAAAATTAGTATTATATAATAGCATAAATAAGTTTCACAAATCATAGCGAAAATATCCGTTAAAGAAAAAAAATTTTTAACTCTATAGTTTCTTATGACATTTTTAGGAAATAAGTCTGAAATGACAAATAATTCGTTGATGTGTGAGAATACTAAACTGCCTTCAACGAGTGGGAAACCAAGATCGTTAGCTGAATTTTTGAATAATTTAGATCATAGTATCTCAGAGCGTAAACTGCCGTTACTGACTGGTATAGAAACAGATTTGTTGGCTTTCGAGATGGAATCAAGATTAACCCTAGATTACAATATTTTGGAGTATTGGTGCGGTAAGAATACTGCATTGCCCGATCTGGTTAAAATAATTTTGGCAGTTCCATGTACCCAAGTAAGCGTCGAGAGAGTTTTTTCTTCGTTGAAATACATAGTAAGTGATCAGCGCACCAGATTGTGAGCAAATACTGTGGAACACATACTATTCGTGAAAACTAATGGAATATTTAATTATTGAAATTTAAATCAACTTATCACATACAAACAAAGAATATTTCTAATATAAAATGAATTATCTATTAATGAATTCCATTTAATTTATTTAAAAATGTAATACATATGTACATACGTCATACATATAAACAAATTCCTTAAACTTCTTACTACTATTGAAAATTATTCCTACAATAAAAAAGGCAGAGTGCTGTCATTAATGTGGCAGCAATGCATATCATAAAGAAGACATAATAAAAGGGTTGTTTTTGAAATACCGTGACGCGATCCGACTACCAATGAAAGCTAGAAATCAACTGAATTTTTTGTACGAGATTCTTAAGAGTGCGTTAAAGTAGTCAAAAAAGTTAACTAAAAGTACGCTAAAGTCGGTTATTGTTACAATCATTCGTGAAAGTCTGTTTGATTAAGTTTCTGTTTGTTAACGAGTTAACTAAAATTTTAATGTACTTGTCGTATATAGAAGACTTTTTAACGAATGTGAATTTGTACGTCACTTGAAGAAGTTAGATAAAGTAACTTAAGATAAAGTATTTTAGAGTATTTTTTCGAACACTGGTAAATTGTGTATGTGTTGAGCTTGCGAGCTACCCACCAAACAAAAACCCAAGCGTTTGAAAGATAATGGTGCATTATATATTTATGCATAAGTACCAATATTTTCTAAGTTGAAAAAGAAACATTGATTATGTAAAACTATTAATTAAAAACAAAACTTTTTCTAAGTCAACAGTCAAATGAAAAAAATTAAAAAAGATAGGACAATAATTTGTTATGTTTTCCATTCAAGAAAAAAATATAAAAGAGTGGTTGCTTGCTGGAGCATAACACTGAATATTCGCAAAAAAAAAAAAAAAATACGTGGTTGGATGTATCAAACTTAATAAGCTTTGATATTTGTCGGCATGGAAGATCATTTTCATATGGGAAATATATTCAAAATATTTTTGATAAGATTTTGCACAGACTAATTAATAAGACTAAGTGTATTACTAAATTAAGAGAGTTAGTATAGTCCGTTATTGGAGGAAAATTGTATAAAAGGCATTGTATGTTATCGAAAGCATTGTTTATGACAACATATATTTCACATATCATCATGATTGAAATTGTTTGCTGGACAAATATTCTGGAAAAAAATATAAAAAAATTCGTAAGCATCCGCCTGATATTCATTCGTCGCTGTCTCATCAACGACTAAATTAAAGAGGGTAAGAATACGTGTGAATAATCTCAGCACAATTGTGCTATGAAACGCCCGTATCTGATGTATAAGCATTCAATGACCATATTAATATCAAATCGCTTCTAGCAACAATTTTTGATTGCTAAAACGTACACCAATCGATTAAACAATGTTTTTTATGTTGATAAAAAGATATGGGTATACTACACCCTCGGCCATTTAGAAAAAATTTCACAATTTTGTGGTTGTTGCAAAATTTTGAATTTTTTTGTTTTTTGTTATTAATTTTATTTTTGCTGTCTGCGTGATACAATATTTACATTTGATATATATGTATATTAAAAATGAATGAATGAATTTTTATTTATTTTTTTGAACTGTATGTACATTGTACATATGTACATATATATCTAAATATATTTTTTTGTTTTTTTTTTATATAAATTATTTTGTAAAACTTTCTTTGTATTAAATTTGTTACATGTTTGAGATTTTTATATTAGAATTACAATTATTATTAATTAGCATTTATTATTAATCTAATTCCTTAATGCTCTATATGGTTTTAATTGGTTATTGTGTACTTCTTTATCTATTCCATTGTAATCTATTATAGTATTACACCTTTACGTCTAATTATCTTATGTGGTCCCTTATATGGACTCTGATTCTTTCTTCTATTTTCCATTCTTATTAAGACTAAATCTCCTACTTTTTGGTCTAACCTATTTTTATAGCTATTTTTTTAAATTCTGTTCTCTTTTGCCTTTACTAGCAATTCTTTGCCCCTATTAACTGAGTACTGCAGTTTACTCTTGAGTTCATTGGCGTAGTCATCATAATTATAGATTCGAGTTTCCTTAATGTCATGAATTTCAGATGGCAGGCATGGTAATCTTCCATATACAAGTTCGAATGGGGTGTAGCCTGTGTCTATATGTGGTGCTGTATTATAAGCAAATGTAAAATATGGGGTCCATTTATCCCATTCCTAGTTGTTTGCGGTTGTTAGCAGGAATTCATTAAGGACTCATATCATTTGTTTTAGCACATCTGTATTTATCTCTATTCTAGATAATGCGTCTGCATTAGTGTTAATTTTCCCTTTTTTCCTTTCTTGAACGATTCAAGAGCTAACTTTTTATTAACTCTTATTATCGCATTCTGCTTTTATGGCTTCATTTCCTAAGTCTTCTATTCCTAGTTTATTTTGGCTATCTATACTGTTTGTTATTTTTTCTTTGCATGAATCAACTGATAATTTACCCTGATAGGTAATACTCAATTGTGATTGTAATTCAGGAATTGTTTTTGTACATAAGTATACGTATTTGCTCCAACTTTTAAATGAACTAAAATTTTCTGGCTTAACGTAGCTTCCTATTGCTGTCCTTACTTTGGAAGTTAATTTAGCGTGGTAGATATACTGTAGTAAATCTTTTTGGGCTCTCTATTAATAAGTTCCGCGGAAACATTCTAGTTCCTCATAGTTACCACTAAACAATGCAAGTGCTTTTGAGGCCGTGTTAAATGATGACATTCTGTTATACCTGTTATATTCTTCCGGAATACTTTGTAATGATACCTTGACTCTTTTGTTCAAATGGCCTTTAACAATTTTGTAAAGGTTATTAAATTCTAACTTCAATGCTATTAGGCCTTCGGTATCTTTCTGATCTGGATTCATTGATTGAAATTCTTAATTTTTCAATACATTCTAGTTTATTTATAATTGTAGTTTCTGTGTATGTCCTTCGTGGAGTTTTCTTTAAATTTTTCCAAAAGTCTTTTAATTTTTCTAATCTATCCTCCATCCATGCCTATCTTCTACTTAAACTGCAGTTATTGCATTATTAACATTGTCTGTATCTCTACGTTTATGCACATAATTTTTGAAATACTTATTAATCTTATAGCGTACATCTAAAATTAATCCTATAATTGTTAGAGTTATTACAGAATCGGGAATGAACGGCTTATCTATTTCCACCGGGATTTCCCCAAATAGGTCCTACCATTGTGGATTAATTAATTATTATAATTTTTCCTTTTATTATAATTTTGTTTTTGTATATATTTTCAAATAAATTTTTCATTTGTAAAATAACAAAAATGTCATTTATAAAAAAAAAAATTGTTTTATTTTCTTCTTTGTGCCATCTCCTCTTCCAATATATGTATTTGCATCCAGATTTGGGTAGCCTGCTCCCATGATGGTGGAGGGTCGGCATTAACTGTTGCCCTCAAAGCTGCTAGTTTTCTTCTTAATTTGACAATTTTGCCTCATCTCTTGTGAAATTTTAAGTTTGTCTTAGGGATGTGTGTTAGGTTTGCCTACAGTTTTTTGACTTGCCTCTTTTTATAATCCTCTATGGACAATGGCTTTGATCCTATTTTGGGTGATGGTGGTTTATTATTTAATCCTGGTAATTCTATAGATTTGTTCGGCAGGATCGCCATGTAAAGGCAGGATCGCCATGTAAAGGTATAAGGTGTAGGGAGAAGTTTAGAAACAAAAGTATAGGTTTAATATTTTAATTATGCCGGCGTCTGAAAACGCCACTGGCAAGACTGGATCCTCAGGCACCTTTATATGCCTAGATTAAAAAGCAGATTGTCATGCTTTGTTTTGCGAATTCTCTTTATTTTACAAATACTTTCCTTATATACTACTTATGAGAAGCCTTAACTTCTCTAGTATTAAATGACATTACTTACCACTCAATTAAACTTCTATTCTAAAATTAGAATATTGTGTCAGGCAGCCAGTTTGTTTTTGTTATTGCTTTTGTTTAATATTTTAAGTCACAAATGAAATAAACTGTAAAGTTGCAAGTTCAGCAAAATAACTATTGTACGTTGAACTTATTAATGTATGTATAAGCATGCAATGACCATATTAGTATCAAATCGCTTCCAGCATCAATTTTTGATTGCTAAAACGTGAAGCAATCGAATTCGTCACTGACCTGTCACAACAATATTAAACAATGTTGTTTATATTAATAAACAGATATGGGTATACTACAACCTGCAGCAGAGACTGAAAATTACAAAAAAATATGCTTGTCAGGACAGGGACTTACGAACAGAACAAAAATAGTGCTCATAAAAATTGTTCTTGCCAATTGCCTCATTTGCAATAACATAATTTTAACATGTGCTGCAATATATGAATATTGACATATTTATTGCTACTCCAGATGGGTTGAAAAAAGTTAATTATTTCTTACCGTAATAATTTGCAAATATTCATTTATAATCTAAAATAAAAAAATAACAAAAATCAGTTGTATACTAAAAGGAACTTATAAAGTATTTTATAAAACCTTTTTTTTATTACAGAACGGAAGAAAATTATTTAAATAAATGAAAAAAATATTTATTTTAATAATTTCTAAATATTCATTTTTATTTCATTTTTGTTACAGGACGGAAGATGATTATTTGAATCAGCACGTACTATATAAACAGTATCTCAACGTTTGCTTATAGTTTACCGTTTGAGGAAAATCATTAAAGAAAGTTTTGTATAACTAAAAAAATGTGTTAAATGTAATTAAAAAAAAAACATAAAACCTGTTTATTTGACGACATTTCGCTAAACGTAAAGCAACAGTTAAAGGAATATAATGTCAGAGAGCGGCAGCGGCGAAGAAGGAATTTTAGATTCAAGTATGATATTCTTTTATATGTATATTACTTAACATCCTTATTTTTCATTTATATATCTAAACAAATTTCATTATTAATAAGTATTACCATTGTATGGTTTATCTGTGAGCAGCAGTGCTCCCTCCTTCGTAAATGAATGCATTTGCTGATTTAAAATTTCACAAGATTATATAAAAATTTTCTTATGTTTGGAGAAGAACAATTATCTTATAAATTGATCTCTTGACACTCTGTTGGTTTTAAGTGCAGACCATGAACTAGAAGTGTGTAATTAAAATTTTGAACGTGTTTCTATATATATATATATATATATATATATATATATATATATATATATATATATATATATGTATATATAGATATATAGATATATATATATATATATATATATATATATATATATGTATATATACATATATATATATATATATATATATATATATATATAAATATATCTATATATATATATATATATATATATATATATATATATACAGGCCTGTCACAGAAATTCATTTCGATCGAAAGTTATTTCAATTCCGAAAAAGCTTCTTCAGAAAGTCAAAATCGACAAATTTCCTCGAAATGAAACCACTTTTAATTTCATGATCGAATTCGTATTTTTTTTATGTGATAGTACAAAAACAAATTTAAAACTATCTTGTTTCAATAAAGAAAATAATTTGTTAAGCTTTTAGCTAAATTTTTTATTTTATTTTGAAATAATTGAAGCAATTTTTCATGTTTTTTTATGTGAAAAAGTAAACAGATAACAAAAACTTAAATTAAGTGCTACCAGACTATTTTTTAAGGGAAACCACTTTAATTCCTCAACAAAAATTTTCATTGTTTAATATATTAACATACTGGCATCATGAAAAAAATAAGAACACATCTGTTTGTGTCATTAGCTAAGGAGGTTATAAAAAAATGTAAGTATTGTAGATTTATAGAAATTATTTTAATATTTTTTTAACAAATACATTTTTTTAGGCGTAAACATAGAAATTCCCAGCAAGAAAAAATATTCCTTGAATTTATGGAAAACCACCAAGACATAGCTAGAGGCTATGTTAAAGGTGACCGAGTGGCAAAAGATTTTCTATGGGAATCCTTGACCGAAAAGTTGAACTCTTCTGGCCCACCAAGGAAAGATTGTCATGGCTGGAAAAAAACATGGACAGATTGGAAAGCATATGTAAAAAACAAAATGAGTCATAACAAGAGAGAAAATCTAAAAACCGGTGGGGGCCAATTCAATAAATACATTTTGTCCGACGTGGAGGAATCTGTCGCAGCGTTGAGTGGCATTTATAGAAGTGTTGAAGGCATTGTTGGCGCAAGAGATTTTGCTGATACAGATTTAACTCTTTTGTTAGATTCCGAAGCAGAAAATGAAGAAAGTGGTCTAAAGCCGGTACGTCCATTGACACAAAGTGCAGGAAGAGTTCTTCATACTAAAGAAGAAGCTGCTTACGCAAATGTCACTCTGCTTAGCTGTGCACCTTCTACTTCAAAAAGCACTCCAAAGCATTTTGAAGGTGAAACAATTTTTGAAAGTTCCTCGCATTGTGATAATAAAGAAAATAATGCTGTTGAAGAACAAAACTCAACCGGAAAAAAATACACAATGTCAAAAAGAAAACGTCTCAGTTTAACCCCATCACCAAACCTAAACAGGAAGAAAACACGTACATGTACTCCCAAAACTGTGCAACAACATGACCTTAACAATCTCCTTTTTGAAGAAAATAATAGCTTACAATCTATTGTTAAATTGATGGAGGAACAGCGGGAAGAGATGAAAAGTCAAAACCGAAAGTTGGGAAAGCTTTGCGATATTTTTAAAAAATATTTTGAAGAAAAAAAAAAGCACGATCGAGAAATCCAAAAATTGTGTAAGGAAAAAAATGGTATAAAGGTGAAGCTTTTGGAAATAGAAGCTCTTAAGCTTGAAATTGAGAAAGCGAAGTTAAAACAAGTTTAATTTTTAACCAAAACTAGTTTATTGCATATAAAACAGTGGTACAAATTGGAATATAAAGACTGAATTAAAGTTTCCTATTTTTTTTTTTTTGTTAATATTAAAGCACGTATTTGAAAAATACATACGTTTATTTTTAAATGAAATGTAATTTTAAATTTTATTTTTTTGTTGTTAATGTTAATTTTATTTTGTTGTTGTTAATGTTAAAACATGTATTTGAAAAATACATACGTTTATTTTTAAATGAAATGAAATGCAATTTTAAATGTATTAATTTTTTTATGGAATTTTAATTTTTCTTTTAATTTAATAAATATATACATACATGTATTAAAACTTAAGCAAATTATATATATTAATTTATTTGGCCAGCAATGTTATCACGTATGCGTTGCCCTACTCTAAACATTTCTCTTTCCGCTACAATAGTTTCTTCAATGTCGCCTGCTACAATTTCTTCAATTTCGCCTGCTACAATTTCTTCAAACACAACATTGTATTTTCTGCAAATATTGTGGAATGCACAACAAACATTAATTATTTGGGAAGCTTTACGAGGTGTATACAGAAGAGTCCCATGCATGCACCTAAAACGACTTTTTAAAACCCCAATGGTACGTTCAACAATGTTTCGGGCTGAGGAGTGTTTTAAATTAAATTTGTGCTCTAAGCTTCCGGCAACAACATTTTTATATGGTGTAATTAAATATGGTTCTAAACCATAGCCAGAATCACCCAATAGCCACGAATTTTTATTGCCATTTGAATAATTGTCAAGAAGTATGTTCCGTGATCTGCTCATATGCCAAATAAATGAGTCATGGCATGACCCGGGCCTACAAGCGTCTACAGCACGCACTTGCATTTTGTAATCACATATCTGTAACAAAGAAAATATAGTATATGTTTTTAGTACAAAGAAAATTATAATTTCAACGCTTCTTACAATCATTACATTAATACTAAACGTCCCCTTTCTGTTTAAATAGAGAGATTCATCTTCAGATGGCTTACAGAGCTTGACATGTGTGCCATCAATACAACCTATTACACCCGGTATTTGAAATTTCTGAAAAAAATGAGCCTTTGAATTTTCTATTTCTTCTTCTGTCATCTGCAGCTTTATCCAGTGTGGGCATAAAACATTCTCTGCCGCATTTATTATCCTCCACATCAACGTTGAAACCGTACTCCTCCCCAAATTAATATCATTGTCCTTAGCTGAAAGTAATATATTTAATCATTTATGTTCTTCTGACAAATGTACACAATAGTTACCTATAACACCTTGAAACGAGCCTGTGGCCAAAAACCGCAGAGTGGTCGTCACTTGTATAATTGGTGGAATTGAAGAATTTTTAAGATGAGGACTCAGTTTGTTTAAAACCATTACAAACGCTTCTTTGCTTAGTCGATAATAACTTATAAACCTTAAAATGCATATGTAATTACATTAATATGTAGTATGTCTGATTATGGCAAAAATAAGAACACTTACACTGCGTTTGGACAAGAAAGGGGATTCGAGGCATCCCTTAAATTCCTACGTCGCAATTTTTCGGCGGAGTGTTGTCGTGTTTGTGCAGTCAAAACCGCAACGATTGAAACTCCAGGCATTTTTTTGTTTGAAACTTTTTTTAATTTAATATAAAAATTTGTCTTTTCTATTTAACTTTATTTTCTTCTTCAATAACCATATGTTTTTGTTTTGGTTTGCACAATATAGCCACATTTAGTGAGCAATATTGCCACATTTAACTTAAAACTAACAAAACTAGAATTTATCGGAATGGTGCAAATCAATCAAAGTCTGAAGAAGGCAAAACAAATTCGATCGAATTGAAAATTCGTAATCAAAACCATTCCGAATAAATTCTGTGACAGGCCTGATATATATAGATATATACATATATATATATATATATATATATATATATATATATATATATATATATATATATATATATATATATATATATATATATATATATATATGTTGAGTTGTCAACGTCGAAATAAGTTGAACACCAAAGGTTTCCTGTGGAATTCAGATTTTTGTTTGTTTAGAATTGGTTTAGCCCAGGTAGAAACACCTTGTGCTGATATAAAATATAATTGAGCTTTAGTAGAATCACTAAGACCCGTGAAGCAATGAAAAGAGTTAATCTTTGTTTGCCTGGTTGTCTTTATTTTTGTCAGTCTTTTATACAATTTAATTGCTTACGTCTAACTCAAAATTAATAATAATAATATTCATAGATCCAATTTCAGTAGTTATAAAAAATGCCTTTAATTGCATTATTGCAGTATTGCCTAAAATATTCTAAAGGTGAATGACATTTAGTGTTATTATTGTAACATTAAACGATTCTAAAGGTAAATGAAGTTTTGTATTTGTTATTATAATATTAAATGGCTTTAAAGTCAATGACTGCAATAACAAGTTCAAGGGCAAATGACTAAATATTGTCGTATATGCATTTTGTAGTTTTTAGTAATACGTGAAATCATTTTTGCTTGTTGTGTCTTTTTTGATTTCGTTTAGTTTTTAAGTTATGGTTTTTTATTATGGTTAACATTCTCCGCCACGTTGAGCGGATAGCGAAAGGCAAAATTTATATATGAGAGAAATGAATTAATAATATAAGAGTTAATAAATTGGTATATATTTTTTTTTTATTTTTTAAACCTCAGAGTTTAGCTGTCGTGGTGTTGGTTGTGGGGCTGATTCTGGCATCGTTGGGGACAAGTTCATTGAGGCTCCCTTGCAGCATTTAATTTTCCGGCCTATTAGGATGACTATTATCAATAATGACAGAAGTAGCGCCAACGAGCCGATATGTGGATGATGAAGCACTGGGTACTCTATATCTCTTGGAAGATTCTTGATGTTTGATAGCTGTCTTTGGATGTTGGTGAGCTCATCTAATTTGATGTCCAATTCGATGTTTGGTGCTAGTAGCCTCTTGACCTCGGGGGGTTTGCCAATTGCCGTAATATTGCCAAACATGGCAAATGAAGTATGAAGAGGAGTAATACTCGTTTCATGCCCATGGATAGTTAGTAAATTTCCCTTGATGATACAGGTTGGTTTCATGGACATGAGGCCAGATTGTTTGACGGTAAAATGTATGGTTTCAGAGTCGCACACTGCAGTTAGCTCTAATGGTTTTGCTGTTGCATAAAGCCATCGATTGATAGTGTTTAGTGCGATAAAAGAAACCTTGTTTTGTACGTTCCCGAAACTACATTGTGGGGATGTCCGGTTGTTAAACAGAGCAATTTCGCAGGAATAGCTGCTGGGGTCTCGAGTAACGCTGACTTGTAACGCAGTGCAAAGATATATGTCGCTCTTTGCTACAATGCATTTATTGAATTGAAGTGTATTTAGTGACAGATATTCATTTCGGTGGCTGCTCACAGCGAGATATTCAATATCGGTTTTTATAGCAATGTCCCTGTCGTGTATCTTGGTGGGTATAGGGATGACCTTGAAGAGCTCAAAATGTTCCTGGTTCACTAACGGTAATTCAATCATGAAAATGACACTCTCCTGTGTTACTGTGCCCTTGACGCTCATGATTTTGTATAATTCCAGCAAGTCAGTATCTTCAATTGGTAACGAGCGACCAATGGGAAGGTGGCCCTTAATCTTAGCTATCTCTGTTCTTAACTGTTTTGGTGTGAGGAGAAGTGGACTTATTTTACCGTGATTTGAGTGCGTGAGGGCAGCGACCAGCTCTGTCTCAGTTCTTTGTAACTCTGCCGCCAGTGTATTTAATTGAATCGCCAGGGACATTAGATTTTGGGTTTGTCGCAAATTTGAGTTCTCGTTTCTAACTGTATTTAACTCATTATAGATGCTGGTTTTAAGCTCTGAGAAGTGCACCTTCATATTATTCTCGCCTTGCCTTAATCGTCGAATTTATCACCGAAGTTTGGTTTTTGAGTAACAGGTGCAGATATTCCTCGTTTTGCTTCACATTGGCTATAGTTTGGGCCATTTGTTCTGCATACTCCGAATCCAGGACTCCAAATAGAGCATGAGCCATATTCCCCATAATATCTAGTGCAGCTCTTCGGTTTCTTCTTGGAGTTAAAAGGTCTGATTCTTGAATAAGATTGTCCCAGGTATGCTGAAGTTCGAGGTAGAGTATTTCACATGATTTAGTAGCTATTGATTGTTTGCAGAACTTTGAAAATGCTGTTATTCCGGTTTCCAGAACCTTGTTCCTCTCCCAAATCGGTGTGAGATCGTAATATATGATGAATTTCCAGGTCGCAGTTACCAATTTTGTCGACCCTATGCCTTCGAAATACAATCCTGGGTTGGAAGAAAACTCTGTGACATTGATCGGAGAAGCTAGTATTATCGGCAGTAGCAGGAGCGAAATACATATTGTACTGACGATTCCTTGCGAAGCATATGATACTACCTTCCGTTTGGGCTGTATAGAGTCGCCTTCTAATGAGTGTTGTCTCTTTTGCGATATTGGCTTGTCATATTCGGAGTGTTCTGTGTGAAAATCGTTGAACAGGGGCGCTAATCTATGAATTGGCCTTTTGAAAGTTCCCTTCGCTGTTTTGACGTCGCAGACCCTAATAAGTCCGTCATCTCCCTTGTAAATTCGGCTGATTCTTCACAGTGGCCATTGTAGTACAGGAGTATTGTCTTCTTTGAGAATGACAAGCATGCCTTCAATGACGTTCGGTGAAGGAGGCTTCCATTTTCCTCTTTGTTGTAGCTCATGTAAATATTTTTTTGTGTCCATTCCTTCCAGAATTTGTGTTTAATCTCTGAAGTTATTTTCCACCTTGCATCTAATAGTAATTTTGGAGATTGGGCGTTAACATCCACTGCTGATGTTAATGGCTCACCTACTAGAAAGTGGCCTGGTGTGAGAGCTTGAAGATCTTCGTAATTTGATGAGAGAGGAATTAAAGGTCGCGAGTTTAGGATGGCTTCTATTTCAACCACTATTGTTTCCAACTCCTCATATGTAAGTGATGCAGCGGTCACACTTCTCAGCAGAAGATGTTTGGCTGATTTAACTGCCGCTTCCCAAAGGCCACCGAAATGAGGGGCTCTGGGTGGAATAAATTTGAAGGTAATTGATTGATTGCTGCATACTCGTGTAATTTTTTCTTGGGCTGATTGAGAATATATTGATTCTTTTAATTCAGCTATTTTGTTGTTTGCTCCCACGAAATTAGTAGCATTATCGCAATATAATGTCTGACAATGGCCTCTTCTACTGATGAATGTTCGTAATGCTCCGATAAAGGCTTCTGTGGACAGATTGGACACAACTTCCATGTGAATGGCCTTGGTTGCGAAACAGCAAAATACTGCGATATAGGCCTTGTCTGGTCTTTTGCCCCTGATTTTGTGATGTATCCAAATCGGCCCGAAGTAATCAACTCCTGTAGTGATGAATGGACGTCCTGGCGTCACTCTGTCAGCTGGTAGATTTCCCATCAATTGTTTAAAAAGCACTGGCCTTGCCTTGGTGCATCGTATGCATTTGTGGACGGTACTGCGTGCGACTGATTTTCCATTGGTGATCCAGAACTGCGCCCTGGACGCAGCCAACAATGCTTGTGGGCCGCAATGACGATTTTCATCATGTAGCATTTGCATCAATAACCCTACCATAAAATGACTGTGTGGTAAAAATGCTGGATGCTTCGCCTTGAATGGTAATGTTGATTGCTCCAGACAACCACCTACACGCATTATCTGGTAATCATCCAAGAATGGATTTAATGAGGCCAAAGGGCTGGATTTATGTACAGGTGTTTTGTTTGATAATCGTTCTAGCTCTTCCCCAAATTCCGTGGCTTGCATGAATTTGATGATAACGTTCAGAACTTCTTCCATTTCATGTGCATCGAGCGCCTTGTTGGATGGACGACAAATTTTCGCAGTTTTGGAATTTGTGATGAATCTCAAGACATAGCCGATCGTGCGCTGAAGAGTCTTGAAAGAGTTTCGATGGTTTATTCGACTTATAATGTCTTCGTACCTTTGCTGCGAGGTTGATATCGTTAAAACATGCTTCGACATTTTGCGTTCTTCGTTGCAAGGTATATCAAAACCTTGTGGAGATGAGTTCGTCCACTCACTTTTTTGTCCTGATAGAAATAGTGGGCCATAAAACCAAATTGAATGTTGTGATAGGTTTTCTGGTGCCAGTCCTCGGGATATTGCGTCAGCTGGATTCTGTTTGGAGCTGACATGTCGCCATTGATTTGATTCGCTTAATTCTTGTATTTTGGCTATTCTGTTTGCCACAAAAGTGTGGAAGGATGCTGCAGTCGAATTTATCCACGCAAGGACAATCTTTGAATCTGTCCAGAAAAAGGTTGCAGTATTTTGTAGGCGAAGATCTTTCTTCACTCTGTTTGTCAGCTCCATCCCTAGTACTGCGGCACATAATTCCAGCCGAGGCAGCGTCTGTTTTTTAATGGGTGCTACACGGGACTTGGAACATATTAATCTTGTTGATACAGTTTTGTCCTTGTATGTTGAACGAATGTAGATTGCCGTTCCATAGGCTCGTTCCGAGGCATCAACAAACGTGTGAAGCTGCGTTGTTACTGGAATTTCGGTTTTTAGTACGAATCGATCGATCTTAATTTTGTTTAGTGCTTCTATGCTTGTTCGAAATTTATTCCATACGTTTTGAAGATCCAGGGGCAATTCGTCATCCCATGAAAGTGATAATTGCCACAGCTCCTGCAAAAATATTTTGGCTCGTACGACTACCGGCCCGAAAATTCCTAATGGATCAAATATCTTGGCAAGTTCTGAACTAACTATACGTTTTGTTACACCTTTTGAATAATTTGCCGTTGGTACTTGTGCTCGTCCACATAACTGGTCAGACCTTGGTAACCATATTAGTCCAAGTGTTTTAATAGAGCAGTTTGAGTTTTCGTCTAAGTCCAAATTGATCTCCTGGTCTTCAGGTGCAATACCATTTAGCAGCTGGGGATGATTTGAACACCATTTCCGAAGTTTAAAACCAGCTTCTTTTAGGATTAAGTTGAGTTGTCGTTGTGATTCCAATGCTGTACTGATAGAGTCGGCTCCGCTTAGGCAATCGTCCACATAAAAATCATCACGTAATATTGAGGCTCCTAGTGGATATTTCGTGGTGTTTTGTGTTGCTAGGTGTTGAAGGCATTTGGTAGCTAGGTATGGAGCTGAGGAAGTGCCGTAGGTGACAGTTTTGAGACGATAATATTTGATATCTTGATATTTGTTATATCTCCAAATTATGAGCTGGAACATTTGGTCTGCATAATTGACTTGAATTTGTCGGTACATTTTTTCGATGTCTGCAGTGAAGACGAATTTATGCATCCGAAATCTCAGCAGAACTGAACATAGCTCACTTTGTACGGTTGGTCCTGCATGAAGGATGTCGTTGAGTGAGAACCCGCTGGATGTTTTGGCTGAGGCGTCAAACACTACTCGCAATTTCGTTGTTGAACTTTCCGGTTTCAGCACGCAATGATGCGGCATGACGTAATGTACATCGGGAATGTCGTCTTCCTGTATTTCTTCCATGTGCCCCAAGGATTCATATTCTTCCATAAATTTATTGTATTCTGCTCTAAGTTCTGGCTTAAGGTTCAACCGTTTTTCCAATGACAAAAATCGATTGAAAGCCATTGTTTTACAGGTTCCGAGAATTGATGGATTTTCTGCAAATGGTAAGCGGATAACGAGTCTCCCATCCTTGTTTCTTTGTAAGTTTTGCACAAAATGATCTTCACATCGTTTCTCAGCTAAAGATAGTGCACGTTCTGAATTATTTGCCTCTTCAAGTTTCCAGAAATTTTCAATCAGCTGGTTTGTTGTTAGCTGTTCTGGGGTAAATACTGCACAAGTAACCAAGTTGTTGTCGTTGTTTTCTTGTAGTTTACCTGTTACGACCCAACCCAAAGCTGTATATTGTAGAATTGGTATGTTCTTGTTGAGCCTTATTTGTTGTGGCCGCATTAGTTGGTGATAAAATTCTGCTCCGATCAGCATATCAATTTTATCCATTTGATTGAAACATGGATCTGCTAAATTAATATTCTCAGGAAGATTCCAATCTGATGTGTTGAACGATTTTGTAGGCTGAAGTGATACAATGGTTGGGAGTACAAATGCTTCGATTCTGGTAGCATAATTGCCTGAGCATGCATGTAGCTCTACATTGATTCGTCGGGATGTGTTGTGAACCTTACGGCCTATTCCTTCAATGCGCAAAGAAGAATCTGAAGAATCCAATGATAGATTGTTTACTACTCGATTTGTAACCAGATTGATCTGTGATCCAGAATCTAGAAGAGCACGGAATATGCCGGTGCGGCCATTGGTTCCAATCACCTTTACTCTTGCTGTGGCGAGTAATACATAGGTGTTGCCGCTGAGTTGCTTGTTTGTTGCAGCTACGATTGGGGAATTTTTATTTGAAGCAATGACTGGATTTTGTGTCTTTTCGAAGCTTCCAGCAGAGGTTTTTGATGAATATTGTCTTGGTATTTCTAAGTGCAGCAATGTGTTGTGCTTTTTTGCGCACTTTGAGCATGACCGTGATGTGCATGATTTGGTGGTATGCTCTGATTTAAAACAGTTGACACAAAGTCTCATCTTTTGCGTCCATTGTAGTCTCTCGGCTGGGGACATCTTCAGGAACTTTTCACAGTAATATATGGGATGTCCTGTTAATCCACATACCTTACAATTTGGATTTGATGTAGCTGATGTTATGATTTTGGCTCTATCCTTCCCCCCTCCAGATTCGCCCGATCTTCCTCGCGTTTCCAATGCCTGGAACCTATGCTCTATGAATTTAAGCAGTTCATCGAGACTTACGAGGCTTTTGTTGTCTTTGAGTGATTGCCCAAATATTGTTTGAGTCGAGAGATAAGCTTCTTCAATAGTATGTGGACGATTATTGCGTCCCATTGGTCCACTGGAAGTCCCTGTGCTTTCAAGCCATGGATGCATTCCTTTGTGAGGTCATGTATATTTTTTAGGAATTGTGCCGATTCATTTTTCACTTGTGGATTAGAGAGCAAGTTGTTGAGTAATGTTGTCACAATGAGCCTTTTGTTATCGTATCTATTGACGAGAATATTCCATGCAATTGCATAGTTTGCTGTTGCAATTGGCAAATGGTTTATTAGCTTTTTTGCTTCATCTGTGAGATGTGTTGTCAAATAAAACATTTTTTCAACTTCGCTCATTGCTGCATTGTGAATTAGTTGAGTATACAGGTCTTTGAAGGCTACCCATTGGAGATAACTGCCGTTGAATTTTGGAATCTGAATTTTTGACAGGTGTGGTTGACACTGCTCAATTCTGTTGATGTGTTGTGGAGCACTATCATTGGAAAGACTGCCATGTTGTTGTAGAGTACATTTAATGTTGTGCACTTCGGCTTGCGTTGTGTAGAAGTCATCCACCGTGTACCCATCTATTTGTTCTTTAGTGGTTAATTGCCATAACATGTCATTGTTTCTCGAGAGATCACCCATATATTTATCAATGAGAGTTAATTTTGCATGTGCTACCTCATGAATTTCTTCGGCCATGGCTTCGTCCATTGTTCGTCTTAGTGCTCTTGTTAGCGCCCGTTGTTTACGAAGAACCTTACTCGTAATTTCGTCAAGTTGTGATTCTCCCTGTATGCAGCTGCTGGTACCTTCATTGGTTTGTTGATTATTGATTGTTGTATTTGAGAATCTTTTGATTTCAGACTCAAATAGCTCTTTGTACTTTAGTGTGTCACTTGAAACGCGCAAGTATTGGTCAGTAAAATATTCGTGCTGCATTGGAAGATTTGATAGACACCTTAATTCGTTGTCAGTGTTCTCAAATTCTAGCCATGCAGTGTCTAGCCGATTTAAACGTTCCAGGTAGTACTCCTTCGATTTTCTTGTTGTTGGGTCCTTTTTAAAGTTTCGGATTATGGCCTCTATTTTATCCGCCGTCTTTTGTTGCGCTGCTAGTAGGACGTCAAATGTTTCCATGGTCGATGATTTGTTTTCTAGCTTGAAGGTTTATGAACCAAATATCGATTTTTGTCTGTGGACTCGATGTTGTTGATGTCACCAACTGTTGTGTGGTGTAATGTTATTTAGGTATTTATATTAAAGTATATTTGCTGTTTTTATTTTTATGTGATCCTGTGCCAAGTTACAGGATCGTTGGATCACCAAATGTAGATTTTTGGTGGGTTACTGAACGCTGCGTGTAGCGTTGTTTTTAGTATTAAAACCAGTGTGTTTTTTTTTTTTTTTTGTTTAATCCTGTGCCAAGTTACAGGACCGTCGGGGTCACCAAATGTTGAGTTGTCAACGTCGAAATAAGTTGAACACCAAAGGTTTCCTGTGGAATTCAGATTTTTGTTTGTTTAGAATTGGTTTAGCCCAGGTAGAAGCACCTTGTGCTGATATAAAATATAATTGAGCTTTAGTAGAATCACTAAGACCCGTGAAGCAATGAAAAGAGTTAATCTTTGTTTGCCTGGTTGTCTTTATTTTTGTCAGTCTTTTATACAATTTAATTGCTTACGTCTAACTTAAAATTAATAATAATATTCAAAGATCCAATTTCAGTAGTTATAAAAAATGCCTTTAATTGCATTATTGCAGTATTGCCTAAAATATTCTAAAGGTGAATGACATTTAGTTTTATTATTGTAACATTAAACGATTCTAAAGGTAAATGAAGTTTTGTATTTGTTATTATAATATTAAATGGCTTTAAAGGCAATGACTGCAATAACAAGTTCAAGGGCAAATGACTAAATATTGTCGTATATGCATTTTGTAGTTTTTAGTAATACGTGAAATCATTTTTGCTTGTTGTGTCTTTTTTGATTTCGTTTAGTTTTTAAGTTATGGTTTTTTATTATCGTTAACAATATATATATATATATATATATATATATATATATATATATATATATGTATATAATTATATGTATATATATATATATATATATATATATATATATATATATATATGTATATTATTGCTTTTTGTTTGTTATGTGGTTAAGTATGTCTATATGCCTGCATTTCATTGGTTCTTACACCAAACCATCAGTAGACTTTAACCTAATTCCAAAATAACAAAACTCAGCTTAAACTCCCAAAAATTAATTGAGAATTACACAAGCAAAACCATAGGATTTGAAATTTCAGAAAACACAACAAACAAATTTTATTCGATACAAATCAATTTTGTTTTTCCAAAACGCTATATATTTATATGTATATATATTTATTTTTTAAATTTGTTTATTTTTGGACGTAATGATAGCAACTATCAATTGTGGCCCCATGGCAAATGCACTAGCACCACCCTGGAACTGTTTTGACATTTCGTCAGGGTGGGTAGTCTATCGGTATTATTCCTACGTCCTTCTTAGTTCCTAGGTAAGGAGGTTCAAAACTCATACGCATACTTCATTGTTAGTTACTAAGAAATTCTAAGGCGTATTAATTCTGCTACGAGTCTGTTCTAACCTGCGAAGTTCTATTATAACTAGCTGTACAAAATTACACACGCTGGTCCAATATAATAAAGATTCCAGCATATCTGGCATTATATTCCCCGGGCCGATCATACGTCCTAACATTTCTTTTAAGTGCGACCTCCAGTTGTTGAATCGTGAGCAGACAAAGACGACATGCTTAGCATTCTCAACTACATTCCCACTGCAATGTGGGCAGAACGGAGAATCGTTCTGCTTGAAACGTAATAGTTATGACCTAAAGCAACTATATCCAGACAAGAACTGTGTTAGGTTAAGTTAGGTTAGGTTGAAGAAGAGGGGCATAAGCATCCCAATCCATCATGGATTACACTTAGGCCTCATAGGCCTGTTGTGCGCTCTATAATAAGGAGTTCCCATTCCACTGTAGAGAGCCTCCAAGAACTGTGTTAGGTAATAGTTTAAATCACCATATTTCCTAGTCAGCCATAATCTGATGTCGGGTATTAATTTCCATCTTCCCTTTTCAGTGGTTGACCAGCGTTCCTGCCACTTTTGCTTATTATTTCTAAGTCGATTGGGATTATACCTGCAATGATAAAAGCGGCCTCGTCCGACACTGTTCGAAATGCACTACATACTCTCAAAGCAGCTAGTCTATACACAGGGTATACCAACCCCACATATGTGCAGTATCTAAGTGAATCTGACCATACTGGGTGTGCATATAGGATAATGCTCCTTACTTTTCCAGCGAGCAGTTTTCTCTGAAGATATTTTGGCCCTCTTGCATTTGGCAAAATTCGAGATAGCGCTAAGCAGGTTTTCGATGCTTTGGATGCTATATATCGCAAGTGCTCACGAAAAGATAGACGTGTCAATCATCACGCCTAGATATTTCAGAAACGCCTTTGATTCTATTCAACAGTTGTCAAGAGTTTCCCTACCTTTACGGCTACTAATCAAAACCGCTTCGATTTTATCATCAGCTTAATCCCATTGAGATGATCCAGGACTTACTAATTGTAAGGCGGCATTTGCAATGTTGTCTGCCTCTTATAATTGTTTGGCTTCACACACTAACGCTATGTCGTCTGCGAATCCCACTATATGTACTCTCTCAGGTAAACTCAATCTTAGTGCTTCATCGTACATTACGTTCCACAACAGTGGTCCAAGTATCGATCCTTGGGAAACTCTACCACTAATACTACGTTTCCTTATACCTACATTTGTATTATAGAGCAATTCTCTATTTCCTGCACTATATTCTGGGATGTCTAATCGAGTTAAAGCATCAACAATACGCATCCAATTTGCTGTGTTGTACGCGTTCTTTACATCTAAAGTCACAACTACACAGCACTCTTTTGTACCATTCCTCCAACTCTTCCCATATATAGTTCGAGCAGCAGTTTCTACTACCATATATATCGCATCCACTGTTGACCTTGCTTTCCTGAAGTAAAATTGATTGTCTGATAGGTCATGTCTGTCTTGAACGCAACTTCCAAGTCTTTTGCAGATTACACCCTCTAGCAATTTCCCACATGTATCTATCATACACAGTGGCCGATAAGATGAAGGGTAATTTAGGGGTTTATTGTCCTTTGGTATTAACACCAACTTGTGTCTCTTTCATCTTATTGGAAAGTTCCCTTAGTTAAGCATGCTTTTACCACTGTTATCAGATTCTCGGGACACAGCTTCGGCCTCTTTTGGTACTATATTTGGAATACAGGAGGGTTGTGCTTCAAAGGTGATGTCTCCTGATGGGGGAAGAGGTGGTCTACAAATCCCTCCAGGATTGACCCTTCACTC
>OX637537.1:30935185-30952685 GCA_951800035.1 Linnaemya tessellans
TTGAAGTCGATGGTGGATGTGGTGTTTTACTCTCAACTGTATTTTTGATGACCTTTGGGTGATTTGTTGTAGTTGGTGTACTCACTTTTGTGGGTTTCTTTTTAGTTGCGTTTGTTGGTTTACTTGTTGTTGGCATAGTAGCTTTTGTTTGTTAACGACATGTTTCGTCATTGCGGTACGGTTCATTTGCTATATACGCTGGCTTAAGTCTATCGACTGATATGTTGACGTCTTTACCGTTAATTTTAATTTTGAAGTATTTATCTTCTCTATGGACGACTTGATATGGCCCATCATATGGGTGTGACAAGGATGGGCGGATTGAATCGTTGCGCAAAAATACCTGTGGGCATGTATTCAAGTCTGGATGCTTAAACGTTTTTGCCTCACCATGCCAAGCAGTTTGTTGCGGTTGAATGTTTTGCATCGCTTTACGGAGGTCCTTGAGAACTTCAGTCTCAGTCTTAGTTTCAGACTGTGGGCCGAAAAACTCCGCTGATATGCGTAGTGTAGTGCCCAGCACTAATTCTGCCGGAGAGGCTTTGATGTCCTCTTTGTATGTTGTACGTAGACCAAGTAAGATAATTGGCAGGAACTTTGTCCATCGATCTTGGTCGTGGCATAGTATTGCAGCCTTTAACGTCCTATGCCATCTCTCAATGAGACCATTAGCTTGAGGATGGTATGTCGTTGTCCGTAGGTGATTGATACCAAGATACTTTGTTAGCTCTCGGAAAAGAGTCGACTCAAATTGTCTTCCTTGGTCACTCGTAATATACTATGGGATGCCGAAGCGTGCTATCCAGCCTGATATGAGTGCTTGAGCAACTGTTGTTGCTGACATATCGACTATGGGTATTGCCTCCGGCCAACGACTAAATCTATCTATTATTGTGAGGCAATATCGAAATCCATCACTTGGCGGAAAAGGTCCTACTATGTCAATGTTTAAGTGTGAAAAACGGTTGTCAACCAAATCGAATTTTTGAAGTGGTGATCTTGTGTGACGTAGAATCTTTGCGCGTTGGCATTGTATGCAACTTCGTGCAAAGTTTATGCTGTCCTTACGAATGTTTGGCCAAATGAATCTAGTTGTCATCAATCTGGCTGTTGACCTAGTACCCGGGTGTGACATATTGTGCGTTGCTTCCAAAAAATTTTTTCTTAAATTTGTTGTGATAAACGGTCGTAATCGTTGTGTAGAATGGTCACAGTAAATGAGGCTTTCGCTTCCGGGGATTGCAAAACGTTTGAATTGTATTTTGTAAGGTGACTTACCGGTAAGTATATCTTGAAGCTCTGCATCTGTCTCTTGGGCGCTTGCTAGGTCCCCGAAGTTAATGGCCGACTGACTTGTGACTGTTTCTATTCGTGAAAGCAAATCTGCAGTGATGTTGTTTTTTCCAGCTACATACCTGATGTCTGTTGTAATTTGACCAATATAATCCAGCTGCCTAGCTTGACGATTATTTGCTTTTTCAACCTTTTGACGAAATGCGTAGGTGATAGGTTTGTGGTCGGTATAAATGTGGCACGTTCTACCTTCCATCATGTATTTAAAATGTACCACTGCTAAGTACATGGCAGTAAGTTCACGATCGTAAGTGCTGTATCGAAGTTGAGTTCTATCGAATTTTTTTGAAAAAAATCCGAGCGGCTGAATATCGCCATTGATTATTTGATGCAGTGCCGCACCTGCAGCAGTATTGGAAGCGTCGACCCAGAGGGAGATTTCTGCATCTTTTGCCGGATGTGCAAGCAACGTAGCATTAGCAAGCTGTATTTTACACTCTTCGAAAGCCTTCGTTGTTTCGTCGTTCCATGTTAACGGTGATCGGTCATTCTTTATGTTTCCAGGGATCATGTTTAACAGCGGTGCTTGCACTTTGATAGCTTGCGGTAGAAAACGTCTGTAAAAATTAATTGTCGCTAGAAAGCGTTTGAGTTCGTCTGCTAGTGTTGGTTTTTTGAAATTTAAAAGGGCTTCAACGCGTTGTGGGAGAGGTTCTATACCTTGTGCCGTAACCTTGTGCCCTAAAAACGAAATTTCGGATTTTCCGAATTCACACTTTGCTATATTAACTGCTAAGTGGTGCTGTTGCAAGCGCTCGAAAACTTTTTTTAAATGAACTCGATGTTCCTCTGGAGATGATGATGCTATACATAGGTCGTCCATGTACGGGAAGACGAATTCCAGCCCTCTGAAGACGTCATGTACAAGGCGCTGAAAAGTTTGGGCCGCGTTTCTAAGGCCAAACGTCATATAAACAAACTCAAATAGGCCGAACGGTGTGGTGATGGCTGTCTTTGGGATGTCGTCTGGGTGTACAGGCACCTGATGAAAGGCTTTTTATAAGTCGACCTTTGCAAATATGGTTTTTCCATGCAAAATTGTGGTAAAGTCTTGTAGGTATGGCAAAGGGTAACGGTCTGGTATCGTTACTGCATTGAGTGCCCTATAATCGCCGCAGGGTCGCCAGGTTCCATCAGGTTTCTGAACCATGTGAAGTGGACTGGACCAACAGCTGTTTGAAGGCCTGCATATACCCAGCTTCATTAAGTTTTCAAATTCATTGCGAGCCGCTGCTAGTTTTTCCGGCGACAAACGTCGTGGGCGTGAGAAAACTGGAAATCCTGTTGTTTCTATGCGGTGAACAACCGATGACTGCACAGGTGTGCCAGGCTGCACAAGCCGCGTTATCTTTGGAAATTCTCGTAAAATTTCCACAAACGGTGTCGATGATTGCAATGTTTTTATTGATGAATTTTTTTATTTGCTTGACAATACCGATTGAATTGAGTTGCGTTGAATTGTCGATCAATCTTTTTCTTTTAAGGTCAATAAGCAGATCGAAATGGGATAAAAAATCAGCTCCTATAATATGTGTACTTACGTCTGCAATTATAAAAGTCCATAAAAATTCTCGCCTTAGGCCTAGGTTCACCCTTATTATCGCCTCCCCGTAAACTTTGATTGGGGACCCGTTTGCAGCAAAAAGTTGCATCGGTGTTTGTCGCACCTTCGATGCGTTGACTGTTTTAGGGACCACAGATACGTCGGCGCCGGAATCAATAAGGTAACGAATATGTGTGTCTGTATCAATAATCTGGAGGCGATATGAGTCGATAGCACCAGAAAATTCGCCAATTCCTGATGCTTGTGAAGCAGCTAGTCATTGCTGTTTGTTGTTATTGTTTTTACCCCCCGATGTGAATGTGCACGGTTTTCGGCACATACGAGCTTTTGCACCATACATTCGGTGATACCAGCACATCGTTGATTCGTTTGCGTTTGGGGTGTCGTTTCTTTCATTTATTTTGCTTCGAGGTCTCGATGTGGAGCGGCTTAACCTACCTGCGGCCTCATACGGCATAAAATTTTTCATCAATTTCATCAGTCGAGTTAGTTGCTCTTGTATAGCTGATAACTCGCTGTTTGCATGCGTAGACGTTGTATGTTTTGAGGTTAGGTTTACCTCTTTTACCTCGTTTATGTTACGTAAGCCGAGAGAATCGACAATTGCGTCTGCAATAGTTGTTTTGTCAGCGATATCAACCTTAGATGCAATTACAGCAGCTTGAGCATGTGGAGGTAGGCGTGCGAGTTAAATGTGTTATTTATTATTCTTTTTTATAGTAAGAATAAAACACAATATTTTTATTGTTTTATGTTGTCAGCTCTTCAGAGTGACAACTTAATTTATTTAAACCGATCTTAAGACTAATTTTACAAAATATTTAAAATCTAATATAAACTAAGTAACGTCAGTATTTTTATGCTTACGTTACTGTTTAGCAAAATGTGGGAAAATATAAAAGGTGTAACTTGAGGTAAGCAACGTAAGTATTTTATGCTTACGTTGCTGTCTAGCAAAATGTGGGAATAAAACTTTAGGGTTTCCCTACACTTTGCCAGCCATTATAATTATTTTGGGTATCAGGATGTGACTCCTCCACCCTTAGTCTAAAACACTCCTGGGTTTTAGTATGTACATATGTAAGTATAAATTTTTGTAATCTTATGATAAGCCATACTTTTCCTTTATTCTTTTTAGTTGAAAATCTTCCGTTTCTGGCTTGTTTCTAATTTTAATTTTGTTTACTATAACATTCTTTCTACTTTTTATTATTACAATTAATATAATTACGATTACAAGCACAAATACTATGTTTATTCCATAGGAAATATTTTTGTGGATTTTCAATTCCTCTATTTCTTTTACATTCTCAAAGTTTCTTAGTTCTATTTGCTTAAAATTAATTGGTGTTATATTAGAAATTGAAAAGTTGTTATTCGGGTAAAAATATCTGTCCTGAAAAGCTATTCTATTATTTTTGAAGATTTGGCTGTTAATTTTCAGTTCGCAATCATAAAAGAAAAGCAAATAATTTTTATTAATTCTCAGCTTTCGATCATCGCAGTCCTGTATAATTTCTAAGTCGTTGGCATTTTTTATCAAAATCATATCGTCTTCAAACGTTTCAATTTCGGTTGCATTATTATACTTAAAATTACAGTTGTTCAACAAAGTGCAGTGTTTACTATGCTTTAAATTTTTGAGATAAACATTCTCCTCATAAGTAAAAACATGGTGTTCAATTTCAATAACATAGCTATTTGGCTCATTAATTTCCATACAATGTTTATTTGGTAAAGGTGTAATCAGTTTTAGGTCAGTTTGAATGTAGTCAATTGGAATTTTTATTGCAATAATCAGAATTCCGTCTTTGTAGTTTAAAACGTCAGCTTTCATGGATTTTAATTTAAATAAGTCAATTTCGAATTTATCAATTTCTTCTGATGTTAAGATACTTGGATGAAAAATGTGATTCTTAGCAGAAGCAATGTTGTCCTGAATATGTTCGATTTTTCCTTTGAGGTAATTGAGTTTGAACATTTGGTCTGTATATAGAAGACTTTGAAATATTTCGCTCTGTCTATTATTAAAACTAGTGAAAGCATTTCTAATATTTGTTCTGTCCTCTTCTACAGCTGATTTTAAAATTTGGACCGATTCGTTAAACTGTGTGTTTATATAAATTTGCTTATTAACTGCACCTATTGTATTATGATTGTTCTCATCTATTACACTAAGATGCTCAAGGATCTCTTGACGATCATCATCATCCATAACTCCAGCCAGCCACTTATAAGCATGACCAACGAAGTTAAACAGTCCCCTTTTTCTCCTTAGTTCCATCGGAGTGATTGATTTCAATTTAGATTTTATAATTTTTATTTCCGTTTCGATCATTTTCATGTTATCAAGGTATACATTTTTTATATTATTCTCGACCTGATTTAAAATCTGATATAATTCCTTGGTATCAACTAAGTGCAAGACTGTAATCGTTTGGTTTATCACCTCAACTTTCCCTACCTTAATTTGTGCATAACCTGCCTCCTCAGTGATTGGATTAATCTGTAGTGTTCCCTGTGTCTCAGTTGCTAGAATCATCATTACCATTACTATCAGGATCTGCAAATTTAAAAGATTTTTAATATTGACGATAAGAGCGTTTTCTAAAGTTTTTTTTTATTGTTTTGGGACCTGTTCGTTTCTAAAACGCCTTTTGAGGTTATTAAAACGTTCAAACAAATGCTCAAAGTCAATATCGTCTTCACCATTATTAGGATTCGTTTTGTCTATACCGTCAACTTCATATTTTAAAGGCCTTTTAACGTTGGATTCATGCACATTTTGCAACCCTTTCTTAATAAACTTTGGTTGTTCTTTGTGCCTTAGGCTTTTATAATTCTTTATAAAGCCTTCTTCTCTGTTTTCTATGTAGTTTTCGCGAGATTTATTTCTTTTTTGGATTATTTTAGTTTTAGCATCTTTTAATCTTTCTTTTATAATGGTATGATCAATCAATTTATTTTGTACATCTAAGGGACTGCATTTTATTGCGCTATGGTAAGTACTATTGTAGAATTTTATTGCCTTAAGGATTTGAGTATTTATTGGAAGTTTTTCTTCCAAATTAAGGGCTCTGACTTTTTCTGTGACTGTATTGTTGAATCTTTCAATATCCGAATTGCCGGTATGGCTATTCGGTTTCGTAAAATGATATTGAATTCCCTCTTGATCAAGGTAGCTCCTTACATTGACGTTATTGAATTCATTGTCTAGCACAAATTTAGTAACATTGCCTTTAATGGCTAAAAATGCTCTAATTTTCCTAACCAAAGTTTGACTATTTCTGTCGAGCAAATGGAATGAAATTACGTGTTTTGAGAATTTGTCGATAAAAATTATGAATGAGTGTTTACTGTTTACGTAAGTATCGACGTGAATTATTTCATTTGTGGTGGAAGGGGTTTCAGTTATTTTGAACTTATTTTTTATTGGGTTTCTGTCATATTTAGCTGACGAACAAATGTGACAGTTATTTATTATTTTATGTATCGAAAATTTCAAATGTGGATTATATATCCTATGCTTGATACTCTCGTAGGTAGCTCTAATACCTGAGTGTCCACTTTCGTATTTATGGAACAACGATATCTGTTTATTGAGTTCATTATCATCCTCAATATCTCTAGCTAAATAAGAACACTTGACTAATTTAAAGTTGTTTCTGTCTGGAAATTCCGCTACCAACTTCAGTTGAACCTTGTAATATTCGTGATCATTTAATTTGGAAAATATCCCTATTTTTCCTTTAGCAACCTCCCTCCTTAAAATATTGGATATGTTATTATTTGCGATGTCGTGTCAGTCTATATAAACTCTTTTATTGCCAAAAACCGTTTCAATGTCTTTCTCTTTAATATCCACTACAATAATTTGAGTTTTAAAACGATTTACTACCGTATCCAATATTGGAATACCATCGTGGAGATCCTCCTCTTGAGAGTGTGCAGTCTCAACATCTAAAGAATCTCCAATATTGCTTGTTTCACCGCAGTCCATCAACTCCTCTGATGTATTTATCTCGTTTCTTTCGACATTGATTCTACTTAGGAAATCTGCTATATAGTTGCACTTCCCTTTTATATATTCTATCTTAAAATTATATTCGCCTAAGTCAATCAGGTATCTTTGTAGCCTAGGGCTTATATCTTTGCCTGCATATTTATTTATGAGCCACTTCAGTGGTTGATGGTCGCTTTCTAGGTCGAATTCTTTCCCATAAATGTATGGCCTAAAATATTTAACACCCCAAACTATTGCCAACAATTCTATATCAATTGTTGCATAGTTTGTTTCGTGTTTGTTCAACGTTCGCGAAGCATATGCTACTGGGTGACCATCTTGAGTTAAGACAGCTCCAATTGCGTTATTGCTTGCATCAGTGACGATTTTGAAACGTTTTGAAAAATTTGGGTATCTCAGTATGGGTGAACTCGTTATAAGCTCCTTAAGTTTTTCAAAAGCCACTATATAGCTAGGGTCATTCATATTAATTTTTGTGTTTTTCTGCAAAAACTTGGTCATTGGGTATGCAATTTTGGCATAGTTGTTAATAAATTTTCTATAGAAACCGGTCATTCCTAAAAAGGCCTTAATCTGTTTTTCAGTACTCGGTAGTTTCAAATTTTGTATTATTGAAATTTTGTTAGGATCTGGTTTTATACCATTAGTTGTTAATATGTGACCCAAAAACTATGTTTCTTTCTTGAGAAAGTCACACTTGTTAATTTGTATCTTTAGCTTAGCCTTCCTTAAGGTTCTAAATATATCCTTTATATTATCGATATGTTCCACCAGAGATGAACTGAATATTAAAATGTCATCCATATACACCACACATGTCTTGTTTATGAAATTTCTTAGCACAGAGTTCATCAATCTCTGAAAGGTTGATGGTGCGTTACGAAGACCAAAAGGCATTCGAATAAATTCGTAATGCCCAAAGGGTGTAGAGAATGCCGTTTTCTTTCGATCTTCCTCCTTAAGGAGTATTTGATGGAAACCTTTTGCCAGATCCACAGTCGAAAAATATTGGGCTCTGCCTAATTTATCTAAAATACTGTTAAGGTTAGGTATAGGGTACCTGTCTTCTACTGTAAATTCATTTAGTTTGCGATAGTCTATTACTAATCGCCATTTTTTCTCTCCAGAATTATCGGCTTTTTTGGGCACAATCCATAAAGGACTATTGTATGCAGAATTGCTCTCACGAATAATGTTTTGCTTTAACATATCTTTTATTTGTTTGTTTATTTCGTCTTCATGAATTTGGGGGTATCTGTATATTTTTGAATAAAGTGGTTTGTCAATTGTAGTAACGATTTGATGTTCTATTTGGGTTGTGGCTGAAAGATTATCGCCTTCTACATAAAATAAATCTTTAAACTCAGTAAGAAGATTTTTGATTGCTCTACTTTCCTCTTCATTTAAGTGACAAAAATCAAGTTTGTCTACGATATTTGTTTTTGCAACTGGTTCCAATACACTTATATTCTCATCAAAGAAAGAACAGTACATTTCCTCAAAAAACAATTTTTTGCCTAAAATTTCTATATAACCATGTTCGTTATTTATTCTTGTCTTAAGGGGTACCAAAAAATTTTGTCCGATTATACCATCATATTTATTATTGCTGAAATTAATAATTTTCCAACTTAAGGTTCCTTGAGCAGAAAATTCCTTTGGGAAGGGAGTTACAACTTTAAATTTAATTATGTTTGTACCGTTAATTGTTCTGTATTGCACGGGTTTCATTAATTCTTCTATTTGAAAATTTTCTTTCAAAACATGAGGTTTAATAATGCTGGTTGAAGAGCCAGTATCAATTAAAAATCGTATTTTTTGTTTCCCAATAGTGAGTATCACTATCGGTAATTGGATTGGGGAGGCTGTATTAAAAAATTTACTTCTTTTTCCTCTCCATTTCCTATGTCCATATGTGTAGTTTGCTGATCTACACTCATGTGAGAATTCCTTGTCCTGTTCGAACACCTTTCGTTTATTTGATTGTTTTGAAAGTTATCTCTCTCATTATACCTATTAGTCTTATTTTGCCAATTCCCTACATTATTATTCTGACGATATCGCTCCTGTTGATTTCTTCCAAAGTTTCCACTGCTTTGTTCTTGAAAATAATTTCTTTTAGAACTACTCCTTGGCTCATATTGAGAGCTGTTTGTCACAGAATTTCTCCAACTGTTATTAGGGTTTGACTCGGACTTTTGCCGGTTGTAGTTTCGATTAAAATTTTGATGTCCGTTCGTCTTGTTCCTATAGTAATTATTGCTGAAATTTTTATTTGCCTTATGCCTACTGTCAATAGCTCTACTATCGTCTAGCAATCTAAGTTTAGTATATTTGTTTACTATGTCGTTTAATGTCAAAGTTTCATCTAGATGAACTCTGAGTGGTCCATCTATTTTTTCAATTAAGATATTCACTAAGTCCCTGTCCACATTTTCTGAGCTATACAACATAGATTTATTATCATCTAGTTCATAAATTTCGCTTATTTCATTTTTTGCTAATTCGAAACAATCAAAAAGTTCTCTTAAATTACTCACTTTAATGTATCGACACCTGTTAAAAATCTCGGCATACGATGCCTTCGGTCTGGCTTGGGCCTTCAACTTTGCTTTTAATTGATCCCGTGAGATGTCTCCAAGTTGCCTTATATATGTTGCGAAGTCTGCAGTGATTTTTTCGTTTATTATTATCTGGATTCCAAACTTAATTAATGCGGTGTTAGCTCCGCAAAGACCTATTAACATCTCTATGGATTTTATAAATCCATTGATGCTATGGTTGTTATTCAGTGGTCTAATTTGTCGAAACTGATGAATTATGTCTTTCGGTTCCATTAGGAGATAATTCTGCTGATGAAGCTGCTGTTGGTGTATTTGCTGCTGCTGTTGCATTTGATGTTCTTGATGTAATTGCTGTTGTTGTTGTTGTTGTTGTTGTAGCTGTTCACGTTGTTGCTGCTCTTGCTGTAATTGCTGTTGTTGTTGTAAAATTTGTTGTTCTTGCAACCGCAGGACCGCCTCTAATTCAGCGATCTTTTCCTGCATTGCCCCGTCGGCTTGATGCAGATCCCTGTTTGCATCAAATCTACTCATCTTTTTTACAGTAACTTTGGCAATATTTGTTTTGTTTAATTTCTTAAAATTTTTAAGTTTCTTCTTTTTTTTTTTGTATAGAATTTTTCCACTTCTTATTTGCCAACAAACAATTTTTAGTTTTGTTGATCTTTGTTGCTTTTAGTTTTAATAAATTAACAAATTGTTGTGTAAAAAAAAATTATTCTTTCTTAAAAAAAAGTTTCTTATCTCACATTAGTATATTTTCTTTTAAAGTTCTCTTTATAATTTTTGTTTATTCACTTTTATACAATTTTCTTTTTTATTCTTGAAATTAATTATTTTTATTTCAATTAATTTAATATTTATCCGAAGTTTTTCACCGACTGCGCCAGTTAAATGTGTTATTTATTATTCTTTTTTATAGTAAGAATAAAACACAATATTTTTATTGTTTTATGTTGTCAGCTCTTCAGAGTGACAACTTAATTTATTTAAACCGATCTTAAGACTAATTTTACAAAATATTTAAAATCTAATATAAACTAAGTAACGTCAGTATTTTTATGCTTACGTTACTGTTTAGCAAAATGTGGGAAAATATAAAAGGTGTAACTTGAGGTAAGCAACGTAAGTATTTTATGCTTACGTTGCTGTCTAGCAAAATGTGGGAATAAAACTTTAGGGTTTCCCTACACTTTGCCAGCCATTATAATTATTTTGGGTATCAGGATGTGACTTGCGGCCCATAAATCGATTAGGATGTTTTCGCTTAACGCTGTTCCTGCAACCCGCCTCATCTCGTGTAACAGTTGAGAAGGTTTTAAGTCGCCGAGGGGCATTTCTGACAAAACACGTTGCAGGCGCCGTTGCTGACTGTCGGCAAAATGTTCCACTAACTTACTTTTTATGTAATCATATTTATTTTGTTGGGGAGTTGAATCAATTACTGAGCGCAACTCACTTAATTTCTGCGGTGGCACTTGTGCCATGGTGATATTGTATTTCAGCTGGTCGCGGTGTATGCCAGAGGCCGCAAACCAAAACTCTAACGACATAAAGTACGAGTCGATGTTTGTGGCATTCATGCTGGGTGGAGTCAAACGAACAGCAGACACTGCGTCCATATTGACGTTGGCACGCGCGGGATCTGCAGGAACGTTGACATTGTTTTCTTGATTTTCACCGTCAGCCATTTTGTAAAAAAATTCTATTGTAAAGTCGAGGATCAATTTATCGTGGGATCACGTCGGGGTCACCAATATAACGACTGTGTTATTGCTCTGCGTGTAAATAAATAAATGAAGACCGTCTAAATTATGCAATTCATTTATTTAATTATTTTATTTATCCCGAACAATGATATTTAACATTTACCAAATTTTATTTTACAAAAACGTGTCTTTTCTTAGCGTACAAAAAAGAGAGTGTTCAGAAAAGTTAAAAAGGTACGAAGAATAAGCAAGTTAAAAGTTGAGCAGTGCTGCCACATATATATATATATATATATATATATATATATATATATATATATATATATGTATATATATATATATATATATATATATATATATATATATACATATTTCTTTGGAGCTCTGAGCGTTCGGACGTGTTTTTTTTGAAATCTCTGTACTTTCAACTATAATTTGCTCTGTGTACTTTATTTTTATAAACTGTTTTAAAAAACATAAAATTAATTACATTTTTCATATTTATATGAAGAATTGTTCTTTTTAAAATTAAATAAAAACTTAAAAACAATCTTCTTTAACAAAACAATAGTTTATTTCATTATAAATTGTGTCTTTTTTATTTAGTACAATAACAATCTGCAAATTTACTCTTTATACATATTTCGTTTCTCTGAAAAAGCAACAATCAAAACTAAAAACTGCATTTAAATTACATTTGGAAGTTTTATTTATAATACAACAACACCCACGAACACAACAAACACAATAACCTGTTTAAAATTACAACAACACCCACGATCACAATAAACACAATAACGTGCTTTTAACACCAATTACAAGATGTCCTGTTGTAAACCAAAATGCCGTATTAAGTCGGACGATCTCTTCGTTTCTTGCTGGCTGTGTGATTCAGTTTATCATGCTAAATGTGTCGATTTAGCCCCGCGGACTGCTGATAATCTGCGAAAGGATAAAGGTCTTCGATGGTGCTGCAAAAAGTGTACTGCTATTGACGTCGACTTTTATTTGTTTTTTAAGACTACCCGTAATCAATTTAATGATATTGAGAACGATTTGAATAATCTGTGTAAAAGATTTTCAAAATATAAGGAACTGCTAGAAAAGATGCCAACTACGCCAACAAAGAATAATTCGTCCACAAATATCGCAAATCTTACTAATAAGAAATCCAACGTTGAAGAACGCGAAACTGCTAATTTATTACCCGGAACTTCAACCTCATGCCATTCCTCATTAATTGTTCGTCCGCATATAGCCGATATAGTTCCCGATAATGCAACATTAAGAGGACAAGTTAACTTACAATCACTGATACCTCATAATTCACTAAATTCGCCTGTTCAAGACAATTTGTCTCCATCGTTGCCTGTTATTAAATCTGCTACCCTCAAAGTTGTTTCGCCAAAGAAAACTGTTTTTGCCGCTCGTTTTGCCTCAAGTACAACTACTGACGACATTAAGTCTTATATAATGGAGAAAATTAATGTTAAAATTGATATAACTGTTTTTAAATTCAAATACTCTGAACCACGAAACAAAGCATCGTTCAAAATTATTGTTCCTCAAGAATACTTTGATGTAATTGTACATCCTGACTTTTGGCCGACTAAAGCACTTATTCGTGAATACGAATACAAAAATTCTTCAAGCGCTGATGTTGTTCACTTGCCACAATTGTCGTCAAAAAACTGAAACAAGTGTCTGCAGATTACCTTATCAGTATTGCATATCAAAATGTAAGAGGTCTTAACACTAAATTGACTAGTCTTTTTGCTAATAGTTTTGAATTTCCATATGGTATAATTGTTTTTTCTGAAACCTGGCTAAATGAGAAAAAATCCATTCATAATACTGAAATTCTATGTTCTAAATATCAAATATTTAGAAGCGATTGTAAGCGCACACTTGGTGGTGGAGTTCTTATTGCTGTCCTGGATGTTTTTCAATGTGAACGTATAAATGGCTGTTATGTGATTGACGAAATTGAGTTTATTGCCGTGAAAATACGTGTTGGTTGTAAAAACTTATTTGTAACTTGTTCATATATACCGCCAAATTCACCTTTTCAGATATATAATAAACATATTTCCGCAATAACCTTCGTTCTTGATCAGTCAAACACGTCGGATATATTTCTTGTTGTTGGTGATTTTAACATTCCAAACGCAAACTGTTTAAAACATTTTGATTGCAATTATATGTTACCCACAATCTGATTTTATACAAATGCTTCATAGTTATGGATTATTTCAAATAAATCATATCGCTAATGCATCTGGAAAATTTCTTGATCTTGCTTTTGTTAACAATCATTTGGATTTTCGTCTTCATAATACACTGCCTATGACTTATCCTGTTGACCCTCATCATCCACCTTTTGAAATTGATCTTTCCATATCGGATAATAACCATTTGAAGACAATGCAACGAAACATTGAACCTGCTCAATCCTACTGCTTCCCACGCACCGATTACACTGCACTAAATTTGTTGTTATCTAATGTTAACTGGAATTCCTTGCTTGCTGGTGATAACTTTGACCTCATTGTATCACGCTTCTATAGTGTTTTGCAAAATGCGATAAGTACTACTGTTCCAAAGATTAATGTCATCAAAAATAATGGTCCACCTTGGAATAATCAACACTTAAGAAACGCTAAAAACAAGAAAAATAAATTTTTTGTAAGATATAAAAAAACTGGTTCATCATTAGATATTCGTAATTATGCCGTAGCAAGATCTCAGTACAACTCTGCTAACAAACTCGCATACAATAATTACATAAACCCTATCAGAAGTACTATTAAAACAAATCCAAAATATTTCTATAAATTTATAAACTCTAAGCGTCGTTCTTCATGTTATCCAAAGCATTTAAAGTATGGCTCATCAATTGCAGAGGATGATGTTTCAATAAGCAATTTATTTGCGGACTTCTTTTCAACCACATATTCCACATAGTTTTATGACATCTCAACAACTTATCCGTACACAATAACACACTCGTCTGGGATATACTTTCCGTTTATAAATACTGATACTGTACTTTCGAACTTGAAGTCTCTGAAAAACTCTTTTTGCGCGGGTCCTGACGGTATACCAACCTGTATACTTAAAAATTGTGCTTTATCATTATCTTCGCCTCTCACTGCATTATTTAATTTATCTATTAAATCAAGTTATTTGCCACCAATTTGGAAGAAATCGTTTATAATTCCTTTATTTAAGAATGGAAGTAAAGCTGATGTCTCTAACTACAGAGGTATTGCTAAAATTAATGCAATTCCGAAGCTGTTTGAAAAAATACTTACTGAAAATTTATATCATCAAATTTCACCTCTTCTATCACCTTGTCAACATGGTTTTCGTAAGTCTCGTTCTACTGTTACTAACATTTTGGAACTCACTACAATTGTTAATGAAGGTTTTACAAAAAAAATGCAATCCGATGCGATCTATACCGATTTCAGCAAGGGGTTTGATAAAGTAAATCATAACCTTTTATTACAAAAATTATCACTTTTGGGCTTTAGTGACTCTGTTGTAAAATGGTTAAATTCTTACCTATCACAAAGAACCCAACAAGTAAAGTTTGGAAATGTTATGTCGAAGATCATTCAAGTAAATTCTGATGTTCCACAAGGCAGTCACTTGGGTCCCATTTTGTTCACACTTTTCATTAATGATTTACCAACTGTTGTTTTGAACTCCATGGTATTGATGTATGCTGATGATGTTAAAATTTTTAACTCGTTTAATGATATCGACGGTTATAATTTATTATGTGCTGACTTAAAAAATTTTTCTCAATGGTGTAAATTCAATTTACTGGAATTAAATATAAAAAAGTGCAAACATATTTCATTTTTCAGACATCGTCCGATAGAGACTCTATATCATATTGATACTGCTGTTTTAAGTAAAGTTCAATCAATAATGGATCTTGGCATACTTTTGGATCACAGGCTCAACTTTCGTGATCACATTTCAATGATGGTAAATAAAGCTTACGGGATACTTGGTTTTATGAAACGCTGGTCAAAGGAATTTCTTGATCCTTACACTAAAAAACTTTTATATACCTCTCTTGTTCGACCAATTCTTGAGTATGGGTCAGCTGTTTGGGATCCTTGTTATTCTATTCATATAAATAATATTGAATCAGTACAAAAACAATTTTTGATTTGCTGCCTCCGTGGTCTTGGCTGGAACTCATATGTCTTGCCGCCGTATCAAAGTAGACTTGCTTTGATGAAACTGCCAACTTTAAAAAGTAGACGACTAATGCTGAGCACATTGTTTATTTTCGGCCTGATTCGTGGTGAAGTTGATTCGGAATTCTTGCTTAGTCGAATTTGCTTCAACGTTCCTGTTAGACCTTCACGTAATTTTGAACTCCTATTACTTAAATATTACCGTTCTATATATGCCAATAATGACTCCTTCCGTCGTGCATGTGAAAACTTCAATAAATGCTACCATATGATCGAAATGTCTGAGAGTAATATAATACTGAAGAGAAAATTAACCTTGTATTTAAATACTTGATTCCTTTTGTTTGATGTTTTATGTTAAAAATCTTAGTTTGTTTAAAAACTTATTCGTTGTACTGTATATTGTTATATGTATATAAGTAAACTTTGCTATTAATGTTAGTCAGTAAGGATATAAAATCTATTGACATAAATAAATAAATAAATAAACCCCAGGCATAAGAAGAAAATAATACACTATCGATATAGAGCGGTATATAAGATTTTGGTCCAGTAAAGAATAAAGTTAAAGAAGGAATATGTACGTACAATTTCATAGCACATAAAAACATTAATTTCATTCAGCATCGATAAAATGTTTCATTAATTTCAATCTAAACACATTATTAGATTGTGTGAAGATGCGTAATTCTAACGGCAGACGATTCCTACTGCTAATCACTCTTACAAGAAGTGATTATGAAAAAAAAGCTTTGAAAGTTCTGGGGTAAATAAAGTGCGGATTTCTACGACGTGGTGATAATTGAAAGGAGTTTAATAGTGATACAGGTTTTCCATTTTTAATCACATTGTGCAGAGTTAAAAAATTACGAAATGCTATAAAGTTGTCAAAAGAGCATCCCAAAGAAATTTTAACAAATCCTGAAATATCGTCTCTCCGACGAACATTGTAAACAAATCTTACAATGGCCTTAACTAATCGGTTTTTCCTCTTGAGGAGATAACCAACAGTACCGGATATAATTTCTAACCTATAAGTAATTTGCGACATTAAGGGAGCATATACTAATAGTTTTTTTCCATATTGGGGTATACAAATTTGGGAGTTAAAAATTTTTCGGAGAGAACACCAGATTCTACCAGATAAAATATCAATATGATTACGAAACGAAAGCTTATTATCAAGAACCACTCCAAGACACTTGTGGTGATCAACAAATTGGATCAAATTATTGTTAAGAAATATCCGAGGGTGAAAGGAGTCCATATATGTTCAGCCAAAAAAGATTGTTATATATATATATATATATATATATATATACATATATATATATATATATATATATATATATATATATATAAATATATATACATATATATATATATATATATATATATATATATATACAGTGGGAAGCTAAACTGTCCGGATGTTTTGCACTAAGGAAGTAAGGTAATGAAAATAATACAAATATAGGTATATTATCAAATATATGTTTTTTTTTTATCTAATTGAACATTATTCTAAATTATAAAGCACAAAAACTCATATGATTTGCTTCAAAAAAAAAATTAAAAAATTAAAAAATTCACTATTCGGACACTTTTGCACTGTTTGCGCTTTTGTATGCGGCGTTTGTTGAAACCAATTAACGTTGCCAATTTAATATTTCGTCCAAAGGCCTTTATTTTTAATTACGCTTTCAATACGTTTTGGCATACTAACCACCAACTTTTGGATGATATCACGGTCAAGAGCTCGCCATTCATGTTGTATTCTCTCCCAAAGCTCGTCAACATTTTTTGGTGGGTTTTCATATGCTCCCAGCCTTCTTTTCACAATAGCCCATAAATTTTCTATAGGATTCAGGTCTGGGCTTTGTGCAGGCCATTCCATTGTCCCAAAAGGTTGGTTTTGTAGCCAGCTTTTAACTATTTTGGCCGTGTGCTTCGGATCACCGTCTTGCTGAAAAACAACTTCTTCGGTTGGATAAGCACTCTCGTTAACAAATTCTGGTAAATTTGTTTGTAGAATATTCAGGTAATCCTCCTTCTTCATTATACCTTGGATT
>OX637537.1:30955185-31000185 GCA_951800035.1 Linnaemya tessellans
AGTATATTGTTTATTGTTCTATCATTTTGTAAGTATTGTCTATGAAATCAGGCTTAATTCTTAGCAATAAATATCAAAGATGCAATCTCGCTGTACGAAGAAGTTTTGGAGTTCTGATCGCTGTTTCTTCCTTATATCCATATGAATGTTGGAAACCAAAACCAATAACGTTATGTATTGATTCCGGTTTATTTTTTTACAGATTTCGGCATCTTAAACGGTATTTTTTTATTTCGGTAGTGGTATTACCAGTAAGCTTTTTAATGTAGACGGTGTATATTTCTAAAAAATTTCCTTTTATTAAATATTTTCAAAAAGTGGGATTTTTAAATGAATACTTAGTACACATCAAGATGTAAACAAAAAATATTATTCCTTACACTAAATATTTAGACATAAACTTATGTTTGTACATTAGGGTACAACTTTTTACAATTTTTGAAAATATCAAAATGGCCCTATCCATACCATGTAGTGCATAAAAAAACAATAAGAACTGCATCTTTAGATTTTCGATATCGTTAAAAAAAGGTTCCGCATCAAATGCAATTAAGTTCTAAAAAAGTAAAAATATTTTCTTTATTAATATAAATTAATTAGTAATGCTAGATGGAATTCTAGAGCAATTCTTGCGATTCTAGCTTACATACTAATTTCAAAATATCGTAGCAAATTATATGCAATATGCGAATTTATATGTGGCCCTTGGTACATTTGGTTTTCACACCATTGTTACAATAAAAATGACTTCGAAGCCTTAAACAAATCATTATCGGGCTTTAGTAATGCTCAGAAAAACTTTCTCAGACATTGGGTGAAAGATGAATCAAGAATTCCAAAAACACAACGCTGCAACATTTGTGCGGAACGCGCCATCAAAGTCGTACAAGATATTTTCCCCCAATGCAAATCAACACGAACTCTTAATCTTAAGTTAATTTCACTTAACAAAGATAGTTTTTAGATTGTGATTTTGTTTATAATCATATAATTACATTAAGAAATGTGAATAGTTAAATAATTATAGAATAAAAAATTTTGAAAAAAAAAATTAAAAAAAAATCTTAAAGGGCTTTCAGAAATCGGCTTCGACGCGGTACGTTTTTGTTCCCAAATGACCTGAGGAAACATTTTTCAGTTTCAGCACAACATCGGCTACAGCGTGGTGATAGGGCCTTATTTTGGTTGTACCCCTATTGTACATACTTATATAAATTATAACTTATTAACTAAAAGAGTATATTAAAGAAACTGCTTTCAATGCATACTTATAATATGTACTCTTTGGTTAATAAAAAGATAAAAATTAAATATTTCTGCTATTCGAATTTACAATGTATATCATGCACTAGGTACGAGTAGATATAAAAATTAACGAAAGAAAGGTTATCTAAATTTAAACTAACTCAGATTTAACTCGAATGACAACACTTAGACACTTATTTGTCACATGTTCATATATTAAACGGCAGTAAAACTGGTGTATCCAATTACAGAGGTATCAAAACTCCTTGGAAACTATTCAATTTACCTATATCACCGAATTTCTTCCCTTCTTTCACGTTGTCAACATAAAATGCAAACTGATGTGATCCATTTGTGTAAGTTATTCATCAGTCATTTTCCTACTGTTGTTTTGTTGATATAAAGAAAACTATAATGAAGCGAGGGAAGCTCAGTGTAAAATTGATAAGCCAGTTACATATAATTACGATTCTTTCGTCTCTCAAGTTACCAGTTGGAATAGGTGGGAAAACGTTTTGAGAACGCTAAGATCTTTACAACCGATACAGAAAATAACCGCGAATTGCTATTGCACTACATGGAAACAGCAATATGTAATACCCTTTGCGATAGAATAATGCCGAAAGAACCAGAGGAATTGTCGTATAATGAAATAATATGCACATTGGAAGAATATTTTAATCCAAAGCCGAAGAAATATTTGAAAACTACAGATTTCTTGTGCGGAAACAAAAAGCTGAGACTTCTGGAGAAAGTAAATTTAAGATTGAGTGATGCAATAAATACGGCATGTGCTTATGTGACAGCAGAAAAACGTGGAATAGAATTACACCAACAAATAAATATAAAGGCAGAAGAAGTAAATAAAATACATAAAAGAAATAAAAACCCACCGCAAAGTAAAACCATTGCTACAGATCAAAACACTCAAACTCAAAGAGAGCGACAACCACTGAAAGAACAACTCAAAAATAAAAATTATTGTTATCGATGTGGCAACACTAATCACTTAGCAAATGAATGCAAATACAAAAATGAAAGTTGTCATTTTTGTAAAAAGAAAAGCCATCTCCGTAAAATTTGCTTTAAAGAAAGAAATGGAATATGTTAAATAGAAGAAGAGAGTCCAACAGCTGATCGTGTGGTTGATGAGTTGTTATTAATATCAAACAGAGAAACAGAAACAACATGTTTACGTTCAAAAATATTTTTAAATTTACAAATAGAGGGCAAGGAAATTAATTTCGGAATTGATTCAGGCGCTCCCGTTACAGTGATAAGCAGAAATGATGCGAAAACATATTTCCCAATACATAAATTGATGCCTTCGGACTTTTTAGTATATGCAATAAGCAAATAAACTGTTTGGGATATATGGAGGTGGAGGTAAATACAAAAGAAGGTAGCAGCACGTATTTACATAGTAGATTTGGATAAAAAACCTTTCTTGGGACGAGAGTGGTTACGTGGTTTAAAGCTGGATTGGCCATCTATTTTGCACGGTATACAAAAAGAAGAAGTGGATATCGTACAGGTACGTGACGATTTGACAAAAAACTTTGTACAAACATTTTCCAATCTCTTTTCTACATCAATTGGCAAAATAACCGGGGTCCAAGTAAGGTTACTTTTAAAACCAAATGCAGTTCCCAAAGCTATAAAATCCCACCGGGTACCTTTTTCTCTTTTGCTAGCTGTTGATTATGAAATTGAACGTCAAGTTCAGGAAGGTTTATTGGTCAAAGTAGAAAAAAGCGAGTGGGCCACTCCAGCGGTGATCGTGCCTAAAAGCGATGGATCCGTACGGGATTATAAAGTGACGCTTAACACAAATCTACTGGTGGATGAGCATCCAGCGCCTACTATTGATGAACTTTTAAATAGCATGGCTGAAGGTATGAAGTTTTCAAAAATCGATTTGTCCAAAGCTTACCTTCAATTATAAGTACATCCTGAAGATCAACATCTTTTAACAATTGGCTTATTTCTGCCTACACGACTTATGTTTGGTATTTCATGCGCCTCTGCCAAATGGCAGCGTTTTACTTGGGGACATACCTGGTGTTAAAGTATTTTTGGATGATATAAAAGTGACCGCTCCAACTGACGAAATACATTTACAAGTACTTCGTAGATTGGATAAGCACAATATGCGCGTAAATCTAAACAAGTCTGAGTTTTCAAAAGATCAAATCGAGTATTGTGGTTACGTTATTGATCGTAATTGATTTATTTAGTCTATAGATTAATCCTTACAGACTGATACAATTAAAATATAACAATGTTTCAGAAATGATAAGTACGTACATATGTACATATAGAAATGGAATCGATAAAGCTTTGTTTTACAATATTAACAAGACAAATTACAACAAAAACAAAAATTATGGCTTTAATAAATGTCGATTTAACAAATTAAACATTTATTTATAATCAATTTTGTAAAGAGTTAAGATATAAAATTATATAATTTTTTACGACATCAATACTTTTGTTGAAATCGATACAAGGTTAAAGTCTATTAAAATCATTGCAAATTCTCCGAAAGGGATCGAAGTTACTATAGTTTGTAGTGTAAAACTTAATTCTCAAGAAGCTATAATACCTTGTTGGACGATTGGGTATATTCAAGTTTATTTTGCTCAGGAGAAATTGAGAAAGGTAACATTTAGCATTTGTCGACGGCTCCTTAAGGTTGGAAGCTTAATAAGTCCTAGGCGTCTCTCGTAAGATGGTAATCTTATATTAGAGTTCCAAGGAAGACCACGAAGACAAAATAATAAGAATTGCACTTGTACTGACTCTATTTTATTTGAATGTGAAAGATATTGTGGGTCCCATACAACAGATCCGTATTCAAGTATTGGGCGAACTAAAGTAGTAAATAACATCTTGGTTGCATAAGGGTCAGAGAACTCCTTAGCCCAGTGTTTAATAAAACCCAGAACACCAGTAGCTTTGTTAATCGTCGAGGTTATATGGCACCTGAAGTCCAATTTTTTATCTAAAATAACTCCCAAGTCATTAAATGAATCCACTAGGTCAAGAACAGCATTATTCATTTTATAGAGTCCATTGATTGGTGTTGATCTTGAGAAAATCATATATTTGCACTTTTTCACATTTAGGTCCATTAAATTATTAGCGCACCAAGCGGTTAAGTGTACAATGTCAGCTTGGAGACGCAACTGTTGATCAATAGAATCAAGCGATAGAATAACTTTACGTCATCTGCATACATTAGTATATTTGAGTTTTCAACAACGGATGGAAGATCATTAATAAATAAAGTAAATAAAAGTGGGCCGAGATGACTACCCTGAGGCACACCTGATATAACATTTATATCAGTAGAGAGCATATTGCGGAACTTGACACACTGCATTCTGTTCTTCAAATAAGATTCGATCCATTTTATTAGAGACGTTCCAAATCCAATTCGATCAACCTTATGAATAAGTAAGTTGTGATTCACCTTATCAAAGGCCTTACTAAAATCAAAATAGATGACATCTGGTTGTTTGCCAGTGACAAATCATTAACTAAGGTTGTTAATTCTAAGAGATTCGTAATAGTTGATCGACCTTTACAGAAACCATGCTGCGCAGAAGAAAGGATAGACGTTGCTTGATAAGACAATGTATCGCATAAGAGTTGCTCAAACAACTTTGGTATAGCGTTCAGTTTAGCTATACCTCTATAATTGGATATATCAGCTTTAGATCCAGATTTGAATAGCGGAATGATGAACGATTTCTTACAAATTGGAGGAAAGTAACTCAATTTGAGTGATTTGTTGAATAAATAGGTCAATGTAGTGCTTAGTAAATGAGGACAGTATTTTAAAATACTACTAGGAATACCATCAGGACCGGGATCATACGAAAGTTTTAGATTTTTCATATAAGTCAAAACAGTTTACTGCTCAATACGGGGTACATTAAAATTCACTGATTCAGGGATATGGTAAGAATACTGCTCTATATTGCTAAACGTAGGCGAAGAATAGGTTGATGCAAAAAATTCAGCAAACATATTACTTATAACTTTATCATCTGACGACTCATAATCTTTAAACTTCATAACAGAAGGGAAATCTGACACACGCCTCTTTGAGTTGACAAACTTATAAAAAGATTTGGGATAATTTTTTAGGTTATTTTTTATCCTGTTTAAATAAGCACTATAAGCCAGTTGATTAGCAATGGTATATGCAGATCTTGCTGAGGAGTACATAGAATAATTTAGTTGAGATGCATTTTGCTTGTACTTTTTAAATAGTTTACTCTTTCGGTTTTTAAGTCTTGAAAGTTGTTTAGTGTTCCAAGGTGGACTATGGCAGGGCGCAGGTAGTACTCTAGGTATTGAAGATAGGAAGCATTTGTGTAGTATCTGGTGAAATTGTTCGATACTTTTGTCTAAATCATTGCCATAAGATAATTCATTTAACCAGTTGATTTGAGAGAGTTCACGCTGAAGTTTAATGTAATTTGTTGATTTAAAACGAAAAATTTTATTTTGCTGTGATGTATTTGACAATCGAAGAGGTTGGTAGATATAAGTTCATTCAATCGTAGGATGATAACTATCTTCAGGATTTGAAAGCGGAGGATGCGGCGATATCGAAAAGTCTGACGGTTCATTAACAAATACAAGGTCTAACAATTTATCAGAACTATTTGTGATGAAGTTGATTTGTAAAAGGCAGCCCTCCAGTAAACTGTTCATGAAATACTGTGATAACTCCGAAGATTGAAAAGGTGACAAATAATTACAATCAGACACAGATTTCCAGGACACATTTGGCGTATTAAAATCTCCCAGCACAAGTATAAGATCATTTGAGTTTACTTTATCTGCAATGACATTTATTGCGTTTAGGTAATCTTCATAGATAGAATATTGCGAGTTAGGAGGAATATACAAGCAAATAATATACATAAGCTGTTTATGTATTTTCACTAATACGCATATTAACTCAATGTGCAGAAAATCACGCAGTATAATTTCTTCCGACGAAAACATAGTTGAGACAGCAATTAAAACACCACCACCCGATTTTTTTACAATATTATTGGCTATTTGACAACTTTCTCTATCTTTTCTGAAAATTTGGTATCTAGAACACATAATTTCGGTATTATTAATTTTAGTACTAAGCCAGGTTTCAGTGAATGCTATAATATCGTTGTCATATCCAAAGCTGTTTCGGTAAATCGATATAAATTCTGAATTAATACCCCTGACATTTTGGTATAAAATAGATATAAGTTTTTTGGATTGGGGTGCACTAAATTAGGCAAGCGAGCATTATTATCATCTTTATAAATGAATTCACGTACTAAAGCATTCTTAGGCCAAAACTCTTGACTAACAATTTGTTGAAACATTACTTCCGGTACAATTATTTTGAATGAAGCTCTATTTCTAGAGTTTATTTTAAAAACGAGGATATCCTGTGGTGAGCAATTTTCAAATTTCTTTTGAATATACCATTTCATATCTTAAGCTTTTGTATCCGATGCGAAACGTGTAGCAAATATTGTTTTTTTCGGAGGAATCGTACGCAACTCCCTTGGGGCTGTTGATGTATCAGTTAAATTTTGATTATTAATCGTTGACATGAATAATGTTACCAACATTATCTGAGGCATTAGGCACAGTTGTTTTTGGAGGAGAATTTTTAGTTAAACTGGATCCGTCATTAATCGTATTAAATACATATTGATTGATTGTTGCAGAAGTATTGTTATCTTTATTCAACAATCTGGGTCTTTTGCGGCGAATTGTGGATAGTGATTGTAAACTATCTAAAGTTTTAAAGTCACTAAAAAGTTTTCCATATTCATTAATTTGTTCAGTTAAATGGCCAAGGTTATTCTGGATTTGCAGGAAATTGTTTTTAGTGCTCTGGAAGAATTTAAAAAATTCAACACTGACTTTCTGGCAACTATTACAACGGCAATACCAGCGCACTTAAAATGGTATGAGCCGTGACATAACCAGCAGATTATCATTCTATCATCCGATCCTTCTAAAGTACATCCCTTTTTCAAGCATGCCATCTTGGGAATTAACGATGAAACAATCAAATATATATATATATATATATATATATATATATATATATATATATATATATATACAGGGTGTTTTTTATTGAGGTATAGAACTGCGAATTGAAATAAGACACAAGAAAATCGTTTTAATGTCCATCAATTTGGCTTTATTGGAAGGATAATTTTATGCCATTAATGTTTAAATATGATTTCGGGCATGTGGCCGCCGCGGCTGGCTCGAATAAAGCCAATTCTACAGCTCCAATTTTCAACCACTTTTTCGAGCATATGGGGCCGCATGTTGGCAATAGCGCCACGAATGTTGGCTTCCAAGTCCCCTAACGTTTCTGGTTTGTTGGCGTAGACGAGCGACTTCACATATCCCCAAAGAAAATAATCCAATGGTGTCAAATCACACGATCTTGGTGGCCAATTGACAGGTCCATTCCGCGAAATTATGCGCTCATCGAATGTTTCCTTCAATAAATCGATTGTGACGTGCGCTGTGTGGCATGTAGCGCCGTCTTGTTGGAACCACAACTCATCCACATTCATGCCATCCAATTCGGGAACAAAATAGTCGGTTATCATGGCTCTATACCGGTCTCCATTAACGGTAACTGACTCTCCAGCATTATTTCGGAAGAAGTATGGCCCAATGACTCCACCAGCCCATAGAGCACACCAAACAGTCAGTTTTTGTGAATGTAATGGCGTCTCAAGGGTCTCATGTGGATTCTCTTCACTCCAAATGCGGCAATTTTGCTTGTTGACGTAGCCATTCAACCAAAAATGAGCCTCATCACTGAACAAAATATTGCGGTAAACTTCGCGAACTGAACCATTACTTTCGAAATAAATTTGCACGATTTGCAAGCGTTGTTCTTTTGTCAACCTGTTCATGATGAAATGGCAAACCAAACTAAATATTAATCACTTGACAGCTGACAAAATGGCCGCCAGTTAAAAAAGTGATGCCAATTTAAAGTTCTATACCTTAATAAAAAACACCCTATATAATTTTGAGTTTTTATGAATAATCCGAATGCAATTACTTTTGCTCACTGTGTAGTGATAAATGGTAATGCAGTTTACAATGAACAACGAGGGGTATTGCAGTAAATAAGCAGTGATAATTCAACTGTCGTGCAGTATTGCCAGTATTATGATAGAATGAAACAGCTGTAGATATTTGCTTTGATATTATCTATTTAGTTCACCTTGCTTTGAGTAATATGATGAAACAAGCGCAAACAACCAAACTTCCAGTGAAATAATAAAAGAAATTTAATTTCAATTAACTTATAAAATCATTTTTTTATGGAGGAAAACAACAGAGCAACTTGTTACTTATAAGATGCTTCGCACGATTTACGATTTATGCAGGTATTTACACTTTTAGTACAGACTTTACAGGTGATTTATTGGAGGCGACAAAAACACGACTTGATCCCAGCAAACAACGATTATATATGTAGTAATAATTTTAACGAACATTTTATATTGCTATATTAAATTTGAATTAAGATTCTATAGGCTAATTGTTCGAAATTTTAATTTAAATCTCAGAAAGACATGATAAATATTCCAAGGCACAAAGGCAAGTCAACATCAGTTTTATTCAACTTACACAGCAGAGCAGAACAGCTGTTTTCGAAAGACGCAACCCTTCCATCATCAGTGCTCATGTGTATTGTGTTTGTCACCACTTATTAGGTGGCTTAGTTGAATGTGAATGTGTGTAAGTGGTGACAAACACAATACACATGAGCACTGATGATGGAAGGGTTGCGTCTTTCGAAAACAGCTGTTCTGCTCTGCTGTGTAAGTTGAATAAAACTGATGTTGACTTGCCTTTGTGCCTTGGAATATTTATCATGTCTTTCTGAGATTTAAATTAAAATTTCGAACAATTAGCCTATAGAATCTTAATTCAAATTTAATATAGCAATATAAAATGTTCGTTAAAATTATTACTACATACAAATTTAAGCTATGGCTTGAGCTACCCAATAATAAAAATTGGAAAAACGTTCACATGTACTTAAGTATAAAATTCAAACCAAAAAAGTTTGACTTAGGTATGAAGGAACAAAAAATTCAGAAAAATGGGACATGAAGGAAAATAATCAAACGGTAACACGGGTATTATAACAATAACATGTTAACATCAGGTTGATACAGTTCCCGTATTCTTTTTCACAATAAAATTTGTGTAAATAGGAACTGTTATCACATTCAACTAAGCCACCTAATAAATGGTGACAAACACAATACACATGAGCACTGATGATGGAAGGGTTGCGTCTTTCGAAAACAGCTGTTCTGCTCTGCTGTGTAAGTTGAATAAAACTGATGTTGACTTGCCTTTGTGCCTTGGAATATTTATCATGTCTTTCTGAGATTATATATTTTTCTGGTTTTTCAAAGCATAAAAAGAAAGTCGATGCTATGCAAAATATAAGGAAACCCCAAACAAAAGATGAATTGCGATCGTTTTTAGGCCTTATTATGGTCGGTTTATTGAAAACCTAAGTACGTTGCTTTATCCATTAAATAAAGTTGTACATCAGAATGTAGATTTTAAATTTGATGCAAGTTGCGATAGAGCATTGAAAATGTTAAAAGAAAAAATGCAATCGGTATGGCAATATGGTTTTAATGCATTATCATACCGAATTGCTACTTGTACTAGCGGTAGACGCGAGCCCGGTTGGAGTCGGTGCGGTGTTAAGCCATATTGATAAGGATGACGTGGAACGACCGATTCAGTTTGCTCCACATACGCTGAACACAATGCAACAAAAATACAGTCAAGTAGATAAGAAAGCATATGCGATCATTTTCGGCATCAAAAAGTTCCATCAACATCTTTTAGGTAGAAATATCACTTTTGTTACAGACATTAAAGCAATTTCACAAATATTTTCGCCAAAAAAAGGTTTGCCTACATTAACAGCAACCAGAATGCAACATTACGCCATATTTTTAGAAACGTCTAATTATGACATTCGCTTAAAAAAGTTCCAGGAAAACGCCGATGCACGTTCGAGGTTGCCGCAAAATGTTACGTACAACGCCATTGAAGAGATTGATGTTGTAGCGTGGTGTGACTATCACTATAACCAACATTGTGTAGTAAACATGTAAAGCCAACAATGCCAAACCATGCAGCAGTGTCAAATTGCATTGACAAACTGCAATACAAATATTTTGTATAAGAGTCACTTGACACTCATACGTTTGATCAAAGGCCGCGGCATAAAGCACTTAAATAAATCTTATTTAATAACCACATGTGTTTATACATAAATATAAACACAATATATTAGTTGAGAACATGTGCGAACGGTTTGAGTTTTATAAATAACTGACGAGACACACGGCGCACGTCCACCGTGGGAAACTAGAAAAGGAATGTTTTAAATACTAAAGATACCCCTAAGCATTATTCTCATAGTTAGTATATAAGTCAATGAAATTTTGGTAAGAATGAATATTTAATAAACATCGTTCTTAGGAGCTCCTCGGTGAGCTCTAGAATTAAACAAATAAAATCGCTTTTAAATCTATTTAATTTTTAATAAACATTACATGGCGATCCTGCCAGGAGTGCTCGAAAAAGAAGAGCACCCAAAAATAATAAATTGGTGAATGCTTTCAAATAGCACCCAAAGGTTCCTGACGGACAGCCAAGTTTCCGTCAGAAGAGTGTCTGGCCAATAGACACTGGATTAATATTTTTTTTTATCGGAAAAACTGCCTAGCCAAGAGGCAGAACCAACAAGATAAAGAAAAAAAAAGGGAAAAAAAAGAGAAGGATGGAAGGACCAAAACCCATAACCATCGAAGAATACAAAGCAAGAAAGAGGCAAAACAACAAAAGAATAGACATCTTGATACCACCAACTGCAAAGCCCAAAAGAAGAGGAGGCTACCTGTGCAGGCTTAAGAGGGAGAAGGCAAACCTGCTGAGGGAAGTAAACAGAAACCCCCCACCTACATGGAACGACGCTACTAAAATGTGGCAAAGAATCGAAACGCTGGAGCGACTTATAAAGCAAAGTATACACAAAAATAAGTAAATAATTTTTTTATTAACTTTAAAAGAAGTGCACAAATTGCTGTGCACTCTCAGGTCGATAGGCGTTAACCGCCGTTGACAAACTTTTTTTTTATAGTTCATAAGATTATTATTCTTGGTCAGAAATGAATTTTTGTATTGAATTAGAAAAAAATATTAAATAAATGTAAATCTAAGAACCAATTAACAATAATTAAAAAGAAAATTAAATTAATTTTTTTTTTTACAATGGGAAAACCACAATCCAAGATAGAAAAACCGAACGCTAACGTGGTAAATAATTTAGAAATTGTTGACCATACAGAACACATAAACTCGTTATGGACACTACTATTGATATTGGTAATAACAAACACAGTTAATCCTCTATTAAAAATTTACTTGTTACACAAAAGGTCCCTCAGAAAACAATATCTCAGTAGAGCAACTGACCTAGACAAAGTATAAGATACTCACATGGACTTGTTAGCTATCCTAGAAAACTGCAGAAAAATTAAAAATGAATTTGACAAAACTTACAAATGCCTCAATATAGACAGACCAATAAACGAAGAGACAATTAAAAAACACTACAGAAAACTTTTACAATATTTAGAGGAAATAAGGGTTATTTTAAACGTAAATTATCAAAGATTAAAACCGTCACATAAAATAGCAGCAGAAGTATTTTTCCAAGACATAAGAAACAGAATAATACAGATAGCAGAAAGAAAATCTATCAAAATACAACTACCACAAACATTGCACGAAAGTATAGATCTGCCACAAATTTGTACATCAAACACATCCATAATGGCACAAACAGCAATAGATTTTCTAAACACAGCTGCCAGAATAATTATAGATTTCGATGGTAAATCTGAAAATTTACAACCATTTGGCAGTGAATTTGATAAAAACAAAATTAAAAGGCAATGCAAGAAACCTTGTTAGTACAGAAAGCACAATAATTGATATTAGCAATAAATTAAAAAATAGCGTAAAAGGCGAATCAGTCGAGGTACTGACAGCCAAATTAATGAACATTAAACAAAGCACCAAAACAGCAAATGCATATTGTAGTGAAATTGAAACTCTTACAAAATCACTAGAAGGAGCATACATTGCCGATGGGTTAACACCAGAAATATCAAATAAATATGCCACACAACATGCTGTAAAAGCTATGACTTAAAAACTGCACCATAGATAAAGTAAAACTAATTATGGAAGCAGGAACCTTTAATACAATGAATGAAGCAGTCAGCAAATTCGTCAATAGTTGTACCGAAGCCACAGGTCAACAAAATGCCATACTATATTATGGGCAACAATACAGATCCAATAACAAATACCGTGGCAATAATACACGATTCCATGGAAGAAAAAATTTCCCACGCAACAATAATAATAATAACAACAATTAAAATAATAATTACAACAGAAACCGTCAAAGATATACCAATAATCGTAGGAACAACAACTACGTAAGAGCGACGGAATCAAACCAAAATGATTCGGAAAACTCCGAACTTCCCCTAAGACCAATTCAGTAAATATCTATCATCTCAACCTAAGTTTCTTTATTAATGTTCAACTTAACAACACTGACACTACACTCATACTTTTGGTAGACACTGGTGCTGATATTTCATTAATAAAATCAAAATTTTTTAAATTAAACAAAGTAAATACTAATGACACAACAATTTTTAGTGGAATAGGACAGGGCAATATAAAATCAATAGGAAGTACATTTTTTGATCTGAAAGTTGAAAAATTTTTAATACCACATAAATTTCAAGTAGTACACAATAACTTTCCGATACCATGCGATGGGATCATTGGAATGGATTTCATGAAGAAGTATAATTGCATATTGGATTTTAACAAAAACAATGATTGCCTTATCCTGAGACCATTTAATATATCACACACAATCAATATACCAATTACAAATAACAATAGTGAAATAACGTTACCACCAAGATGTGAAATAATACACCAAGTAAAATTTAACAACCCAAACAATGAAATACTAATTCCTAATCAAGAAATTGCACCAGGCGTCTTCATCCCAAACATAATAGTAAACACTGACAAAGCATTCATTCGCCTTTTAAACACTAATAACACGCATACCAAAATCAAAAAAGATACCATAAAAACCGAAAACATCTCTGATTATGATATAATAAAAGAAAATTTTTACAAAAATATATCAAGAAAATCAGAAATACTAAAAATTTTGCAGAAAAATTTCCCGGAACAATTTAAAAATACATTAACGGAGTTATGCTCAACATACAGTGATGTTTTCGGTTTAGAATCAGAAAAAATAACAATAAATAATTTCTATGAACAAAAGTTAAGAATAAAGGATAAGGAACCGGTATATATCAAAAATTATCGTATACCACATGCACATAAAGAAGAGATAGATAAACAGGTCAAAAAGCTAATAGATGATCAAATTGTAGAGCCTTCATACTCTGAGTACAACAGTCCATTATTACTCGTACCAAAGAAATCACTGCCCAATTCCGACAAAAAGAGATGAAGACTTGTCATAGACTACAGACAAATAAATAAAAAACTAATTGCAGATAAGTTTCCATTACCTAGAATAGACGATATTCTAGACCAGCTCGGCAGAGCAAAATATTTTTCTTGTTTAGATATGATGTCAGGCTTTCACCAAATTGGCTTGGAGAACAAATCCAGGGACTTAACAGCATTTTCAACAAACAATGGGTCATACAGATTTACTAGATTACCGTATGGTTTAAAAATAGCTCGAAATTCGTTTCAAAGAATGATGACACTTGCTTTTGCTGGTTTAAAACCAAACCAGGCTTTCCTGTACATGGACGACTTAGTGGTGTTAGATTGTTCAGAAAAACATATGCTTTCAAATTTAAAAGAGGTATTTGATTTGTGTAGAAAACACAACTTAAAACTTCATCCAGAAAAGTGTTCATTTTTCAGGAGAGAAGTCACTTATCTTGGACACAAATGTACAGACAAAGAAATATTACCTGATGATAGTAAATACGCAGCTATCGAAAACGCCTAAGGATGCGAATAGTGCAAAACGATTCGTTGCATTTTGTAATTATTATCGAAGATTTATCAAAAACTTCTCAGAATATTCCAGACATCTAACAAAATTGTCCAGAAAGGGAGCACAATTTGAATGGACTAAAGATTGTGACAAAGCATTCAGATACCTGAAGAAAGCTTTAATAAAGCCCACACTACTTCAATACCCTGATTTCACAAAAGAATTTTGTATAACAACAGACGCAAGCAAGCAAGCTTGTGGAGCCGTATTGACACAAGAATATGAGGGAAAGCAATTACCAATAGCATATGCATCCAAATCTTTTACCAAAGGTGAGAGTAATAAATCTACAATCGAACAGGAATTAACAGCTATCCATTGGGTTATTACATACTTCAGACCATACATATATGGTAAACATTTCCTTGTCCGTACTGATCACAGACCATTATCTTATTTATTTTCTATGAAAAACCCAAGTTCAAAATTAACAAGAATGAGGTTAGACTTGGAGGAATACAATTTGACTATAGAATACCTTAGGGGAAGGGATAATTACGTCGCGGACGCGTTATCAAGAATAACAATTGATGACTTAAAAAATATATATACAAAAACTAATACAATATTGAAAATCACAACAAGGTCTATGGCATATAAAAAGAAACAACAAAGTAATACCAAAAATATTCAGCATCAAATTAAAAATAATGATAAAGAGCCCAATATATATGTATTGGGTGTTTTTTATTGAGGTATAGAAATTTAAGTTGGCATCACTTTTTTAACTGGTGGCCATTTTGTCAGCTGTCAAGTGATTAATATTTAGTTTGGTTTGCCATTTCATCATGAACAGGTTGACAAAAGAACAACGCTTGCAAATCGTGCAAATTTATTTCGAAAGTAATGGTTCAGTTCGCGAAGTTTACCGCAAGCTCCGTCCATTTTATGGTCGACATAATCGTCCATCAGAGAAATTAATTCGGTTAACCATGGATCGTTTTCGCACTACGTTTACTCTATGTGATAATACGCATCCTCAGAGACGTCGAACAGTGCTCTATGGGCTGGTGGAGTCATTGGGCCATACTTCTTCCGAAATAATGCTGGAGAGTCAGTTACCGTTAATGGAGACCGGTATAGAGCCATGATAACCGACTATTTTGTTCCCGAATTGGATGGCATGAATGTGGATGAGTTGTGGTTCCAACAAGACGGCGCTACATGCCACACAGCGCACGTCACAATCGATTTATTGAAGGAAACATTCGATGAGCGCATAATTTCGCGGAATTGACCTGTCAATTGGCCACCAAGATCGTGTGATTTGACACCATTGGATTATTTTCTTTGGGGATATGTGAAGTCGCTCGTCTACGCCAACAAACCAGAAACGTTAGGGGACTTGGAAGCCAACATTCGTGGCGCTATTGCCAACATACGGCCCCATATGCTCGAAAAAGTGGTTGAAAATTGGACCTGTAGAATTGGCTTTATTCGAGCCAGCCGCGGCGGCCACATGCCCGAAATCATATTTAAACATTAATGGCATAAAATTATCCTTCCAATAAAGCCAAATTGATGGACATTAAAACGATTTTCTTGTGTTTTATTTCAATTCGAAGTTCTATACCTTTAAAAAAAAACACCCTGTACCACTAAAGAACACTGACGTTAGGAAATTCTATAAATTAAAGATTACTCCTATAAAATGCTACATCAAAAGAGGTAAATCTGTTATTACATTAATAAATATAAATGATTTGTTTACTAATAGGAATATGGACTTAAGACAATTTTTCCCAAGGCTTGAGAAAGTGGCCAGTAAACTTAGTGTAGAGACACTACAAATGGCACCTAGTGAGAAAATTTTCGAATTTATCTCCATAAATGAATTTAAAAATATGGACAATAAATATTTAAATAAGTTAAAAGTAGCGTTACTTAATAAGGTGACCAACATAAATAATAAGAATGCTCAGGCAATTCTTGAAATAATGCTGAAATATCACGATGATCCGATAGAAGGAGGACATTGTGGAATATACCGAACAATAGAAAAGATAAAGAGGTATTACTATTGGAAAAATATGACAAAAGATATAACGAAATATGTTAAATTATGTCAAAAATGCCAAAAATCAAAAACAATAAAGCATAACAAAAGTCCTATGACTATAACAGAAACACCAGAAAAAGCATTCGACACGGTGTATGTAGATACAATGGGGCCATTTCCAAAATCAATTAATGGAAATGAAAATGCAATCACTTTAATATGCGATCTCACGAAATATTTGGTAACAATACCAACTCCGGATAAATCTGCAAAAACAATCGCAAGAGCGATATTTGAAAATTTTATATTGACCTATGGTCCAATGAAGACATTCATTTCGGACATGGGGACAGAATACAAAAATTCTGTACTAACGGAACTATGCACACTATTAAAAATTGAAAATATAACTTCCACAGCACATCACCATCAGACGCTAGGAACAAAAGAACGAAGTCATAGAACTTTTAACGAATATGTTCGTTCTTACATATTTGTGGACAAAACGGACTGGGACGAATGGTTAAAGTATTTCACTTACTGCTTTAATACGACACCATCAACGGCACATGACTACTGTCCTTATGAGTTGCTATTCTCAAGATTACCAAACAATTTTAGACAATTTGCTGAAATAGATAGTGTGACGCCACTATATAATGTGAATAATTACGCCAAAGAGGCAAAATTTAGGTTAGAAATAGCGCACAAGAGAGCTCAAACACTTTTAGGTAGAAATAAAATAAAACAAAAATTAAATTATGATAAGAATATTTTAGAGCATGATTTTAAAATAGGAGATTTAGTTTTACTTAGGAATAATTCAGGTCATAAATTAGAAAACCAATATAAAGGTCCGTATAAGATTAACAAAATAGATTTAAGAAATAATGTAACCATAACAGATAATAAATCAAGCAAAGAACAAGTAGTTCATAAAAATAGACTTAAGATATATAATGACAAATAACATTTAATATTATTGTACGGCCGTACTACTATAAAATTAGCATATAAGTTCATCTACATACTATAATTAATTTCTTTCCTTAATAAATAACTATTATCTTACAATTATACCAACTATTAAAAAAAAAAAAAAATATATATATATATATATATATATATATATATTTTTTTTTTTTTTTTCTTTTTTTTTTTTTTTGTAAAAGAATGTTCATATAACTAACGATTATCTGAACATTCTTGTAAAAGGTGGAGGTGTAGCGTGGCGTGACTATCACTATAACCAACAGTGTGTAGTAAACATGTAAAGCCAACAATGCCAAACCATGCAGCAGTGTCAAATTGCATTGACAAACTACAATACAAATATTTTGTATAAGAGTCACTTGACTCATACGTTTGATCAAAGGCCGCGGCATAAAGCACTTAAATAAATCTTATTTAATAACCACATGTGTTTATACATAAATATAAACACAATATATTAGTTGAGAACATGTGCGAACGGTTTGAGTTTTATAAATAACTGACGAGACACACGCCGCACGTCCACCGTGGGAAACTAGAAAAGGAATGTTTTAAATACTAAAGATACCCCTAAGCATTATTCTCATAGTTAGTATATAAGTCAATGAAATTTTGGTAAGAATGAATATTTAATAAACATCGTTCTTAGGAGCTTCTCGGTGAGCTCTAGAATTAAACCAATAAAATCGCTTTTAAATCTATTTAATTTTTAATAAACATTACAATGTAATTGAACTGAAAATATGGTTTTAAATTGCTCCCAATGTCAACTTTATAAGCCGAATCCTAAGTCTATGCCAGTACATTGTTGAATGTTGCCCAGCAAAGTATTTGATACTTTCCGCAAGTGGCCCGAAGTGCACATCGTACCAAGTATGACGGCTTAAGTGACAATACAGAAATGTAAACAAATGTTTTTTAGCATTTGGACTTCCAAATGTGTTGGTAACAGGTCACGGTCCGCAGTTTAACTCTACACAATTTCAAAACTTCTTAAAATCTGATGGAATATTACGGCCGAGCCGAGAGGTTTGTACAAACCTTTAAAAACAAAATGAAGACTATGAAAGGAAAATCATCTACATAGTTTGGAAAACGAATTATCAACTATGTTGTTATCCTATCGTCGAGCTCTTCACCCAGCTACTAAAAAGTCACCAGCTATGGGTATGTTTGGGAGACAAATCCAAATCGTCTTGAATTATTTGCTACCATGCAATGAAGTTAAGAAAATAGAGAGAGAGAGAAACCCAGCAAAACATTCAAGCCAGGGGAGAGAGTGGCAGCTAAAGACTATATGTCTAGTGACAAATGGCGCTTTGGTGCAGTTCTTCTTTGGTATCTACCAAAGGAGAACTGCACTATCACGTAGAATTAGAAGCGTATATGGAAGCGACATGTAGACCAAATTAGAAATGTTGGTAACCAACTTTCAAACTCGGATTCAGACCAGCCATTAAAAATAAACAACAGTCAGACACCTACATTAGTAGACTCTTCGACACAAAAACCTGACCAAACACTATCTACGGATTTGCAGCAACAACAAGTTGTAACACAACCACCAATAACTCAGCAAGCTGCCACTACTTCAAATTCGGAACGGTTCAAAACTAAGATCGACTCGTGAAAGAAAGACACCGGAGAGACTTCAGTACGCAAACTAAAATTATTTATCTTAATTCTTATATTATGAACTATTAAAAATGAATTATATCTATAAGCAATATACATATAAACATAACAAGTTTTAAATAAATCTGGGAGAGATGTTATGATTTACCCTAATAGTTTTATAACTTGTCATATTTAACTACAAACGTCATATGTAACAGAAATGTCAAGATTTACGAATACAGATTTTTTATTTTAGTCGGCAAATGACCGTCTTTTAATACGTACGTTACAACAGTTCCTAAAGGCATTAAGTAGAACTGACTCTAGATCTCGGATACGGTGATGGATGCTAGGTCCAACCTGTCGCATCGAGGAATCTAATAAGGTCACCTAGACTTATACCTGATAGCTCCGAAAGGTCGGATATTATAATTCTGCCTAAGATCTTGTGTCTCGTATGGTGCAATGCCGGGCATTCACAAAGGAAGTGATAAACTGTCTCTTCTTTGCTCTGATCCCGGCAGCTGCGACAGAATGCATTATAGGAGAGACCTATCCTACCAGCCTATTACCCATTGCCCGTCACTACTGCGACGAGTCTTGAGATGTCCTTACGGTTCCTGTTGATAAGCTGTGCTGTTCTTCTGTCGTCGTAGCAGGGCCACATACTTCTTGCCACCCTACACGTGTCCAGCTTGCGCCACCTGTCTGCAGCCTTCTGCCGGTAGTGGCTCTGAATACCACATCTAATAGCGCCATACGGCATGGCCACCGATACAGCGGTGGAGACGTCCATAGCAGATCCAGCCCTAGCCAGCTCGTACGCGTGTTCGTTTCCAGGGAAGTTACTATGTGCGGGAACCCAGATGAGGGTAGTGTCAGTCTGATATCCCAATCTGGATAGAAACTCCCGGCATTGAGCTACTAAGGTCGAAAAAGTAGTGAATGACCTCCGAGACAGGAGTGCCGACTCTACCCTGAACACTCCTGTCAATCAGTAACCTAGCCGCCTCCCTTATAGCCAATATTTCCGCCTGAAATACACTACCTTCATCAGGGAGTTGGAGCGAAAGTCTTGTTCCAAGGTCCCTTGAGTAGACCCTTGAACCTACACCACAGATCATATCTTGATCCGTCAGTATACATTCTGCAGTCGAAGTCCCTTTCTGTGTTTCCCCCCCTCCGCAGGCAGATCTCTGTATCCTGTATTGTTGAGCTACCACATATTTCTTAGTTGTGGCAGGCCACCATACTAAAGATCCATTAGTCAATATAGGGCGTACAACCGCTGTGTACATCCATTTAAGCATGGTGGGTGTTAAAGCCCATCTGGAACCAAACATCCTACTGCAGGAGTAATAGGCAACTGTTGCCTTCTTAACCCTATGTAGCACATTCGGTTTCCGCGATAGTTTTGCCTACAGGATAACCCCTAGATATTTTGCATTGTCCGAAAGGGACAGTTCCAGATTATTCACCCGAGGTAGTCTAAAGCCTTGAACTTTCGTCTTTTGTAGTAAATAGTACCAGTTCTGTTTTGCTAGGGTTTACTCCTAGACCACATCCTGTAGCCCATTTACTGCGTATACCCAAGGCATTGGACATTATATCACTAATAACATCCGTAAACATCAATGATACCATTATTACTACATCATCCGCGTAAGTCACGACTTTAACTCCTGCAGCATCCTGTGAACAATCGTGTTAATAACGAGAAGCCAGAGCAAAGATCACCCCACCCTCTGGGTTTCCTCTACACGCCCATCGTGACATCTCACTGTTGCCCAGTTTCGCAGTGACATTGCTTGCCTTCAACATAGTAATAATCCAGTTGCTGATGTATTCCTCAACATTGACATCCCGGACAAACTGTTCTATGGCTGCCACATTATTAAAGGCACCTTCTATGTCTAGGAAGGCAGCCAGGGTATAGTGTTTGTTCTAAATGGATCTCTGCACGAATCTTACCACCTCATGTAGTGCCGTTTCAGTAGAGCGTCCCTTAAGGTAGGCATGCTGACTAGCCGCGAGAATTGACGATCCTTCTAGTCGAAGCCTAATATGGGTGTCTATTAATCTTTCCAGCGTCTTAACCAAGAAATTCCGACTCTTTTGAGGAATGACCAAATATTTACTAACCCGGTTGATAAAGCTAATATATTGGCTGAAATATTTGCATGTAACTCTCACTTGCCTGATAGCTCTCAACCGCTCCCCGAGCTCGAGAGAGTATCCGTAACTATGCCTAAGATATTTTTTCGAGCGCGTGCAGTTAAAACGGTTGTTGCGGAACTCAGCACAATTAAGTCTCCTGGGCCGGATGGAATCCCTGCACTGGTCCTGAAGCAGTGCTCTTCGACGTTAGCACGTCCATTAGCCAAACTTTTCAGTACACTATACCACTGCGGTAAATTTCCAATGTGCTGGAAGGTTGCTAATGTAACGCCAATCCCCAAAAAGGGAGTGACTAATAACCCTGAAAATTACCGCCCAATTGCAATATGTTCTGCTATATCGAAGGTGATGGAAACTATTTGGAGTCCAACAGTTTACTAAACGACCGCCAGTATGGTTTCCGCAGAGGCCGCTCTACGGGTGACCTATTGGCCCTTCTTTCGGAAAACTGGTGTTTTGGCGAAAGTAAAGTGGCGACTCTAGCTATTTCTAAAGCGTTCGACAGAGTGTGGCATGGAGCACTCCTGTCCAAACTTATTGCATTTGGTGTCGGAGACACCTCTCGGTTTATATCGAGCTTCCTCAGGGATCGCTCTATACGAGTTGTTATAGATGGGGTCTCATCCGATGAGTTCAGAGTCAACTCAGGGGTACCGCAGGGCTCCGTTCTTTCTCCTACTCTATTTCTAATTTTTCTTAACGATCTACTTTCTCAAACTTCCTGTTTTATTTACTCTTTCGCAGATGATAGCAGCCTTTCGCATTCTTATTCATTTAACTGCAGGTCGTCAACGTCTGAAATCGATGGTCTGATGTCAGATGGACGGAACATGTCTTTCAGGTCGCAAAAGAAGCATTCAAGTGCCTTAGCATCTTAAGACGGTGCAAGAGATACTTCACCCCTTCTGATCTTCTTAATATTTACACCACTTACATCCGACCGAAGATGGAATACAACCCTCATGCTTGGGCCGGTGCTTCAAAGTCTATTTTGAAGTTGCTCGACCTCGTACAGGAGAGGGCGATGAAACTTATCGGAGACAATAGGGTAGCCAACTCTATTGACTCTCTTGAGCATCGTCGCAATGTGGGGTGCGTATCGTTGTTCTATCGTTACTATAATGGCAGGTGCTCTGGTGAAATTAGGGAACTCGTTCCTGAAGCCCATTCTTTCTTACGCTCAACGCGTTTTTCATCAAGAGCGCATGCATTTGTGGTCGATATTCCAACGAATCGCAATACGCATTACAGAGAAAATTCGTTTTTTGGCCGAACAGTCTGTATGTTGAACAAACTACCTGCAGATGTCTTCCCCGCCACTTACAATTTGAGGTGGTTCAAGTCGAACATCCACACACTACTCCCTTTATCCTCCTTCCCAAATTCTATTTTCCTAGTTCCAGCGCAATGCACTGCATATGTAGGTGTTATTCCCTGAGTGCTGGTCCTACTCCTAAAAAAAAAAAAGATGAAAGGCTGATTGGTCTGAAGTCCTTCGCATCCTCGTGACTTCTTCCAATCTCCGGCATGAAGACTACGCTTACTTTCCTCCAACTGGTCGGAACTTAGTCAAGTATAAGGCAAAGTTTGTAGAACCTAAAAAGCCAGGGAATGACAGAGCCCTTCGCACCCTGTAGCATCTTTATATTGACGCCGTCAGGACCCGGCGATTTAAAAGGAGAGAAGCTGTCGATTGCCCATGAAATTCTCTCGGGATAAGAAATCCGTATTGACTGCGTGTTGATTCCCACTAACTGAGCTGATTCCACTGACCTTGTCAGTACAGCCTGGAAAGTGGATGTTGAAAAGAATGCCTAGGGATTCCGCCGAGGAATCTGTCCATGAGCCATCCCCTCTCAATGAAGGTCGGACAGGTGTAGCTCATGGTCAGAGCCCTACTTAGCCTTGCCGAATCTCTAGTTTTATCTATTGACTCACAGAAATTCCTCCACGAGTTCCTTTTGGCGACTTTTATAGCCTTTTTATATATATATCGCAAGCTTGTCGCGATAAGGCTGTCATATTTTGCTTTCATAGCAAGCGTTGAAGGCCCTACATGCCTCTTTGCGTAGCCTAGAGAGTTCCCCGCTCCATCGCGGAGCATAACTCTTCTTAGTCTTTATTATTTGGTGTCGTAACTTCGAAGGGTATCCAGCAATGATCAGAGAAGGATCTTTTATTGGATACCCTCCACTTGTCAATCGAAAACCTAAATTTGTCATTTACAAGGGTAATGTCCAGAACCTCTTCCCACCCACTAAACCTGTCCGAATTCAGAAAGATGAAAGTCGGCGAAGTACCGGAGTTACGGAGTAAGTTTGTTAAGGTTTATGAAATCTAGGATATGCTCACCTCTGTCGTTGATTTGACTGCTGCCCCATATTGTATGTCTAACGTTGGCGTCACAGCAAAGTATGACATCTTTATCGGCACCAATAGATGACATGAAGGCTTTCACTTCATCTGGTGGTGCTGCTTTGTCGTGTGCCATGTAGCATGATGCGATTAGAAGGCTCCTACCATATGTTAGCTCGACCCTCGCAACTGTAAGGTCATCTGTGCTAAACTGTGTACAGAGAAAGATGTTGATGTGTTTTTTGGCTATTAGACATGATCTGGGCTTACCATTACTTCTAGCATATAGTATGTTGTATGTGGATCTAAGAGGATCTGACATTTCCTAGTTAGTACGACAAGCTGCAACATAGAGTGGGTTAAAAGAACGAAGTGAACGTTGAGGAATATTGAAACATACGTTGTTCAGTAAAAATTCGGAATTGATGTTAGTACTGAAAAGATTTACCATAAAAAAGGTGTTGAGCATTGTTTTCCGGCTCTTTAAAGTAGGAAGATTAATTTCATCTAATCTCGTAGAGTATGATGGAAGTTCCATCCGATTTCTATAAACGTTTCTTAGGCATAAAATTAGAAATTGTTTTTGAACGGATTCAAGACGTTCAATCTGAACGTTATACACTGGATCCCAAATTATGCTACCATATTTCAAAATTGGCCGAACTAATGCAATATACAATGATTTAGTGACATATGGATCATTAAACTGTTTTGCTTCTTGTAATGAATGCAAGGATACTTCGGGATTTATTAACAGTCATAGTAATGTGTTGGACAAAATTAAGTCTACTATCGAGTAAAATTCCCTAATCCATAACTTCGTGAAGCGTTTTTAAATTATAACCATCTAGGTTATAATTGTGAACAGGGCTGTGTGATCTTGAAAATTGCATATGATTACATTTGTTCAAGTTTAATTGCATTAAGTTTGGTTTACACCAAATATAAAAATTGATTAAATCATTCTGCAAGAACTGTTGATCAAATAGATGTTTTATGTCGCACCAAATTTTTACGTCGTCCGCATACATCAATATATTACAGTATTTTATTGCTTCTGGTAGGTCATTGATGAACAGGAGGAAAAGATTTGGACCGAGGTGACTCCCCTGCGGAACACCAGAGATGACTGAAATGTCCCTTGAAACTGCAGCGTTAAATTTTACCGATTATGTCCTGTTTAACAAATAAGATATAATCCAGCATAATAAATTATTATTAAAACCCATTATGTCTAATTTCTTCAAAAGCAGCGCATGATTAATTTTGTCAAATGCCTTGCTGAAATCAGTGTAGATGACATCCGTGTGATAAACTTTCGCGAAAGCTGCATTCACATATGTCGATGTTTTCCTCGGCCGAGATAACCACTAAGTTATCTGTTGCACATTTCGAGTGCTTCAGATTTATTTGGCGATCTTTAGAGACATGGTGTAGGAGTTTTAATTCTCCGAGAGCTGCATTCCTTCCAGGAGGTTGTTGGCAGCCTCGACAACGTCGACCTCCGTCTTGCTTGGGCGAGACACCTTTACCTTGGCGTCCCTAACCCCAAAAAAGAGTTTGGAGCCTGCTTTCTCGAGCACTTCTGCTCCAGACTCCGTAATGCTGAGGATTAGGCAGGTACCACTGCTGCCATGATCCTCCGTGCGGATAACCGACTAGTCATCCATTGGAATGCTGGAGTTTTGGAGCTTCAAACACTCCGGCATTTTGCCGCCGTCGTTGCTTAGTTTTTGTAACCAAATCTTTGCACGCGGTCTCATCGGTATTTCCTCTGCAGGGATGAGTTTTAGGCACTACCCATCCCAAGTCTCGCTGATCTTAGCGATACTGTCGCTGAGGAATTTCTTTGAAAATGCGTCCAAGCATTTGATCAGCCTGTTCCCCCGGTGTATCTCACCGGAGTCGAAGCGAGGGGCCGGCTTATCCTTATTGGAGAGGACGTAGTCCATTACGAGCTCAACCAATTTGAATTCGATGGCCCCCCACTCCGTTATTACAGGGAGAGTCTTCCCACTCTTATTGTTCGTCAGAGCCATGAGAAGGTTATCTTTAACTACCTCGTTAAAGGGCCTTCTCGTGGAAGACGATGATGCTGGTTGAGGCGTGGATGTCCTATGCTGAACCTTCCTCTTTTTTGATGCCTGACCGCTCTCTGTCTGAGATCGATTTCTCTTAGCACCTTTTTCACCTTCTTTTTGCTTTGATGTCGGTGTCGTACCAGACGTACTTGGTAGAGAATCCATAAACTTATATTCATCCACCACGGCCTGATATCTCACCTTGTCCTTAGCATAATGCGGATGAGTTATTCCGTTCGCAGCATTCTTGGAGATCTTGTCAAGAATGAATACGGCTTTAGGGTACCCCGTTTTAAGTACTTCTTTCTGGCTCCTTTTTTTAGGTTTCCCCTTGGACCGGTTATCAGCCTCGATTACCGGTGTTGGGAGCATTTTCTTGTTGGCTTGTGTTTGTGCGGATAGCAGGGTACTTTGGCTTTTACCAGCACCATCCGAGAGGTCGACTACTGTCTGTTGTTGTTTGTTTATTGAATAATATTGCCAATACTGAAACAGTTTTCGGTTAGAAAATAACGGTATCCACAATACCGTTTGTTTAATGTTATTATTTAAAACAGCTAATATGTCAAAAATAATCGAAGATACTAGTAGTGTAATAAAAAAAATTGCGGACACCTAATATAAATATTTTCCCCACCCGGGTAACTATCTTGGCTTGATGTGGTGGCTTAAGTGTCGGCTGTGTCTCCTACTTCAACCCAGGTATTGCACATGTCTCTGCATGTGTAGTGCCTGTTTGGAAGTAAGAAGAAAAAATACTTTCATAACTAAAGGTTAACCACCCCCTCCTATTTCCTCACAATCCTATATCCACACCTAATCTATTTCCCCTGAAATCCCTTGCCTCCCCCACTTGTAAGATCAAGGTGTTAGGCAGCTGTGCCGAGGATCTGAATGGCTAGTTAGTGGTAAAAGATGACTAGTCGCTAACAGCTCCCCTCCGGCGCCTGGACACGGGTCGGTCGTAATTTTTTTGTCTAGTCTACGCACGCCGTCACTGCGTGGATGGTCCATCCCCTTACTGGCCTATTCGTGGGAACAACTTATAGAAAAATTGAATAAATTTTTCTATAAGTTACCGGCATTTCATTTTAACAGTATTTGAATCGGTAACGGTATTTTTACGATACCGTTTGCCAACCTTGTGAAAAGATTTACTTGAATCGTTACTATTTCCTCTCACCCCTGATCCATTTATTAAGCAAATTTTTTAAAGAAGTTACAAAAATGTAAAAAAAAATAACAAAATTTATTTTATTGAGAAGAATGAAAATTAATTTATTATAAGTTGAATTATAATAACATTCAGGTCTGTTCTGAAAATCGCGTGATTTTACGGTTTTCGGCGTGGTTTTAATTTTTCGAAAACAAGAGAAAACAGCTTACTTTTTATATTTGTGCTTTGTTTGTCTATCTTTTGACACTCTAAATTAAAGTAAAAAGTGAAAATTCAGCAATTAAAAATGCCGGGGCTACTATACTAGCCGAAAACAGCATTTAAAAAATGAGCGTGTTAAAAACGACATTTACGGGACTTATCAAATCCTATGGATACAAGCGAAATAAATGATAGCATAACAAAGTATTAATAAACAAAATAACGAAGTTGCCACTGTTTTTCGTGATTGAATTTACTCACATTTAGCACTTACTTATTTCTAAATTTGCACAAAAATTATTAATTTGTTAGCTATTAATAAATGTTTTATTAAAAATAACACAGTTTTTTCTTAAATAAAGTACAGGATTGTATAAATTTTATATATCATGCATAGTATTTTACAAATGTGACACTTTGGCAACCTCAGCAATATCTTCGAAAAAATTAACCAACTGAATGCTGAAGAGAAAAAGTAAATCACGAACAATTGTAAACAAAGTAAAAATATTTATACTAAATATGCAGTGTCCTCAGAAATTTGTTAAAATTTATGTTTTAATGTGCATAAAATCTTATATTATTATGAATGTTAAATAAAAAACACATCATATTACATATAAAATAACATTTTTAATAAATTCAAAACGAATTTCCTAGAAAAAATTATCAACAGATTTCAAATAGGTAGTCATTTAGCAGAGCGGTCTTTAAATCGCGTGATTTCAATATTTTTTGTGACCAGAACATCTTTTGCGTGTTTTGAAATCAGTTTGGCAAAAAGTGATTTTCAGAACACCCCTGATTGTAGTTGAATAATACATTAATAAAGGGTGAGAAAATTTGAGGTTAGTAGGAAATTTGCCTAAAAATACACTTTTATGACAAATTCAGTTTTATTTACAGCAATGTATAGTAGAAATATGGGAATTAATAATGGAATATGATGTCGGGCAATTGTCCACCCCTAGCAAGTCGGCAGACGTCCGCTCTTTTCACAAAATATTGAACCATATTTGGCAACAAAGCGTCGCTTATCTCGTCAATATAGCGCCGAATTTGATCTTTCAGAGCGTCATTTATTTATGACTTGTTTACCTAAATCCGATCATTCAAATCCAGTGGTGTTATATCACTAGAACGAGGCGGTCAAGTGACATCGCCAAATTAAGAAAATGTAATGAAATTGCTCATGGAATAACTTGTGCCGCCATCTTGTTGAAACCAAAGGTCAGTGATATCAATGTTAGCCAATTGTGGCCACAAAAAGATCGGTAATCATGGCTTGGTGGAGCAGAGAATTCACAATGGCGGCGTTTCCTTGTTCATTCTTGATAAAATACGGACCGACAATGCCGCCTGACTACAAACCGCACCATACGTTCACTTTCTTTAAATTTAATAGTTTTGCAAAGACGGTGGATTTTGTGAATCCCATATGAGACTATTATGGTTGTTTACATAACCGCGTAATTGAAAATGGGGCTCATCAGTAAAGATGATTTTGTTGAAAAATGTGTTGTTATTGTTTAGTTTTTCAAACAGCCAATTCACAAACGCTCGGCGCAAGCAATGGTCGGTCGGCTTTAATTCTTGAACGAATTGAAATTTTTAAGCATGAAGATGAAGATCTTTATGCAAAATGTTGCACAAAGTGATTCTGGTGATGCCCAACTGTTGCGAACGCCGACGAGTTAATGTTCCAGGCTCATTTTCAACACTTTGCTGTACAGCGGATTTGAGCGTATTGTTTTAGTCTATCATAGATAAAAAATGCAATTTGAAGAAGCAGCATGCAAATATGAGAAAATATTTATTTTTAAATATAGTAAAATTATGTAGAATTGATGACAGATACTATAATGGAAAAATTACTACATGACTGTAGAGAAAAATGATCAGTTAAACCAAAAGTTTTGACAAGATATGATGATGACTTATTTTGTGTAATTTCAGAAAGCAAAATAGAAATAATGTTATCAACATTTAATGATTGTCATCCCGATATTAAGTTTACAATTGAAAAAGAAAGTAATTCAAGAATTTCATATTCAAATACAATAGTAATTAAAAGAAATAATTCTTTATTAATGGATTTGTATCAAACACCAACTTCTTCAGCTAGAATAATTACATAATTATTTTTCAAAACATCCTAGGATATAATCATTATCCATACAGCTAAAAATTTTATACAAAGAGTATTATCAGTAAGATATATTGAATGTTATAGAAAAAATGTAAGTGTTATTAGAAATATATTAGTTGATAACAGTTTTCCTAATCTCTTGATTTGCAAATTGATAAGACAATATAGATATATCAGAAGAAATGAAATTGTTTCTTCTGAAATAAGAATCTATAAACCTTTAATATATGTACAAAAAATGTCAGAAAGATTAGAAAAATATAAAATCTAACAATAAATATAGAATGGCGCATAGAATGTATGAAACAGTAAGAAAAGTATTTAGCAAAACAAGAGATAAAATACAACTTTTAGAAAAATCAAATAAAAAATATAGTTTATAGTTTCTTGTAGTGGTAATGGTAGTGAAAATTGTGAAGAAATAGTATTTCCTCACAAATGGCTGCATTAATATTTCATTGTGTAAATTTTAATCGTTTTCCAGATTTTAATAATGTCTCAATTTTAAATACAGAAAATAGTTATAAACATAGATACATGTTAGAAATTCAACAACTTTTTAACGCTAAAATAGATAAAACAATACATCTAATGTTGCTCATATATATAGATATTTGTTAGATAAAAACGGAAATTTTATTTTAGGATATACACAATTTTTTTGCTTGCTTACATTTACATATTTTAAAGTTGTTCATTTTTTCATTTTTACTATAAAATTTTTTTTGTATTTGTTTATTGAAAAATTTTTTATCCAATAATTTTTGTTTGTATGTGTTGAATTGAAAAAAGAAAAACATTTTATTTCAAATTACACAATTTTATTTATCCCTGAAGAAGCCACATAAAGAAGTGGCGAAATGTCGGAATAGAATATTTTTAAAATATAATTGACCCCTTGCTTAATAAAACATAATTTATTAATTGAATTAAGATATTATAGGCTAATTGTTCGAAATTTCTGTTTTAATTTAAATCTCAGAAAGACATGATAAATATTCCAAGGCACAAAGGCAAGTCAACATCAGTTTTTGTTATTCAACTTACACAGCAGAACAGAACAGCTGTTTTCGAAAGACGCAACCCTTTCATCATCAGTGCTCATGTGTATTGTGTTTGTCACCACTTATTAGGTGGCTTAGTTGAATGTGATAGCAGTTCCTATTTACACAAATTTTTTTGTGAAAAAGGATACGAAAACTGTATCAACCTAATGTTAACATGTTATTGTTATAATACCCGTGTTACCGTTTGATTATTTTTCTTCGTGTCCCATTTTTCTGAATTTTTTGTTCCATCATACTTTTTTGGTTTGAATTTTATACTTAAGTACATGTGAACGTTTTTCCAATTTATTATTGGTAGCTTAAATTTGTATGTAGTAAGAAATAACGAACATTTTATATTGCTATATTAAATTGAATTAAGATTTTATAGGCTAATTGTTCGAAATTTTTTAATTTAAATCTCAGAAAGACATGATAAATACAAAGGCAAGTGTTATGTATCTTTCTTACACACACCTTTGTGCCACTGTTAATTAAGCTTTTAGAACTAAGCTTATAGCATTAAGCTTTTCTCATGTTAATTATTATTTTTTTTTTTTATTTTTTATTTATTTATTAAATTCCATGTACAAAGTAATTCAGATTATTAATTGGCCTCAGCGCCCTAAGGGCATTTTTGAGGCAAGTTGGCAAGTAATTTAATGTGTACAATTAACAAAATATTTGTTAGTATGTTATCGTTACAACAGAAAAAGAGAAGAAAAAAAAAGAAAAAAAGAAATATGTATGTATATTCTTTAAGAAGCATTTTGAACCGTAATATGCTATTCTGGTTTTTTATTGAACTAGGAAGTTCATTGTATTTTGTGCTACCAATCAGAGTACTTCAAAATCACGATTTTTCTTGATTTTGTTCAGCACGCAAATTTTTGTTCATTGTAAAGATTAAAGAAAAATTCAATGATGATTAAAAATCATTTCATTCTGATGTATACATCAAATTCTGATTATGAGTAAAATTAACAAAAGCATTTTATGAGCAAGATCGCACAGGCAAGAGAAGGGCTTGCAGTAAATTCATCGTGTCCAAACGCTCTTATTCTCATTAATTCACACAACATGTTTGAACCGACCGTCTGTGTGACTTGAGCAATATGATATACGATCAATGCAAACAACATAACCAATTCAACACTGATACATGAGTGGAGGTACAGGTTTAGTATTTATTTGAATTTGTTCATCAAAAACAAAGTTAAAGGGAATACACATGGGCAAATGCACGGTGGTTTATGGGACTTTTTTCTTTACAAAATTGAAACAAATGAGAATGTGTGCACAAGTTTGATCATTTGTTTGTTTTTTATTGTTAAACATGTGCCCCATTAAGAGAACAAATTTAGTTGAATTACATACGCCGAAATACACATGCAAATATGACAAAAGGGAAAAAAATTTTTTTAAGTCAAATTTCGAAGAAAGTTTACACCTTGTCGCCTCGGCGTAAGGGAAAAAATATAATACGGTCCATATTAAGTGAAATAATTATGGAAAACGAATAAGTACTGGAGGGCTACTTATGCTGCAGAAAATTTGTGCTTCTCAATATTAGCTTAATAAGAAATACAAATTAAATAACACAAAAAACACCACTGTAAAGGAGAACAAATAAAAATAATCAAAAATAATAATAAATATTATTTGCAATATCGAACTGCAAATAAAAATAATATTTTCTTAAAAAAATTTCCTATTTTGTCATAAACAACGCGAATGGACATCATAAACCACTGTAAATTAAAATAAAAAAACAAGCGTGCCTTTGTTGATAGGAATGAACAAATTCATACACAATGATTTCTTGCTTTTTGTACTTTAATGTTGATCAAATTTTTGAGCGTTGAGCGGAATAGACAAGTACACAAGTTGACAAGTTTGATTCGACCTATGATGAAAATAAGCAAGTGTTCAACTTGCATGTGGTTCGATTGCCTTATAATGAACAACGCATATAAAAGCTTGAGCATGTTTGATTTATGTTTTTATTCCTAGCTTAAAAAAGATTATTGTTGTGAGTAAGCCGATGTGTTTAGCATCAGAACCAGCAAAGAGGCATATGTTCGGTTGATTTAAAATCAACAACAAAAGAGAGTGTGCGGGCAAGTTTGATCATTTGCAAATAAAAGACAAGTTTTTTGTGCCTTTGTTATTGTTGAACGGTTTTTTAATCAACAAGTGAAGTTCTCTGCTACCAATATATTCAATACGTTGTTTAGTGGTCTCTAGTCTGCATCTTGCAACTCTATGATTATGTTGGTTTCTAGTGTTTATCGTTGTTTGATTTTGCACAAAGTTGATGGTATGATAACCGATATTATTCAAGACCTTGTTTACGTACAATTGCATAGCATAATTACATAATCCGTGAATCGGCATAATTGTTTTACACACATCCGCATAAAGATCAAAGGTAGAATAAACAAGTGGTAAACCATAGATCACTTTTAGTGCTTTATTCTGCATAGATTGGAGAGTTTTTAAAACATTTGTATTCTTCCATCCATAAACTATAACCATATAGTTCAAATGGCTTTGAATTAATGCATGATACAATAATAGTTTAGTTTTTATGTTTAGTTTATATATCATTTTATAAAGAATTCCTATTGCAGTTGCTATTTTACATTTCAGGTCACTTATATGAATATTCCATGATAAGTTACTTTGCAACGTTATTCCCAAGTATTTAACAGAGTCCGTTTCGTTTATTAAATTGCCATTAACATACATAGATATTAAATTTGCTGTGAAGTTCATGATTTTGCGGTCTAAAACGAATTAGTTTGGTTTTATTTGCATTTAATACCAGTTTGTTTAATCGTACGTATTCCAAAATCAACGAGACATCTCGTGCCATAACCGCTTCCAGCACCAAATCATATTTATAAGGATAAAATAGACATATATCATCAGCAAACATGTATAATCGCCCAGTTAAGTCTAAGTTGCTCAAGTCATTAATATAGATTGAAAACAACAAAGGTCCCAAACAACTGCCTTGTGGAACTCCACACTTAACATCACTTACATCACTTTTTACGTCTTTTATCTGTACATACTTCTTGCGATGTTTTAAGTAGCTTTCAAAAATTTTTCACTCTCTACCAACTATGCCATAATACTTTAGTTTTTGTAACATTATATTATGATCAACTAGGTCAAAGGCTTTTGTTAAGTCTAGGAACAACCCAGCAACTCCACTCGATCCCTGGTCTAAACCGTAGCATATGTAATTAACAACATTCAGCACTGCTTCTTCGGTGCCACAACCTTTTTTAAATCCAAATTGATACTTATACATTATATTGTTGCTTTCAACGTATTCCAATAGCTGTTGATGAATAATTTTTTCAAAAACTTTATCAATAGTTGACAAAAGTGCGATTGGACGATAATGATTCATTTCACACGAGGTGGTTACCTTGGGGATAGGAACAACCTTACTTACTTTTAGGCAATCAGGATAAACTGCGTTCGAAACAATGTTATTAAAAATGTTCATTAATATAGGTGATAAGACATCTTTACAACTAACAAGTGCTTTTGACGTTACGTTGTCGTAGCCCGTTGACTTTTTTGTATTTAGATTCTCTATAAGCACATTTACATCATTTAAAGTAACAAATTGAAGTGAAAAGCGTGCTAAAATTTGACACAGTGTTCGAAGCTGATTACAATGATCTCCAGGAAAACATTGTATTTGTTGACTTAGACCACGAACCGACTCAATAAAATATTGATTTAGTGAATTAGCTTTAAGTTTGTCATCGGAAATGCTTATACGTGTAGCTGTTACCACGTTTATATCCCTTTTCGTTACTCTGCCAAGTGTATTATTTAAAAAATTCCAAGTCTTTTTTGGGCCTCCATTAAATTTGTTGATAGAATCACAATAAAAACTATTTCTTGATGCTTTACAAGCCGTTTTTATTACCTTACTAATTCTTTTCAAAACGCTTTAAAATTTAGAACTTTTTGTCTTTCTTCTTTGTTCAATATTTTCCGCTTAAAATCAATCAATTTTTGAAGATTCCCATTAATCCATGGTGTTAATTCAAATCTTAATTGTTTTATATTTCTGTGAGTCGTGATTGATCGAGCAATGGCGTCACTAAGGGAACGAGTGAGAATTTCTGTGTCATTTACTACGTTACCAGTCAGATTAACGTTAGACAAGGAGTTTTCCAAATATTCTTGAACCTTAGAATAATCGCAGAAGGATTTTTTTATTTCAATATACTTGTTCGAAATAGTACAATTGGTATTCAATCGGCAGCAGATTATATTGTGGTCTGTCAATTTACATTCTACCGAATCGACGAAGATTCTTCCAAAACAGTTGCTAAATACGTGATCAATACAGGAAGCACTGCCAGGTCTTGTTACCAGGTTATGGCAACTCTGGCAGTCATAGTTTAGAAACATGTTTGATAATTCCATAGCGTCACAACCTTGCAGAAGATTGACGTTTGAGTCTCCAACAACTATAATTGGATTTTGTGCGCCAACTTGAATTAACTCTTCAATACAGTTTAAAAATTCATTGAGAATACACTTTTGGGATCGATAGAAGCATATAAGCCTCAACGGCTTGCCATCAAAACAAACATTTTGCAATAAGATTGTAATAGAGCTTACGAAATTTTCACTTTTACAATTTTCTACGACAAAATCTATCTTATTGCTAACATAGACTAAAGTGCCACCATATCCGTCGCTCCTGCAACAATGGGCACTAGAATAACCAGGAATAGAATATAACTGTGTTAAATTCGATGCAAACCAAGTTTCTTGAATAGCAATTATATCTGGGAGCTTTGTCAGACGTGCAATTAAGGCCTTAAATTTATTGAGGGAAGAAACGCTTCTTATGTTTACAGAGATTACATATAAAAAAGATTTATGTATTTATGCTCAAAATGTACCTAGTCATTATATGAAGAAATTTTATCAAAATAATGATTATTAGCCATAATATGGAAATAAGAAATTGTAACACATACATAATAACATCAAGGTTCAGTAATTTAAGGTGAAACCTACGGTTCAAGTTCATCATCGTCACTAATAACTGAATTTCCAACATTGGCACTGGATGTATGGGCCATAGATCGTCGCATAGGCTTATGGGTTGCTGCATCCAATAGCAATTTGTCTACATCATCTTCACTGTGTATAGCTTGGACTCTCGAATTCGCACTTTTCTTATAACAAACTCTCCCATTTCTCACATGAACATTATGATAGCCAATCTCTTTTAAATATCTCGCATAATTAAGAAGACTCATAGTTTCTTTACTTAGAAAATCGTTAACAAAAACACCACTCGTACTTTCATTTTCCTTTAGCTTAGATTTGGCAGCCATAATTTTGTCTTTAATTTCCTTAGAAGAAAACTTCACTACAACATTCCTCCTGTTATTTAAATTATTTTTGCCACGAATAAAATAAGCACTATCAATATTTTCAGAGTCTATATTCACTCCAACACTTTTTGTTAATTGAATAACAGAGTCCAGTGCCGTTGTACCTTCTGGCACTTTTAAGCCATTTATAACACAGTCGTTTTTAACACGCATATCATTCAATAGCTTGACTGATGATTTTAAATTTATAATTTCCTTTTTTAAGTACTTATTCTCCTTTTCAACTTCATATAACCTTTTTTTGTTTTCTGCCACTCCTTTTAAAATTTCATCGTACTGTTTCGACATAAACTGTAATGCTTCTTGTATATCGCCCAGCTGATCCAATTTATTAAGTTTTGTTTTGATTGCAGTTAGCTCATTTTTCAATCCTTCTTCACCTTCATCACACTGATGACATATAAACATTTCGCTCTCATTATCAAGCAGAATTTGAAACTGCCGTTTATCCAAACTTGTACATTGAGAGTGGTATTTATTTGAACATTTATCGCACTCTATAAAATCTTCTTCTTTCTCTTTTATTTGCATTTTACATTGCTCACAAGTTATTTTCTTTATAACACCTTTACGATTACTTTTCCCAGGCATATTTTAATATTCTCCAATAGACAACAAAAAGCTTTATTTCTTTATAATGATTATTTTAATAATCGATTGTTGTAACAGATCGAATTTATTTATTAATTTTCAATCTCTTTCGCTGCTCGAAATTTGGGTTGCGATGATCAGTGATGCCAACTGATTTTTACTTGTTCCTTTTTCCTAAATATAAATAGAGTTAGTTGTTGAGTAAACTTCATTCGTAGCGTTTCAATACATAACATTGGCGACGGGGTCAAACCAGCAGTGATTCGTATATACGATCAAGTGTAATTACACATTGATGAAAGAAAATCTGGTGTATTATACCTAGCCGTAATAAGTAAAAGAGCTATAAAAACACTTAAAAGAAAAACAGTTTTTACTAAAAACAAATAAACGTTTTAAACAAATATTGTTTTCCAAAGATTTAATTAAACCGAAAAAAAAGCCTTAAAAGAAAAACAATTTGTATGTATATACAGAAATTAAAAAAAAATAAAATAAAAAAAGGCAACAACGAAACGTGACAAAGAAAAAGAAAGAATTTAATTATTTGTAAAACAAAAACAATTCCTTTGAAATACATTTAAATATAAAAAACAGTATTGCAAAACCAGAAATAAAAAATAAAAAGAAGTCATCATGCCCGACAACGTACAGAAGGGTACAGTTATGATTTACCATCCAAATAACATTCCTCAATTTTCCCCCCGTAATGAATCTTGGCTTTTATGGAAAGATAAACTGGATATTCATTTTGCTGAAATAAACTGCGCTGAAGACAATGCAAGGAAGGCTACGCTCTTAAAATCAATAGGGTCAATTGCATATGAAACTTTGCATAATTTATGTAGTCCAGAAGCACCAGTTTCCAAAACGTTTAAAGATCTTTGTAATTTATTAAAATCACATTACACCCCACCAGTAATTGTTTTTCGTGAACGAAAAACCTTTCACTCAGCAGTACAAACTGAAAATGAAACAGTAGCAGAATGGCATGCTAGAGTAAAAAAATTAGCTCTCTCTTGCTTTTGTTCTGGATAGTTTTATCATGGGGATAAACAACAAAATATTTGAGCGATTGTGTGAAGAAGACGAGAAAATAACAATTGATGAAGCACTCAGAAAAGCTCTAATTATGGAGATGAAGTTGATTGCTAAAGAAGATGATAATCACAATATGCAAGCTGGAAACGTCAAAGAAAGTAAATACAGAAATAAAAACTACAATAACCAAAACAAAACTGTCAAACCAAATAATAATGAAGTTCGTTATGGGAAGAAACAACAAACTAATCAAAAGAAAACAAACGGCGACTGTTTTCATTGTGGCTAGCGAAACCATAAATCGTATGATTGTAGATTTAAGCTAAGTAAATGTAATTTTGTGACAAAATTGGGCATCTAGCTTCGTGTAAATTATGTATCTGAATCAGATAGTGAAGTTTTTACTGAAACTAATTCAAATAATTTTTCCATTTATAGTATCAATAATAATAAAGGCAGTAGCAATTCAACTGAGCTTTACAAAATTTCAATTAAAATAGATGGAATTCCCATTGACGTGGTGTGTGACTCTGGTGCTCCATGCAGTTTGGTATCAAAATCATTTGTCGAAAAATTTAATAAAAAAGTAAGTCTTATGCTCTGTAAAGATCCATATGTCGATTATAATGGAAACAAAATAGAAGTGTTGAGAGAGTATATTGAAAATAATGAAGTTAATGGTATTAACAAAAGAGTTAAACTTGTTGTAACAAACAATAATAACAGTCCCTTATTCGGTAGAAATTTTTTAAGAAATGTTAATTTTGAACTTATTCAAGTAAATTCTATTGATTCTGATCAATCTTGTATTATAACTAAAGAAATTAAAAATGAATTTCATGAAGTTTTCAGTAGTGATCTTGGAGCTTACAGATTTGGTAAAATTTCTTTGTCCATGGACACAAATGCAAGACCCATTTTCTGTAAACCACGTTCTGTTCCATTAGTATGGAAAGATAAAATCGAAAAGAATTTAAGGGAATTGATAGCAAATGACATCTTAGAACCAGTTGATCATTCGGACTGGGGTACACCGCTTGTACCAATTTTAAAACCAAACGGTGACATCCGCATTTGTGGTGACATAAGGTTACTATTAATAAATATTTGGCAGATTTTAAACATCCTCTCCCTTTAATTGATGAAATTTTTGCTGCACTCCAAGGTGGTAAGTTGTTTTCAAAACTGGATTTATCTAGCGCCTATAACCAATTAATTCTCGACGAAGAATCACAGCTTTTATGTACATGGTCAACATATATTGGCACGTTAAAAATGAAACGTTTACCTTTTGGTATCAAGCCTGCAGCTGCCATATTTCAAAAGACGATGGAAAATCTTGTACAAGGTATACCATTCGTAGTTGTATATCAGGATGATATTACGGTGTCAGGTAAAAATATGACACAACATATTCGAAATTTAAAATCAGTATTAATCAAGTTAATGCTGGCTGGACTTAAACTAAATTTGTCCAAGTCCGAATTTTTCAGAGAAGAGATTAATTATTTAGGTTTTACCATTGATAGATTTGGTCTCAGGAAAAACAAGGAAAGAGTAGTTTCTGTTATTAATGCCCCCACCCCTAATAATCTTTCTGAGCTGAGAGCATTCTTAGGTATGGTAAATTATTATGCAAAGTTAACAATTTCGCAAAGATTATGACTCTTTTATATAAATTGTTACAAAAAAATGTAAAATTCGTATGGTCTAGGGAATTCGAAGAAGCATATCAGACTATAAAAAAGGTGATTACTTCCGATAAAGTCTTAACTCATTTCAATCCAAAATTGCTAATTTTTCTCACGACTGATGCTTCAGATTCCGCCATAGCTGGCGTCCTTTCACACAAATTTGATAACGATTTTAAACTTGTAGCATTTGTTTCAAGAGCTTTGTCAAGAGCTGAACAAAAATACAGTACCCATGAGAAAGAAACATTAGCTATAGTTTTTTGTGTTACAAAATTAAAACAATATTTAATTGGAAATGTTTTTACATTAAAAACAGACCACAAACCATTAGTTGTTCTATTTGGAGAAAATAAAGGTTTACCACTAATGGCTGCAGCGCGCATCCAAAGGTGGGCTTTTATACTTTCAGGTTTCAATTATAAAATTGAACATGTCAAAGGTGCATTGCATGAAGCTGATAATTTATCTCGAATGCCTCAACATATAGGTGGTAACATTGATATCAATGATAGTGCTACATTTGTAAATTATATAGAAAAAGAAAACGTTTGAAATCAAAATTTCAAGGACATAGCTCGGGAAACTAGGCGGGACCCTATACTTTCTAAAGTGTGTGAATTTGTTAAAATGGGTAAACTCAAAGAACTCAAAACGAACAATTTAAGGCATTTGTTTTCAAAGATTCTGAGTTGACTGTAGACCATGATTGTTTATTATGGGGTTATAGGGTTGTAATTCCTACAAAATTGAGAGAGATTACTCCAAATCTTACATGAGTCTCATTTAGGCATTGTGAAAACCAAAGCTCTAGCCAGATCTTTTGTCTGGTGGCCTGAACTTGATTCAGATATTGAATATTTAGTCAAATCATCAAAAATGTTCATTTCCTTGTAGTCATAGACTCATTTTCCGAATGGGTAGAAGTTTTCAAAACCAAGGAAATCACTTCCAATTTCCTTATTTCAAAAATCAGGGAAATTGTCTGTCGTTTCGGTATCCCTCATACCATTGTCAGCGACAACGGCAGACAATATGTTTCTGAAGAATTTAAAATATTTACCTCAAACAATAAAATAAAGCACGTACTAACAGCTTCTGGGCATCCAGCCACCAATCGCCAAGCTGAAAATTTCGTGAAAACGTTAAAAAAAATCTATTTATGCGAATTTGACATCTGGAATGAATGAAAATATTGACGTTATTTTAAATCGATTTCTGATGGATTACCGTAATACAAAGCACAGCTCAACTGATGACAGTCCAGCAAAACTTTTTATTGGAAGATCAATAAGAACTCGATTTGATCTAATTAAACCACCTCTTGTTAGGACAGAATAATAGAACAACAAAATAGAAGTATTTCAAATTATAGCGGTAAGAGATCGGTTACATTTGAGAACGGTCAAAATGTTTTCATACGAGATTATACAAACGTTAATTCAAGATCTTGGGCCCCTGCCATTATAAATGATAAGACGGGTCCACGTTCATATCAATGTATTCTTTCAACAGGTAGAATTATAAAAAGGCATACTGATCAGATTAGGGCAGGAGTAAAACAGAAACAAAACAGTGAAACTAATCGCGAAAATCAAAATAGTTCATCAGATTTATCATCATGATCAAATGGAAATTCCACCAATCAAGCTGTTGAAAAGTCACATGATAATAATGAGAAAAATATAAATGAATTAAATTCTAATTCAGAACATAATAAAAGCGTAGACAATGATAATGATGAAAGTTTGTCAAAATCAAAACAGAGAGATTGAAAATGTTTCTACTAGAGTGCTAAGACCTAGAGCTCATAAAAGGTACACTTAATTGTAATTTGTTATTTCTTATTTTTATAAAAACTAAACTTCCATAAAAAACACATATTTATATTGTATGTTTAAATTATATATATTCTTCCTTTTTTAATATATAAATTTTATGCCCGACAACGTACAGAAGGGTACAATTATGATTTACCATTCAAATAACATTCCTCAATTTTCCCCCCCGTAATGAATCTTGGCTTTTATGGAAAGAGAAACTGGATATTCATTTTGCTGAAATAAACTGCACTGAAGAGAATGCAAGGAAGGCTACGCTCTGAAAATCAATAGGGTCAATTGCATATGAAACTTTGCATAATTTATGTAGTCCAGAAGCACCAGTTTCCAAAACGTTTAAAGATCTTTGTAATTTATTAAAATCACATTACACCCCACCAGTAATTGTTTTTCGTGAACGAAAAACCTTTCACTCAGCAGTACAAACTGAAAATGAAACAGTAGCAGAATGGCATGCTAGAGTAAAAAAATTAGCTCTCTCTTGCTTTTGTTCTGGATAGTTTTATCATGGGGATAAACAACAAAATATTTGAGCGATTGTGTGAAGAAGACGAGAAAATAATAATTGATGAAGCACTTAGAAAAGCTCTAATTATGGAGATGAAGTTGATTGCTAAAGAAGATGATAATCACAATATGCAAGTTGGAAACGTCAAAGGAAGTAAATGCAGAAATAAAAACTACAATAACCAAAACAAAACTGTCAAACCAAATAATAATGAAACAAGCTGGCAACAACTAACACAACCACGCACTAATGCTGTTCAGAAGAATTCAACTCAATATTTCATGACTCGGCGCGGGCTCGAACTCACGACCCTCCGCTTCATAGTCTGGTGTTCTACTTTTTCAGTCAACAGCACCCACATTATTATTTTATTAAAATAAGTAACCAAAGTTAAAAAAATATTCGCATCAACATAGTGATGCGAATTTTAGTTAGAAATAACCAAAAACGGCAGTTTTATTTATATACCTACATATTTTTATTTAATTTTTTATTAATTTATTCAGTAATATTAAGCCTTCGCGGCCAATATAAAAATATTACAATGACTATAACCTGAGATTAACAATTCATATTCAAATTCTAAAAAATTATATATGTAATTAACAATTAATATATACAAAATGCTATAGGATACACAAGTATTTATGGCAAAAACATTAAATATATTAAGAAAGAAGCATTAAGAAAAGTCACATGCAATTATGTAAAATAAAATATGGAAAACGGTTGACCCTAAAGGCCATCCCTGCAATTTCCCCCTGATTTTAACCACATTGGTTCTTGCAAGGCAGATTTACCAATTACTCTCACTAGTACAACAATTAACAACACCAAAAACGACTCGTATTTTGTTAAAAAATTACGAGCTTATGTCAAAATCAAGAGTGAAGAAGCATCATTAACAAGGCAGATTTAAGAAAAAAAAAACGTTTATGTAGCTTGTAAATAAACTTTTGACAGTACTTCGATACGTACCAAGGCAAATTTAATAGGCAGCTGCGTTAATGAGAGTACCTGGTAAATCTGCCTTGGATTCAAGTCTAGTGGCGGTCGACGTGTTTTTTTATGTCAATAGGTGTTTACTTTATGGGATTCACCGAGCTCTTTGAAACGCCACTAGGTTGGTTTCCGAGTTTATTAAAAAAATAACTTTTAAATTTTTTCGTTCACGAAATCTCACCAACGCATCAACCGATTTTGACCCAGTTGGTGGCGTTAGACATGGTTTTTGAATGTCAAGAGCTAATTAACTCTTGTAATCGATCGGCAAAGGCGGTTACAAGTTGTTCTAAAAAACACACTTGAAAAACCATATTTTTAAAATTATTTATAATTTCTCATAATGTAACGGTTCGGACCGGCTCCAATTCACTAAATCTATGTTTGAAAGAACATTTTGAAAAGCGACTAGTTTGATTCAATTTGGTTGAGCCTTTCAAAAGTTATAAGCGGGTCACTTACTTACAGACACATACATACAGCAAAGCTTCCTAGGGAATCAAAACTTCGAAATCCGGTGCAAACCCTATTTTTTCAATACAGGATAAAACCAGTAACTTTCCGATTTTTTGAAAATATTAAATTTTCTTGGCGGGAAGTTAAAAATTATACGAGTAGTTGCGGCGGTGGAATTAGTATAGATGTATGTACATAGGACCGTACGTGATTTTGAATACGTATAATATTCACGTATTGAAAACAATATAAGTTTTTTCTTCTGAATTTTTAATAGTAAGTAAAATATTTACATACATACATATCTATGCGCTATAGAGATATGTAAATTCAAATACGACAACAATTTTACTGTGAGCATGCGCGTTTTTGCAAATTGTTACAATCGTAAAGTACGTGATTAAAAATAAACCGTTCGTGAGTGTGCGTGTTTGTGAGCGCCTTTAATCTTGCCGTGCATCTTGTCGTTGCCGTGAGCTTAATTTTATTCACGCGCACATCTCTAATAAATACCGTCAATATGTTTCAGACCGCTACTTCGTTTCTGTAACTTTTCACATGAAAAAAAAATAATTATGATTGTCATGCTATGTATTATATGGTAATACATAGAATAATATAATAGCATTATATAAATGTAATGAAATACAAAAAATTAAATTGACTTATCCTATGTTTAACAAAATGACAAAAAGTTTTCGATGCGTAAAGTTCTCACATTAGTTACAGAAACAAAGTACCGTTTCCTAAAGCAGATCATCAGAATCTTTCTTAAAGTTATTCTATTGATATCTACACCGTTTTTATAGAATTCAATTATAACTTTTCAAAATAAAGTTATGTTAGGGTATGGCAACTTTACCTACAGTATTAGAGTAGCCCTAAACGTTTCATATTAATTCAATTGTTATCTAATGGAATCATTTATTACAACATTTACATTACAAAACTAACTTTTTCTTGTAGAGTATAATGCTGCCAACAACATGGAGGCTGGTCGCCATGAATTTGATGCATCAGCAAAAGGTTTGTTAAATTAAATATACATATATACAAATGAAATTTATTTTTTGATGATTAAGCAATGTCACATATGCATTTCATTGGTGGTTTACCAAATCATCAATAGACTTTAACCATGGTTTTGAAAAGTTAAAAACCCCTTATCTTATATACATACTTTTGAAAACCATCTACAAACTTACAATTTGTAAATTACAAATTATTTTTGTAAAGGGGTTTTTAAATTTTCAAAACTATGATTAAAGTCCACTGATGATTTGTTAAAGCACCAACAAATGAATTTCATTTAATATAGAATTGTAACAATATGTCAAATAAAAAGTTCATATATATATATATATATATATATATATATATATATATATATATATATATATATATATATATATATATATATATATATATATATATATATATATATATATATATATATATATATATATCAGAGTACTTCAAAATCACGATTTTTCTTGATTTTGTTCAGCACGCAAATTTTTGTTCATTGTAAAGATTAAAGAAAAATTCAATGATGATTAAAAATCATTTCATTCTGATGTATACATCAAATTCTGATTATGAGTAAAATTAACAAAAGCATTTTATGAGCAAGATCGCACAGGCAAGAGAAGGGCTTGCAGTAAATTCATCGTGTCCAAACGCTCTTATTCTCATTAATTCACACAACATGTTTGAACCGACCGTCTGTGTAACTTGAGCAATATGATATACGAACAATGCAAACAACATAACCAATTCAACACTGATACATGAGTGGAGGTACAGGTTTAGTCTTTATTTGAATTTGTTCATGAAAAACAAAGTTAAAGGGAATACACATGGGCAAATGCACGGTGGTTTATGGGACTTTTTTCTTTACAAAATTGAAACAAATGAGAATGTGTGCACAAGTTTGATCATTTGGTTGTTTTTTATTGTTAAACATGTGTCCGATTAAGAGAACAAATTTAGTTGAATTACATACGCCGAAATACACATGCAAATATGACAACAGGGAAAAAAATTTTTTTAAGTCAAATTTCCAAGAAAGTTTACACCTTGTCGCCTCGGCGTAAGGGAAAAAATATAATACGGTCCATATTAAGTGAAATAATT
>OX637537.1:31005185-31022685 GCA_951800035.1 Linnaemya tessellans
GTCATACAAAAATTTGTTTCACAAATTTATTTGACCTTTGTTTTATTATTCATAAATTACGCTTATTTAAGTAAGAGGCCAATTATTTTTTATTAAATACTATTATTCCGATATTTCGTCACTTTTTTGTGAAGTTTCTTCAGAGATTATATATAAAATTGTGTAATTTGATATAAAATGTTTTTCTTTTTCCAATTCAATTTAATACACATATACAAACAAAATATTATAGTCAAAATGAAAAATGGACAATTTTAAAATATGTAAATGTAAGCAAACAAAAAATTGTTATATATGTATATCCTAAAATTAAATTCCCTTTTTATCTAACAAATATCACTACCAAAAAATTTATCTATGTTTGTAACTATTCTCTGTATTTAAAATTGAGACATTATTAAAATCTGGAAAGTGATTAAAATTTTCGAAATGACATATTAATGCTGTCTTTTGTGAGGAAATACTTTTTCTATATTCCTGATCCAACCTATGACCAGCTAATCTGGTTTTTGCTTGTACCTACATGTACTTAATAACAATTTTCACTACCATTACCACTACAAGTAATTTTTTTAGATTTTAGATTTATTTATTTAGTAGTATTTGTAATACTTTATAATTTCTTAAATTGAATTACACTAGATTAATTATTAATATTCCTAATAAAATATACAAGTGTTTTTCTAAATACATAATTATTTTGTTCACTCTTTAAAACATTTGGCATTGTGTTGTATATATTCAGTCCCTTATAAAATAGTGATTTCTGCATGCTACTTGTATTTGCCCTTTGTAGTCTAAAATCTGTGACATTCCTTAGGCTGTACGGTTGTACTTCTCCAACATATCTTAATTGTTCGATTAAATAATCTGGAGCATCTCCCGTCTTCATTTTTTGAACGAAGTTTATGGTGTTGAACTGTAACCTTTGTTTTATATTAAGCCATCGTAGTGTATTTATCATAAAGTTAATAGATGTATATCTGTTGCATTTTAAAATCACTCGCATCGCTTTATTTTGTAATTTTTGTAGTCTGGATATTTGTTGATCTGTGCAGCATGTATACATTATAGTTGACCCATATTCAAAATGTGGTTTTATTATAGTGTTATATATATTTATTGATGTAGTAGTTGACATTTGTTTTCTAATTCGTTTGAAAAACCCGATTTTTTTACCGATTTTTTTACATATGTATTCGATATGTTCCTTTAATTTTAATTCGCTGTCAATTATGAAACCAAGATATTTAATATTATTAACTTTTTCTATTACTACATTATTTATTGTAAACGGTATGTTAGTGTTCATGTTTATTTCCATTATTTTTGTTTTATTTTCATTTAATTTTAGTTTGTTCATTTTTAACCAGTTGTTTATATTTCCTATATCATATTTCAAGTTTTCGTAACATATTTCACACTTTTCTGCTTCGGTGAAAATTAGAGTGTCGTCTGCATACATGATTATTTCACATTTTTCCAACACTTTTTCCATTTCATTAATATATATTATAAATAAAAGGGCACCTAAAACTGAACCCTGGGGTACTCCATAATCGTTCTCTATTGCACCTGATTCGATGTTGTTAACTTTTGTTTTTTGTTTTCGATTTGTTAAGTATGATTGAAACCATTTCAATTCGTTATTTTGAATGCCGTAATTGTAAAGTTTTTTTATAAGAATATCTCTGTCTATTGTCTCAAATGCTCGTTTGAAGTCAAGAAAAACTGCCAATGTCTTGTTATCGCTCTTCCTACATTTCCATTTATTTATAACATAATTAATCGTTGTTTCACAAGAGTACTTTTTTCTAAAGCCCGACTGATATTTCGATAATAGTTTGTTATGTTCTAGGTAATCTTCCAACTGTTTTTTTACGACTTTTTCTAAAATTTTTTCACAAGTTTTTAGAGTTTTTACCGGACGATATTCTTCGCATTTATTCGTGTTTTGTATTTTCTCTATAGGGGTTATCATGGATTCTTTCCAGTTTTCAGGAAAGATACCAGTCTCTATTGATTTATTTATAATATTTAATAATATATTCCCTGTTGTGTTCCAGTTATCCATTATCATATCATTTGAAATCCTTTTATAGTCTGATTTTTTTCTCATACTCTTAAATATACTTTTTAATTCTATCAAAGATATTGCACGAAAACTGAATTTGTAATTTATCACCGGTATTTTATTTTCATATTGCACTGATTCAATTGAGCTTCTGATGTCTGCTATACTATTTACAAAGTATCTATTAAAATTCTCTGCTATTTCAATATTGCTCGAATACTCAATTTGTGTAAATATCACATTTTTTATCACATTTCTGGGTTTTTTTATAACTAATTCTTTTATTCTATTCCACATTTCTTTTTGGGTATTCGCTGTCGATATTTTTTTGTTTATATAATTGTTTTTTTCGTTCTCAATTTTCACTTTGTATGCATTTCTTATTGTTTTATAGTTATTCCACGAATCAGTAGTGTTTTCTATTAACGCTCTTTGATATCTGATGATTTTTTCTTTTTTAAAAGATTTCAACTCATTACTGAACCATTTGTTATTTGTTCTACCGTTAATTCTCGTTTTCACAGTAAATTTTCTTATTACGTTTTCTAAACTGACATCAAAGTCAGTAACATATTCATTAATATTGGTTATTTCGTTATTACACTGTATTGTCGCGCTCAATTCACTTTTGAATCTCGTTTTGTTATATTTAAATACTTCTATTTCTCTATTTGTCTGTTGCATTTCGCTATCGCATTCAATAAATATATCTATTGATTCATGATCTGATATTTTATTATTTATATTAACGTTCGCTGATACGCTTTTTGTGTTTGTTATGACATAGTCAATTAAGGTTTTAGAATGTTCTGTTATTCTGGTAAACTCGTTCACTATTTGCTTCAAACCATTGTCGTTTAAAATACTTAAAATTTTTGCTTTATAAAAGTCCTTATACCAGTCAATGTTAAAGTCACCGATTATCAGTATATTATAATTGCCTTCACATATTTCTTCTACGAACTCTTGGAAAGTCTCACAGAATTCTATTTTATTACAACTTGGAGATCTATACACCACTACTATGATATATGCATTGTTCCTAATGTTAATCATGCATGCACTAATCCAATATTGCGACTCTTTTATAATATCTTTAATTTTATTGAATTGAAAATGGGTTTTAAAATATATAATTGCCCCTCCCGTTCTGTTTGAATTTGACAAGATAGCGCAATGTCTGTAGTTTCGAATTTGAATTTCAGCTTCATTTATGTTTTCTGTTTGATGTGTTTCAGATAGAATAATAAAGTCTGGTTCTATTGTTTGAACTATTATTTCTAGCTGATTAAAATTATTTATTAATCCCTGAATATTCGTATATATTCCACGTATCATACTTGGTGGCTAGGCAGCTAAGCCTAATCTCTTCTTGTTTACTTTGAGCTTGTTTATATATACTGGACATTCTCTGTTGTATGTGTGATGATTCTCGTCAAGTTCTAAGTTAAGTCTTTTATTTTCTCTAATGCAATTTATACATTTTTTTACTTCTTCCTTACTGCGCTCTTTACTTTTGTGATTTCCATGACATTTTAAACATATTTCCTCGTTCCTGCATTCTGACGCTCTATGATTGTATCCTAGACATTTATAACATTGAAAAACATTAGTGCCATCGAATACTCGACATCTATCCCATCCGACGTTAAGTTTTTGAACTGTTATAACATTTTTGTATGACTCGTTATCTATTATTAATTTTGCATTAAAGATCGTTTTATTGTACCGCTTTGTTTCAAAATATTTTAATAGTCCAATTTCACTGTTTTTTAATACTTCATTCTGCTTTTTTAACTTTTCTATTAACTCTTTTTCCGGCATTTTAAAATTCATATCAGTTATTATGATTTGCATATCTATTTCTTTTGGTACTTTTATTTCATAATTTTCGCTTATTTCGTTCTGTATTGCTTGCTTAATTTTATCTCTTTCTTCGACATTCTGACTCTGTATAACTATAGCACCATTTTTTCTGTTTTCAACATTTGTTATTTTAAAATTGATTGGATCAACTTTTTTGTTTAAATCCGCCTTTGTTTTTTCAACACTTTGCTTCTCCTTTGGTTTTACTATTAAGGGGACATTTTTCGAAACATCTGGTATCACTACATTACTTGCAGCAGTTTGTGCCTACGTTAATTTTGTTTTTGTGTTTGATTCTTTTACCATTTTCTTTATTTCATTACACAATTTTGCATTATTTTTCTCAATTGTATCACACATATCTTTATTTTTAGATTCTATTTCATTTACATTCCCGCACATATATCTAACTTCATGTATATTTTTTTCACAAAGCTTCTGTATACCATCCATTTTCCTAAATCGTTCATCATAACGCTTTTCTATTGCTTCCAGCAGTGATTTTATTTCTCTTTCATTTTGTTTTAACGATCTTTCGAATTCACTCCTATATTCTACTAACTTATTTTTATTTTTATCCACATTTTCTTGAATGTCTCTTAGTACCAAATCAACATTTTGAATATATTGCATGCATTCATCACACATGTATCTAATAAAGTTGTTTTCTTCCATAATTTTCACTGAATATTGATCTATTCCAGCGCATTTTTTTGTAATATGGTATACTTTATCACAAACTCCACTGCATCTTATTCCAGTTTCACCTCTAATGGCCGACCTGCATTTATTGCATTCGGTCATATTTTCACATTAAACTTATTATTTCTCTTTTTTTTCAGTCTCTATTGTATTAGACACTTTTCTAATTGTTTGGTTTATTTTTACCACCCTAATTGTTTCTTAAAAACACAGTTTTATATATTTTTAAAAATTAATTTGCAGAGCTATTATATTTTGCTTGTTTATTCAACAGTGTTGTCAACTAATAAACTATATTTTTTATTTGATTTTTCTAGAAGTTGTATTTTATCTTTTGTTTTGCTAAATAATTTTCCTACTGTTTCATACATTTTATGCGCCATTCTATATACATATATTGTTATCATAGGTTTTAGATTTCTCTACTCTTTCTGACAATTTTGGTACATATGTTAAAGACTTATATAGACTCTTATTTCAGAAGAAACATTTACATATCTTCTGTGGGGTTTGCAAAAATAGTGTAAAAATTTAACAAATTGTTTTATTTAAGCCTACATTCCTTACAAATAAAATTTTTGAGTTTTAATGACGAAGCTGAGTCGTAACCTGGTACTACTCTGTTCTATCCCCTCATCTCCCTTTGCCCCCTAAATGACCCTATCAAAACAATATTTTTTTTTTAATTTTGTATATAATTATCCCAAACATTTAATTTTAGAGTTTTATGACAAAGGTGAAATGTCTCCCCCACAGCCCTTGCCAGATGGACCTCCCCCAAAATACATTTTTAATACCCTCCAAGAACTGGACCCCATAAAGTATATACATATATTCTTGATCTGTGATGAAGTCTAAGACGGTCTAGCAATGCCGATACGTTCGTCTGTGGAAAACATGATATTGTCTATTTTTGAATCCCGCCCCCTTTAGTGGGCGTTGACGTACAGTATTATATAAAGGAACTCTGTCCCACCAAGTTAAACATTTTAAGTTTATTTACTAACTATTTGGATGGTATTTAAGATTCGACCCGGTCGAATTTAACGATTTTACTTGTTTTTACATTGCAAATATCTCGGATCAATTATACATAGTTTTACTTTATTTAAAAGTAAATCTTTTCTCATATTTATATGTTGCTCAATCAAATTCCATACTGGAGTACTGAGAAATAGAGATACTACATCAAATGATACTAATCCTTCATCAGAATTCAACCTTAAGTATTTTACGTTATTTGTGAATTGCATTGCGTTAATAACATTGTATTTTGAATTACTTGTTAAATTCTTTCAAATATTTGTAATATATTTATGAAGTCCATATGAGAATTTATTGGTCTTAAATTATAATTTTCTTTGTAAATTTTAGGTAAGCCATGTAACCTAGGAGCTATTGCTACATTTGTTTTAAGGTTACTCTCATCTATGCAGCTCAAGACTTTCATATATAAATACAATAGTAATTAAAATAAAGGATTGTTTATTAATAGATTTTTTATATTTTATCTTGGACCAGCACTCAGGGGATGACCCCTATATATGCAATGCATTGGATCGCAACTGAAAACGAGGGGATAGTATTGGGGGGAGAGATTAGGAATGATTGGTATCAAAAACCAACTTCTTCAGGTAGAATAATTAATTATTTTTCAAAAGAAACAAGGAGAATGATTATAAATACTGCTAAAAATCGGATAGAAAGTGTATTATCGGTAAGTGATATTGAATTTCATAGAAAAAACATAAGTATTATTAGAAATATATTAGTTGATAATAGTTTCCCTAATCACTCGACTTGCAAATTGATAAGGTAATATATTTATCAGAATAAATGTTAATAATAAATATACAATGGCACGTAAAATGCATGAAACAGTATGAAAATTATTTAGCAAAACAAAAGATAAAATACAACTTTTAGAAAAATCAAATAAAAAATATAGTTTATCAAATTTCTTGTAGTGGTAATGGTAGTGAAAATTGTGAAGTATATGTAGGTACAAGCAAAAATAAATTTAAAACTAGATTAGCTGATCAGAACAGAAATATAGATATAGTATTTTCTCACAAATGGCTACATTAATATTTCATTGTGTAAATTTTAATCGTTTTCCAGATTTTAATAATGTCTCAGTTTTAAATACAGAAAATAATTATAAACATAGATACATGTTAGAAATTCAACAACTTTTTAACTCTACAATAGATAAGACAATTATTTTTAGGGTAGATACATCTAATGTTGCTCATACATATAGATATTTGTTAGATAAAAACTGAAGTTTTGTTTTAGTATATACACAATTTTTTTGTTTGTTTACATTTACATTTGTTAATTTTTTTCATTTTGACTATATTATATTTTGTTTGAGTTTAAAAATTTTTTTTTCAAATAATTTTTGTTTGTACGAGTATGTGTTGAAAAAAGAAAAACATTTTATATTAAATTACACAATTTCCCTAAAAAAAACCTACACAAAGATGTGTCGAAATATCAGAATAAACAAAGTTTTTTATAAAAAATATTGGACCTCTTGCTTAAATAAAAACAATATATTAATTATAACAATGTGTAATAAAATTATGTACTACAGTTACATAATTCATAATCCCTTCCTTTGTATATCTTTTCGCAGCGTATGTATAGTTTTCGGTTTTTAGCCTATTTTATGCGTCAGAGTTATGGAAAATTTAACATTTCGGATGAGCACCACTCAGCGAAGCCTTGAAGGAAATTAACTACATCCAGTGTTTAACTTTTGTATAAAGTCATTATTAGATTGGTGTACTATGAACATCCTATATTGGTCTGTTTAATATCCCTGTTGTTATATTTTTTCTATACCAGCTGATTATACATATGTATATTATATGAATGGTTTTTATTATATGAATAGTTTTTATTTTTATAAATTAGTTAGCTTATTGCGTTCATGGTACTTGATTTGGTTCCCCGAGTGAAGTTTTTTGTTTGATGTCGGTATCCCTTAGCGAAAACATAGGTCGTGTAATTAGTGGTAATTCTTATCTGAAAACGTTCTTTGAAAATTATACTAACAATTTGAAAATTGGTTACTTAAACTGTGGTAGTATTAGACCCTCATCAAAAAGTCAGTTAAATTGGATTAGCTCTACGCTATTTTAAGGGATGGTGCATTCGATTTGTTTGCAGTGACGGAGACATTGCTTGATAGTACTGTTTCTGGGCTTGCTGTTAGTTTTACTGGATATGTTCACCTGGCCTTCGAGAGTTGGTGGTGTTGGTATCTTTATTTCCAAGGAGTTGAAGTTTAAGTCTCTTCTTAAGGTCTATATTGCTGGACAACGTAAATCCCTATTTATTAAGCTAGATATTGGCAATATCGAACTTCTATTTTGAGTAGTGTACCTACCTTACGGCAATGTGTCTGTGTTTGAGGAACGTCATCGTGATATTTTGTCCAGATTTTTAAATACTGTCGTTGTGGGGGACTTTAATTGTAATTTGTTGGCCCCTTCTAGGTCAAATACCATGTCTGCTAAGTCTAAATTTATTAATTGTGCATAACTGTAGACCCACACATGATGATGTAGGAAATGACTCCACATCTTTATTTGATTATTTTCTTGTAAGTGATATCTCTGTGATTAGTTTTTCTGGTCAGCTTCAATACCCATCGATATCGGACCATGCATTAATTTATGCCCTCTTAGCTTTAAATTCCACTCAAATACAGAAATTTATTAAATATCGTGACTATGAAAATATTGACTGGGATGGATTTTTTTTCAACTTTCTAGCTTTGATGATAGTCTTATCTTAAATTCTTCTGACATTGACGAAAAATGTACTGTTTTTTCATCTCTTCTTGCTAGTTTATTTTCTTACATTCCTGTTCTTGTTTTTTTTTTTTTCCTTGGACCAGCACTCAGGGGATGACCCCTACATATGCGATGCATTGTGCCAGAACTAGGAAAGTTGGTTATGGGAAGGAGGATAGAGGGAGTAGTGTTTGTGGACGTTCGATTTGAACCTTATCTTCTTAGAAAGAAGATACTTTTAAATAATAATGTGTTAATGGATTCTCGTGATATTTCGTTTTCGAGGTCATTACGAGATTTGGCTTATTCGGCTTTTTTATCGGATCTCACGGTAGAAAACAGGATACTGTACTGGAAGAAACAGAGTGATAAGGAGGGACAGGAGGAAAAAGTTTTGTGGTGTGGACACTGCTGGCTTGTGGAGAGTATTGCAAAATTCAGGGTGCACTGGTGATGGTAACGACGTGATGTGTTACGGCAATATTAATTCCTTGAATGAATTTTTTGCTGGTGGTCCCAATATTGATGCAGTGATTTTGAATCATTTGTGAATTCCGTTTTCCAAATTCTTTATTTTTTCGCTACGTTGATGTGATTGAACTAGCTGAAGCTCTGGGTAAGGTTAAGTCTGGATCTATTGGCATTGATGGTTTTCCGATTAGATTTGTTAAAACTATTCTTTCCCATATATCTCTATTTTTGTTGGGTATTATTAATTTCATTTTTACGTCGTCAACTTTTCCAGTGTCATGGAAAACTGCTCGTGTTGTTCCTATACCCGAAGCTAGGCTGGTGAATAATGGTGATGATTTTAGGCCAATTTCAATTCTAACTGCAATCTCAAAAATCATTGAACACCTTATTAAAGATCAAATCCTCTGTTCTGTAAGGGGTAACATCTACGAGTCACAATACGTTTTCCGACGAGGATATAGTACTACATCTTTGCTACTTAGTCTTACTGATTCAATTAGGGCCAATATTAACATGGGGAGACTCTGTGCTCTTATATCACTTGATTTATCAAAGGTTTTTGACTCTATTTGTCATACGACTATGATTAAAAAACTTAGTGATCAATTTAGTTTTTCAAGTTCGGCTTGTAGACATTTTTTTCTTATCTGACGAGTAGATCCAGTTTGTGGACTTTAAGGGAATAAATTCTAATGTATTGTACCTTCATGTGGGTGTCCCTCAGGGATCTGTTGTGGGTCCCCTGCTCTGCGGGGTTACTCTATAATGCGATAGGAATTGCTTTCGCATTTCAATGTAAATAGCATACAAATGCATTCAATTTTTGATTCGCATCGCAACCCCCCTGGGTATCTGGTAGAGTGTGGGGTGCGCTACATAGGATCTACTCCACCGACATGTGTTTACCTACCCAATTTAAGGCAAGACTAGCCCATGCTCGTCTCATGCCGCAAGTTTTGTATTGCCTTGTAGTAATATCTGCCTCCTCTGGTGAGCTATTTAATTTAATTTACGACGCATTGTTAATATGATTGTGCGATTTGTGTATAATATTAGGCGGTTTGATCATATATCAGCCTATGTTCACAGCTTCTCTGGGTGTTCGTTTAGCAATTTCATTAAGTCTTATCTTAAATTTTGATGCCTCGTCTTATTTCATAGGGTGATGAGAAGTGCTGGAATCGTTTCCCATATGAGCTTCCCGTGTTTTTCTCAATCTAATAATGTTTTTTGACTCAAACTGGAATATTTTTCAAATTTGGCTGACTGATCTTAGGTCTGTAGGTATGTATCAGGCGCATTTTCTTATAAACATTATCTGTCTGTTTTCGTTATTGAACCCTCTTCGTCATCTAAATTTACCTGATAAAGCCTGTCTGTGTTCTGCTAATTTATAAATTCATACTTTGGTTTAAGATACTATTCTCTATTCTATTTCTCTATTGTATATATTTTTCTCTATAATTTATTGTGGCTGGGGGGCCAAATCAAACTACTATGGTGTGTGATTAGAAAATATTATAAGTATGTATACAGATTATTGTTAATACTCAGGATTTTTTTGAAGGCTTTGTATTACATTGATGAATCAAATAAATTTGGATGATGTTATATTCCACACATAAGAGCATCAATTGGGCTTTCAAATGAATTTCAATGATATCTCACACACATTTTGTTTTATTAAAATTTAAAGATAGGAAGTGCTTAATTAACAGTTTATATGATTGTATGTATATTTTTCAAGAGAATTTTGTTAAATTTTTTGCATATGCTTATAGGTTTCTCAAACTATAACACGTGGTGGTCCTCGATCACAAATCGCCATACCAGCCCAGGGCATGATTGAATTCCGAGATGCTCTTACCGATCTATTGGAAGAATTCGGCACTAATGACGGCGGGTAAAAATAATAGCCCGCTTTTATTTTGATTATATATTAAATAATGTTATTCTTTTTTATTTGCTTAGTTTTAAAGGAGATTTACCGGAAGAACGTCATATGAAGGTAGATAATAAAAATTTCTACTTTGATATTGGCCAAAATAACAGAGGAGTGTACATGCGTATTAGTGAAGTATGTTTAAAAGTTACATAAATTTAGTATTCAAAAACTTCATTAAATATTCTACAGTGATGGGATTTGTAACATATGCATGTCCAGCAGGTATCAAAAGTTAAAAACTAAAAAATAAAAACCAAAAATACTAATTTGTGTCACATACGCTAAATGTGATCTGTTTGTGTTGGTATACGGGTTTCTTGCAACCACATGTAACCTGCAAAACTTGGGTTTTTGTTTTTTTCTCTTGCACCTGCAAACTCTATCTGTGAATTTAATTTGACTTTTTATATAGAAAACTAAATTGTGTTAAAACTGCTAGCTACGTTTATTTGAGGAACTAAAATTACTGGTCAAAGCATTCGTAATTGTGAAATTTGCATACGGCTATTGATTTTAATTTGAGAATAGCGAATAAAAAGTATTGAAGTAATAATGACCTAATTTTACAGTAAATAAACTACTAGATTGTAATAAACAGAACTTTGAATAGTTTTTTTTATCTTGGACCAGCTCTTAGGGCATGACCCCTACATATGCAGTGCATTGTGCCGGAACTAGAAAGCAGGGGATAGTATTGTTGGGACAGATAAAGAAAGATGAGAAGATAGAGACCTTTTTTGTAGCTCTTTACACATCAAATATACAGCGTACTGTTCAAAAACAGCCAACACATATTTTTATTTTCATAATATTTATGTGTGTATCCAAATTTTTGTCGGTGTTAAACACAATCTTAAGAAGTTCACGTATCGATAAGAACACACTTTAAACACACAGGTTCGTGTGTACCAATATTTTAAGTTCGTGTATGTATGGGACAACAAAGTACATGTACGATAGATTTCGAGTCTATCTATACATATGTTGATGTATGTATACGAAAGAAAAGTACATGTACAATATGAAGATTCTCGTGCGGCTGAATTTTAAGTAAATGTTTGTGTGTAAAAAAACAAATGACGCTTATAATACGTACATTTATGTACGAACATTTTTGCAGTTGCAGTTGTAAACATTTACTAAACACAAATAATACATTCGACTATTAAAAAAGTTAAAAAATAATTATTTAATTAAAAAAAATTAAGTTACACTGTTTTATTTTAAAATTGACCACAAACTAGAAAATATTAATGTTATATAATTTCAAAGTATTGGTTGTTACTATAAATTAGTGAGCCACTGTTCAAATAACATACAGTTTTGTAGTAACAACTAATACTTTGAAATTATATAAGGTTAACATACATTTTTACTTACTTAGAATATCAGGAACCAAAAATATAGTTTTCCTAGTTTTTGGTAAATTTTAAAATAAAACTTAATTTTTTTAATTATATAATTTTTTAACTTTTTAGTCGGATGTATTATTTGTGTTTAGTAAACAAACATTTACTAAACACAAATAATACATCCGACTAAAAAGTTAAAAAATTATATAAATAAAAAAATTAAGTTTTATTTTAAAATTTACCAAAAACTAGGAAAACTATATTTTTGGTTCCTGATATTCTAAGTAAGTAAAAATGTATGTTAACCTTATATAATTTCAAAGTATTAGTTGTTACTACAAAACTGTATGTTATTTGAACAGTGGCTCACTAATTTATAGTAACAACCAATACTTTGAAATTATATAACATTAATATTTTCTAGTTTGTGGTCAATTTTAAAATAAAACAGTGTAACTTAATTTTTTTTAATTAAATAATTATTTTTTAACTTTTTTAATAGTCGAATGTATTATTTGTGTTTAGTAAATGTTTACAACTGCAACTGCAAAAATGTTCGTACATAAATGTACGTATTATAAGCGTACATGTGCTTTTTTCCACACACAAACATTTACTTAAAATTCAGCCGCACGAGAATATTCATATTGTACATGTACTTTTCTTTCGGACACGTACATCACATATGTGTAGCTACACTCGAACCTATCTATCGTACATGTACTATGTTGTCCCATACATACACGAACTTAAAATATTGGTACATACGAACAATACGTGAACTTCTTGAGATCGTTTACAAAATAAACAAAATACATGTACGACTGTGTTTAACACCGACACAAATTTGGGGACACCCACAAATGTTATGAAAATAAAAACATATATTGGTTGCTTTGAGTTGTGTTCGTTTACATTTATGTACGAGATTTATATACGGTGTGTGTACTTTTCTGAACTCTGCTAATACTGGGTTGAACTCAGGACCCTCTGCTTCATAGTCTCGTATTCTAGTACTTCAGCCAGCTGCACCCAGAAAAACTTTAAATAGTTTTGAATTTGCAAAATATTATTTGTATTACAAATTTATAAATCCACACGTTTGATTATATGAAAATTTTGGCCAGCTACAATTTAAAAAACTTTAGACACTTTACTTTGGAGTTGTATAATTGTTTCCGCCTCCTGTTTTTCTTTTAATCATAGCATTTAATTAATACCAGCAAATGATTTTGCAACTTCTTTTCTTTTATATAACTATAAGTACTGTTATGTTAAAATTAGTAAAATCCTATTATGATTATACGTGCTGCTGACTATATTGTTCCATAAGTAAACGATGTTTGTATAATAACTATGCGGTGGCAGGAATCTACAGAAAACAGAAAAGATGTGTAATAAACCAATCACCGGACACATTTCAAATAAAATTGAGCGAACTGAATCTTTCACTTAAGTGAGCGCTTTCAGCTGAGTATCACCGAATGATTTCATTATCCAACTTTATTTACTGAAATTCAATATTATGAAATACTTCATTCTTAATTATTAAATTATGTCGGATTGTTTCGAATAAATATAAATATATCTTCTCATATTTCCTAATCTGTCCCCTCAATACTATCCCCTCGTTTTCAGTTCCGGCGCAATGCATTGCATATATAGGGGTCATCTCCAGAGTGCTGGTCCAAGAAAAAAAAAAAAAAAGCCCTAATTCATAAAAAATATGTTATGCTTATAACCCTCTTGACAGATTTCTGGATAAATTGTATATTACATTATATATATACATAAGTAAATATATATGTATATATATATATATATATATATATATATGTATATTATATACATAAGTAAATATATATATAGATATATATATATATATATATATATATATATATATATATATAGATGTATATTATATACATAAGTAAATATATATAGATATATATAACTTTTCAAAACTGTGGTTAAAGTCTACTGACGATTTGGTAAAGCACCAATGAAATGCATATAGACATTGCTTAACCACCAACAAATAAATTTCATTTATATATTATATATATATATATATATATATATATATATATATATATATATATGTATATATATATATATATATATATATATATATGTATGTATATTATATACATATGTAAATATATATATATATATATATATATATATATATATATGTATGTATGTATATTATATACATATGTAAATATATATATATATATATATATATATATATATATATGTGTGTGTGTTAATGGATTAACGAGATTCCTTCTGTTCCCATTTATTATCTAGCAAACCACAGCCAAGGGAACGGGCTTGGAATAATTAGCGGGGAAAGAAGACCCTGTAGAGCTTGATTCTAATCTGGCAGTGTAAGGAGAATAAGAGGTGTAGAATAAGTGGGAGATACTGATCTCTCATGGTCTTTGTCACCAATGAAATACCACTACTCTCAATGTTTCTGTACTATCGTGATTATCATTTCTTAGCCATTATACGGATATATTTATATATCTTATGGTATTGGGTTATAATGTTATATAATTGTAAACAGATCTTGATAAGATAATAGCATTTCGTTTGTTAATATATAAAATTTGGTATGACTCCTAATACTCAGGTATGATCCAATTCAAGGACATTGCCAAGTATGGAGCTTGACTGAGGCGGTACATCTCTCAAATAATGACGGAGGTGTCCTAAGGCCAGCTCAGTGCGGACAGAAACCACACGTAGAGCAAAAGGTATGTACAGTATGCAAAATCCATATTCATACACCATATACTTTCTTAATAATTTTCAATTTTAAAAGAAGCAAATAATTAAAATACATTATTTATTTTAATATATTGAAACTCAAAGCTATTTTATTAAAATATAAATAAAAATATAAAAGTTTTATATATTAAATATATTATAATGAATTTCCCAATATATTTTAAAATATTGCGTAAAAACTTATCCTACTAAGGATGTACGAATATAGACTTTGCATACTGTACATATAATATTTTCAGTGATTGATTTTACTGCGCACACAAACATTAATTTTATGAAGTTACAAAACAAATACAATGCTATCATCTCCGCAAATGTGCATACGTACATAAAATGAACTCAATGTCTTCAATGAGGTATGACGAACAGTCCTGTACACTCAAGATTTACTTGTGTATAAAGTGAGGCATGCATACATTTTTCAATGTCGTTAATGTAAACTTGTGTGTACAGACGATAAAATATGTACACTATTTACACTGTGTACAGAGGATAAAATATGTACACTATTTCGAACTCTGGTGGGTGCTGTTGGCTGAAGTAGTAGAACACGAGAATATGAAGCGGAGGGTCCAAGTTCAACTTCGCGCTGAGTCATGAAATATTGTGTTGAATTCTTCTGGTCAGCATTAGTGCATGGCTGTGTTAGTCGGTTCTAGTTCGCATTGTATATATGTATATATATATATATATATATATATATATATATATATATATATAGTATATGTATATATGGTATATGTATATATACTCGTATATATATATATATATATATATATATATATATATATATATATATATATATAGTATATATATAATCGCTACACCCGGTGTGCTTCGCTACCCCCATCGTCATGAAATAAAATAAACATTTTTAAGAAACAGTGTTTATATACATAAGTATATATCTGTATAATAACTTAAAATTACAATTACATGCATAAAAATAATAAACGTTTTATTTAAGCACTTCGGTGTAGACAATATCTTTGTTTTACTCCCTTCAGCAAAAACATATAAATTTTTTGGTTGTCCAATTCTTGAACACGCAACATATAACTGGCCATGCGAAAAACATGGATTTTCTAAATTCGGTCAGCACACCTGTAGTGACTGTGCCTGCGACTTGTTGATTGTAATTGAAAAAGCAAGGCGAATCGGGAACTGCAATCGCTTGAAGTTGAATGGCATGTTGGTGGGAGTGAAGGGAATGCACTGAATAAGCACATCTTCTCCTTTCGACTTCCCGTTCACCTAAGTCTAAGAATGTATTGGTTTTTTATATGTATATCATAAAACAAATAAAAAAATGTAACTAAATGGAAAAAATTTTTGTGTGTGCAAAAATAATACATTCTACATAATTTTAAAGTGCAAACATTACGCTCCCTGATGTGTGTTGAGTTGCCTCTCTCAAGTTTGTTGAATATACAGGACGTATACGTGAAGAGAGTTGTAAATTTTTTATTGACAGGTCGAGAGTTGGAAATCTACGTATTTATTTATGGCGTATGTCTAAACGAATGGCTATATATATTTTAAATTTCATCAAAATCAAGTTGAGACTCAGAAATTGTCCCCATTACTTCCTCCTAGTCCTAGTTTTGAAAATAGCCATGGCCTATGTGAATTTTTAGACGCAGATCTATCTATTTATGATAACAATTTTATTAAAATCGGTTTGTTGGTTTCGTAGGGTTAGAAATTTCCCCCGTATCGCCCTCCTGGTTCTAGTTTTAAAAAAAAGTAGTTCCCGGAGTTGCACAGACTAAGTGCACCAAATTTCATTCCGATCGGTTGAGCGGTTTGTCGCCGCATAAAATACGAACAAACAAACATTAATTTTTATATATTAGATTTATTTCATAGATCCCGGAAGTTGTGATTTAATAGCTAAGTATATAAATGAAATTAATGGTTTGACTAAAATTGAATTGTTATGGATTTAAAAACGAATTGTATATTAGTTTTTCAAAATATTAACTCAAATATTTCCAAATGAATGCAGTGGTCACTAAAATGGCTATATCTCATGAACCAATACACATACAGAGACCGTTTATTGACGTCAACTTTAATATAAACTTTGTGGAAACAGAATCGGTTCACGCATACCAAAGAACATCAATTAGGTTAGGTTATACCGTAGACAGACGACAGCGTTAATTTGCATTAAAAGCTTACTAATGTGAATTAAAATTTTACCCTGACAGACGACAGTTTTTGCATTTAACAAGCATCTGATTGTTTGTATACAACAGTTTTTTTTGCATTTCGATCGAGATCAAATGGACAGAAGACAGAAAATACAACTAGCAGCTATGCTGTTGGTGAAAAATCACTGTTTATTTGAAAGAAAAATGAAATTACTTTTGCTGAAACTGATCCATAATGTAAAAATTGTACATGCACTAGCAACCACAAATCTCAACGTGTTGCTACAAGTTGGGATCGCAGTAGGATACTCTGAAATAAGAGAAAG
>OX637537.1:31027685-31132685 GCA_951800035.1 Linnaemya tessellans
TGAAGGGTAATGTAGGGGTTTATTGTCCTTTGGTATTAACACCAACTTGTGTCTCTTCCATCTTATTGGAAAGTTCCCTTAGTTAAGCATGCTTTTACCACTGTTATCAGATTCTCGGGACACAGCTTGACGGCCTCTTTTGGTACTATATTTGGAATACAGGAGGGTTGTGCTTCAAAGGTGATGTCTCCTGATGGGGGAAGAGGTGGTCTACAAATCCCTCCAGGATTGGCCCTTCACTCGGCTGCGACGGGCCTAGGCATTTAAGTTTTTTGGTGACCAGGTTGTATGCAAGACCCCAAGGATTATTATTTACCTCATCACAGATATTAAGAAAACACTGCCGCTTGCTCCTACGAATTGCCATTTTTACGGCCTTCCTCTTATCCCTATAATTCTGTTGGTGTACACTATTCTCTAACCTACCTCGAGTTCTTGTATACAGCCTTCTGGCACGTATACACTCAGCCCTCAAGCTAGAAATATCATTATAACATCAATAAACCGGTGGTCCCATTGCGAATCTCTTTCGCTTCAACATAGATGCATCGCACGACCGCGTGATATGGTTTACTAATTGTACTGCCATCTCCTCAGCTGAACCATTCAAGTCCATACCCTCTATACAGATGGCAAAAATATCCTTATCAAAGGTATTCACTTTCCACCCTGTCAAACTTTTAGCCTGGAGCGTCACATGACGTATATCATCCTGCACATCTATAATAATGGCACTGTTATCGCTGTGAGTATAAATATCAGGTATTCTCCAATTCTTCTGCAAACTTCAATAAGCGTCTAACATCTTCTAAGGCATCTTTAAATGGCAATATTTTGGTATGGTCTTCTTCAAAAAAGCTTGTATCATTACTTTCTGATGAGCTTATTTCCACTCCATCAACAAAAACTTCTATAGTGTCAGATTCTGTTAGAATATTTTCTTCAATAGAAGCAAACTCACTATATTCTACATTTTGTCTAGGCAATCTCGGGAGGATAGATTAAGGGATGTCATCCTCTGCATCTAACTCTGCATTATCAAAATCTTTCATGAATCCTGCTTTACCAAAACAGTTCTTAATGGTTTCGAATGTTACTTTTTCCCATTATTGTTTAATAAAGTACAAAGTATCAAGAACAGTTATGCTTTTCTTATTTCTCTAATACTTATATGCAGCTTACACAATAAAAATAGGAGAAACACTGAAAATTATTTACGGTACAATTGTTTGACATTTTTACTACAGTGGTAAGCCGTACATGCTCTATTTCTTTTTCAAATGTCCACTTATCAGAATGTTTTGGCCAAAAAAAATGATGTTTTCGTGTCCGCCGCTGGCTATGGGAGCGCCCGTTTTAGGGAATGTTTTTTGTTCAGGTTTATGATATCGGTTCTAAAGTTTTAGGAATTGACCGTTTTGGAGAGATGTCCGCTTATAAGAGCTGCCCGCTAAGGGAACTTTCACTGTATATATATATATATATATGTATATATATATATATATATATATATATATATATGTATTTATATATATATATATATATATATATATATATATATATATATGTATTTATTTATATATATATATATATATATATATATATATATGTATTTATATATATATATATATATATATATATATATATGTATATACAATGTAATCTGTTAAAAAAATTGTCCCATACATATAAGGCGCACCCTAATATATATATATATATATATATATATATATATATATATATATATATATATATGTAAATATATATATATATATATATATATACGTAAATATATATATATATATATATATATATATGTAAATATATATATATATATATATATATATATATATATATATATATGTATATATACAGTAAAACCCGCATAAGTACCTTGCCTAAAATTGACAGCATTTTGAGGTACTTAAGCGGGTTGTGTATTTACAAGAAACCGCTGTAGTACCTCAGGTTGGGTACTTAAACAGCCCCGTTTTAGTACCTTCTGTTGGGTAGTTAAACATTTAATAACTTTAAGAATATTGAAAATAACTTATTTATACACAAACAAAAAATTTATGTAACAAAAAATATTTTGATTACATATTAATTAAAAACGTATTTCATATTGCTTTAAAAATTCATTTTAAAAAAGGTACATTTTGTGTACATAATACATATGTATGTATATGTAACACATATGTACGTATTTTATAAGATCACTTAAAATAAAGTGGATTTGAAAAATAGGTTCAAATAGCGAAAAAGTCAGTCATTTTCTTTTGACGCATGTTTTTTAGAAATTTTTTTTTAAACAACTTTTCTTCTAATATTTCGAGTTCATCAAATTCAAGATTATTGCCCTCCATATATTTCTTCATTGTTTCTACTGCTGTCAGCACTTCTGCAAAAGAGGGTGGATTCACTTCAATAATATTTTCCATAGTATCTTCAGATGGTGACACCTCGCCAGTGTTATCTTCCAAAATACATGACACTATTTCTTCCTCCGTAAGTGGGCCAAAGCATTCACTATCCTTATCGCAATTTACATATTCCTCAAACTCTTGAGCGTTTATGGGAATATCTATCAGTGTTTCCTCGTGGTCATCAGAAAAATAATTTTGAATCACAAATCCGGCCTAAGAAATTAATATTAAATTAGAATTTTTAAATTTTAGTTTCTGATGGATTCACCTTGGTTGTTAACCTTTTTTCAATTGCAAGCAATTGTTTCCTAACCATTATTTGTCGAAAGTAAACTTTAAAGATATGTATGATTCCTTGATCGAGAGGCTGCAATATCGACGGGGTATTCGCTGGAAGAAATTCTACTTCCACATTTGCGAGGTTCAAATCGGCCACCTTATGGCATGGATCATTATCGACAAAGAGCAGAACTTTTCTATTTTCCTTTTCCATTTCGCTATCAAATTATTTTAAAGTAGTTGACCACAGAGAACCTACCATCCAAGCCTTATTTTGGAAGTATTAAGGCAAAGCAATAGATTTTCCTCTAAAGCATCTGGGATTCTTCGATTTTCCAATAGCAAACAACTTTTTGTAACGGCCGTCAACATTGCACAAGTATAGAAGAGTCAGCCATGCTTTTTGACAATATCCTCCTTACTGTTGTACCCGTTCTTGCCAAAGTTCCATTCGGCAATGCCTTATAAAATAGCCCACCTTCGTCAGCATTGAAGATATCGCGAGGATTATAAGCTTTCATTAAATCCTGCAATTTTTGTTGGCGATACCTATTCGCCTCTTCGGTATCAGCATCAGCCGCTTCTCCTGCTATTTTATGAATTAAATACTTTCGCGACGTTTTCATCGCCATAGAAAGCCATTTGTTGGCATAAAATCGGAATGCAATTTTGCTGCGAAGTCTCTGGCTTTTTAGAGGATTTGAGCATCGGTTACCACAGTATTAAGAGCTCTCAGCTGGTCAAACCATTGAGCAAGAGCTTTTTCAATGTTATTGTGCGGACTCGTACGTAAACGTTTACGTTGCAAACAAGTTGCGTTTGCGGCCTCCTCCACTTGTTGCCGGTTTCTCCAAATTCTATTTACACTTGATATGTCGCACCGAAAATGCTGCGCAATTTCATTTTTCGATTTTGTTTTCTGATCAATCAAGTGAAGAATTTGTATGTTTTGCTTAATTGTCAAACTTGTAAGTTTTCGCCCGTTGCCAGGCATTTTTACGAATCTGTGTTATATATCTTGGTTGGATATTTATTTTGACAGATATGTATGTGAGTTTTTCGATAAATTAGTAATGGTATATGTTTATGCGTAAACGTGCATTATTGCACACCTCCTGGTAAGATACTCTGTTGTATGTTGTCCAACAGAGAAAATAACATTCTTACCGATTTGCAGATTTTATTCTTTTCTGCCTGAATACACGCAAATCACTCTCATAGTAGTTTACTTACTTTTTGCTAACCACACCGAACAGAAGCACATCTAATAAATACCTAAGTGAAATAAAGAAGTCAATAATAGTTTCGAATCTACAAGTATATTTTTGGTTTTTTTTATTGATAATTACTAATTGTTTGGACAGTAAGTAAACCCAAACGTGAACGAAGGATTTGTTTTCCGGAAAACCCCCTTCTGTCTACGAGTTCATACCCCAACATAATTTTTGGTCCAATCGAGCCGGATCACCTGCACCGTAGAGAGAAGGAATATCTTCAGGAAAATTAGCAGTTGTGAGAAGAAAACCCCGTGATAATACCACAAGCCCCCGTGAAAATATCACAAACCCCCGTGAAAATATCACAAACCCCCGTGACAATACCACAAACCCCCGTGATATAACAACAGAATCCCCTTTCTCCAGTGATCGGTTCCTAGAAGTTAACCCTCGTTTCGGAAACCATTTCTATCTGGAGGCATTAAAACCACCTGTAAAAAGCAAAAAAGTAAGTCGTATACAACAAAAAGAAAACCACAACTTGTCATAAAACACATATTTTGTAATATACATCCATATATACTCATATATATATTTATATGTAAATTCGTGGACATACATACATACAATATGTATGTACCATCATAATTGCAATACAACAACAACAATACTGGTAGACAGTTAACTTTCAGACAAAGTATCAAAATTGCTGGTTAAATGCAACGAAATCCACTTGTTGGAATCTCTTGTTTTTTTTGTCTCCTCTCTGCATTTAATTTGCAGCCCTTTAACAGCGTTCGATCAAAGCCAACAAAACAAAAAAAATTAACAGTGGTCATACATCACTTAAATTGAATGTTAAAAAGCTATCATACAACATTTAATTAAACCCAATTACTTGATACATGTATGAAATAATATTGAACATAAAGCATATGATCGCTCCTACATCACACCACCTGGTTGGGAAGCTGAAACTAACCTTAGGTTTGAGCAAGTTTGTATTAAACCATATCCAAAATAAAGAACAAACAAAAGTAAAAAAAATATAAAGCAAGCAAAATTCAACCCACAATAAGATAAACACAAAAACGTTTTGCATATCTTAACATTGCATTTATTGAATTGGAGTATTTTGTACACCGTTTCCTAATGCCATTTATGTTCACTTGTATTTAGTATCAACTTAAAGAATCTAATTATTAAAAAATAAAAAATAAATAAAATCATCAACCATATAATTAACAAATCAATAAGGGTTTCGAACGATTAAAATAAATATTTCACATACATTTAAAAGAAAAGCAGTATAATTTGATTCCTTACCAAACATAAAACCCCACATTAGAATCGGAGATTGATACCCTTGCACAGTCGTGATTTTTTTTTTGAACTCTCAGTGTATCCTAAGCTCGCGTCGTTACACTCTGTTCACCAATTGCTACACATTCATATCATCGCTTTATACAATACGAGTTTCAAATAAAGTTTCTCAGAGATTCGAAAGGGTTCTCGGGCATCTACCACTGAAGTGTCCTCGTACAGTCTGTGCTAATTTCAACTCACCATGTCGATATTGGACGCCTTTATTCGGGCTTCAGATCATGTTGTCGAATTCCAGGCATACTTTGACGGGGTGCCTACTGATAAGCAGTCTCTTCATACCTTGGAAGCACACAAGGATGAAATTGTTCATTTATGGTCACGGTTCAAGCACTGTTATGAGGAGATTTTAGCCAAGTTTGACCAAATCGAAGAGGAGGTGGAAATCGAGACCATAAAACAGCGTTTTTATTCCACTTTCGAAGCTCACGTCAAAGTCATTGCTAAGTCAAATGAGCTCTTAGACCATCTTTGTCGAAAACCGATTCTCAATGCAGTTGTTGAGGATGTTTCTCCTCCCCCACATGAATTCAGTCATAATCTTTCGCTACCACCCTGCGACACAGACGTTTTTTATGGAGACTATCAGTCTTGGCCAACGTTTCGTGACATGTTCACCGCGTTATATCGAAATAATAAACGACTATCTCCAGTGGAGAAAATGTGCCATCTCTTAAAAAAGACCCAAGGGGAAGCTCGTGATCTTCTAAGAACATGCCCCATAACCAACGACGGTTTCGAAATGGCGTGGAAAAACTTGGTAGGTCGGTATGAAAACAAGAGGATTCTCATTAATGCTCAATTGAAATCCCTATTTAATGTATCCCCGGCTCTCAAAGAAAGCGGCAGTAGCATTCGGCACATACAGCGCACTATAAATGATTGCGTAACAAATCTCGCCCTCCTTCATATTAACACTGAAAACTGGGACTCAATCTTCGTCTATATTTGTTCGACCTGCCTACCTGAAGTTACCCTTGGTCTCTGGGAACAATCACTTCCTAGTGGGACAGATCTGCCAACTTGGAAACAAATGGACACTTTCTTGACCTCGCGTTTTCAAACATTAGAATCTATAGCTGATATTCGCACCACGTTCAGTAACGCTCACTCAGGCAACAACAAATTACCAAACTCAAAAAATTCGAATCCCCTTAGTAATAAGAATATCAGGAGCTATAATACTAATCTTTCTGAAGCAAAAGGTGGAAAATGCTCTCTTTGTTCTAATGCACACCCCCTGAGGCTATGCCCCTCATTCCTCCGAATGTCAGTCGAGGACAGGTTTTCTATCGTTAAAAAACAAAATCGTTGCACAAATTGCCTAGGATCGTCTCATGTAGCCAAAACTTGCCAAAGTCGATACTCTTGCCATATATGCAAACAAAAGCATCATTCCTTGCTTCATCCAACCCCCCGAACATCTAAGGAAATTCTGCAACCAGATTATCCTGCAATACCTCCCCCCACTTCGTCACACCCCGCCACGAACGTAAATGACACTAGTTTGTCAATTCCCCGTCAAACCTCTGACCTCAATTTTATGCCATCATCGTCTGCCCACGCAGCCGCCAAAGTACGACAATCATACTCTACTCATTTACAGTCCACTCCGAATCCTATCGTTTTACTTGGCACAGCACTAGTCGATGTTTACTCGAATAATCTAAAATATACGGTTCGGGCGCTGATTGATTCCGCCTCTGAAGCGACGTTTATCTCAGCGAAACTCCAACGAAAACTTTATTTAAAAGGCCGCCACTCACACACAGAGGTGCACGGATTAAACGGCGTTTTGACCGCTACCTCCAGCCAGGTGTGCCCCATTCAGATAGGGTCACCCATTGAAAAATCATTTCGAGCTCATACTAATGCCTTCGTGGTAAAGAAGCTTACAGGCCAACTACCCCATTACCCATTATCAACCCTTAAAAATAGTGCATTCGCCGACTTGCCTATGGCGGATACACCTCGTCATGCAAACACTGAAATCGACCTGCTGATAGGTGGTGACGTTTATCCCAGGATTCTCGAAGACGGCGTACGTTGGGACCACCATCAGTCAATCGTCGCGCAAAACACTATTTTCGGCTGGATTCTCACCGGCAAACTATCTGCGCATAATAGCGCCCCGGTCGTTTCCTCTTTTTATAATGAAGTTGATTTAAACCGACAACTACAAGCATTTTGGGAACTTGAAGAAGTCCCCAAACAGGTTCTGCTTTCTGACGACGATATATATTGTGAAAACCTCTATAAAACGACAACGTATCGCACGAAAGACGGCAGATTTGTGGTATCACTACCGTTTCGCCGCGAATATCCGAACGACGTAGACCTTGGCGCCTCCCGGTCTAGCGCCCTCTCACAGTTCCTCAGGAACGAGCTTCGGTTAATCAAAACCCCCGAACTTAAAACCGAATACGATCGCGTCGTCTCCGAATACTCATTCCTTAACCAAATGACAAAGGTCACCCCATGCGATAACAACGGCACATACTACTTGCCCCATCACGCTGTTATAAAGCCGGACAGCACCACAACGAAGTTACGAGTAGTTTTTAACGCATCCAGCCCCTCATCAAATGGCAAGAGTCTCAATGATTTACTCTACCCCGGTCCTACCCTGCAAGCCGATTTAACTGTGTTAATTTTGCGCTGGAGGCTGTTTAAGTATGTTTTCAATGCCGATATAGAGAAAATGTACCGTCAGATATTAATCAACCCTGCTCATACCCCTTTTCAAAGAATAGTATTTAGAACTTCCCCTCAAGAGAACCTCCAAGATTTTGAACTGAACACAGTGACTTTTGGCGTCAACTGCGCTCCATATCTAGCCATACGCACCCTACATGAGTTAGCTGAAATTTGCGAGACATCTAAACCCTGTGCCTCTACTTCGCCACCACATGTACGTCGATGACGTATTGGCAGGCGCTAACACTTTATCCTCTGCATTAGAGGCCCGAAATGAACTCAGGGAAGTGCTGCAGTCGGCTGGTTTATCTCTTCGTAAATGGACGTCCAATAATGAGGAGTTACTTAACGATCTCTGCCCGGAGCACCTTTTGGGTACCGAGTTCCTGAAGTTATCAGACTCGTCCACAACTAAGACTTTAGGGCTTCAGTGGAATGCTGGTGGTGATTATTTTTATTTCCGTTTTAAAAACTACCCCGACCGAAGCTCAGCCACGAAACGAAAGGTCTTGTCCGAAATCGCTAAATTATTTGACCCCGCCGGTTGGCTTTCCCCAAAAATAATCGTCGCAAAAATGATAATGCAGCAAATCTGGAAAGATGAAACAAAATGGGACGAGGAACTACAGCCGTCTACATTAAGGCAATGGCATGCATTTGTGGACGATTATAAGCTTATAGAAACTCTTAAAATTCCTCGATACGTTGAGTTTGATCCTGCCCTTTCTATAGAATTACATGGCTTTTGCGATGCCTCCGAGAAAGCCTACGCCGCTACGTTGTACATACGTACGGAAAGTGCCGGCGTTGTCTCGGTACATCTTTTGACAGCAAAGACAAAAGTTGCTCCACTCAAATTTTTGTCGCTACCCAGGAAAGAACTTTGTGGAGCAGAGTTAATGGCTACCATGACAGACACAATTCAGTCCCATCTAAATCTACAAAACCATAAACTACGGTTATGGACAGATTCGACTATCGTTTTAGCATGGCTGCAGAAACCACCCCATCGATGGAAAACCTTTGTCGCCAATAGGGTTACGTCAATCACCGAGAAGGTTGGGAGCCAATCGTGGTCTCATGTCGACTCTAAAAGCAACCCCGCTGATTTGGCATCTCGGGGACTTTCAGTCTCCCAACTCATTTCCAATGATTTGTGGTGGCATGGCCCATCATGGCTGAAACTCCCACCGAGTAGTTGGCCGACTCAGCTCTCTGAATTTTCCACCGATGAAGAATCAAAACCGATTCTGGTGCACGTATCGCAGATGCAAACCACCGATATTCTGTCAAGGTTTTCGAGCCTCCCCAAAGCTCTACGCGTAATATGCCAGATATTTCGGTTCTATTACAGATGCAACTCACGGCATCGTCATAAATTAATCAAATCCAATGAGATCACAAGCGCTGAATTAAAGCACGCTAAATCAGGATTAATTATCGCGTGTCAACGGCTGTACTTCGAACATGAGTATCAGTTATTATCGCATGGCAAAAGTATACCCCGAAATAGCAACCTTTTAACCTTTAATCCCTTTTTAGATGCCGTAGGCATGATGAGAGTTAACGGTCGCCTGGCCGATTCACCAACACTGACCTATGATGAGCGGTATCCGGTCCTATTGCCTTACAAAGGACACTACACCCAACTTTTACTAACGTTTCTGCACACCTCCACAATTCATGGTCAGAATGCGCTGCTATACAGGCTTATGCGACACCACTATTACGTTCCGAGACTAAAGGTTCTCATCAAAAGCATATTGTCCCAGTGTCGAACATGTGTTATCCAGAAACGTGTCTCAAGTCGCCAACTTATGGCGGCATTACCCCCCGAACGAACAATTTTAACTCGCCCCTTTACCAACTCTGGAGTTGACTTCGCTGGGCCCTTTAACCTCAAGACATATGCCGGTCGCGGATGTAAACTAACCAAAGGATATGTGTTGGTCTTCGTGTGCTTCGCCACAAAGGCCATACACCTTGAAGCAACCACGGAAATCTCTACTGAGTCGTTCTTGGCAGCGTTTGCCCGTTTTTTCTCGCGCAGAGGTGCCCCCAGCGCCCTATATTCCGATAACGGAAAGGCATTTATTGGCGCCGCCAATATATTGAACACCGAAAAGTCCAAGTTTTTTACGCAACTGCGCCAGCAAGTCCTAGATCAACACAGCTATGCTCCGTTAGATTGGCATTTTATTCCGCCAGGAGCGCCGCATATGGGAGGACTCTGGGAAGCTGGTGTTAAAAGCTTTAAGTTACATCTTAAGCGAGTATCTCACAGTCAGAATTTTACATACGAAGAATTTTGTACTATGCTTTTCAGAATCGAGGCGTGCTTAAACTCCAGACCTTTATGCCCAATGAGCGAAAATCCTGCCGATCTATGCGCACTTACCCCCGGTCATTTCTTGATTGGAGGTCCGTTGTTATCCCCGCCCGAGCCTGACTTGGCGCAACAGTCACTCAGCTATGTTAATCGCTGGCAAAAATTAAAGGTTTTACATCACCTCTTTGCTCAGAGGTGGAAAGAGGAGTACCTTAAAGAACTGCACAAGCGAAATAAATGGAAATACCCTCAGCGAGATTACGAAGTCGACGATTTGGTCGTTATAAGGAAAGACAATCTCCCTCCTAACCAATGGTGCCTGGGCCGCATCGAAAAAGTAATCCGCGGCAAAGATGACCGAGTTCGAGTCGCCGAAATACGCACTGCCAACGGCATCGTGACTAGGCCTATTGTTAAATTAATACTACTCCCTAAACCCGAACAATCCTAATAATTTTTCGTAACATTTCTATTACAGCCGCCATGCCGTACAAGTCTAGAAGAACCCGCACGTCCAGCGACGATAAGAACCGCCGTCTTGCTCACCGAACCCAAAGGAATGCTCTTTGCCGTTTATGTCAGTACCACCACCCATTAAGGAAATGCTCACAATTTGAAAGAATGAGCGTGGCGGAGAAGTGGAAGGTAGTAAGGCGCCATCGGTATTGTGAGAATTGCCTAGCTCATTCGCACTTAACTGATCGTTGCCACAATATAGACCGTTGCCATATATGTGGAAAAAAGCATCACACTATGCTACACAAAGGCCATCGTCTGCAAATGCCCATTCTTGATGTGACTAAATCTTCAATCCGGCTAAGCTCTACTTTACGCACCGCCACCCTTTTACCCACCATTATCATAAAAATCGATCTAGGGGAAGAGTGGGGAAACGTTAGAGGCATGCTTAACCCCTGTGCGAATGTTAGCTCCATCGCCGACTTTTTAGTCAAACGCTACAAATTGGCCGTCGAGACTGTCGGGACGGATAGATGGTGTGACTTCAGACTACGCCCACGCTTCGAGGATGGGCCATTGTTTCGCATCTCAGCCAAAGTGACGACGGATCTGCCATATAAACAACCCTCTATGCAACTCGACGAACGAGTAGCAGACCTCTACACTAATCTTAGGCTCGCCGATCCTACATTTTTTAAGCATTCCGATGTCAATCTAATCCTAGGAGCAGACATATATCCACGCCTCATAAAGCCCACTATCCATCCTGCTACAGTGGGAACGCCCATGGCACAGGACACCATCTTAGGCTGGACTATAATCGGTCAAATCGGCGTATAGTTGGTATTCATACATTTTATACTTATACTTATACAATACAAGTGAATTACCCCTACCATTGTCATAATAATTATTATAATTATTATTATCATTATTATTATCATTATTATTATCATTATTATTACTATTTTAATGATTATGCTTATAAACCCATTTCCAGTAGCCTTAGTTGCATAATAGCAAGGGGGCCGGGATGTTTATGCGTAAACGTGCATTATTGCACACCTCCTGGTAAGATACTCTGTTGTATGTTGTCCAACAGAGAAAATAACATTCTTACCGATTTGCAGATTTTATTCTTTTCTGCCTGAATACACGCAAATCACTCTCATAGTAGTTTACTTACTTTTTGCTAACCACACCGAACAGAAGCACATCTAATAAATACCTAAGTGAAATAAAGAAGTCAATAATAGTTTCGAATCTACAAGTATATTTTTGGTTTTTTTATTGATAATTACTAATTGTTTGGACAGTAAGTAAACCCAAACGTGAACGAAGGATTTGTTTTCCGGAAAACCCCCTTCTGTCTACGAGTTCATACCCCAACAGTATAAATAAACAATCGATTACAAAGAGTTACCGTTTTAAAAAGCAATTGTATTCAGAAATGTACATAACCGGGGGAAACGTACGTAAAATTAATTAATGCACAACAAATTATGGTACTTAGGCGGTTTGAGTATTTAAGCGGGGAGCTACTTAAAAGGGTAAATTTTTTCAATTTTTTACAAAAAAAACCATAGTGTCTGCAGATGTTGGGTACTAAAACGGGTTAGGTTCTAAAGCGGGGAGGTACTAAAACGGTTTTTACTGTATATATATATATATATATATATGTATATATATATATATATATATATATATATATATATATATATATATATATATATATATGTACATATATATGTATATGTATGATTTATATATATATATACAGTGCACTCGCGGTAACGTCAACTAATTAAAACCAAGGGAGTTCATGTTAGCGAAATTGTTCACGTTAGCGATTGTCGTGTACGTGCTTACACTCTGGAGTGTAAAATTCTTTTATTATTATTTACATTCTTAAAATATGAAAATAAAAACCTAATTAATATTATAAAGCCGAATGTTTGTGAGCGTGGATGTTTGTTCCTATTTCACGCAAAAACTACTGAATGGATTTTAATGAAACTTTACAATAATTTAGCTTATACATCAGAATAACACATAAGCTATAATTTATAAAGATATTGTGCAAGTTCTCCAAAATATAACGAGTCAAGGAAGTAGAAAAAAATTCTACAATCAGCGACATGGTTTGGAGTGCGCCGCAAATATCATTGAAGTTACACATATATAATGTACTAGGAAGGCATATTGTGAAGGCCACAATCTTATCTGGAGAAGCCAAGGGAGACAATGTTCTTATACCACGCATCCCAATCATACCCAATAATTTACCAGTTTCAGTTGAAAGTTGCATTTTCTATGACTATTAACAACTCGCAGGGTCAAACCTTAAATGTAGCAGGCTTACATTTGGGCACGCCGTGTTTTTCTCACGGCCAGCTCTACGTGGCTTGCTCACGGGTTTCTGAAGCACAAAATCTGCACATTTATGCTGAACGAAATAAATCGTTTAATATGGTTTATAGGAGTAAATTGAAATAACTACCTATAACTTTTGTATTACCACCAAATCAATCCTAATAAAATATTATATTTTAATGTGAATGTGAAATCGTAAAAAATGTTGGTGTGATTATTAATGGCTATACAAATACATATTTCCAGCTAAAACAATATATCTCTCAACACATAGCCTACTTTTAACCCGATATTCCCACGGTATGTAGACTTACGCGGATGAAACCGCGGGGCGCAGTTCTACTAAAAATTCATTACAAAACAAAACGTGATCTCGAGAATATTACTCATTACATTTATGTATTAAAGAAATCCATTTTCTTTTTCTGCTTTTTTTTCTGTTCTAATAGCTAAAATATTGCTTTCAACCTTATAACGGGATTTCTAAAACTTTACAAATAGAATTTCATGTATTTCAGTGTTGTCTACAATCTTAGAAAACATATGCAGTACAAAAAATTATTCACGTTATAGAGCATTCTGAGTTTGTTCACGTTACAGAGTAGTCAACGTAAATAAAAGCTTGTTCACGTTAGGCGGTGTTCACGTTAGACGGTGTTCACGTTACTGCGAGTGCACTGTATATATATATATATATATATATATATATATATATATATATATGTACATATATATGTGTATATATATATATATATATATATATATATATATATATATATATATATATATATGTACATATATATGTGTATATGTATATGTATGATTTATATATATATATATATATATATATATATATATATATATATATATATATATGATTTTTGAAAATAATTTGTCAATTGCAAATTGGAAATTCTGAGATGGTTTTTGAAAATATGTATTTGCATAACTACCCGTCCACACGAGCAATAAGTTTGGCAATTATTGCCGTGGCAACCGTCAAATTTGATTGCCGACACAAGATATTAACGTGTGCACCGCATGAATATATGTTAGAACACATATTCGGCAAAAAATGTTATAATACATTGCCGAGAAATAATCTTTTAACACATGCTGTCAAATTGAATTGTCATTTGATTGAAATTTTTGTCTTATAAGAAAACAACACGGTTTATAATGTTTTAAGATTTGTACGTGTTCGCTACCAAGATATATAAGCAAGAACATAGACAATTGACGTCGCGTTTCTGTCGGCGTTATTGCTTGTATCAAGACACGAAATGCTGCTCGTGTGGTCGCAGTGTCAGGTAAGAGGTTTGTAAATTTTCAAAACTATGGTTGAAGTCTACTGATGGTTTGGTAAAGCACCAATGAAATGCATATAGACATTGCTTAACAATCAACAAATAAATTTCATATAGATAAATATACATATAGATATATACATATAACTATATATTTAAAGATATATGTATATGTATTAATATTATTAATTCTTTTCGTTCCAAATGGAATTGTACGAAGGAGAGTATCTTTTCGACATCATGATGCAAGACAGTAATTAGTTTTCGGAACAGCAGCTGACAGCAGAATTTCTGACCGTAGTAATGCCACTTTATTATTTCATGTTTCGTGAATCATCACTGAGGCAATTGAGCTATTGAATTAACTGAACGAATTAATTCAGTAAAGTAAGCGGAGCGAAGAAGAGCACTCACTCAAAAGAGCTGTTTTGCGCAACTCTAATTAAAATGCTATATTCTCTATAACTGCTACATAAACCGGAATGATACATAGAAATTGTAAAAAAGAACGATACGATCAGTAGTTTCGCAATTTGTATGCTCAGCTACACAACATAAGATATTATGCAAATGAAATGAAATGCGAATTTTTCTTTCACAACTTAGTATTTTTTAGTTAGGACAGATTTTTTTATGCTTTATTAAAATACATAGATGTTGTTTAAATTTGCTCTGCAAATCATAAAAACCAATAATACCTCGATTGTGTCATATCCCATCACTAGTAAGTACTTACATATGTAGCTAACATTGTAAATATTTGTTTCTAGGTAAAGTCAAACTTTCGCACTGCTATAACCGTTCCCGAAAAGTGCTGGACACGTTTTCGTGATATTTTCAATGATTATTGTGAAAAAATGAAGAAATCGTCCGAATCACCGTCGTCTATCACTGCCGATAACAGTATGATGCAGCAGCAGCAACAAGAACAACAACAAACAACAGCTAATAATAAATCATCTAAATAGAATGAGAGGGGGTATAATATATAAGAAAGCTTGTTTATATATGTATGTAGGTATTAGGACACAGTTAAAACAACCGTTTTTATTAATGTTATGTATGCATAGTTAAATATTTCTGCATTTTGCACTTAAAAAACCAACAACAAACACAAATAAGATAAATTCAATAAAAAGATGTTGCACTGGATAACTTTATTTTAACTTGAAGAATTGTATATATGTATGTATGTACATACACTGCCCGTCACAACTATATATAACCGCACTACATTATCTATTACGCTCAACGTAAAGAGAAATTGTTCATGAGAGTGTTTACTGTATATTGTAGTATTATAACGGCAGTTTTTTTCAAACAAAGAATTTGTGAGTTACTCTTTGAATTGACACATCCACAACAATTAATGTATGTATTTCTTAGTGTTGCATGACTATAACCGCATCGCATTTAAATTAAATAATAAATTAAAACTGCGTAAAAAATTTCAATTTTTTGTTTGCAAGTTAACGTTTTATTTCAATTACAATAAAATGCCAATGGGAACATATGTATCTTACAGATGTCGAAAAAGGAACAATTTTAGCCTTTTTAGAAAACTAAGTCGATCGGACAGAGTGGTAAGAAATTTTGCAAAAAACCAGAGTCAGTATGGCAAAAATAAAACCGGAGGACCAAAACGAAAGTTATCTGAAAGAGATCGGCGCAGAAAGCAAGCAAGCAAATTTATGAAAAGCCTTTCGCAGATTTCTGCCGATTGTGGCGTAAAAGTGTCAAATTCCACAATAAGTAGAGTACTAAATGGATCTGGAACAATAACCAGGCAATCGCTAATGACTATGCCAAGATTACTCATGCGCCACAAGAAAGCCCGCATGGAATTCGCAAAGAAAAATTTGCAAACAAACTGGAGTCAAGTAAGTAAATTTTTTAATGTATTATAATTGATTTTCTTCTCTTTTAGGTGATTTTTTCAGACGAGAAAAAATTTAATCTTGACGGTCCAGATGGTTTCAGTGGATATTGGAGGGATCTGCGAAAGGAACCACGATATTTCTCCAAACGAAATTTCGGTGGCGGTTCCTTAATGGTATGGCGAGCCTTTTGCAGCGATGCAATGCTTGATTTGGACTTTCCAAGCACTCGAATGAATTCCGAAGAATACATAGGCATTCTTAATGAAAAACTATTGCCTTTCTTGGAAGCACAGGCTGAAAAAACCTTAATTTTTCAGCAAGACAACACGTCAGTGCACAAGAGTCGTCAGACGATTGAATGGCTTAAATCAAAAAACATAGAAATTATTGACTGGCCCGCCTATTCTCCGGATCAAAACCCAATAGAAAATATTTGGGGAATATTGGCCCGCCGCGTTTATGATCAAAATAGGCAATACAAAGATGTTTTCGAGCTAAAAGAAGCAATCATCGATAAATGGCGAGCAATTAGTGAAGAAATGTGGACAAAGCTTGTCCAAAGTATGCCCGATCGGATTTTTGAGCTTATCCATAATAAAGGAGACCCCACCCATTATTAAATATACATATATTTTAGTTTAAATTTTACTTTAAGTAGAAAATTTTGTTAAAGTGCGGTTATAGTTATGAAACAGCTGTTTGTGTTAAAATTAATTATATTTATAAAATAAAGTGAATAAATAATTTATTTTTATTACATAATATAAGTTTTCGTCTATCTTCTCTTATTCTAAAATATTAAATTCCTTACATAATTACAAGCTGAAATATTAACACCAATAGGGGTGCGGTTACAGTTGTGACGGGCAGTGTATACATTTATGTTTGCCTGTACCTATGAACAAGTTTTGATATTTCAGTGGGGTTATTCAACGTTGCTCAAAATTATGTGTAAGTTACCATGGCCACACATCAAACTCGCTATCATCAAAATGGCGACACAGTTTTTGATATTTCTGACAGTATTTAAAAAATTCACGTATATTTCTAATCATGGCCAACAATAGAATAAGGGTTGTGTTACTTACAAATTAAAATCTTTTTCTTTTGCAGTAATATATAAATTTTGAAATATTTGCGCATTCAGAAAACACTCAGCAGTAGCAGGACAGGTGTTTCGAGTTGTCGCAAAGCCACTACTGATTTGGAGGCCGGATCCAAAGCTATGGTTCATGCAAGTCAACGCTCAATATAAAAGGGGAGGTATAACGACCGATGACACTATTACACTGTAAGCCAGGTTAAGTGCAGAATTTGGTGAATCAGAAGACATGCGTTTCAAGCGACTTTTCGACGATTTATCGGAAAAAGGCAAGAAACCGTCTGCAGCATTGCGGTAGATAAAAATCTGTTGGGAAATGGTTGAATGCGGTAATTTTAAAGTCATTGTGGCTACATAAATTTCCAACACACATCCAAAAAGTTTTGGCTACGATTGAAGATGTCGAGGTGCTAAAAAAAAAAAAACTTATTGTAAAGTTGTAATTTTTACCCAAAATCAACTTTATGGCCAATGATGGTGCAGATATTCACGCAGCTGCCCAACGACGGACACAACAACGCAGAAAATCGCCGTACATAAGCACATCACGATCGCCATATATAGAGATTTTGCTGGTTTCATTTCACTTGCAGGAGCAAAATCACAAAATGTCAACCTCCTTGCAGTTTTCGCCCACGTATTTTGGAAAACTAGTAAGGCTTGCATATACATTTAAAGCGCATAGTGAACGGACGTGTTTATTTTTCGCTCCTAAAATATATAATTTTACACTTAACTACAAACTCGAAACTCTTGTTTACCAAATTCAAAAGTTCAAAATACATAAATTGCATAAAAATATTTTCATATTGTTGCATTTATGCTTTAAATCTTTAGTGATTAATCTACATACAATATAAACAAACAAAAAACCCGAACAACAGAAACACCAATTATCCTACAGTCAAGTTTTTATTTTAAAACATCAACAATATAATAACAATTTACATTCCATCATTTCCAACAAAAACTGCAAAGATAAACCGCTAATTCGTTTTGAACAATAGTAATAAATATACTCTTGCTCACATTTCACTAATATAAAAACAGTGTTACCGCAGTAAACTTTTCATTTAATCTCTAATTTAAATTAAAAATGTCTTGCTTAAATAAAAACTGCAAACTCGAACTTAATTATGAAAGTATGATTTGTTGTTGGTTATGCCATGGGCTATGCCACTATAAATGCTGTGGCATGTCGGCGAATGTTGCGGAATCCATTAAGAGGTATGATGGGGTGCATTGGTGTTGTAATGGCTGTAAAAAAATTGGAGCTAGTTTTTATCGATTTTTCCAAAGTACTAAAACCCAGTTTTTGGAAATACAAGATGAATGTGCAAAGCTCTCAACCCGTATTTCCGCGTATGGATCTCTATTTGATGATTTTAAATCATCTTTAGAAAATTTAAAATCGCCTCAGACATCTCCAAAGCGACACAAGTCACCAAGGAACCAAATGAAAATTTGTTGGTATATCCTCCGGAGTTGCCATCTACTGCTGATTCTTGTAATCTTGCCAATAATAACTCTGTGTCAGCACCTCACCCTTTAAATTTAAATCCATCTTCTTCTGTACAGGTGCTTTCTAAATCAAATTATGCAGATAATCGTTCGCTGAGTGTTCCAGCAGAAATTAATTGCCCGCCAGGTCACGCTACGATTGTAAATTCTTCCGAACGCACATTTTTTACACCCTCTCCGTCTCCCACACCTAGCGTCTTATCAATCGAAAATCCTGTTAGTATGAAGTTCACAGGTCCTTCAAACCAAATTCTGAAAACTATTCCTCCGAAAAAGACTATATTTGCTACACGCTTTACAACTGATACATCCGCAAGTGATGTTGAATGCTATATTAAAACAAAACTTGGTAGTGAATTATCCAATGATTCAAAAAATTTTAAATTAAATACACGCAATAGATCATCTTTTAAAATAATTGTTCCTGAATGCCTTTTTGATAAAATAGTAAACCCAAGCTTTTGGCCAGAACATACGATAGTTAGAGAGTTTATTTATAGAGACGAAAATAATGTAACTCTTCCCAAGGCTACAGCATCTAGTTTAAAAAACTAGAAACAAATTCTTCTACAAGAAATTATCTTAATTTGTCATCTATTTCTATTGCTTACCAAAACGTTCGTGGTATGAATACCAAACTAAAATCGTTATACCTTCAAAGTTTTGATATTGAGTACAATATTATTGCATATACGGAAACTTGGCTTCGCAATAAACCTGGAAGAAATGTCCATGAATCTGAAATAATGTGCAATAAATTCCATATTTATAGATGTGATAGAGTTGAAAAAGATGGTGGTGGAGTTTTAATTGCAGTTTCTACTTGCTTACCATCTGAAGAGATTGCTTTAAATATTGCAAGGGATATCGAATTCGTAGCTATATGTATTAAGTTGAAGTTTACCACAATGTTTATAACATGTTCGTACATTCCTCCTGCTTCAAGTACTCAGATTTATGAAACCCATTTGAAATGTATAGAGTTCGTCGTGAAACAATCAAAACCTGCCGACACCGTTATTGTACTAGGTGATTTTAATATGCCTAACATCAGTTGGTGCAAAGAACCGGACTCAAACTTTTTTACTCCAGCAACTGGCCAGGAATCAAACTTTTTTCTAGTCGACTGTTTTGCTGATCTTTCAAATAAATGGCATACGGAACACATTAGAAAGACTACTTGATTTGGTATTTGTTGTACATCCTGAAGATTTTGGCATTAAAGGTGTGATTCCAGTGTTGTCACCTGAAGATCCTTATCACCCTACTTTGGAAAAAAGTTTCTTCTTGCAAACTCCATTACAATCAACTTGCCGGTTATATAATGACAAATCATTTGATTTTAAGAAAGCAGATTTTAACAAATTAAATAACCTACTATTTATGGTAAACTGGTCTGAGTATCATACAGACAATGCTTTAAATCCACAAGATATTGATAAAAAGTTATCAAAATTTTACGCAGTATTATTTGACTGCTTTCAGAAATCTATTCCATTAAGAAAAATAAAAATCACTAATGGACCCCCGTGGAACACATCGCATCTTGCTAGACTCAAAAACTTAAAGAAGAAACATTATAGGGTCTTTAAAAAAACCAGTCTAGTTTCTGATTACGCAAAATATTCAACATCAAGGGCACATTACAATTTAGCTAATACACAATAGCCCAATTCACAATCCTGTGCAAATGGTCTTGCATTATAGCATTTGCAAATTAAGAGAGTATTTGAGAGCATTTTCAATGTATTTTGTTGGTGTAGAGTACAATTATTTTGCTCATGCTACGATGCTAGACTACTTGCTCGAGATTGTGAACTGAGCTAATGTTATAATAACTATCTTTCTAAGGTTAAATCATGTTTCAAACACAACCCCAAATCGTTCTACCAGTTCGTTAACTCAAAGCGAAAAGTTTCTGGGTTTCCTTCGATGATGACGTTCAGTGATAACGAATCTTCAGATGATTCAAAGATTTGTGACATGTTTGCTGATTTTTTCTCCACATCATTTTCACGGAAACAATTCAACCACCTTTCTGAATATCCATATTTAATTCCCGAAGCTACACACATTAGTTCTCCTAAAATACATGCAACAACAATTATAAGCGCTATTAGAAAATTAAAAAGTTCCGAAACATATGGTCCAGATGGTGTTCCTAGCTGTATCCTACAACGGTGTTTATTTCCACTAGTTATGCCTTTAACATACTTATTTAATATATCGCTATCGGCTGGCTATTTTCCTACATATTGGAAAGCATCATTTATTTTGCCGTTGTTTAAGTCCGGAAGTAGATCAAACATCTCAAATTACATAGGTATTGCTAAATTAAGTGTTATCCCGAAACTATTCGAGAAAATCAACAGACCATCTATCACATCATTTATCATCTTATTTGTCACCACTTCAACATGGCTTTAGAAAAGGACGCTCCACTGCTACTAATCTTTTGGAATTTTCATCTTATGTAATAGATTCGTTCTGCTCAGGTTACCAAATCGACACTATTTATATAGACTTTAGCAAGGCATTTGATAAAGTAAATCATGACCTTCTTATATCAAAACTGGAATTAGTTGGCTTTTCTCCTATTTTCCTGAAATGGATATCGACTTATCTTAAGGACAGACATCAATGTGTTTTGTTTAGAAATCGTAAATCTAAACCTATTTCTGTACTTTCTGGAGTTCCTCAAGGTAGCCATTTGGGTCCTTTATTGTTCCTCATATTCATTAATGATCTACCGTCCTGTGTTCACCATTCCAACATACTAATGTACGCTGATGATGTAAAGTTTTTCGTTAGCTTTAATAATTCTAATGTGTCCTCATTACTCCAAACGGATTTGAATAACCTCAACCAATGGTGCAATCTAAACTTAATGGAGTTAAACTTAAGGAAGTGTAAATACATGTCGTTTCACAGAGGATTTTCCGTACAGTGTACCTACAGAATTAACGAATATGCTGTTGAAAAAGTTGATTTATTTCGTGATCTTGTTGTATTACTGGACACTAAGTTAACTTTCAACCATCACATCTCCCAGATTAAAAATAAAGCTAAAGGAGTACTTGGTTTTATTAAACGTTGGGGAAAGGAGTTTGACGATCCGTATGTTATAAAGCAATTATATACTTCTCTTGTTAGACCAATTTTGGAATATGGATGTGTGGTCTGGGATCCGCAATATGAAGTTCATATTAAGAAAATTGAATCTGTTCAAAAACAATTTTTGATATTCTGTCTTAGAAGTCTGCCCTGGAATGTAAATGCAAATCTTCCATCATATGAAAGCCGCCTATCTCTTATCAAGCTCCCTACATTAAAAACTAGAAGAAATTGTATGAATGTTTCATTTATTTTAAACTTAATCAACGGTATTACCGTTTCCGACGTACTGCTGAGTAAAATTGAATTTATAATTCCACAACGCCCGACAAGATATTACATGCCTCTCAAGCTACAATATTTTCGCACTAATTATGGTAACTTTGATCCATTCCGTCGAATGTGTGCAGAATTCAACAGCCTTTACGACTTGATTGATTATTCATCCCATCCTGACACCATTAAAAGGAATATCATTAATCACTTAAGTAGTTAATTTTAATACGTTATCTCAATTATACTATTTTGATTTAAATTTAATGCTGTAATAAAATATTTTCAATGGCCTGCACTATGTTTCAAAGACCTACTTTTTCCGTGCGAAATTAATATCTTTTAAAATATTAAACTTTTTAGAGCAAAATTGAAAGCGGAGCTAAAGCAGGCATTTTTAAATAAATCTAAAAAAAATTAACCCATTGGTGACCAATAAGATGCAAAAAAAAAACAGTAATAAATAATTTATTTTATTATTTTTTTTTTATAAAAAAATTGTTTTATTTTAGTTTTGGATAAATCTAATCATTGGTGGCCAATTATTTATTTTATTATTTTTTTATTAAATAATATTTTTATTTTATTATTTTTATTAAATAATATTTTTATTATTTTTTTATTAAAAAAAATATTTTACTTGAGTTTTCAGTTAAATTGATTGTATCAGTTAACTGCAATTCGTTTGGAAGACACATTTGACTCAAAAGATTTATTGAAGTAGCGGGTAAAAATTCTCCTTGTTCGTAGTGGTTTCCTTCGTCCACATTTGCATTTATAACATTGGAACTTAGAAGCTGTACAACTTCACGTGGAAGCTTTAAAGGTTTATGTTGTTGCATGCGCCTGCTTAAGTATTTTGTCGAAATTATTGAATCGGATGTAGCTCCGCTGCTGCTCTCCTTTGCCCATACTCCGATTTTTTGCAAAATGGAACCTCTGGACGCCCCACAGTGGAAGAAGTAGTTTTAGTAGCTGCTCTTTTAATTTTGAAAGATATCTCGCTATTTAGCCATGAAAAGTTTTTATTTCGAAAGTGATCTTCTCTTCTTCTACTTTTTGTCCATTTTGTTTCTAGATACTTGCAGAAAAGACGTACCTTCTCCACCAAAATTTTTTCGCAATCATCGTCCATCTCAGACGCATCAACTTTATTTAAGACATACTGGACAACTATATCATTTTTTGAGTTTTTTGAGGGTTCTTTTAACCAAATTTCAAAAAGTTCGATTTTTTTCAAAGTATAAGAATCTACAAAAAGTGATATTATTCGGATAGTGTAACTTTGAGCAATATGAGATAAATCCTAGTAAATGAACCAAACTTTAGTCTATTCAAATATGTTTACATTTGGTTTGCCAAACGTTAACATTTTTTTAAAAGGTTACATGAAATTAAAATTTTGAAAAAACCCATTTGCTTAAAGGTTATTTTAAAAAATTAATTTTTCAAAATCAAATTTTATATATTTTCAAAAATTTATGAGAAAAAACTTAAGTACTTACATGACAGATTATTCTCCATTACAAATTATTTATAAAATTTTAACACAATTTTCACAATAAATGCTCAAACTTTTGATATAAAATTAATATTTTACAAAAATGTTTCAACACGTATGGCAACAATGACTTTAACTGCGCGCTGTCAAATAGTGTTTTGTATTTTTCAAAAAAAAATTGTCAATTTGTTTGAATTGGAGTGTTAGAAACTGCTTGGCAAAAAAAACAAAGCTATATTGATAGTTTTGAAATTTGAATTTCGCACGGAAAAAGTAGGTCTTTGAAACATAGTGGCCTGTAAGAATTTTTTTCATAGGCTGATTAAATAAATAAATAAAAAAAAGGTGACAAACAATAAAGGACAGCTAAAAAAATACACGTCGCCTCTACTTAAAAGATAAGGAATTGAATATGAGTTATTTAATTGATATAAGGGCAGAAGTGTCTTTAATTCCTAAACAAAAAATTGCAGTAAACGACAAAGAAATTAACACCTATGGAAAGAAATCCCCTTCTTTACTCTTAGCTTTACGCAGACAATTTCATTGTATTGTTGACGTATCGCACGCAATAATTGCCGCACATTTTTTTTGGAGAATTTTGGTCGACATGAAAGCAAAACCTAAGTGGATGGAACAACATCCTCGACATAGTTTCCAGTTTATACGGAGACTATTAACGCACATAACATTACTGAAACTTAATGCGATATAGCATACAAATGCGTTCAGTTTTTCACTCGCATCGCATCGTAAACCCCCTGATATCGAGAAGCTATGTGTGGAATAAAATGAATAGTGAAATACGAAATTTTGTAAGAAACTATCAACACTTCCAATCGAAGTGATTCCTATTTCGGACATAACAGTTTGAAAGTACCCTTAATATTGGGTATTAAACATATCCGGACAACACCACACCATCCTCAAGCTAGCGGCCTGATGAACGCGTTTTGACAGTAATTGGATTGAAGTGTTTCCTATAGTTATGCTAGGCTTGCGGACGGTGGTGAAGGAAGATTTGGGTGTGTTGGTGGCTCAGATTCTCGACTTAGTGAAATCCATTTTTTTTGCAAAACTGCACCAACATTTTGAAAACTTACGCCCCAGCTAGAGTTGTGCTTTTCAGCTCAGTGAGCAGACCGCTCATTTTAGCTCAGCTCAGTTTACTGAGCTAGTTCATTTAATAGCTCAGTCATAGTGATTCAGCAAGGGTGACTAAAGACGTTCTAACCATATTTATTAAAGATGGCAAAAACTATAAGAATAATATCGTGGAGTTTCAGCGACAAATATAATTCAATATCGCCTTTAACATATTAAAAATCAATCAATAATGCGACTTTTTGAAGAGGTGGAGTATGAACTAAACATGTATACATATATATATATATATATATATATATATATATATATATATATATATAGCAGCAAGGTGCAAAATATATAAACAACATTGGTGGATATTACACTTATAACAAAACCATTCTCATGTACTGGTATTTTTCAAAACATGGTTTATTCAAGGCATATCTATAACAGGTAGACTCGCGGCGAAGGCGAATTAATATGGTTCTTCTTGGACTGTCAAACAGTTTCGTATGTCAAACTAGTATTTTGACATTTGTGAATGAATTGATATACATTTTATCTTATATTTTATCACATCAGCACGTGCTAAGCAATTATTAATTTTTATTTAAAATAATATCCATTAATTAAAAATAGATGCTCATAACGCCTTGCTCATAAATTTGTTAGGCAGCTGATAAGAGGCGTAACGTTTACTAGCAGAACGAAAAAAGGTAGGAGTTCTTAACATGAATAGTGAAATAATTAGAAAATGTACAGTTTTCCCCCAGCAATACAATCAGGAGGCTGTTAAATCCGAGGAATACGGCACTAAGCAAGGTATGGGATACGATGATTCTAATGAGGGGCTTAAAGAGGTTATAATGAATACTGGCGCACAAACGTTTAAATTTATATCAGGAGTTACAAGCTCCATCAAAAAAATAAAAGCCTTTATCACACGAACAGAGGGAAAAAACTCTTGAAAGATGAAATGACAAGAACATTCAATCGGTAAAGAAAATCATATTACAGTATTGGACAAAAACATACCCGCCACCCATTACTACTTTCGAAGAACTAAACACTTGCTTTAATATGAAAGAAGAATTGCTTTTATATTAAAGAAGAATATTTACATATAGTAAAATGCGATTATTCTAAACCCACAGCTGCACAAATGCAAGCCACTGGTTCTGGTAAAACTATAGCGTTTTTAGCTCCCGTTATTAATGGCTTAAATGATTTTAGCCCCCACACGAGAATTAGTCCAACTCTCAAAGTACACATTATAAGCAAAGTTAACCAAGCAGAAACAAAATTTTGTGAAAACTCACTAACAAAAATTCAATGTATTAATTTCTACACCAAACAGAGTGCGATACCTGTTGCAATAGGAACCAACCATTATGAATTTAAAGAGGTAATATATTAAAAGTTGTAAAAGATTTCAATACTTAATTCTTTGTTTACGTTTATACTTTAGTGGTTTATTCTCGATGAAGCTGATCGTTTGATGAAGGACGAAATAATTTCAAAGAGCATTTGAAATTTTAGTTGCTTTTTTTTTCTTGGACCAGCACTCAGGGGATGACCCCTACATATGCGATGCATTGTGCCAGAACTAGGAAAGTTGGTTATAGGAAGGAGGATAGAGGGAGTAGTGTTTGTGGACGTTCGATTTGAACCTCCCCAAGTTAAAACTGACAGGAAAGACCTCTGCTGGAAGTTTGTTCCACATACGAACCGTTCGGCCAAAGAACGAATTCTCTCTGTAATGCGTGGTGCGATTCACTGACAACTCAACCACAAAAGGATGTGCCCTATGTGAAGAGCGGGTAGCTCGCAGAAATAAACGGTTATCCGGCACAAGCTCCCTTATTTCACCAGAACACATTCCGTTGTAGTATCGGCAGAACAGTGAAACACACCCCACGTTGCGTCGATGCTCCAGTGAGTCAATAGAGTTGGCTACCCTACTGTCACCGATGAGCTTCTTCGCTCTCTCTTGTACGCGGTCGAGCAACTTCAAAACAGACTTTGAAGCACCGGCCCATACATGAGAGTTGTATTCCATCTTTGGTCGGATGTAGGTGGTATATACATATATTGAGGAGATCAGTTGGGCTGAAGTATGTATTACACCGTCTTAAAAAGCCGAGACACTTGAAAGCTTCTTTTGAAATATGAAAAATGTTATCTGTCCATCGAACGTCACACTATACCATCCATAAACACGGATGGCGCAGAACCTTCGACCAGCCGCCTATGCGTAAGCACGCAGCACTGCGTCTTATGAGGGTTAAAGTTAACCCTGTTCGCGAGGCCCCATTCGGAGATTGACACGAGATCACTTGTGAGTGACTCGTTCATCCTTTGTCTCCTGGCGTCAATCTCCTCCAGGCTTGGCCGGCTGGTGAAAGAGAAAGAATGGATAATGCTGCTATCATCCGCGAAAGAGTAGATAAGGTTTGAAGTTTGACATAGAAGGTCATTTATAAAGATGAGGAAGAGAGTAAGAGATAGAACAGAGCCTTGCGGCACCCCTGAATTTACCTTGAACTCGTTTGATGAGACCCCGTCTATAACAACTCGTATAGTGCGGTCCCTGAGGAAGCTCGCTATGAAGCGAGAGAAATCATCACCGACACCAAAAGCAGTCAGTTTTGACAGAAGTGCATCATGCCACACTCTATCAAATGCTTTTGAGATATCTAGAGCCACCACCTTACTCTCGCCGAAATGGTGAATCGAATTGCACCATTTTTCTGTTAACAGAGCGAGCAGGTCTCCTGTAGAGCGAGCTCTGCGAAAACCATACTGCCGGTCGTTAAGTAAGGTGTTGGTCTCCAGATACCTTACCAGGTGGAAGTTGGTGATACTTTCCATGACCTTGGAAATTGCAGAACAGACAGCAATTGGGCGGTAATTTTCGGGGTATTGCGCCTCTCCCTTCTTAGGGATCGGCGTTACATTGGCTAACTTCCAACACATCGGAAATTTACCGGCATGATACGATGCACTAAATAGCTTAGCCAATGGACGCGCTAGCGTCGAAAAACACTGCTTCAAGACCAGTGCTGGAATGCCATCCGGCCCAGGAGACTTGTTTATGTTGAGATTCGCTAAAACCTTTTTAACTGCACGTGGTCGAAAGAATATTCTTGCCATAGTAACTGATACTCTTTCCACCAAACAAAAAGATAGCATTATTTAGTGCAACATACACAGGTTGGTTATATTAAAAATTAATTCTTTTAAAAATATACTTCAACAAAATTGTTTGGTATTGCAGAAATAATAAAAAAAATCCTGGTGTTAAAGTTACAAAGTTTATGTTAAACATCAAAAAAGCTAAGAATTCTGGAAAAAAAAATATTTCTACAAAAATCAAAATCGAATAAAAAACACAAGAAAAATTAGATAAAGTTGAAAAGCTATTGAAAAAGAAACAAAAATTTAGACCAAAATAAATCTGAAGAGAACAATGAAAATAAAAAGTTAAAAAATTACAAAAGCTGAAGAACAGAAACGAAAAACAGCAGACGCACTGTTTGTATAGTTATTTACATTAAATTCATGAAATACATAAAACGTATAATTTTTATTATCGTAATTTCAGATGTTAGATATCCTGCTCAAAGCTTTAGGTTAGGGAAATATCGGCTCTGACGGAGGTGTTCATCCATCCGGTATTGTCCGCTTCAACATTTCCGGTTCCATTTAAATATTCGGTGTTCCCAGCTGAAAGTATAAGTACATAAATATATCCGGAGTCTGTTCTTGCAAGCCTTTGGTGACGGGTGGTCATTTAGTCCGCCCTTGCTTCTGATGGCACCAAAGAAATGTTCAAGTACATCTTGGTTGAGCCGATTTGTTACCAAGTAGGACATATCATATTTCTTTACATACTCGTGCAGCAACTGAAGAGCTCTATTTGACATTAATATGCCTTTTTGAAAGCACTCTAGAGTGTGTTTTCCTGGTATGATGGGCGATGATATTATTTCAGTAATTTTTAAGAGGATATTATTTTGGAATTCCAAATCCAATCCGAATGGTTGCTGCGAAAATGTTTATATAAAAAGCTTTAAAAAAAATTACCTTGCCTGGGTAGCTGAAATTACTTAGCCTCGAGTTGTGAATATCAAACCAATCATTTACCAGCTGAAAGAAATCGGCTGTCTCTGATGGTTTGTATATTTGTTCGCCCAAGGAGCGACATCTTCTAATTGCACTGGTAGTTGTGTTGGAAAAAAGCTGTGCAGCTAGTTTCACTTTTTGTCTTCCTGAAAATGTTTGACACAAAGTAATATTTATTATTACTTTTTTTGGTAACATATATTTACCTACTCCCTTTACGGATAAGTGCTCATCATTTAGTTTGTACGTTATGGACAGGGGCCAAATTACCGCATTCGACATCGATCGAAATTTCCATACAATTTAAATACAAATTTCGTTCGATATCGAGTGCCGTAATTTGCCCCCAGATCAGATATCGACGTCATTCGCAATACATCAGCAATAGTCCGAGAAGTCAAGAGCTGATTATTGACAATTAGTCCGCTGTCCAGAAAATGATTCCGTACCAATTTTGGCAAGTGCGGTACATCTGCGAAGCAAAAGATTTTCTCTTCTGCATGTGCTGGACTTCCAAACTATGGTTTATCTAATAAGAAAACATTTTAAAATTATCATATAAGAATATTAAAAAATTTGTAAATATTTTTTAATTAATTTTGATACATTTTCCAACTAAGAACATGCATAATGTATTAGTAAAATATTTCATGTATTATCACCACCACCCTTATTAATATATCTAGACCTTTTTAAATAACTTTCGAATTGATTTATTAAGTATCTTGAAGATAAAATTATATTAATAATTAAAAAACCCTTCGAATGTATTCGAGTTAAATTAAATTCCATTTCTCATTAAATTAAATTCTGAATCGCTTTCTGTGAAAATTATCAGCCATGTCACAGGTTTTGTACGAAATTGATTTGAATTCGTATTTCCAAATCGTAACGTTTTACTTTTGCTTCTTCAGTAGTGCGATTCACTATGCTTTTTAAACCACAATTTTTTCGTTTAAAGATGTTAACCACAAAATTAACAATTTTGTTATTCACCAACACTTTTAAACGACATCTACTGGCGTTTAGACCAGATGTGTTAATCAGCTGTTATTTTTAACTACAGAAATTGTGGTTTATTAACAGCAGCATTTTTGGTGTGGTTTAATTTGTGAAAAGTGTTTATTTATGGTTGCGTAGTAAAATATAATGGCCTTTGAGTATTTAGCCTACAATTTATTGAATAATGAAACAACAGCTAGTGCCTCTTCAGTCAACCGGCGCGATCTTCGGGAATTGGATAACCCTTTTGAGTTGGCAGCAACAGAGTTTAAAAAAGTGTATCGTTTAAGTCCGGAATTGACTGAAGAAATTGTTTTCCAACTCGATGGCATTCTAAAGGGTACTAGAATCACTGGAATATCAACAGAAAAACAGGTATATGTATAGATAAGTACGCACAGTCATATACTATTGTAACAAAAACTTGTTTGCAGGTGCTAGCGACTTTACGTTTCTATGCAACCGGATGTTACCAACGACCTGTAGGAGAGCAATGGGGTATATCGATGAGCCAGTCATCAGTAAGTCGTTGTATACATAGAGTAACTGATGCCATTAACCATACCATGTTTTGTGCGAATGTTAAGTTCCCAATGACTCAGGAAGAACGTCAAGCTGCGAAAGCAATTTTCGCTTCAGCTCGTTCCCCTTTTGTTGCTGGTACAATTGGTGCAATCGATTGCACTCATATACCAATTTTAGCTCCAAAAAGCCATGAAGAAGCTTATGTTAATCACCATGGCTACCACTCAATTAATGTCCAAATGGTAAGTAAGCATTCAAAACAAGATACAAATATATTGATTTTTTTCTTTACATACTTACATATGTATATGCAGATATGTGACTCAAATTTGAAAATTTTAAATGTAAACGCTAAGTATCCAGGAGCACGGCATGATTCTTTTGTATGGAGCTCCTCTGCAGTTCGAAGGGTCACGCAGCGAAGTTTCGAAAATGGAAACCACAACATGTTTTTAATTGGTATGTTTAATTAATTTACCTTATTCTCGATTCGACTTGAAAGTTTTGACTAGATAAAAGAACAAAATTTTGCCTACAGGGGATTCTGGATACCCTTTGGAACCATGGTTGATGACTCCTCTAACAAACCAATTAGAAGGAAGTCCTAGATATAGATATAACGAAGCATTGTGTCAGGCTCGGAATCCGATTGAGCGACTATTTGGCGTCCTAAAAGGAACTTGGCGATGCTTATCTAAGCAAGGAATGCTTTTATATGATCCAGGTTTTGCTGGAAAAATTGTTAATGCATGCGCAACATTACACAATATTAATTTAGGCGACCAAAGCTATGACGTAGATGCTGAGACTCCAATCACTCAAACAAGTAGTGTCTTGGTAAACCAAAACCTGCCCTCTTCAATAGCAAAACGTGTCCAAGATCGATTAATTGCAAATTTTTTTACATAAGCAATAGGTCTTACAAAATATAGGAAACAGTTGTTATGTAGATATTAACCTAAATTATATGAAACCTTTTTTTAAATGTTTAAATAAAACAACTTTCTTAATTTACATATATGTAGTTAATTTTTTTATTTACTGAAAAAAAGTATTATCATGTTAACAGTGGGTATTGTTAATATATAATAGATATTACCAAATTAAATAAAACAATTCATTTTTATAAAAAATTAAGTATAATGTAAGTAATTAAAAAACATAAAAATATATAACAAAAATTAAAAATATAAACAATAAAACCAATTGAATTAAAAAAAAAGGAAAAAAAATAAAATGCCCAACAATTCAATTAAAAACCAAAGCAATAAAAATTAAAAATATAAAATAAAAGGATTAAAAACAAAAAGTAAACATAAAGGCAATACAAATTAAAAATATAAAACAAAACAATTAGAAAACAAGAAGTAAATATAAAAGCAATAAAAATTAAGGAAACTAAACAATTCAATTAAAAACAAAAAGTAAACATAAAAGCAATAACAATTAAATATACATAACAATTTAATTAAAAACAAAAAGTAAACATAAAAGCAATACAAATTAAAAATGTAAAACAAAACAATTATAAAACACGAAGTAAATACAAAAGCAATAAAAATTAAGAAAACTAAACAATTCAATTAAAAACAAAAAGTAAACATAAAAGCAATAACAATTAAATATACATAACAATTTAATTAAAAACAAAAAGTAAACATAAAAGCAATACAAATTAAAAATATAAAACAAAACAATTAGAAAACAAGAAGTAAATATAAAAGCAATAAAAATTAAGAAAACTAAACAATTCAATTAAAAACAAAAAGTAAACATAAAAGCAATAACAATTAAATATACATAACAATTTAATTAAAAACAAAAAATAAACATAAAAGCAATACAAATTTAAAATATAAAACAAAACAATAAGAAAACAAGAAGTAAATATAAAAGCAATAAAAATTAAGAAAACTAAACAATTCAATTAAAAACATAAAGTAAACATAAAAGCAATAACAATTAAATATACATAACAATAACACCATAATTATACTAATTTACTCTTTAAGTCTGAAATAAAAAATCAATTATTATTGAAACTCTTATAAATTATGAAAAACATATAATAATTTTTTAAAGGTAAAACAAATTTAAAAAGCATAGATATACTTACATTTTGCTTATAGCAATACCTAAATTATTTACTGCAGCGGCAGTTTCCTTAGGCCTTCTCCTACCAATTTTATGGCATCGGCCATAACTTTGGTGGCCGCTATGTTTGCAGCGGTACATTCAGCTAGCATCTATAAAAAATAAAACATAACATTTAATAACTTATTCTTAATGAAGATTTTTATCACGTTAATATTTACCTTTAAAGCATCAGCCTGTTTGTTCGCGATCTCCAAAAACAGTTTTTTGGTATCGCAATCGTCCTCGGCTCGCTTCCTTTTCAGCCCTCGACGTGGTGTCCTCTTGGATGTACTCGGAGTATCACAGGCAATGTCCAAAAATTCACCACTTAATGGCGATGGTACTCCAACCTCTTCACCATCTTCCAAAAGTAATTGCAGATTCTAATAGAACAAGAAATTTGCTACAGGTAAGCATACATGTTAACTTCACTGTAACTTACCTCTTCCATTGGAATATTTTCGGACACGCACTCATGTCCCTCAATATAATCGCTTCCGATTAATGACACCACTCGCCTCTCCACTTCGCTTAAGGCCTCTTGCGTTACTGGCTTATTTCCCGTAAGCGCTAGTTGCCTTTTGCGATCTCGCAATTTGGTGCTGGTACGGCTTTTAAGTTCTTTCCATACCTTTGTGAAATAGAACAATTATTAATACTCGTTTCTATATTTATTCAACTTTGTTTACTTACCGCCTGCCATTGGTTGACCTCTTTAATTGCTCCACCAAGACAATTAAGGTTTCCGGCTAATTCAGACCACTTCTTATCGGCCTCCAATTTCCCGTGCATCTTCTTAAACTTTCCGCCAGCTAAACCCGGGTTGTTGAGCATAAAGTCCACCATTGCACTTAATTGCTCGGCAGATGCTCGACTTCTTTTGGGAACGGTACCAGACATTCTATAAAAAATATAAATATGTATATGAATATAGATTATAAAATAAAATTTTACAAGTTTTTACTTACCTTGTGCTGCGCAAAATTAAAAAGGCGCTTGATTTGCGTTTTTCATTTTTCTTTATTTTGACATTTCATTTAGCAGAGATGCCACGTAATATCACTTTAAATACATACAGACATAAAACTTTTTAGTATGGTTAAAAATAAGTTAGTGAATAACATAGGGGTTAGTGCAAACATCAAAATATGTCGTTAAAATTAACACCAACTAAAGTGTTAAAAGTTAGTGAATCGCAGTACAGCTCTTGTACGTTTTGATAAAAACGGGAAAAATGCAAAACGTATTATTTATGCTAAAAATATGGTTACATTAGAATCAAAACAGCTGTTTAAGCAACCGGCGCCGGCAATATCTATCCGGCTCCAGACAAATTAAAAGAAAGTAAACAAACAAACTAAAACCAAAAAGTAAATTAAAAGAAGTAAACCAACTTAAACCAAAAATTAAATTAAATATTAAATAAAAGAAAATTATGCCTGGTGTTTCAATTGTTGCTGTGATGGAAGAAGACAGAAAGATGCATTCAGCAATCAAATTAAATCGCAGAAATTTGAGGGATGTGTCAGATCCTTTGTCCTATCCAAGTGGAATGTAAGTAAATGTATCCATTTCATGTTTGCTTAATAATCTTTTTTTAGTTTTATAAGCCATTATCGTTTGAATAAAGAAGCATTTATAATGGTACTGGCAGAAATTCATCCTTTCTTGAAGAACAGTAGTATACCACCTATTATTCAATTGGCAGCAACTATTCGTTTTCTTGCTACAGGAGCGTACCAAGCTGTCATAGGCAAGGACGTAGACTTGAGTATGGGAAGACGCACCGTTTCAACCATTTTATGGAGAGTAATGAATGCTCTAGAGAACAAAATATGTCCACATTGGGTAAAATTAAAAATGACACCTGAAGAGAAGACAAACTCAAAATTGCACTTTTTTACAAACTATCAGTTACCCGGTGTAATTGGATGCATAGACGGTACTCATATTAAACTTTCCAAGCCTACTGAAGATGAGTCTCTTTACTACAATAGGAAAGGAACATTTAGCGTAAACGCAATGATCGTAAGTTGTTATTGGTATTTTGAAGTCAATTTTTGGATACCATTTTGGTTTGTTTTTAGATATGTGATTACAACATGAAAGTGAGAGCTGTGGATGCTTGCAGGCCTGGATCTTGCCATGACGCATTTATTTGGGGATTAAGCAGAGCAAGAAACTTTTTCTTAAATGAATACAACAATGGTGACACAAGTTCTCGTTTATTGGGCGACTCTGTGGATTAGAACCGTTTTTAATTACACCATACAAAGATGTGACCCTCGGAACTATGGAACACAAATTCAACAAAAAACATACATCAGCTCCTAACATTATAGAGCGTGTAATTGGTGTATTAAAAAGCCGGTTTAGATGTTTACTGGGAACCTTGGTCTATAGTCCGGAAAAAGTCGTGCAAATAATAAATGTGTGCTGTGCTTTGCCTAACATATGCAGAGAATACAAAATAAATATCAGTGAAGACCCTATTTTGAATAACAATGAAGAAAGTGATGAAATTCATGACATAGAAAACATTTCTCAAAGTTTGTTCAACACAGCCACAGTTATAAGAAACAGGATAGCCAGCCAAATAAATTAAATATTTTTTTAAATGTTAAAAAAAAATTTATTAAATCATATTGTATTAAATACAAATAAGGCACAATAAAGGAACATGAGATCAGTTACAAAATCCACTTTTAAAATGTTTTTTTGTCTTATCAACATTTTTGTAGTTAAGTATGTAAAAAATTAAAATAAAAAAAATATTACTTCAAATTGAATTCAATAAAAATAAGGCACATTAAAAAACATAGGAGATCTAAGTTGCACTTTAAATGTTTTTTTTTTGTTTTATCAAATTTTTCTATTCTCTTTGTCTATATTAAGTCTTAGTACTTCCAAATCAATTAATTTGAGTTTCATTTCATTTTTCTCGCACAATCTCTTTTGTATTTCTATGTTGTGTCGTTGGTCGTCTTTATATTTTTTTTTCCAAAATATTACAAAGCCTTTCTAATTTGTCATTCAAAAATTTAGTTTCGTTTCGTTGGTCTTCCAAAAGTTTACAAATAGTTTCTAAACATTTATTTTCTTCACACAAAAAGGCTTTTGAGGTCTGGGTTTGATGGAGTCGAAAGTCTGTTTATTTTTGGAGTGGCTTTAGTATTTGCAGCAACATTTAAAGTTGCAGCAGAACAAGGCGTGGTTCTTGTTGAACTTAACTGATGAGAAGTGACAGATGTTGCTGGATTTTGGTGAGGTGTATATGAAGCAGAACTTTTGTTACCATTTCTTTCTCTATCTGGATCTGTGAAGCGTGCAGTTTTATTTTTGGCTCTTTTAGGGTCAGGTGTATGTGGGGAAACTGGTCTGGATCTTTTTGAATGAGCTGAGGAGCCAAAGCTTCCTTTGTTTGCGCTAGATGTTTGCACGTAGATTCTGTTCGATGTTTATGGAGTAAAATCAATATCTTCATTTTCTTTATCGGGCTCTGATTCTCCACTTGAGTTGTCACAAATTGTTTCTGTATTATCTCCAGAATCGCAAAGTATATTCATACAATCTTCAACATCCGGTTCGCCAAAGGTTTTTACACCAGCGATCCCATCTACACTCTTATAAAAGCGACAAATTCTGCTCATACTCTCTTCAAGATCAGTTAGAACGTACTGATTATATTCGCCACCACCAGTTTTTTTATTTTCTCTTTTATTGTGGTACATCTTTTTCTTTACAACTGCCTTCCAATCTGCCCAGTTTTTTTTCCATTCAGAAACATTTTTAGAAGGTGGTCCAGCACTATTTAATTGCTCTGCCAATTCCCGCCACAAAGACTCTACAGCAACCTTATCTCCTTTTACATACCCTCTCGCAATGTCTTGGTGGCATTCCATAAAATTCAGAAGCATTTTAGTTTGGTCGATATTTTTGTGTTTGCCCCTAAAATATATAAAAAATAAGTAATTAAATTTAAAATTAAACGAAAAACTTACATTTCTTTGGTTGACTCATTTTCTTCAGACTTTTATATTTTGTGTTTGCTTTGATTGTGTTGATAAATGCTGCCACTTCTCACTTTTTTTCTTTAAAACACATGACGGAATGTCATCATAAACCCGGGTGGCAACACAACATGAATTATGTTTTCAGTTTGTGACCAATGTTTTATACGATTTACAAATATATTAAAATTTTCTTACTAGAAGTATTTAAATAAACAAATTTTTAAGTGAAATTAATATAGACAATATTTATAATTAATTTTGAGTACAGTTTTCTATATATTTCGAGTTTAAGTTATTAAAAATATCAATTTCACTTTAAATTTTAAGACCGTTTTCAAAATGGATTTTTTGATCGTTTTACATTTTCTAGAGAAGCAAAATACGTTTTCGTTTTCAAAATCGTATAAAATTTGTCTCTGTGACATGGCTTTATATAACCCCTTATAAAATACTATTCTAAAAATTGTAACCATAAGTCTTAATACTGTAAAAATAGAAAAATTGCTTTTAGTTACCCATTTTTTATAGATGACATTATCGATGTCAACTCGATGATGTGTAGCGTTAGCAGTTATGTATTGTCAGATGTTGTGTGCTGTTAGAAGAGTATTGTCGTTACACTTTAAATTTACTTACCTACGTTAACACCTAAATCTCGCCAGAACTTACGATTGCTTGGTCCCATGTTGCAGCATATTGCCACAACAGGAAAACCAGCATTGCTTCCATGAGCATCTAATGCCACGAGCCACCGCAACCTGCACGTAGTTTGCTGGTATTCCAACAACATCAGCTGTTGGGTCGTACTCGAAGGTTTCCACTACCTTCAGTTCATCCAAGGCAGATTTACCAGGTACTCTCACTAGTACAACAATTAACAACACCAAAAACCACACATATATTTTTGGTAGAATTGGTAGAGCTAATGTCAAAATTACGATAGAAGAAGCATCGTTAACAAGGCAGGTTTAAGAAAAAAAAATTTTATGCAGCTTGTACATAAACTTTTGGCAGTACTTCGACATGTACCAAGGCAAATTTAATAGACAACTGCGCTAGCGAGAGTACCTGGTAAATCTGCCTTGATTTCATCAAACGCTAGTAAACAAATTTTCTCTTCCAGCTTCAAATTTGTTGTTTGCCGCATGAACTCGATGCAATTGTTAAGCACTCCTTCACTCATCGAGACTTTTGCGCACGCAACAACGTTGAATTATAAGGCAGCGGAAAACATTGCTTGTACAAGTGGTTGTATGCCCTCGGACCTGCTGCATGTAGGCAAATGGCATTGGAAATGTCTTTCCATTCCCACTATGCTACCTTTGGAGAAATAAATTTTTGTAATTGTCCATCGATATAAATCTTTTTAACCGCTGATACAAAGGAATTTGCCTGTTCAAGTTGGAACTTCATATCTTTGTTCTCAGACTCGAGCTGACATATTCTTTTGTAGCATTTGTCACTATCCAAAGAAAATAGTGAAGGCCTAAAAATGAATTTTAGAAATAAATTAATTAAGTCACTCGGTCTGAGTCGAATGATCCACGAAATTATTCTGCCGGATTTCACATTCTTCAACAGGTTTGGCCGTTGAAGTAAGCTCCTTTCAGGTAAACAACGATGTATAATTCTTATCTAAGGCAACCGATCTAAGAATTATAATATATGTGGTAGTATCATACAAAAAAACATTCTTTATAAATGAAATTTATTTGTTGGTGGTTAAGCAATCTCTATATGCATTTCATTGGTGCTTTACCAAATCATCAGTAGACTTTAACTACAGTTTTGAAAAGTTAAAAACCTCTTATCTTATGCATATACTGATGATTTGGTAAAGCACCATTGAAATGCATATAGACGTTGCTTAACCACCAACAAATAAATTTCATTTATATATAATAGTAATGTGACAACAATGTGTCAAATAAAAATTTCATGAAAAACATTCTTTAATTTTGTTGTGATAGGTCAGTGACGATTTCGATCGCTTCACGTTTTAGCAATTAAAAATTGTTGCTAGAAGCGATTTGATATTAATATGGTCATTGCCTACTTATACATTAATAAGTTCAACGTACAATAGTTATTTTGCTGAACTTGCAACTTTACAGTTTATTTAATTTTTGACTCAAAATATAAAACAAAAGCAATAGCAAAAAAAAACTGACTGCCTGATACAATATTCTAATTTTAAGTAGCAAGTAGATCTTTATAATAGAATATTAATTGAGTGATAAGTAATGTCACTCAATACTAGAGAAGTTAATGCTTCTCATAAGTAGTATATAAGGAAAGTATTTGTAAAATAAAGGGGATTCGCAATCCGCAAAACAAAGCATGACAATCTGCTTTTTAATCTAGGCATATAAACCTGCCTGAGGATCAAATCTTGCCATTGGCGTTTTCAGACGCCGGCATAATTAAAATATTACACTTATATATTCTCCCTACACTTATATATTCTCCCTACTTCTCCATTACATGGCGATCCTGCCGAAAAAATCTGTAGAATTATTACCAGGATTAAATAATAATCCACCATCACCCAAAATAGGACCAAAGCCGTTGTCCATAGAGGATTATAAAAAGAAGCAAACCAAAAAACTGGAGGCAAAGCCAACACACATCCCTAACCAACTCTAAATTTCACAAAAGAGGAGACAAACTTGTCAAATTAAGAAGAAAACTAGCAGCTTTGAGGGTAACAGTTAATGACGACCCTCCACCTCATGTGAGCAGGCTACCCAAATTTGGATGCAAAAACATAAATGGCAGAAAGAAGAAAATAAAACAAAATTTTTTTTTACCAATGAAATTTTTGTTGTTTTACAAATGAAAAATTATTTTCAAAATATATACAAGAATAAAGAAAAATTATAATAAATAATTTATATATACATATATATAAAAAAACACACACACACACACAATGGTAGGACCTATTTGGGGAAATCGCATAGGTAAAAATAACCAACAACAAAACATAAACAACTCGGTGCAAATAGATAAGCCGCTAATTCCCATTCTGTAATAACTCTAATAATTGTAGGATTAATTTTATATGTAGACTATAAGATTAATAAGTATTTAAAAAATTATGTACATAAACATAGATACAATAAAAAAAAATTAAATTAACAAGATACAAATAATGTTAATAACGCAATGACTGCAGTTTAAGAAGAAGATAACCATAGATGGAGGATAGGTTAGAAAAATTAAAGGACTTTTGGAAAAATGTAATGAAAAGTCCGGGAAGGATATACACAGAAACTACAATTATAAATAAACTAGTTGGAGCAAAGATATACAAGTATTTGATGGAAATCGTTTCGATTTGAAATGAAATCGTAAGCTGAAAACATAGAAAATGGTATTAGGTGTGACAAAAAATGTATCGATTTCATATTCCAATTTTGTTCTTTTTTCCGTTGGTTTCAAAAAAGTCACCTCTGTTGTTTTGTTTTTATTTGCTACAAACAGAAGCATGATTGAAGCCAATCATGCTGAAGCCGACTGCAGGTTGCCAAATATATCTTGGGCGTCGACTAAACGAAAAGCGTCGGATCGCGGTCCGCTGAAGCAAATGTGGTAATGAATGTCATATGTTTTCTTAATTTTAAATACCAAGCTTTATATTGAAAAAGCTTTTATTTTTAAAAAGCCTTATGAAAATTTTGGACACGTCCCACAGTGGTCGATTTCAAATATTTAGGCGGCCAAAAATATTTTTGGACGTTAATGGCTTCGAAAGACTGTATTTTAAAAAACTATCTATTTATTTTAAAAAATAAATAAGAAAAACATATATTTTATAATAAAAACACATTTTATTCTCATAAATCATAAATAAATAAAAATGCATTAAATTGTCTTATTAAAAGATGTTTCTATCTCGACATTTTCGTGCTCAATACTTGATTGTCTGTGGGGCTCGGCAGGTTCTAATAGTTCTATAACTTCACTGGAAAAAATGTTGTGTGAAGTTTTCTTTAACGATCTTTCACTACTTACGAGTGGATCTGAAGTAGGAAGCAATCTTTGATAAATATCACGGTTGCATTCTTCCCTTGAAAATGTTCTTGAAAAATTCTGTCTGTATGACCGAAAATGTTTATTTCGTGCTTCTGCAGCCGCCTCAGACAATTGGCCGATTGGCAACAGTGCATTATTTATGATGGTCGCCCCATGTAATAGTAATTTATGCATTGTTGGAGTCATGGGATGCCATCCGTATAATTCCACATACATTTGCGCGGTGTTGAAGGCATATTCTTCGAACTTTGTTGTATTTATTTTGTGTCCACTTGAAATCGCCTCTAATAAGATTTTAAATTTGAGTATTAATTCGTGGTTAATGCCTGTTATGTCCGCCGCTAATTCTGTGTGTTCAAAAAATCTTCTACTCGTATTGCCATCATTGGTATTACCAAAATTGGCTTTAGGCATGTCCACCAACAGCCCAGTTTCTAAGCGGATCTTTCTTGGATTTCTTTTTTCCTTTCTCCTTCTAATGCTTTCTCTTCGTCGGTCCTTTTCTTTCCATATTTCTTCACGGGCAATTTATATGTTAAATGCAGAATGCTTTCAAAAATACGTATTTTTGCGTGCAATACCGAAATGCCAAACTCAAGAGCATCGGGACTTATTTCGTTCTTTTTGCTTAAATTATTGAAATCTTTGGAAGTGGCGCCACATATATAGCATCGGCTAGTTGAGGTCGTGTTGGTTACAGCATTGCAAACTTTGCCATCAATCATAGTCATCTTTAAAATGTGATTATAAGCAAATTCTTTTCCATCAATATTTACTTTTGTAGAAGTGAGGTTCTTAATTTCATTTTGTACATAACTTATTTCCTCTTTTGTTACATCTGTAGTTTCTTTCACATACCAAAATCTGATGGGGCGGCAAAATCGTGGTGATGATGGTGTTGGGTTTTGCCACAACACTTTATTGTTTTCTTTACCACAAATAATTTGAAGTGGGACAAAAGAACTCAAAAATATACTAGCATCGGATTCGTACCGTGCTTGTTGAGACCCGTCACACCCCCATTTATAAATGATCGTTAATGACTTTCTTTCAATTTCGTTAAGGGTTGATAACACTTCTTCCAGGTAGATTGATAATCGTTGAATAGTATGATCCATTAGGAATTGTAAATTAATTTCTGCGCAGGTAGCCGTTACTCGCAATGCCGTCTTTGGTGGGTAGCATCCTTGTTTTGCTTTCAACAAAAGGTCGTAACAAGGGTAGTGCTTTGGGTTAGTTGCCCTTATTATTTCATATTGTCGTCTTGTTAGGTCAGCTTCTACGAACATTTTGATTGCTTGGAACGGGGTCAAAGGAGCAATTGTTTCATTGGTCTTGGAATAGGCTTTTCTATATTTACTAGCCTTTGTTGGTGAATTTCGTATATCTTTGAGCACTTTTGAGGCATTTCTTTTTCCCTTCGTTTGCAATATGACTTGTGCGGGATGTATAATCATTTCATCATCAACATTTGATCGAATTTCCTCAGTTTTTCTTCTCTTGCTTCGTTCACTCGAATCCGAAAATGATTTGCTCGGACGACCTGGTTGATTGAGCGAATGCACTGTTATTTCAAAAGTGCCTTCCAGCCACTTCTGGTTGTTTTTCATAAAAACTTCTTCAACTTTATGAGCTTTTAGCCATCTCTGTTTAAATTCGTGTTTGATGTAGGAAAATTTATGCTTAAGGCTCTTTTTTCTTTCCACAGTGTCTCCGCAAGACAATATCAAGTGGTTTTCTAAAAACCACAATTTCTCATCTATACTTGGCAAATTTTGTAGTTGCATTTGCTCAAATATACATTTACGGGTCACTATTTTCACCCCCGACGAACTAGGTATCTACATAACTAAAAAAATGGTTTTTTAAATTTTTTTAACAAAATACTTTGAACTGCTGTCTTTAAGGAATAAGCGGGATTCTGCGGCTCTTGTTTTTTTTATAGAAAAGCTGAATGTGTAACGTATTCAATAAACAAAAAAATATCATCCGGACGAATCCTGATCCAAAACAAAATTGCTTTTGAAATTAAAAAAATAAAATTTTTTATGTGAAAAAGAGGGTATGTTCAACTTCCGAAAAATATAACGAAAGTTAAAAATAAAAGTTAAAACTATTATTTATTTAATAGAACCTTACTTGAGCTGTGGGAATCACTTTCACTTCACTACACAACTTAAAATAAACATACATGCGTATTGCGAAATTTGATATAATTTGGGCACCCAAATAGAAATACGTATCAAGTCAACGATCAAACTGCACGGAAGCGGAGCACCGCGGTGACGTATGGTTGTTGAAAAAAAGGGTGGGGGGTAATTCGCGGAAGTGTTTACTATACGTAGACGTCAATATTTTGTGCCTACTACGTATTTAAGATTTTGACTTTTGGCCGCCTAAATACTTCAAATCGACCACTGTGCGTCGGCGGCAGTAAGTTTTTTCAATACATGTCGGCGGTGGATTTTAGCCAATCGGCTTCATCTTATATGCAATTAACTTTTACCCCGGTATTCATAAAATTTAAAATGAGTTTGAAATGTATTTTAATCAAATTTTTTCATACAAAATTTTCTTAAAACAGATTTCAAATACATTTTAATTTTTTATGAATATGGAGGTTAAAATTTAAATTATTTGAAACAAAAATAAATTAAAAAAATTGCTTTTGTTGTGGTTTCATCACTAATGTTGATTAATGAAGAAAATAAATATGAAAATATCAAACGGAGAAAGCTGCGGGACTCATCCATTCCATTAGATTTACCCGATAAAATGTAAGTTGAAATAATATATCAGGTTAAATTAATTGTTTAATATCCTGTTACTTTTTTAGTTTTGTAGAATGTTTTCGAATTAATAAAGAAGATTTCTCATGGATATTGGGTAAACTAAGTCCACATTTTGTATGCTCATCGATTCCTTTGACCATCCAAATAGCAGCAAAGTTGAGACTTTTCGCTGAGGGATCTCGTTTTTTCAATGGTGGGCCAATACCATTTAAATCATCCGAAAGTGTTTGCCAAAGTTTCTCGATTTCTATTCGATTTCCTTTGGCAAAACCCTTTGCTAACTGCGGATGCTTTTCCATGAGCTCAGTAATCATCTCTTCTTGTTGAGTATTTATATGCTTTCCCCTATAAATATTAATATGCATGTAGATAAATCTGTCTTAATTATTGTAAAATATTTTACTTACATTTTAACACAAGTTATTGCACGCAATATTTTTAAATATACAAGAATTTTTAAATCGTGAACCCCCGCTTACTCGATTTAAAACGCAAAAACAATACAAATTCCGTTTTCCATCACACCTTTTTTTTCTCCCAATTTCATAGAACAAAATGGAAAATGAAATCGTTTTCGGTTTAAAACAAAACAATAAAGATGTCCATCACAAATTTTTACGTTTTTCAATCGATTTTAAATCGAAAACGATTTTCATCACATACCTGATAGATAAACAAAAACAATTCCTTAAGTACAATTACAATTGAGTATTACCTATCATGGTAAACTATCGGTTGATTCATATAAAGAAAAAATAACGAACATTATAGATAGCCTAAATAAAGTAGGAATAGAGGTTTTAGGAAATGAAGCCACAGAAGCAGAAAAGAATGTTATAATAAGGCTTAATAATAAGTTAGCTCTTGAATCGTTCAAGAAAGGAATAAATGAGAATTTAAAAACGACATTATTTGCTGCACCACCAAAACCAATGCAAGAAGCAGTAGAACTTGCATTGGAGGTAGAAAACGAACAAAAGATCAATAGTAATATAATGCATATTCAAAGGAGACAAACATATAACAACACAAACTTTAATAGAAACGGTAATTCCTATAATAGGAACAATAGTAACCATAACAATAACGGTACTTATAGAAATAACAATAACAACACAAATTTCAACAGAAACGCTAATCGTTCAAATCAGAGAAACTTTAGTAATAATTATAATAATAACTATAATACTAATTCGTATAGAAATAATAGTTACAACAGAAATAATTACCACCAGAGAAGCAATAGATCAAATAATAGTAACAATTATAGAAGAATCCAAAATTATGGGAACATGAATACAAACAATAACAACAACAGAAGATTTATACGTACAATACAAAATGAGGGAAACGAAATATTCTCGGAATACACGAGTATTCCGAACAGCCAAAATTATGAGTGTACAAAATTAGTAACAACACAAACTACATAATCGCTAACTACAAAAAAAAAAAACAATTAACATTTCTGGTCGACACACGCGCGGACATATCATTATGTCGCATAAATTTGGAGCATGAAACATTAAATACAGAAAACAAGTGCAAATGAACAGGCATCACTTCGGAGGAAATATATTCATTAGGAACAGTCGATCTTGACCTATCATTAGCGAACGAAACATGTGGACACACTTTCCATTTAGTAGAGAAAGACTTTCCAACAGAAACAGACGGAATAATAGGAAGAACATTTACAATTTCTTTATTTACGAATGACAAAACCATAACACTTTCAATGCAGACAAAACCATACAACACATTACAAATAACTATACCCCCACGAACAGAAATTATACAACCAATTAAATTAAACATCAATGAAGATAGCGTCATACTTAATAATGAATTAAAAGAAGGCATATTCTTGAGTAATTCTATAGCACCAAAAAACGGTATGATACACATAAAAATACTGAACACAAGAAATGAAACAATAACTTTAGAGTGCATTAAACTCCACACTAATCCATTGAAAAACTACAATATATTGAATTACAACAATTTAAACAGTAACGAACGCTTCCACCGTGCTCTAAATGAATTACAATTGAACATTAATGATGAATATGCAAAATCAGAATTGATAAACATATTTAGAAAATATCAAAATATTTTTCATTTGGAAGACGAAATATTAATTGTAAACAATTTTTATAATCAAAACATCACAACAACAGACAGTACACCAGTATATATAAAAAATTAGAGACTACCACATGCACATACTGACATAATAAATGAACAAGTGCAAAAGATGCTAAACGACGACACAATAGAACCTTCAGTAAGCCCCTACAATGCTCCACTCCTTTTAGTACCCAAGAAGAATACTGAAGACAAAATAAAATGGAGACTTGTGGTGGATTTCAGAAAACTCAATGACAAAATAGTTAATGACAAATTCCCCCTAACCTGACTAGGCCAGCTCATTTCATCAGATAGAACTAGACGAAGATTCACGACCAATCACAGTTTTCTCTACACAACAAGGACATTACCATTTCAAAAGGAATAAAATGAAAAAAGAGAATGTAAATGAGTTAGCAATTGCAAGTGATGATAAAATATTTGAGATATATACAAAGGAAATTTTAAAAGAAACGTATAAAAAAACGACAACAAAAGTCCTAAATTGAAAATACTTATATATAATGCCCCAAGAAGAATAACTAATGACATCGTAAAATATAAACTGATTGACGAATTTCATAATGCAAAATATGCAGGTCACTTAGGCATAAGAAAGACCATAATTAAATTGAAACAACGGTACATTTGGAAAAACATGAATAAAATTGTAAAGCAATTTGTAGCACACTGTGACACTTTTTATTTTTTTTTTTTTTTTTTATTTTGGACCAGCACTCAGGGGATGACCCCTATATATGCAATGCATTGTGCTGGAACTGAAAACGAGGGGATAGTATTGAGGGGACAGATTAGGAAAGATGAGAAGATAGACAGTTGTTTTTGTAGCTATTTCAACCTTTTTACTTCACCGGCTAATTTTTGCTACAGGGCCGACGAAGGTGGGTGCTGTTACTCTGCTTTTTAGTACATGATAGTGTCAGTCGCTGCCAATTATGTTCAGTGACCAGTGACTATGCCTTCATCATTGAAACAAGCTGGCAACAACTAACACAACCACGCACTAATGCTGATCAGAAGAATTAAACACAATATTTCATGACTCAGCGAGGGCTCGAACTCACGACCCTCCGCTTCATAGTCTCGTGTTCTACTACTTCAGCCAACAGCACCCACTTGTAGTAGAAATAAACAAACTAAACATATAAAGGAACCTCTTACAATGACGAACACCCCAGCTTTGAGATAATTTCAATTGACACCGTAGGACCACTTCGTATTTCAAATGAATACCGATATATTTTGACAATGCAATGTGACCTAACAAAGTTCGTAGTTGCACACCCTATGCCGACAAAAGATGCACCCACAACTGCAAAAACACTAGTCGAACAGTTGATTCTAAATTATGGTAAATTTAAAGTACTTAAGAACGCTGATGAGATGGCGTAGCGGACTCGAAATCAGTACTGATCCGTTCTGCTGGTTTAATGACTATGAAATATATTCTTAATATTCCACTCTCAAAAATAATAAATAGAATGTAATCACGTTCATTTATTAAAATAAAAATAAATAAAAAATAATTTGCAGTTTCGCAGATTTGAACCTAGAGCCTGTTGGGAAAATTAACATCCTGTAATACAATTTACATAAATAAAGGTACACTATTAAAATAGAAATTCATACATTAATTTAAAACATTGCGAGGGCACTTGTTTACATGTTCATTGGAAATTGTTAACTAAAAATGCAATTCCTTGAACATAAATAACAAAAAGCTTTAGATATCACCAGCCGATGGCTCTGGAAAAAGCGAAAGAGATATATGGAATAATGGGAATATTAATCGTCAGGGTTGGGGAATTTCGTACTAACCAAAAAGGTAATAACTTGAAAATATCAATGTGGGAACTTCTCATATTCAATTTTCGTTAAAAACATTGGTTAAATAGTTGATATTCCTACTAACTAGCACCACTTGAAACAGTGGAAAAATTGAACAAAGAACGCTGATGAGATGGCGTAGCGGCCTCGAAATCAGTACTGATCCGTTCTGCTGGTTTAATGACTATGAAATATATTCTTAATATTCCACTCTCAAAAATAATAAATAGAATGTATTCACGTTTATTTATTAAAATAAAAATAAATAAAAAATAATTTGCAGTTTCGCAGAATTGAACCTATAGCCAGTTGGGAAAATTAACATCCTGTAATACAATTTACATAAATAAAGGTTCACTATTAAAATAGAAATTCATACATTAATTTAAAGAACTTAAGTCGGACAATGGAACAGAATTCGTGAATGAATTAATGCGAAACATATGTTCATTGTTGGGAATCAAACAAGTATTTTCAACCCCATACCACCATGAGACACTTGGATCAATTGAAAGAAATCATAGAGTCCTTAATGAATTCCTGCTAACAACCGCAAACGACTATGAATGGGATAAATGGATCCCATATTTTGCATTTGCTTATAATACAGCACCACATATAGAAACAGGCTGCACGTCATTCGATCTTGTATATGGAAGATTACCATGACTGCCATCTGAGATTCATGACATTAAGGAAACTCGAATCAATAATTATGATGACTGCGCCAATGAGCTCAAGAGTAAACTGCAGTACTCACTTAATAGGGCCAAAGAATTACTAGTAAAGGCAAAAGAGAACAGAATTTTAAAAAATAGCTATAAAAATAGGTTAGACCTAAAAATAGGAGATTTAGTCTTAATAAGAATGGAAAATAGAAGAAAGAATCAGAGTCCATATAAGATAATTAGGCGTAAAGGTGTAATACTATAATAGATTACAATGGAATAGATAAAGGAGTACACAATAACCAATTAAAACCATATAGAGCATTAAGGAATTAGATTAATAATAAATTTTAATTAATAATAATTGTAATTTTAAAATAAAAATCCCAAATATGTAACAAATTTAATACAAAGAAAGTTTTACAAAATAATTTATATATAAATAAAAAAATTTATTTAGAAAAAAAAAATTATTAATAAAAAATCATTCGTTTTTAATACACATATATGTATATCAAATGTAAATATTGTATCATGCAGACAGCAAAAACAAAAAAAAATCAAATTTTTGCACCAACCACAAAATTGTGAAATTTCTTCTGAAAGGCCGAAGGTGTAGTATATCCATATCTTTTTATCAACATAAAAAACATTGTTTAATTTTGTTATGAGAGGTCAGTGACGAATTCGATTGCTTCATGTTTTAGCAATCAAAAATTGTTGCTAGAAGCGATTTGACATTAATATGGTCATTGCATGCTTATACATTAATAAGTTCAACGTATAATAGCGATTTTGCTGAACTTGCAACTTACAGTTTATTTCATTTTTGACTCAAAATATTAAACAAAAGCAATAACAAAAACAAACTGACTGCCTGATACAATATTCTAATTTTAAGTAGATCTTTAGGATAGAAGTTTAATTGAGTGATAAGTAATGTCACTCAATACTAGAGAAGTTAAGGCTTCTCATAAGTAGTATATAAGGAAAGTATTTGTAAAATAAAGAGAATTCGCAATTCGCAAAACAAAGCATGGCAATCTGCTTTTTAATCTAGGCATATAAACCTACCTGAGGATCCAGTCTTGCCAGAGGCGTTTTCAGACGCAGACATAATTACAATATTAAACCCATATTTTTATGTTTAAACTTCTCCCTACACCTTATACATTTACAAGGTAGTAAAAATTTAAATCGGCATTGACATACATCAGACCTTGTGTATCTGTTAGTAATTTTTTATATATTTATTTTCGTCAAACTCCCATCAGTCTACACGTGTAAGATTTTCTTTTTCGAACACAATCATCTAGACGCACGGCAGTGCGGCATGTCTATGTGCACAGTTTGTATACTACACGATACAATTTACCCCGTATTTATAAGCTGAGAGGTTTTGTTATTTTGGAATTAGGTTAAAGTCTACTGATGGTTTGGTGGAAGAACCAATGAAACAAAAAGCAAGAATATACGCACATATATATATATATATATATATATATATATATATATATATATATATACATATATATATATATATATATATATATATATATATATATATATATATACATATATATATATATATATATATATATATACATATATATATATATATATATATATATATATATATATATATATATATATATACAAACACGTTCAAAATTTTAATTACACACTTCTAGTTCATGGTCTGCACTTAAAACCAACAGAGTATCAAGAGATCAATTTATAAGATAATGGTTCATCTCCAAACATAAGAAAATTTATATATAATCTTGTGAAATTTTAAATCAGCAAATGCATCCATTTACGAAGGAGGGAGCACTGCTTCTCACAGATAAACCATACAATGGTAATACTTATTAATAATGAAATTTGTTTAGAAATATAAATAAGAATGTAAAATAATATACATATAAAAGAATATCATACTTGAATCTAAAATTCCTTCTTCGCCGCCGCCGCTCTCTGACATTATAGTCCTTCAACAGTTGCTTTACGTTTAGCGAAATGTCGTCAAATGAACAGGTTTTATTAAATTGAATTAAGATTTTATAGGCTAATTGTTCGAAATTTTAATTTAAATCTCAGAAAGACATGATAAATATTCCAAGGCACAAAGGCAAGTCAACATCAGTTTTTATACCCTCCAAAAAAGAATTTGGAGGGTATATTCACTTTGTCATTCCGTTTGTAACGCATCGAAATATCCATCTCAGACCCCATAAAGTATATATATTCTTGATCAGTGATGAAATCTAAGACGAACTGAGCATGTCCGTCCGTCCGTCCGTCTGTGGAAATCACGATTCAGTCCAAACGAAAAGAGCTAGACTCTTGAAATTTAGCATAAATATATTTTAAAACTTAGAGCAGGTTAAGTTCGAAGATGGGCTAAATCGGGCAAGAGGGAAAAAGTTCCCCTAAGAAGAACTAAACCAACCCAGAAAAAACAACATAATTTTTATAGTTTTTTGGTTATTTTGTTAAGCAAATGATATATTTTTATGTCAAATACGGTCCAACGCCTTAAACTTGGAGCCATTAAATAAAATAAAAATATTTTTTGACCCCGCCCACTTCAGTGGGCGTTATTATAGGCAAAAATAGCATAAAAATTTAACAAATTGTTTTACTTAAGCCTACATTCCATAAAAATAACACTTTAAAAATAACGCTTTAATGACGAAGCTGAGACGAAACTTGGTACTACTCTGCCCTACCCCCTCCTTCCCCTTCGCCCCTAAATAACCCTACCAAAAAAAAAAATGTTTTTTTTAATTTTGTATATAATCATCCCAAGCATTTATCTTTAGAGTTTTATGACTGCCGATTTCTGCCCTACCTCCCCCCCCACCTCTTCCTTTGCCCCCTAAATGACCCTACAAAAAAAATTTTTTTTTTAAATTTTGTATATAATCATCCCAAGCATTTATCTTTAGAGTTTTATGACTGCCTGTTGCTGCCCTACCCCCTCCTCCCCCTTTGCCCGCTAAATGACCCTATTAAAAATAAATATACATATATTTTTATTTTGTGTATAATCATCCCAAGCATTTATTTTTACAGTTTTATGTGTATCTGTTTCTGCCTTACCCCCTCTCCCCCTTTGCCCTCTAAATGACCCTATCAAAAAAAAGAAATTTTAATTTTGTATATAATTATCCCAAGAATTTATTTTTAGAGTTTTATGACAAAGGTGAAATGTTTCCCCCACAGCCCTTGCCAGAGCGACCCCGCCAAAATACAATTCTCCAAAGAGAATTGTGATGAAGTCTAAGACGGTCTAGCAATGCCCATACGTTCGTCTGTGGAAAACATGATATTGTATATTTTTGAACCCCGCCCCCTTTAGTGGGCGTTGACGTACGATATTATATAAAGGAACTCTGTCCCACCAAGTTAAACATTTCAAATTCACTTACTAAATATTTGGAGGGTATTTAAGATTCGACCCGGTCGAATATAACGTTTTTACTTGTTGTTATTCAAATTACACAGCAGAGCAGAACAGCTGTTTTCGAAAGACGCAACCCTTTCAATTAGGTATGATGGAACAAAAAATTTAGAAAAATGGGTTGATACAGTTCTCGTATCCTTTTTCACAATAAAATTTGTGTAAATAGGAACTGTTATCACACTCAACTAAGCCACCTAATAAGTGGTGACAAACACAATACACATGAGCGCTGATGAAGTTATTTTAGTTAGTTAGTTAGTAAGTTCTCCATTTTGTTGAATAAGCTCAAAAATCCTATTGCGCATGCTTTCAATCAAACTTTTTCTCATTTCGTTTGTTATAGATCTCCACGCATCAATAACGGCTACCTTCAGCTCAAAAATAGTTGAATATGGCTTGTTTTCAGTATAAACATGGCGTGTTATCAGTCCCCAAACATTTTCAATGGTGTTTTGATCCGGGGAGCATGCTGGCCACTCCAATACTTTAATATTATTGTCTAAAAACCATTGTTTTGTCTGACGACTTACATGGACGGAGGCGTTGTCTTTTTGGAAAATAAAGTCTTGCTCAGCATATCCTTCTAAAGAAGGCACCGATCTATTTTCCAGTACACGGATGTATTCCGAAGAATTAGTTCTTGGAGTTGGAAACGGCAAATCAACCATTCCGTCAGCACAGAAAGCCCCCCAAACCATTAAGAACCTCCTCCAAAATTTCTTCTTGAGAAATATCTTGGTTCTTTACGTAGGTCCCTCCAATAGGAATTAAAACCATCTGGACCATCAAGGTTGAACTTTTTCTCGTCAGAAAAAATTACCTTTGAAATATATTTTGATATTTCCAATCGCAACCAGTTTTTTAACTTGCCTTTGTCCAGTTCGTTCGTAGATTTTTTCGGCCAAATTCAAGTCTCGCTATTCTATGGCGGGATAATAATCTAGGTGCAGTTATCAGCTTTTGGCGACTGATAGTTTTGGAATCTTTTAAGACTCGGCTGATTGTTGAAATTGATACATTGACTTCACATTCTTTAATTATGGCTGAGACTTTTCACTAGAGTTGTGCTTTTTAGCTCAGTTAGCTGAGCGCTCACTTTAGCTCAGCTCAGTTTACTGAGCTAGTTCATTTATTAGCTCAGTAGCTCAGTTATTATGATACACCAAGGGTGATTAAAGACGTTGTAACCATATTTATTAAAGATGGCAAAAACGATAAGAATAATTTTGTGGAGGTTCAGAGACAAATATAATCCAATATTGCCTTTAATATATTTAAAATCAATCAATAATGCGACTTTTTGAAGAGGTGGACTATGAACTAAATATATACATATATATATGTATATATGTATGTATATATATATATATATATGTATGTATATATTTTAAAAGAAAAAAATATATATATACGTATATATATATATATATATATATATAAATATGTATATATATGTATAGATACATACATATATATATATATATATATATATATATATATATTTATATATGTATAAATACATGAATATATATATATATATATACATATCTATATATATATATATATATATATATATACATATCTATATATATGTATATATTTATATATATATATATATATATATATATACATATCTATATATATGTATATATATATATATATATATATATATATATATATATATACACATATCTATATATATATATATATATATATATATATATGCATATCTATATATATATATATATATATATACATATATATATATATATATATATATATATATAATTGGACCAGAGTGTGTAGTTTTGTACAGCTTGTTCTAATAGAACTTCGCAGATTAGCACAGATTCGTAGGAGAGTTAGTACGTCTTAGGATTCGTTAGCTACTGACGATTAAATATGCGCATCAGTTCCGAACCTCCTTACCTAGGAACTAAGGAGGACGTAGGAATAATACTGATAATACAACCCACCCTGATGAAATGCCAAAGCTGTCCCAGGGTGGTGCTAGTGAAGTTGTCGTGGGGCCACTATTGATAGTTGCTATCATTACGTCCATAAAAAAAAAAAAAAAAAAAATATATATGTCTATATATACATACTATATATATATATATATATATATATATATATATATATATATATGAGTATATATATTTATATATATATATATATATATATATATATATATATATATATATATATATAAGTATATATATTTATATATATACATATATATATATATATATATATATATATATATATATTTATAATAAAACCATTTTCATGTACTGGTATTTTTCAAAACATGGTTTCATCGCACCAGTTTTATTTGTAAAAAAATTTCTATGCATAAAGATTGGTTCTGTAGACATGCCACAATAACATATTCAATGACGTATTTATATTTGTCTGGCAGCATATTAAGAAACTGTGGTATCATTACAATTATGACAGAAATTATCAAAATCGCTCAGCTCTGAAGCAAAAGCACTCTGAAACAAAAGAGCTCTGAAACAAAAGAGTTCTGAAACAAAAGCGCTCTGACACAAAAGCGCTCAGTACTGAGATAAAATCATCTATTGTAGTGAGCGCTCATTTCGCTCAGCTCACTGAAACGTTCAAGTGAACTAGCTCATAGCTCAGTGACAGAACTCTACTTTTCACACTGTTGTTAACACAGTTAATAATCTTACGTTTGTCACGTTCAGAAAGCTATTTTCTTTGTCCTCCAGTTTTCTTCTTACCGTATCCATCTGCATCTTTCACGAAATTTGTGACAACGGTATTCGAACGATTAATTTTTCTAGCAATTGCCCGAAAACTTAAGCCGTTCTCCAAATACGTAATAATTTGACCTTTTTCAAAGTTAGACAGATACGAACCACGCGGCATTTTATTCCGTAATGAGAAGAAAGTTACAAAGAAATAAATTTCAAGTAAAATAACGGTGCTGTGTAATTTGAATAACAACAAGTAAAAACGTTATATTCGACCGGGTCGAATCTTAAATACCCTCCAAATATTTAGTAAGTGAATTTGAAATGTTTAACTTGGTGGGACAGAGTTTTTTTATATAATATCGTACGTCAACGCCCACTAAAGGGGGCGGGGTTCAAAAATATACAATATCATGTTTTCCACAGACGAACGTATGGGCATTGCTAGACCGTCTTAGACTTCATCACAATTCTCTTTGGAGGCTATAAAAACTGTATTTTGGCGGGGTCGCTCTGGCAAGGGCTGTGGGAGAAACATTTCACCTTTGTCATAAAACTCTAAAAATAAATGCTTGGGATAATTATATACAAAATCAAAATTTCTTTTTTTTGATAGGCTCATTTAGAGGGCAAAGGGGGAGAGGGGGTAGGGCAGAGACAGGTAGACATAAAACTCTAAAAATAAATGCTTGGGATGATTATACACAAAATTAAAAAAAATTTTATTTATTTTTAATACGGTCATTTAGCGGGCAAAGGGGGAGGAGGGGGTAGGGCAGCAACAGGCAGTCATAAAACTCTAAAGATGCTTGGGATGATTATATACAAAATTAAAATAAAAAATTTTTTTTTTGGTAGGGTCATTTTGGTGGCAAAGGAAGAGGAGGGGGGGGGGGGGGGAGTAGGGCAGAAATCGGCAGTCATAAAACTCTAAAGATAAATGCTTGGGATGATTATATACAAAATTTAAAAAAAAAATTTTTTTTGTAGGGTCATTTAGGGGGCAAAGGAAGAGGTGGGGGGGGGGGAGGTAGGGCAGAAATCGGCAGTCATAAAACTCTAAAGATAAATGCTTGGGATGATTATATACAAAATTAAAAAAAACATTTTTTTTTTGGTAGGGTCATTTAGAGGGCGAAGGGGAAGGAGGGGGTAGGGCAGAGTAGTACCAAGTTTCGTCTCAGCTTCGTCATTAAAGCGTTATTTTTAAAGTGTTATTTTTATGGAATGTAGGCTTAAGTAAAACACTTTGTTAAATTTTTATGCTATTTTTGCCTATAATAACGCCCACTGAAGTGGGCGGGGTCAAAAAATATTTTTATTTTATTTAATGGCTCCAAGTTTAAGGCGTTGGACCGTATTTGACATAAAAATATATCATTTGCTTAACAAAATAACCAAAAAACTATAAAAATTATGTTGTTTTTTCTGGGTTGGTTTAGTTCTTCTTAGGGGAACTTTTTCCCGCTTGCCCGATTTAGCCCATCTTCGAACTTAACCTGCTCTAAGTTTTAAAATATATTTATGCCAAATTTCAAGAGTCTAGCTCTTTTCGTTTGGACTGAATCGTGATTTCCACAGACGGACGGACATGCTCAGTTCGTCTTAGATTTCATCACTGATCAAGAATATATATACTTTATGGGGTCTGAGATGGATATTTCGATGCGTTACAAACGGAATGACAAAGTGAATATACCCTCCAAATTTTTTTTTGGAGGGTATAAAAATATATATTTATTTACATTACGCAAAGCAGACGAAAAATAAATGTTTTTATAGTCTTGCAAAGGAGTGTATAGTACGTGCTTATTCAAATAATCATCTTCCGTCCTGTAACAAAAATTAAATATAATTGAATATTTAGAAATTATTAAAAAAAATATTTATTCATTTATTTAAATAATTTTCTTCCGTTCTGTAATAAAAAAATTTTTTATAAAATACTTTATAAGTTCCTTTTAGTATACAACTGATTTTTGTTATTTTAGATTATAAATGAATATTTGCAAATTATTACGCTAAGAAATAATTAACTTTTTTCAACCCATCTGGAGTAGCAATAAATATGTCAATATTCATATATTGCAGCAAATGTTAAAATTATGTTATTGCAAAGTCCCTGTCCTGACAAGCATTTTTTTTTATTTTCAGTCTCTGCTGCAGGTTGTAGTATATCCATATCTGTTCATCAAGATAAAAAACATTGTTTAATATTGTTATGATAGGTCAGTGACGAATTCGATTGTTTCACGTTTTAGCAATCAAAAAAAAATTTTTTTTTATACTGTTTCTCTATTAATATTAATTTGTTAATTTAATAAAAATTTTACTAGAGAAGTTAAGGCTTCTCATAAGTAGTATATAAGGAAAGTATTTGTAAAATAAAGGGGATTCACAATTCGCAAAACATGAGCAAGACAATGTTTTTTAATCTAGGCATATAAACCTGCCTGAGGATCAAATCATGCCAGTGGCACTTTCAGACGCCGCCATAATTAAAATATTAAACTTATATTTTCTCCCTACACCTTATACCGTTACAATATGTAAACAACAATTACTATACATGTTAAAGTACATATGCATGCATTTTAATTACATTTTACGCAGACCTACTCTAACAACCTGTAATTAAAAAATTAGAGTACTTACTCTGAGCTAGTTACGTCCATTGCATCACTGTCGACCACAACCCATTGCTTTATAAATGGTTCCGCACAAGGCAGAAGTAACCTTTTACCTCCAGATTTTATAATGCTGCTGGAAAGGAAGTGGTTCGAACAAAGTAAAGATGTGGAAGCGAAATTTTCTCCACAAATTTCACTCCACTTTAATCGCTTACCAGCATCTTTGGGCATTTCAAAAAGAGACCCTTCTCCTTTCACAATTTTTTTTCGCATAAAGCACAAGAACGCATGTTTAATAAATTATCACAATTTTTAATTTTTCAATAGAATTAATATTTTTTTGCAAATACTTTTACACAATCACGTTTATTCTTATAGTCACAAAATAAAAATTTTCTTCAAGGAAAGAAGAAGACTAGTAAATATACTTTGACAGTCGAAGATGATCAGAGCAAAGTAGCAAAAAAATCTTAAAACAGCTGTCGAGGCTGCCTGTTATGAATTTGCCTTGTTTTCATTGCACCAGTTTTATTTGTAAAAATGTTCTATACATAAAGATTGGTTCTGTAGACATGCCACAATAACATATTCAATGACGTATTTATATTTGTCTGGCAGCATATTAAGAAACCGTGGTATCATTATAAATATGACAGAAATTATCAAAACCGCTCAACTATGAAGCAAAAGCGCTCTGAAACAAAAAAAAAACTTTGAAACAAAAGCACTCTGAAACAAAAGCTCTCTGACACATAAAGTATTTTTAACGTAACGCGAAGCGTAAAGTTGGGCAACTTTCATCTTTTTGCGTGCTTTGACAATCAGCGGGAATCTTTTTTTTTATTTTGCCAAATTCGGACGTAAATTTTAAATATCTGAATGTGTTTTAATAAAAGCTAAATATATATGTACAATTTATGCAATAAATATTAAAAAAATATGTATAATACCAAAATTATCAACCACTTTTTATGGAAAAGAAACAATGTATGGGTGTTGTCAAAGTTTTTATTGTGGCATACATCTTTTGCTTTCCCCTTTTCTGTTAAAGTTAGAAACGTCACGCAAAGCGAAAAAGTTCTATCTGACTCGGCCTTAAGCTAAAATCATCTATTGTAGTGAGCGCTCATTTCGCTCAGCTCACTGAAACGTTCAATTGAACTAGCTCATAGCTCAGTGACACAACTCTAGCCCCAGCCCAACATGGGAAAATAAATTGTATATGTGTCCAAGAACCTACGATTTTGCGAGCATAAGAAGACACGATACGAGCCCCATTGAGGGCACCATATGAGGTCCTAGAACGTTACCCGAAAACTTATAGATAGGCTTAAGCTGGTGTACAAAGCAAATACAAATTACAGAAGGTTAGTTTTCTGGAGCAGCATCCATTCGCAGGGCAGTATTATGCTAGAAGGGGGTGCTGTAGGAATTCTCTCCCACTTTACAGCAGGCAGTACTTTAAAAATCAACTCGTGTCCGACGATAGAATAAGGGTTGTATTACTAAGAATATAAAATCTTTTTTGTTTTGCTGTAATAAAAACTCAATATATAACATTATAATTTAAAGTGTGGAAATGAAACACGCTTTACATTTTATTTTGCTAATAACTTAGAAATTACGTACAGCGGAAATGAATTAAATACAACAATTTATTTGGCTTATATCTTGCCAAATTAAATATTTCTTTTACAAATTTATCGATCTTTTTAAACTTAAATATATTATTTACTCTCTTCGTATGTGCCGTATAATATTGCTTCCCAGGAAGTTGTTTGAAATCTGCTTTCACGCAGGTTTCATCATCCGTTATTACGTGACCCCGAAAATTGTTCAGTATTATTCATAAAAGCTTGCTTTTGTGGTTTTTATATCGCTTAAGAACTTTTATAACAGCATAGGATCTTAGTTTAAACCAGTTTAAACCACATAAACACAGTTGCGCTTGTGTGTGACGCAGAGAAAAACATCTGCTTACATTTAACAGAGGTGGAAATGTTTCTGGAATTACTTTCCCTTTATCAACTGAGGATAGAAATCTACAAATTGTATTCACTGTTTGGTACCACATATAATTGTGAAACACATTTTCTACCATGAAAATAATCCTAAGCAAAATATATAAAATTTTCATCAGTCCGATGTTAGTGCACATCACTGGTTTAAACCTCTCCTTCACTTTTTGTGCATACGTGTGAAAAAACTTAACATATTTTCCTTTTAATCTTTCGCGCCAACTTTTTACCAAAAAATCTGCGGATCGACCGGAACTAGTCTTTCCGTCGATAGACTAGGTCATACGAAATCGAATTATAACTGTTATTGTGGTTGCCCGGGACGTGCTAGATAACCTAGCTATTTTTGTATAAGAAAAGGCTTTGAATAGAGAAAAGATTGCATTTGCCAATACCCAATTTCCAATTGAGGATTGGAATAAGGTAGTCTTTTGTGCCAAAATAAAAATAATGCTATGTAACTCTGTTTGGTACATCTAACTGCTCTTGAAAATCGCAATATAATACGTACCGTCAAATCTGGCGAACTTTAATATGAAATATGTTATACTCTATTAAAATTATATATTCAAAAGAATTGTTTGACACTCTAAAGATAATCTTCCTTATTTTTGTTTGCTACCACAACACGACTTTTCTAATTTTCCGTTATACTGTAAATATAAATAAAATGTAGAACATGAATTGAAGCAAAAAATCTACAAAAACTAAAAAAATTTATTATTTGTGTAAAATACATATACATATGTATATATACATATATTTGGGAATTCGAATGTTCAGAATTCCACTCATTTTCCAGTTGTGAACTCGTTTCGTTTTTTAGAGGTTTTTTTAATTTTGTAATTCTTCTTGAATTATATATGTACATATATAAAAGCACTCTTATCTTATTTCATACCGGTGTTATTTCAACAAGACCACCTTAATATACTATATGAGTTACAGTGAACTCGCGAAAACGTGAACTAATTTTTCCAAGGCAGTTCACATATCCGAGTTTGTTCACGTTATCGAGTACCCAAATGACCGTGTTTGACATAAAAAAATATATATTTTAGCAAGTAAAAATGCTCAACACTATTTTATATTAATTGTTTTATTAATTTTTAATAACAAAATATAAAATGCAATATATTCAGTTCACTTTGCATTCGATAAATAACAAAATAATATATCTAAAATAAAGGACAAACGAAATTCATTTTTAATAAACAAGAATAACAAAAAATACACTAAAACAAGTAGGAACATTTGTTTTTCGTTGGACAATCAAGGATTAGTTAAGTAAAGCTTAAAAGAAAAAATCAGTGATTCTTTTTTGGTAAGTTTTTTTCTTTTGCAAGAGCTTTTTCTCAGCTCTCTAATGTCACTTTGGTCTACCATCTCGTTTTCAGCCCAAAGCTTCATTATAGCCCTTGCAGTAAAGTTAACACTTTAGGGTTTTTAATGGCATCTTTTACTTTCACGAGCAAACATATTTAAATCACTTGCAAAATCTACGTAGCAATGTCAAAAGCCAACTAACTGGTCAACGCATAAATAGAGGAGAAAAACCGATTTAGCATAAGTAAAGAATGAGATAAACTGTTATTCAGAGGATTTCCCAATTTCAAAACAGATTAAAAAACAATCCCTCTTATTCTGTAACTATTTGTCGACGTCAACGTCAAGACAATACTAAAAACAAGTCAATTATTTGCACTTTTTCTGAAACAATTGTCTGTTTGTAACAGCCTCTTGTTACTTTGTAGTCCATAGAGAATAGTCACCACAACGAGTATCTAAGTATCCCATTTGATATTGTCTTGACGTTGACGTCGACAAACAGTTACAGAATAAGGGGGAATATGTAAATAAAAAGTGTTCACGTCTTAGACCCTTCAGATTTTGTTCACGTTTTAGAATACTCTGCTAATTGCGCGATTAATTTATTACTCTGCTCGAAACTGTGTAACGAAATTGCAAATTACCTTTCGAATAAAAAATGTTTGGACTAAAATTGTTTTTATTTACTTTTTTACAATATAAAGTTCTATCGGGCTTAAATACCCTTTATACATAAATATGTGTGTATGTTTGTTCTTCGCTTTGCAGTCAAGTAAATACGTATTGTTTACTACCAACATATGTATAAGTTTGTTTGCATATTTTTATCTTAAATTTCAAATAGTTTATCGCCGTTCTGCCGCAATTGTTATTTTATAAATTATTTTTATCTCTTGTTGAACAATTAACAAAATACATGGTAGAAGAAATGAAAATTGTTGTAAAATGTATGAAAATACTTACATAGTTGGGCTCGAGCTCAAACATAAACAAGAAAAATAGACCAGAATATTTATTGTTATATCACCAATTTATTTAGCATAAAAAATAAATTCATGCATAAGAATCTATTCCCAAAATACACCCAATTGGGATCTATCAAATATCATAAAAGCAACTATCGTAAAAATATTAGATCGGATGTCGGAACCCTATCGAATTTCTACTTAGGTAAAATATAATTTTATTTTAGTAGGACCACCACTAAGGGGATGACCCCTTATGTTTTTATATATAAATTTGAAGTGTAATTATTTACCGCATATGTCACATATTTACTGCTGTAAGCAAATAATCTGTATAATGGTGTATATCATACATTAATCCACAGGTAGGTATGTATGTATGTATGTATGTATGTTCTATTTGTACAGATATAAGTATTTTATACTGATATTTACTTTTCTAAAACAATAAAAATGATAAAAGATAACGAGATATATATGTATATAAACTCAGATAATTCTGCAGATTAAAAAAATAACTCAGCAACACAACGAAATTGTTGCTAATAAACATTCATACAAATACTAAGTGTTTTTGTCAAAAGAATTTCAGTCTTACGCTCAATTCAGCTGCAAAGTAGCTGTATGCTGTCACTCAGTAATTCTTTGGTGTATATAATCATAATATAAATAATCGTAAGTCCAAGATAAAATAATTCAAAATATATGTACGAACATACGTATATAGTATAAATAATTAAGAATAATCATACAAAGGATAATTAAATCGGTACTAAAAAAACTACAAATGTGCACTCCGGTATGTTAGTTGCTGGTCTGGTGATAGTGATTTGGTTTACCACGAACTTCGGGAGTGAATATATTGGTTACTATACTCGTTTAGTTAAAATACAGTATAACTTGTAAAAGTTAATAAATAAAAAAAATTATAACTGTCCTGAAAAATTCAAATATATATATATATATATATATATATATATATATATATTTATATATATATATATATATATATATATATATATATGTATATATATATATATATATATATATATATATATTTATATATATATATATATATATATATATATATATATATATATATATATATGTATGTAGTTCATTCGGTGATTTAGAATAAACTCTATTAAGACCAAAGCTATTCTGAAACTGCATTAAATCGGCCTAACATAAAAACTACTACATGAAACAAAGTGGTCATTAAAGCCATATGTACAATTTTCAATAAGGTCTTATTTCTAATTGACATGATTTTTACATTTGATCACATCGTGATGCATCTTAGGGGAATTAATGGCGTGTGCTATGCCCTCGGCACTAAAACAGGCCAATAACGACTAATGCAGACCAGAAACATTCGACACCATATTAATAACTAAGTGCGGAGTCGAAGTCGGGATATTCGGCGTCTTGGTCTCGCGTGGAACCATTATAAGATGTCGATACCACGGCAACAAATACAACATTGCCACAACGAAGGTTTGTGTAGCATGGTCCATTGCAAAAATCATAGCCACAAAACAATTTGATGTGCTGCACACATACATAATTCCTAATAACGTTCATATACGTACATATATATACAAACACAATGAGAACTTATTGTACCAAAAACATGACATCATTGACTATGTCCACAAGGTGAAACATTTGTTCATTGCCTTTAAAGTTGCATTCGTGTCCACACAGTTGAAACATTTGTTGTGCAGCATACATATATATAATATGAGGCATGTCATGAACTCCGTTCGGAATTGATATGGTTCCGTAGTTACGATTCCGAACGTAATGGTTAAAGCTTCTATAGATTCCGTTCGGTTTCATTAAACCGCAGAAAAATGTGAAACCACTTTTTATGTATTAAGTATGGCAACGCAACAACAAATAAAGAAAACCTTTTCTTGATTTGCACTTCGATGCTTGCCCCTACGAAAGGCAATATGATAAAAAATGTTTTTAAAATACCAAAATAAATGTCAAAATACCTACATGATTATTTATTTAAATTCTGTGTAGATGTTGATGTTTCTGCGGCAATTTTTTTATTTTCAAATTCCATATTTTCTTTTATCTTTAAGAAAGTATTTAGAAAAATTAAAATTTTTTGTTACATTTGAATCAAAGAAAATTTATTTTAGAACAATAAATAAAGAAACAACATAATTTACGAATAAAAAGGTATCATGAATACTTTATACACCATTAAAATGCTTAAACTATCAATTCCACATAGCAAATTGAAACTGGTTTCATTCCGAAAAAATTCTTCGGAATACTTTTTCAATAGAAGCAAAATGCCGAATCAATTCCACTTCCGAACGGAATATGTCTTCGTGACATGACTGATAAATAAGTCATTGTACATATATCACACCCTAAATAAAAAGGGTCACAACCAGGGCTGCCAGAAATTTTTCGTGAAAAATCAGCAAATTTCCCAAAAAAAATCGGCATTATCGGCACTTTCATTTCTTAAAATCCGCAAAAAATCGGCATTAATTAAAAAACTTATTTTGACATATAAACAAAAACAATTCAATATAATTTATTAAATATTATACTTAAAACAGCATGTATAGATCAATAAATTTGCACCTCACAAGTTTTGAAATTATTTTGGGGTTTCGTTTAATCTCCCAATTGGCAATTTAAATGAAAGGATTTATTATTTTATTCATTTAGAATGACTTTTACTTAAAAAAAATACATAAGATCAACTTGCTTTTTATAAAACAGTATAAAATAATTAAAAAAGATGTGTGGTGTCGTGGGACACCGAATAGGAACGCAGTTCCTTATTATAAAAATATTAATTTTAAGTTCTATTCGAGGTATAAAGAAAATAATTATTCGGGTATACATTTTTTATTAGGATTTTTCTTTTCGCCGATCAACGAAAATACAGAATCAGTTTTGTTCCCAAACGAAATTGAATTCTGTCACGGCCCGGCTGCGTATGATTAATATTTGTTTGTATGGAATTGTATTACTCATACGTCTTAAACATTGAGTTAGAAACAAAATATCTTACGTTACGGACGTTTCTTCCCGGTTAGGGTACCCCTCCGCAACGTCTCATAAGGAACTTCGTTCCAATTAAAATATATACGTCTTTTCCAATAGTATTTCAAAATTTTGCTATTATATTTCAGAATTTCCTAAAAATTAACTCTACTCGTAGGTTCTAAAATAGGAGTTACAATATACAATTAAAAATTTAGAATATTATCCTAAAATTTTTGAACAAAATTCGTAAATATAATACAAAAATTGGAAATAATGTGGTTTTCATAAATCAATCATATATATTAGATTTTGACATTTTTATTAAATCGTTATTTATTTCGCAATTAGAGTTTTTCATTTTCAAATAATCTTTAGAATAAAGAATTCCTTCTTTTAAAGTTTTATTTTCTAAGGAACATCGGAATTTCGTGCACAGCTACAACAAGGCAATTGAATTGTTATTAAAAGAAGAATTATATAATAAAAGATGTTCCACACTATTATTAAAAAATCGGCATTTTTTAGGGGTAAAATCGGCATATTGAAATTTTTGGAGTAAAAAATCGTCAAAATGCCGATAAATCGGCATTTCTGGCAGCCCTGGTCACAACTCAAAATTTTCCAAAACTAACTTTTTTCCATAAATTAATCCAGAGTACACATCTCTAACTACTATTTCTTTCACATCACTATCTTCTTTAACTGGAAAAATACAGTTCGTCAGCTTATTATCTGTTCCACGAAATTGTCTATGGTGTTTGTATTGGTTTGCTTTACAAACCACTAATTGGTGTATGCAGCAAATTGTTCATACAAAATGTAAAAAAAGTTATTTAAGTTATGTTTTGCACCGTTTAATACAATTACTTAGAAATATGCCTACGAACAAATCAAAATTAAAGGTTATAGAAATGATTCCAGAGGATTTTCACTCTTATTAAGTGTTAGCAAATAAAATGAATTTTAGAAAAGTTAAATTTGCTAAAATTAAAGTAATTCTGTAAAGAAAGAATGAAGAGTACAATTTGCGGTATAAAACATCTGACAAAGATGAAGAATTTCAAAACGCAATTTTACTTAAATCTGCATCACGAAATTGTCTGGAAACTCCACAGGATTTTTTACAGCAAACATTAAAAATTTCGACCCTTTCAACCATTCCAAATAACAAAAAAAGGACTTAAGACTTATTTATATATCTTCCAAATAATGATAGGATTATTTTGAACATTTACTTAACATGTAATTTTCCAGTTTCAAATTTGAAGTCTTTATACTATTTATTTAAAAAAACTAAAATACTGTTAACTAAAAATACTGTTTTGTACCTTCTGTTTATTTCATTTTAATTTTGAAATACTACTTTGTATCTTTTAAATATATGTAGTACATAATATGTACTACTACATATGTACATTATACTATTAATATATTTCAAACATAAAAATAACTCATAACAGTAGGACTGTTTTTTTATGTTTTTATAAAATAAATTAGAATAAAATACCAAATTTATGGTTTAAAGTTTTTAAAATACTACTGTGTACTTTTTAAATGTAAATTAATATATTTTAAATAACAAATTAACTCATAGTAGTACAACTGTTTTTTATGTTTTTACGTTTTTATCAAATAAATTAAAATAGAATACCAAATTTCCATACCTAGTATGTATATAGTTGATTTCATTAATTTTTTTAAATCGTTTATTCGACATATTGTCTCAATTAAATTAGTGCTTTTTGTTTGTTATGTGGTCAAGTATGTCTATATGCTTGCATTTCATTGGTTCTTACACCAAATCATCAGCAGACTTTAACCTAATTCCAAAATAACAAAACCTCTCAGCTTATACATGAACTCCCAAAAATGAATTGAGAATTACACAAAAAAAACCATAGGATTTGAAATTCAAGGAAACACAACAAACAAATTTTATTCGATATAAATCTATTTTGTTTTTCCACCTTCATACAATTAGTCTGCCGTTGGCAAACAACAAAAGTACATAAAAAAGGCACAATGTAAAACAAAATCTACACAAAACGTTTTTAAAATTGTTTATTTGACATATTGTCTCAATTAAATTAGTGCTTTTTGTTTGTTATGTGGTCAAGTATGTCTATATGCTTGCATTTCATTAGTTCATACACCAAATCATCAGTAGACTTTTAACAAACAAAAAGCACTAATTTAATTGAGACAATAAGTCGAATAAACGATTTTAAAAACGTTTTGTGTAGATTTTGTTTTTCATTGTGCCTTTTTTATATACTTTTTTTATTTGCCAACGGTAGACTAATTGTATGAAGGTGGAAAAACAAAATAGATTTATATCGAATAAAATTTGTTTGTTGTGTTTTCTTGAATTTCAAATCGTATGGTTTTGCTTGTGTAATTCTCAATTCATTTTTGGGAGTTCATGTATAAGCTGAGAGGTTTTGTTATTTTGGAATTAGGTTAAAGTCTACTGATGATTTGGTGTAAGAACCAATGAAATGCAAGCATATACACATACTTGACCACATAACAAACAAAAATCACTTATTTCATTAATAATATCTTTTACATTGATATACACATACGCTCAGTCTTCGTTTCCACAAAAATTCAAAAATTACATATACGTTTCTATGGATATGCAGAAAAAAAAACAATTTTTGAAATAAAGTTTGATATGCAGCACAAAACAAGATTTTTCATTTCCAGAAACAGGATACTAACTTTTGATCAAATGCATGAAATTTCATAACAATTTAAATTTTTGATCAGAACATATGCCGGTAGCAGTGGTGAATATATAAAAAATTCTATCGGGTATATTTTGAGAAAACTTTATGTAAACCTTCTTTATCGTTTTTCTCCATTCCGAGTTTGTGGCATATGCGCCAAACGGATAATAAGCTGACGAGTTGTATATTTCTTTTGTTAAGTGTGTTGCTTCTCCACGATGAACAGTATTATGTCTCTCCTGAAAATTTTAATATTTTGAGTTGTGACCAGAGCTGCCGTTTTTTGTTATTTCTAACCAAAATTGGTGATTTTTTTTCCAATGTGCAGATGCGAATATTTTTTTCATTTTGGTTACTCTTTTGCAAAAATAATAATAGGTATAACTATTTTCATATTTTACTTGTTAAATTTTTAAATCACGGTTTATAAAATTGCTTTGCATTTATATTTTATATCAACACATTTAGAAGTAGACGGTTTCAAAATTGTGAATTAGGTGAGCTTATGAGCGATCCAAGTTTAAAAGTATACTTTTTTTATATTTTTTTTTATCTTGGACCAGCACTCAGGGGATGACCCCTATATATGCAATGCATTGCGCCGGAACTGAAAACGAGGGGATAGTATTGAGGGACAGATTAGGGAAGATGAGAAGATAGACAGTTGTTTTTGTAGCTATTTCAACCTTTTTACTTCGCCGGCTAATTTTTGCTACAGGGCCGACGAAGGTGGATACTGTTACTCTGCTTTTAGTACGATGTTCTTAACATAATAAATAATTTAAACAAAGAATTTAAATCGGAAAAAGTGCGCTTTCCGTATGTTTATAACCAATTTGAAACTAATTATAAATTAATTTTGAGTAATTTTACTAAAACTGAATACGTAGAGTTTAAGTTCATTAGAGCCTTTAAATTTGCTTAATCAATCTAACTATCTTAATGTTGAACACATTTTTATTGTCCGAAACGCTTAGCTATACATGCAAAAAAGCAATTTGTCAGACTTGGAGAAATACGAAATAAAAACAAGTAAAAACGTTATATTCGACCGGATCGAATCTTAAATACCCTCCAAATCTTTAGCAAGTGAATTTAAAATGTTTAACTTGGTGGCCCAGAGTTCCTTTATGTAATATCGTACGTCAACGCCTACTGCAGGGGGCGGGTTTAAAAATAGACAATATCATGTTTTCCACAGACGAACGTATGGGCATTGCTAGACCGTCTTAAACTTCATCACTAATCAAGAATATACATATTTACTTTATAGGGTCCAATTCTCTTTGGAGGGTATAAAAACTGTATTTTGGCGGGGTCGCTCTGGCAAGGGCTGTGGAGGAAATATTTCACCTTTGTCATAAAACTCTAAAAATAAATACTTGCGATAATTATATACAAAATTAAAATTTATTTTTTTTGATAGGGACATTTAGATGGCAAAGGGGGAGAGGGGGTAGTGCAGAAACAGGTAGACATAAAGCTCTAAAAATAAATGCTTGGGATGATTATACACAAAATTAAAAAAAAAATTTATTTATTTTTAATAGGGTCATTTAGCGGGCAAAGGGGAGGAGGGGGTAGGGCAGCAACAGGCAGTCATAAAACTCTAAAGATAAATGCTTGGGATGATTATATACAAAATTTAACAAAAAAAATTTTTTATTTTTTTGGTAGGGTCATTTAGGGGGTGAAGGGGAAGGAGGGGGTAGGGCAGAGTAGTACTAGATTTCGTCTCAGCTTCGTCATTAAAGCTTAAAAATTGTATTTTTAAGGAATGTAGGCTTAAGTAAAACACTTTGTTAAATTTTTATGCTATTTTTGCCTATAATAACGCCCACTAAAGTGGGCGGGGTCAAAAAATATGTTTATTTTATTTCATGGCTCCAAGTTTGAGGCGTTGGACCGTATTTGCTTAACAAATTAACCAAAAAACTTTAAAAATTATGTTGTTTTTTCTGGGTTGGAAAAAAGTTGGTTTCTTCTTAGGGGAACTTTTTTCCCTCTTGCCCGATTTAGCCCATCTTCGAACTTAACCTGCTCTAAGCTTCAAAATATATTTATGCCAAATTTCAAGAGTCTAGCTCTTTTCGTTTGGACTGAATCGTGATTTCCACAGACGGACGGACGGACGGACATGCTCAGTTCGTCTTAGATTTCATCACTGATCAAGAATATATATACTTTATGGGGTCTGAGATGGATATTTCGATGCGTTACAAACGGAATGACAAAGTGAATATACCCTCCAAATTCTTTTTTGTAGGGTATAATAATAAATAGAATTTGAACAAATTCATTTATTAATAAAATAATAAAAAAATCATTTGCAGTCATGCAGATTCGAACTTAAGCCCGTTGAAAAAATTAACAATTTAAATAAGAAAGTTCGACTAATAAAAATTCATACATAATTTAAAACATTGCGGGGGCACGCGCACTTGTTCATTGTAAATTGACAACTAAATTAAATTACTTGAACATAAATAACAAAGAAGCTTTAGCTATCAGCAGCCGATGGCTCTGGAAAAAGCGAAGGAGATACATGGAATATTGGGAATATTAATCGTCAGGTTTGGGGAATTTCGTACTAACCAAAAAGGTAATAACTTAAAAATATGAATGTGGGAACTTCTCATATTCAATTTTCGTTAATAACATTGGTTAAATAGTTGATATTACTACTAATAAGCATTACTTGTAAAAGTGGAAAAATTGAACAAAGAACGCTGATAAGATGGCGTAGCGGCCTCGAAATCAGTACTGATCCGCTCCGCTGGTTTGATGATTATTGAAAATATTCTTAATATTCCAATCTCAATATAAAAAATAATAAATAGAATTTGAACAAATTCATTTATTAATAAAATAATAAAAAATCATTTGCAGTCATGCAGATTCGAACTTAAGCCCGTTGAAAAAATTAACAATTTACATAAGAAAGTTCGACTAATAAAAATTCTTACGGAAATTATTAAGATTTTCCAATTTGGATATTAATGGCGATATGGAGATAGTTGAATTTTGGGATAAAGTATCGAAGTTCAAAAATGGGATGAATGAAAAATGTTTCGAACAACTTTTTTATTTAGTACAAAATTTGTTATCTTTGCCACATAGTTCAGTTCCAGCCGAAAGAATGTTTTCTCATCTTAATTTAATTAAAACTAAATTTCGTAACAGTCTTGATTTTCAAACCATTAACAATATAATGCAATCTAAGGAATTATGCAAAAATCAATATGTTGGGCAGTACGTATGGTCTGCTAGAGATACGAATTAAAAATTTGTATAAAATTTTGAATCTCAGCACTGTGAATTGTAAATCTATTGATCTCCATTTGTACAACAATAACGTTTTCATAAAAAATATCGTTTTACAAAATAATATTTTTCTTAAGCCTTTGAAGTACAATTTTTCTATTTTGAAATGAAAGATTCAAGTTTGTTTTTAAAATAACTTTCTTGTTATGTTTTTCATACACTTACTTTCTTAATATGTACGTTAAACTATTTAATTTTTTGTTTTTATATAACTAAGCGTCTATATATATTTAAAATTTGTTAAGACAAGATTAAAATTTTATATAAAAAATCAGTTTTGTTTTTATACAAATTTAAAGGTTTTTGTTTTGTGAAGTTTAAATTTTGTTTATTTTAGCGTTCCTACTAAAAATAAAAATCATAACAAGAATTTTATTTATGTACTTTAAAGAGAATTAATATATGGAAAATTGACTCTTGTAAAACAAAAATATAAATATGAATTTCTCGTTATTTCTTCCGTAGTAAGAATTCTTTAAAATGTAAATGAATTAAATTTTTTTTTGTAATTATTAACTTTGCATTGCATTTCAACTTCAAATAAATTTTTATGTTTATTTCCAAATAAAACAGTGCATTTCAAATTTGGTTATTTTGTCTCAAATTTGGTAACTTTTTCAAATATTTTGGTTAGAATATATTTTTTAAGTGGCAGCATTGGTTGTGACCCTTTTGCATTTAGGGTGCGATATGTTATGGTGGCATGTTTAAAGAACCAATCTTTATGTATAGAACATCTTTACAAATAAAACTGGTGCGATGAAATCATGTTTTGAAAAATACCAGTACATGGGAATGGTTTTATTGTAAAGCGGCCCACCCACTTGCAATATAACTGTAACATTGGCGATATGATTGTTATTTTCAAAGGTGGCACAATATATTAGCAGAAATCAAAAGACTTTTGATTTTTATTGTAAAAACCAAAAAAAAAGTGCAATATACTGTGAAATGTGTTGGCAATATTGTACAACAAAAAAAGGGTTTTATCCAAGGCAGATTTACCTTGGTTTCATCACTCATGTCACTAAACATTTTTATTTATAATTAATTACTAATAAATATTTTATTTTAAATTGAACCAAAACTTTTAATAAATGCAACTTCGCAATTTACTAGTCCATATGCTTTTGTTAGCTTATAAGTTATGTTCACTTTTTATTGTAAGAAAATTGCGCCATAGTTTATTTGAAAACATTGTGCCACTTATTGCATAATATGGGGCAAAACGGAAATAATATCACGGTTAATGTATACAATTATTTTTTTTAAGAGTAGGACCAGCACTCAGGGGATGATCCCTACATATGCAGTGCATTGCGCTGGAACTAGGAAAATAGATTTTGGGTAGCAGGATAAAGGGAGTGTCTGTGGATATTCGATTTGAACCTCCTCAAATTGTAAGTGGCGGGGAAGACATCTGCAGGTAGTTTGTTCCACACATACAGACCGTTCGGCCAAAAAACGAATTTTCTCTGTAATGCGTAGTGCGATTCGTTGTAATATCGACCACAAACGCATACGCTCTTGATGAAAAACGCGTTGAGCGTAAGAAAGAATGGGTTTCAGGAACGAGTTCCCTAATTTCACCAAAGCACATGCCATTGTAGTAGCGTTAAAACAACGATACGCACCCCACATTGCGGCGACTCGACACGGTCGAGTAACTTCAAAATAGACTTTGAAGCGCGGGTCCAGACATGAGAGTTGTATTCCATCTTCGGGAGGATGTAAGTGGTGTAAATATTAAGAAGATCAGAGGGGGTGAAGTATCTCTTGCACCGTCTTAGGAAGCCGAGGCACTTGAATGCTTCTTTTGCGACATGAAAGACATGATTCGTCCATCTGACATCACACTGCACTTTCATGCCCAGAACATCAAGAACCCCTTACTCCTTAATACTTACACCATCCATAGAAACAGGTGAAGCAGCATGGTCATACGTACGTCGATGCGTAAGCATACAACACTGGGTCCTACGAGCATTAAAATGGACCCTGTTCGCTTGACCCCATTCGGATATCCTCACGAGGTTACTATTCAGAACGTCATTCATAAACTGCATACTCGTCTCGATCTCAGACGTTGACATTATGCAGTTAAATGAATACGAATGGCTACTATCATCTGCGAAAGAGTGAATAGGACATCAAGTTTGGGAAAGTAGATCGTTGAGAAAAATTAGAAATAGAGTAGGAGAAAGAATGGAGCCCTGCGATACCCCTGAGTTTACTCTGAGCTCATCGGATGGGACCCTATCTATAACAACAGGTATAGAGCGATCCCTGAGGAAACTCGATATAAACCGAGAGAAGGTATCACCGACACCAAATGCAATAAGTTTGGACAGGAGTGCTCCATGCCATACACTATCGAACGCCTTAGAAATATCTAGAGCCACCACTTTACTTTCGCCAAAACGGTGTATGGAACTACACCAGTTTTTCGAAAGGAGGGCCAATAGGTCACCTGTAGAGCGGCCCCTGCGGAAACGATACTGGCGGTCGTTTAGTAAACTGTTTAACCCCAGATATTTCACAAGATTTAAATTAAGCATAGTTTCCATCACCTTCGATAAAGCAAAACATATTGCAATCAGGCGGTAATTATCAGGGTTCTTTGCCAGCCCCTTTTTGGGGATTGGCGTTACATTAGCAACCTTCCAGCACACTGGAAATTTACCGGAGTGGTATAGTGTACTGAAAAGTTTGGCTAATGGACGTGCTAACGTGGAAGAGCACTGCTTCAGGACCAGTGCAGGGATTTCATCCGGCCCAGGAGACTTCCTTGTTCTGAGTTCCACAAGAACCTTTTTAACTGCACGTGCTCGAAAAAATATCTTCGGCATAGTTACGGATAGTCTCTCGAGCGCGGGGAGTGATTGAGAGCTATCAGGCAAGTGGGAGTTACTTGCAAATATTTCAGCCAATATTATCACCCTATTGTGAATAACAAGTGAAATTTTTGTTCACGAGAAATTTTTATTCCACTCGAAGGGAAAAATGGTATCGTGAATCTCTCGTGAGAAATTATTCCCGCTATCAGTTCTCAGTGAATGTAAAAAAAGAGAAGAAGACGAAAACAACATGAAAAAGAATTTGTGTAGAAAAATTTAAGTTTATGCAATAATTTATAAAAAGTATGACTAAATATTTAGTAGTCAAATAATTTGCATACATTTTGAAAACCAGACAAAACAAGTTAAAAATGTTCTTAATTTTTAGAATTGGAGTAACAAGTTTTACAAAGACGCAGGCAATTGATTTGTTGCAAAATATATAAGTTTGTGTCTTACTAACGGGTCTTGCCGCTAAAATAAAATTTGCAAACTCTAATATTCGAAGTATAATAGAAAATACTTAAATTTTCTACTGTTTTCCCAACCAAAATCAGCACCAAACAGTGACTCGTTTTGGGTGCGTCGGATTTTCAATGTATGCGTGCGGGTTTTCTGTGCCTCAAATGTGACAATTTTGCCTGTTTACATACCCGCCTAGACCAAAATGAGCTTTATCTGAAAATATGATTTTTTTGGCAAAATCGGTATCTTCTGTAAGTCGATCGTAGGCCCAATTAGCGAAGCGAAAACGCATTGGATGGTCAACCATATTCGTTCAGCGGAAGGATAATAGTAATTATCTGTCAAATCAGACATGAACTAAATGTTAGCATTCACGAAATAAGCACTAGTTAAAAAAAAACGTTAGATTACAGTCATTTCTTAAAAGAGTCGGAATTGAAGAACTAGCACTTTCCTTAACACTTTTAACGAATGACCTGAAAATCTTACTACCCCTGGGGCAGTGAGAATTTTAGTGCGAATACGCTGCTCGTATAAAGCTTTCTCGTTTTTTAACACTTCGGCACACGAAGATTTTGCTTTCTTGCGTAGCAAATCAGTATAGGCATTTTTGTTATTACGCCAAGTACTGAACGCTTCCTCTCTGGATCCCACTGCATATTTACATGCCTGATTAAACCAAGACTTCGCCATAAGTTTAACTGAAACTGTTGGTGCCCTTCAAGACACTGAATATGTGTTGGTTCATTAACTAATTGCACAAGGTGATTGTGCGCGGTGAACAACTCAGCAAATTGGCCTTCTGAGGTTGTGTGGCTCGAATGGCGAAGCCAAGTTGTGTTGTGAACATTGAAATCACCAGCAACAACAATTTCACTGCTCGTACAACTATCAAGAATCTTCGTATGGAATCGGAAAGAGTATCGAAGCCATACATGGTAGCATCTCTTTCCGCGTTTGGACTTCTATAAAGAAACCCGAAATGTAAAAAGTGTGTACCGATTTTAAATTTAACCCAAAGACAGCTAAATTCTGCGTCAGATATGCCTAATGGTTGCTGGCATTGGTACACAACTTCAATACATACATATATAGCAAGGCCCCTATGAAGAGTAAAAAGCGACAGGAGGTGATACCCAGGCAAATGAAAATCCTGTGGATCAGCATCCTCATGCACCCGAGTTTCACTTAAGGCGAAAATATCCGGCCGATGGAGACAAACGTGAGCATATACAGAAAAAAATCGCCCTTAGCCCACGTATGTTGCAGAAGTCGATTCTAAACTTACCCGCCATCACAGGATGAGAGAAATAAACCGAAATCCAAACTCTAGATTATCAAGTACGATGCAATAATAGCAACTGGGGTGACCATTCACTTGCCAGTGTTATGCATTCACTAGTGAATGATCCAGCCGCAATCAGTACACCGCACCAATAAAATAGAGTTTTTATAGTGTTTTATTTATGGGAAGAGGGATGGGAGAAGCATAACATTGCAGAAACACAGGTCATAAAAGCCCTGGTCTGGTCCACTTCCACTTTCCCATAGTGGCTCATAGTGCCAACACTGACATGGGGTGTCGTCACTCGTGACAAGGAATGCACTTGTTCACTGTTTGTTGTTTTTCTTGTTCTGGTTTTTGCGTAGATTTTGTTATTGTAGCGATTGCGATTGTGCTTTAAATTTATGGTATTTATTGACTATGCGTTTTGAGTTTCTGGTATTTATTTAAAAAAAATTCTATTTATTTATTTTCTGTTTTTTTTTTTTTGTTGTTTGGCGTTCTTATTTTTCCTTTTGCCTATAGGCTTTTATTTATTGTTTATCAATTTTTAAATAACTAAAGCCCGGACAAACATAAAGACGAAAAACGTGTTGACGGCACGAGAGACAGAACACTACATCTATTATACAAGTATATTGTATAATAAATGGGCCGCTTAAGCAGTGATGTTAACCGTGCGGTAATTACCGTATTGTACGGTAATTTAGCCCTCCTATATTTGTACGGTAATTTTAAAGTTTTAATTGTTAGACCCCAAACATTAATTTTCTCATAAAGTGTCTACCAGGGCGAATTCATAACTGTGTTAATAGATCAGTTTTGTGACAGCCCAAATATAAATTCTTCACTGCAAATTCTTTTTCCACTACATACATATTTGTCAGTAAAAACATAAAAAAAATGTTGTTTCATTACAACTATGCAAAATAATGCCTATTGTAGTTAAATTCTATGCGTTTCTTATTATTAATTTTGTACCAGACTTTGGGTACAGTAGTTTTACCTAAAAAACGGTAACTTTTTTAGGGCTGCACTGAAATCGAAATAAAAAAGTTAACATCACTGCGCTTAAATATTTTCCACCTTGGAGCATATCGTCATATGTATTGACAAAAGCCCTTATATACAACACAATTTAAAATCGACTTATTCATTGACTAAGATGTCCTATATCAAAATACACGTTACTGCAACATTTTGTACTCCTACAATTATAAATAACATTCTTATCAAGAAGTTTAAACTGAAAATATTTGGAGAATTTTTCACACTAAAGATTTTTTTTGCTTCTCATGTAAAATTTGTTCAATGTAACATAGGGCTTTATTGAAAACATATGACGATATATCTATATATATATAAAAATGAAATGGTCCACGTATGTAATGTAATGGCGTGAGAGCGGCTGGAGCGATTTGGCTGATTTTTTTTTATTCGATTCGAAATTTTCAGGAGATGCTTTGTATGAAAAAAAAAATTATAAAAATTTCCGGAAAACCAATTGGACATCATACCATACAATTTTCACAAAATCAAAACATTTTCAACACTAGCAATAGTGATAATTTAAGAGTAGCCTTTTGTCGATCCGGAACACTCTGGTTGTAGGGAATACAATAACTTGCCATCTTATACAAACGTATATCAAGTCTATCACAGTTTAAATCTTCTTTAAAGCAAATTATACTTAAAAATATTAATGAACTTCTGATATAATTGAATATAATTAAATATTTTTTCTAATATTATGTATTTCGATTTTAATTTTATGTATATAGCATAAATTGAATATACATATGTATGCATTTCTACTCGCGAACGGTGGTTTAACAGAGAAGCATTAATTGTTTTGCGATCTAAAGAAAACAAAAATCGTGCACATTTTAATTTTTAATTTCAATTCTTTGTTATTAAACACACAAACAAAAAACAATAATAATAAAAACAATTTAAATAATTGTCTACCTGAAAGTGACCCAAAAAAGGCTAATGACAGAAAAAGAAAAACCTTGAATAAGTTTTTGTCAAAACAATTTTTTATATTCTTACTGGCATACATACAATAAACATACATAAAAGTAAAAACAACAAAAACAATAAATCAAAAATCAAATTAAAAATTAATAAATGAGCTTAACGAACTCTCCTACTAGAGAGAGAAGGCTCAGCATAAACAACAGAAATGCATACATTGTGTTAAATTCTGATAATAACAATGAACAAACGAACATTGATAATCCAATGTTAAATAATAACTATTTAAGTGCAAAAACAACAAACACAAGTTTCAGTGCAAGTAGAAGTGCACCACAGTTAAACGAATTTTTGTTTACAGACAAAAGCAAAAAAATAGCAACACCAACGGTAAGCAAAGAATATATTAACGAAAGGGGAAATACACCTAAAACAACAAGCAAAAGGGTGCTAACAGGTATGGATCGCTACATAACGATCACAAAACGTAAGCCTCGGTCTGAAAAATTTGAACCAAGTTCTAAGCAGCCGAAGAACTCCGCGGCATCCCAAAATCGTTTCGCTCTGCTTGACAATGCTGACGCTACAGAATTGACACCTGCATCTGCTAAAAATTTCAAACCGCCTCCATTATATCTTAGAGAGGCTACTACTAATGATTTGGTGATAAAGCTGACAGTTGGTGGGTCGCAGTTGGTAAGGACAATTTTTACGTTGTGTCACTGAAGAAGGGCAACGTTCTGGAAACCAAAATACAAGTGAACAATGAAGCAAATTATAGGAAGCTTGTTAATAGCCTCGATTTTGAGAAGAAGAGCTAATATACATACCAGTTGAAAAGTGCTAAGGGCTTAATAGTGGTTGTAAAGGGTGTTGATAGTTCGGTACCAGTGGCAGATCTACAAGATGCCCTAGAAAAAGAGGGCTATGAAGTAAAATCTGTTCATAATATTTTGAATAGAAATAAAATTCCTCAGCCTATGTTTAGAGTTGAGATTACTTTTAACTCTTCACATATGAAAAAAAAGGGTGACCCTCACCCAATTTACAACTTAAGGTATATACTTAATCGCAAAGTAGTAGTTGAAGAGCCTATAAAGCGCAAAGGGCCACCACAGTGCCAAAACTGTCAAGAATTTGGGCACACTAAAAGGTTTTGTAAATTGCCATCGGTATGCGTCAGATGTGGAAACATCCACAAGAGCCTCGATTGTCCCCATGCCAAAAATGACTCCAAAGTTCTAAAATGCAGTAATTGTGGCGGCAACCACACAGCAAACTACCGTGGTTGTGAAGTTTATTTGCGTCTCAAGCAAACAGTTTTTAAAAAACCAGTAAACACTCAGTATCGTAACACCGTACTTCAAAACCCACTACCTATGTTGCAACAACAAAGCCGTGGTGACACAAACGTAAATCACCCGCAATTGTCTTATGCACAAACGTTAAAAAAACGTACGGCAGCCCCTGCAAATCCTAGCAGCGATAATTGTAATGGAACAAATCCAACCTATTCCGGGAGTTTTGAAAACAGTCCAAGCTCCATAGACAAATTGATACAAACCATGGACCGATTTATGGCAAGCATGGACAGTATGTTTCAACAAATGCTGCAAAATCAAAGCATGTTAATGCAGATTTTGCTAGACAATAAAAATGAACCGGTTACAAATATGTTTCTGGAACGCTAACGGCTTAAGCCAGCATAAAAATGAAGTTCAACACTTCCTACACACACATCAAATAGATGTTTTGCTTGTTTCCGAAACCCATTTTTCGATCAAAAAATTGTTTTCGAATAAATGGGTATTACACCTATGATACAAAGCACCCAAGTGGTAGAGCTTGTGGAGGTTCAGCAATTCTTGTTCATAAGGATGTCGTCCATTTTCCAATGCCAGAGTATAAAACATATATTCAGGCCACAACTATCAAAATACCCGCCACAGGGATTGCAATATCTGCAGTGTATTGCCCTCCAAGGTACAATATTAACAAGGAGCAGTTCACCCATTTTTTTAAAACGTTAGGCTCAAAATTCTTAGCTGCTGGAGATTTTAATGCTAAACATACGTTTTGGGGCTCTCGCCTCGTTACTCCAAGGGGCAGACAACTTCTTGATACTGTTTTGTCCAACAACTTGGATGCAATATCCGCAGGGCACCCTACATATTGGCCTACTGATTTAAACAAAATCCCCGATGTGATAGATTTTGCTGTATTTCGAAGTATACAACGCGACATATTTCGCTGCTTCCTTCCCTCGATCTGTCCTCGGATCATTCTCCAACCTTTTTAACGCTTTCCAATGCCCAGCAAAATTTAGATCAGAATGTTATCTATTTTCCAAACAGAAAGACCAACTGGCTTAAATATAAAATGTATGTAAGCGCACACCTGTCGCAAAATATTTCACTAAAAACTGATGACGAAATACAGTCGGCTGTGAATCAACTAACTAGTATACTGACTGATGCTGCTAAGGTTTCTACGACCACTACCTCATCATATACAAAAAAGGGTACCAACGATCCAAGCCACATTCAAACTCTACTAAGAGAAAAAAGACGATTAAGACGCCAATGGCAAGAGTTTCGCTCGCCGATTTTAAAAACACAATTAAATCAATGCCAGAAGATGTTACGTGGGGCCCTTCAGAGGGAAAAAGAGCTTAACCTGAACAGATTTTTGGAGAATTTTGATGTCACCGCGAAGACGGACTACAGTTTGTGGAAGGCAGTCCGCAAAATGAAGTGCCCTACTGCTTATGAAGCTCCAATTCGCTCACATAATGGGAAGTGGGCGAAAAACTCCAGCGGGAAAGTTGAAGAGTTTGCCAATCACCTGGAGGCGGTTTTTGTTCCAAACGAAACGAACTCTTGTTTACCACCAACAGCTGTCCCAGAACGTGTTTTTGACCCATTAAAAATCCGCCTACCTGCTCTGAAGGCAGTTATACGTGGTCTAAACCCCAAAAAATCACCCGGCAGTGACAAAATCACTAACGCTATGATCATCAACCTGCCGAATTCGGCTTTGAGAGTCGTTATGTTTATTTTTAATTCGATGTTAAGAACTGGATATTTTCCATTATCTTGGAAACAATCGGAAATAGTTACGATCCCCAAGCCTGGCAAAGACGTCTCGCAGGTGACATCATACCGCCCAATCAGCTTATTGCCGGTTCTCTCAAAAATATTTGAGAGGTTAATATTAAAATCGTTATCGCCGTATACTGACTCGGCTAACTTAATTCCCAACCACCGATTTGGGTTTAGAAAAAAAAAACACGGTACCATCGAACAAGTGCATAGAATTACGAATTTAATTCGTCAAACTTTTGAAAATAAGCAGTACTGCTCTGCACTATTTATTGATATATCACAAGCTTTTGACAGAGTCTGGCACGAAGGCCTTTTATATAAAATTTCACCACTGCTTCCTGAAAACGTCCACAAACTGTTCACTAGCTATCTAGCGAATAGGTCTTTTGTAGTACGTTCAAAAAGTAATTATTCGTCTATCAAACTAATATCAGTTGGTGTCGCTCAGGGGAGTATACTCGGCCCATTTCTTTACTTATTATATACCGCCGATTTGCCTACAAATCAACTCACACACACATCCACATTTCCTGATGAAACAGCGTTTTTAAGTATACATCAACATCCGGAAGTAGCTTCCCAACAACTTCAAACCCACATTGCTGATTTGGAGAAATGGTTGAATATGTGGAAAATAAAAGTTAATGCCTCGAAAAGTGTTCACATAACCTTTACATTAAGGCACAAAAGTTGCTCACCGATTTCAATAAACGGGACAACAATTCCAGAGCAGACCCAAGTTAGGTACTTGGGAATACATTTAGATCTTCGTCTGACGTGGGTGCACCATATTGCAGCCAAAATTACACAGCTGAAAATTAAAACCGCCCAACTTTTCTGGTTAATTGGGCCACAATCTTCACTGAACTTGGACCTCAAAGTACTCTTATACAAGGCAGCCTTAAAACCAATATGGTATTATGGTATCCAGTTGTGGGGCTCCGCCTCCGCATCAAATGTTGAAAAGCTGCAAAGAAGACAGTCAAAGATTCTGAGAATGATTACGTGTGCTCCTTGGTACATACGAAATAATAACATCCACTTGGATCTCAATATTCCTACCATCTGAGAAGAGATTAAAAAATCGTGTACGAGCTACATTGCAAAAGTTACTGATCATCCCAATCCATTAGCGAGGGACTTGCTTTTATTTGAGTGTCATAGGCGTCTGAAACGGGTGCAAACTTTTGATTTGGCAACATAATTCTCCTTTTTTTTCGAACAGAAAGTTGAGTGCTGCAGTGGCAGTATCAACTTAAATATTTTGTTAGGTTAAGATTTTAATACTTATTGTGAATGACTTATAGTCGGATTCAATAATAAAAATTCAAGTTAAAAAAAAAATCTATTTTAATAGTGAACTTTTATTTATAAGTTCAAATCTACGAAACTGCAAATTATTTTTTTATTTAATAAATGAATGAGATTACATTAGCCCAGTTCACAATCTCGAGCAAGTAGTCTAGCATCGTAGCATGAGCAAAATAATTGTACTTTACACCAACAAAATATATTGAAAATGCTCTCAAATACTCTCTGAATTTGCAAATGCTATAATGCAAGACCATTTGCACAGGATTGTGAATTGGGCTATTCTATTTATTTCTCAGAGTGGAATATTAACAATATTTTTCATAGTCATTACACCAGCAGAACGGCTAAGCAGTGATGCCAGAAGAAAATTTTGAAAATCCCTACGTTTCTCAAAAAAATTCCGTACGCCTAATTTTTTTCCCCTACATTTTTCTCTACGCTAAAATTCAATGATTTTTATAAAAACAATAATTTTTTGAACAAAAGTAAATTTTATTTACATTTTGAAAAGTTTGTACATTAATTCGTTCAGGTACAAATGTAAAAAAATAACGAAAACATATATTTTTTTAATTTCATTGAAAACATACAAATAAAAAATGGTTACATAACAAAAAAATTACAAAAATAAAGTACATAGTGTATAAACTATAAGTAAAAGTTTATAATAGTAATTAAAATTGTTAATTATAAAGATATTTAGAGTTCATTCTTTTAAAATGACTCGTTGTACACTTAAAAGTTATGCAATTCATTGTATTAGCTTGTAAATGAGATCTAATGATACAAATTGAATTTAAAACGTTGTGGCTTAACTTGTTCCTTTTTTTTGTTCGGACATCTGTTATAATGGAAAATATTCTTTCAGCATCCGCATTAGCATGTGGTAAAGCTAATACAATTTTTAGCAATTTTTTAAAGTTTGAAAATATTAAATTATCATTAAAGTTTTTGGATTTACATATATATGACGTGGAGAAATCTCCACGTCTAATTTAGATAAACACTGCTTTTCATGCTCGGAGAAATTGTATTCCATTGTTAACCACTCTTGTGTTAGATTGTTAATATCAATATTAAATTTTTGGCACACTAATTTAAATTGAAATGCATTTTTATTTATGTCACCAATGGCTACTTCCGGGCTCAAAAATTCCATTTCTTTAAAAATAGTATCATTCTTTAAAGGCAGTCTTCTTTGGGTTTCCTCTAGAGCAGTTATGTAAAATTGAAGACAATAAGATTTTATTTGGTAAGCACTTTGCTGTGGAAAGCTTTTTAATAATTCTTCGCATTCACTGCCAACGTAAATTTCTTCGATTTGCAAGGAAACATGTGGCGATCTTACAAGACAATCAAATTTTAGCTCGGATTTTTTAATAAAATTTTGACCAAGCTTAAAAAAAATTTTCAATGACTCAGAATGTAGTGCATGAACTAACGGCTTTTTAGATTGGAAAAGTGCATTTAACGAATTAAAATAGTTTAAAACATATTTAAAAAAAAGCAAATATGCCTTGTTGCATTCGTTTGTCAATTCATTTAATATCAAATCGGCTGATTTTAATTTGTCTTGAGTTGATGCGTATTTGAAATATTCTAACAAAACATGCCAGTTTTCCAAAACTCTTTCCACACACTTTTGGTGGGATAGCCATCTGGTGGCCGATGTTCGTAGTATTTTTCTTTTTTCCGCACTCAGAATTTCCTGAAATTCTTCCAACTGACAACATCTTTTGGAACTTCCCGAAATATAAGTTCCGATTTGCCTTATCAAATCCTCGGGTGCTCTTGGCAACATTAAACATGCTTTGTTTGCAATGATGGCTGCTGAGTAGCATATGCATTTAATTGTAATAACATCTGGATTATCAGCTAAACATTCAGCTGACCTACCATTACGCTGCCACCATCGCACCAAAGACCAATAATATTTTTGTATGGTATTCCATAGCCTGAAATTCTTGTTTTGAAGATGTTATATAATGATTCGGCAGTGCAATCTGATCCCAAGTGTAGTAGATCCAAAAGCTGAACTAAAGTTCTTTCTTGATTCTCGTCAAAATATCTTACAAGAACACACATTGTTTTTTGTGAGGCAACATCAGTGCTTTCGTCAACCAGTACCGAAAACATATTACTTTGCAGATTTTGAATCAACTTTTCCTTTTCTTCATTGGCCAAAACATTTCGAATAATTTGTGTACATTTTGTTCTACCTAACTGATTATTTCAGAATCTGGAACAATGTCCTTCAAAAGCGGTATTAAATGCTCAACAATTTGTATCGCTACATTATGTTCAGCAAAAAACAAGCAAATCCGTATTTCAAAATTGGCAACATCATTGTTTTTGTTGACGACTTCTTTGTTAAGAAAATAATCCATTTTTTTTTGTAGAATTTATAGCTAAAACTAGCTTTTTATGCGTCTTGGTTGCAGCATGTTTTATAAGATCTGATTTTCCACAGTTCAGAACTTTGTCACATGCCTTACATTTGCATTTAAAATCGTCATTTGTAATAGGTTCCAACCAACCCTTAAAGTTAACCTCTTTAATCCAACATGGACAAAATCGTTGCTTTCGATATTTGCTTTTATTTGTAGAATCTCTTTCCTCAATAGAAGTATCAGAAGATGACATTTTTCTGCAATTAAAATTTTATTAGACAAAATTACAATAAAATGTTAATGTTTTGTTTATTTACAATGATGATATGTAAATGTATTATTTTATTTTTATATTTGTTATATATTGAATAAGACTACCTGTCCACAATCACTGAATTTGGCAGGTTACTGAAAAGCTGTACGCGCACATGAAAAGAAAATGCAATCTGTAACAAAGCAAAAAAAAAAAAAACAATAGAGTAATGCCACCTTTTCATTTAGCTGGTATTACCACACTTTAAATTGTTTTGATGATTACCCGATTGGTAGGGTTTCTCATTCAAAATATTTGGGAATGTTGAACATATTGAAATTTAACTATTTTTATTTACTTCTTTCAAAAAATTTGTGTAAAAATTTGAAAAATTCCCTACATTTCGCCTAAAATGAAAAATCTGTCCTTATTTCCCTACGCTTTAAAATTTTCAAAAAAATCCCTACAAAAAGGGAAAATTCCCTACATCTGACATCACTGCGGCTAAGTACTGATTTCGAGGCCACTACGTCATCTCATCAGCGTTCTTTGTTCAATTTTTCCACTGTTTCAAGTGATGCTAGTTAGTAGGAATATCAACAATTTAACCAATGTTCTAAACGAAAATTGAGTATGAGAAGTTCTCACATCCATTTTCACAAGTTATTACTTTTTGGTTAGTACGAAATTCCCCAAACCTGATGATTAATATTCCCAATATTCCATATATCTCTTTCGCTTTTTCCACAGCCATGGGCTGCTGATATCAAAAGCTTTCGTTATTTATGTTCAAGAAATAAAATTGAATTTATTATAACTATTGTAACATACATTTTTATTTTGTAAATATTTTTTGCCAACAAGCCTCCAAATTATATTTAATATAAATGATATTTATTGTAAATTATATTTAATAAATAAAATCAGCGTCATTTTATTCGTACTTCAATCTCGTTTGCCGGATATGTAACTCACCGATAATGAATGCCACAAATTTGCATTTGTTAGAATAACAACCGCGCAGTAATGCACAGACAAATTTCGACTTGATTTCAAACAATTTAAGACATTTGAGATAGTTTGGTGATATAAAAAATTTATAGGCTCCGCCAAACAACTTTTTTTTTGAAAATGCTATGAAAATAGCTACTGAATATTTTCTCAAATTTCTTTTTTTGTTTGAAAGTACAATCCTTCCTGTTAATAATGGAAAATAATTTCATTCAAATGACTGCATGGCCCGATAACGATCACCATTGTCTGTAACGGCCACTCCTTGTTCATTTTCGAAGAAAAATGGCCCAATTATGCCTCTGGACCAAAATCCGCACCAAACATGACTCGTTTTGGATGCGTCGGCTTTTCAATGCGCGAGTTTTCTGTGCCCCAAATGCGACAATGCTTGATTACATACCCGCCAACATCAAAATGAGCTTCATCTGAAAAGATGATTTTTTTTTTGGCAAAATCGGCATCTTCTGTAAGTCGATCGCAGGCCAGCTCAGACATGAGCTACATAAGTGTTACCATTCACGAAATAAGCACTAGTTGAAAAAAAACGTTAGATTGCGGACCCTATATAAGAAATTATAACGCAAATTACTTAATTTGGGCAAATGAAATGATTTTGCCCAAATCACGTATATGGAAACGTACTATTACAATTTTAATATAAATAAAAAGCAATTTATATAAACCATACCTACTACTTTTATCAAGATATTTATACATTTTAAGCACTTTGTTGTCAGCTGCTTATAGCGTACAATATTTTATTACACGAATACATACTTATGTATTTTTCGTCAATAAATATCGAAAATCAGAAATTGAAATGTTTCTTATCATATTATTCCTTTAAGCAAATGGTAAATGTGTGTATCTATTGATACCATCTTTAATTATCTCCTAAATATTGAAAGTAAACAAAAATACCTGTGCACTTAGACTTAAATAATAACGAACGCCATACAAATCATCAGATAAATATGGCTTATCAGGAACCTAGATTAACGTCATAGGTAGATATTGTCTAATTTTTAAGAAGTAATAAATTCTGGAACTTATCGCCTAGTTGGAATTAATTAAAACAATTTCTTTATGAAATACATAAAAGCAATGAAATACCACTAATTATAATACAAAATATGGAGCACATAATCATAATAAACCTCCAGATATGCTTTTTCGTCTTCTTCTTTTGTAATTTTCAAGTCACTTCTACAAGATCGACGAATAATCAATTTGGTGTCCTATCAATGCTGTTTCGTTCGAAAAGTAATTATATAGACACGCATTGTAAATGCGTTCGAGTATATTTTTAAGATATCATCTGTCTCTAGTAGTGTACCAAGATTTTAAAATAACATGAAGTTAAATCGCGTTTAGAAATGAGCTGAAAATTTAATTTGTCGCTAAACTTTTTTTTTCTTCTTTGGTCGTTTTGGGGATACTTTTGATATATTAAATAGCATATGTGTACACATTGATACATATTGCTTATTGCATTAAAAGTATTTAAAAAAAATCAATGAGTGTTCGAACTCACGGGCGATGTGTTAACACCTTTTTGTTTATCTATTTTATATTAAACCCACAAAAAACAAAGAGAATGCAAAGCAACAGACAAATGTACATACATACATTGTTATGTTTGTATATAAGCTACATACCTTGCTGTCTTGCTATCTCATTTTTATATATGTACGTATAACCACGTCACTATTCTCTTTGCTATGCATAAGACAAAACCGAAGATCAACATAAAACACTTTTTTAACATTACTCCAAATTAATACGACGAATTAAAACACTTAAATCTCCGCTCGCCGATATCGTAATTTTTGGCCTAAACTCTTCGTCGAAACCCGCACTAGCGTTTTAATCCAAAAATTAATAAAATCGGCTATGAATTTCCGGAGAAAATCGCGTGGGAAAATTATATGAAAATCGCCCAATAATCACTTTCAATAGCGACTGCCAAGCAACGAACAAACAAACTCTTACCCCCAGTTTTTGACTTCGTATTTAAGTACAAAATTAGTTAATTTTTCCATAAACTTAAGTTGTGTTTAAATACACTTTCAGTTTTTCAGTCTAAAATTAATTTTGGTATTTAATTGTGATAAAAGTATGGTAGCACAAATAAATAGTAAGAAAAATACTGAAAATGATCCAACACAAGAACCTTTTTACCGAAGTTTTGTTCCAATGAACAGCTGCTGTACCACTTTTCAGGTTGTTGAATGTAAACAAACAATGAAAAACACATGGGGTTGTATGAAAAACTTAAATTGAATTTAAATGTACAATGTGGGCCATTTAAATCTTATTTAAATTCGAAGTGAAAAACAAAACTTTGTATTTAAATACACTTTAAGTTTAAATAGTACTTAATTTTGAAGCTAAAAACTGGGCATTACACTTACACTTGCGTATGTATTGAAACTGATAGTTTACTGCCCTAGTGGCGCGCGTATAGATGTTAACACATCAATAAAAAATTAATTTCTTGAAATGAAATAAAATATATCGTAGAACATAAAATAAAAACACCTTACAAAATCCAATTATATTCAAATTACCAATGGTTAATACTTAGAAAAAACATAGAAGGAAAAATTAATAAGGGTAGGACAATAATTTGTTGTTTTCCATTCAAGAACAAAATATATATAAAAGAATGGTTGTTTGCTGGAGCATAACACTGAATATTCCCCAAAAAAGAAATACGCGGTTGAATGTATCAAAATTAATAAGCTTTGATATATGTCGGCATGGAAAATCATTTTCATATGGGAAACATATTCAAAATATTTCTGATAAGATTTTACACAGACTAATTAAGAAAACTAAGTGTATTACTAAATTATTTAGTCCGTTATTCTCAGCACAATTGTGCTAAGAAACACCCGTGTCAGATCTTAATACATATTTGCCATGGGGAATACTATTTCTATTAATCTTATAAGAATTCATAATTCATTCAAAAATTTCTGAAAATATAAAAATATTTCTGATAAGATTTTACACAGACTAATTAAGAAAACTAAGTGTATTACTAAATTATTTAGTCCGTTATTCTCAGCACAATTGTGCTAAGAAACGCCCGTGTCAGATCTTAATACATATTTGCCATGGGGAATACTATTTCTATTAATCTTATAAGAATTCATAATTCATTGACAGCAGTGGTGAGAGTATCCATAATTTTGCAAGAATAATTTTTTCACACAACATTCACAAACAAGTAAAGAATATCAATAGCGACTTTTTATACGCAAATACAAATGCATATGCTTATTTGACATTTCATCTCCTAAGATTGTTGTTGTAGGATCTCTTATAACAACGCTCTCATAAAAAATTTTATAAGATTGAGATACACTAATTTGAAGTTTACACGTAACTTAATTCGCTCCGCGATTGAATTTGACGCTCTCATCTTACATATTATGTTAGGGGTAGACCCTATGTAATGCTGATCGAAGAATTTGAAGAATTCGGCACAAGATTCACGACTGGGCGCGGAGTCGAATTTAAGAACCTCCTCTCTATAGTCTCATGTTGACTACTTCAGCCAACATCGGTCTCTGGTTGAAGGATTGAAGTCCGAAATGTCAACAAGCAATCTTCGAAATGCTTTGATGCTTTAATTTTTCACATGGACCATGACTTTACAGAAACAACAATTCCATTGATTGTACAATTAGGCCTTGTTGTATTTGCATAAGCATGTGTATGTTTTTAGTAGGTTGTAATACCTTAATGTATTTTGTAGCTATAATTTCTAACGTGGATCATGACTTTAAACCAGACATAGGCACAAACACATCAACATTTTGAGTTTGTGTGTGAGAGAAATTTTGCAAACAAACGAGCTTTCTCCCCACCCTTAAATAACTTTTTTCAACAAGCACCCAAACAACCGTCTTGGTTGGAAGCTTGTGATAGACTTAATTGTGAATCACAACTTTTGTGATTTGTGAGTAACTACAAATACGTGTGACTCTCAAGAGCGAATTTATATACATGTGAAGCGCGCTCACCCACAATGTCTATGTCTAACCAAGATATGTAATGGCAGTCCAAAACATAAACAGTTTTTGCAATAATTCATCAGAAGAAGTGAGATAGCCTGTTCCTTCGGTCATAGTTGTCAGCGTGACCGTTTCGGCGACTAAAATGGCAAATCGCCACCTCTTCGATTGTCTTGTGATATTGTGTCTCCTTTTTTACGAGCTAAATCTGATACTTTTTGTGATATTTTTATGATTTTTGTTTTCTTTTATTGTAAAAAGCTGCTTTTGTATATATAATGCATACAATTCCCTTTTGTACTAATTTTCGTTCTTCTTGTATATAAATCACTAATGTTAAAATGCGAATGATTAAACAAAGAAAGTTAAGCGATTACAAGTAAAAAATCAACCCCGAAAAAAGAATATACAGGCCTGTTCTGAAATCAGAGTGATTTGAAATCACGATCGATTTTAAAATCACGCAGACGATTTTATGCTGTTCTGCAAATCACGTGATTTTATGGTTTTCGGCGGGGTTTTAATATTTCGAAAACACGAAAAAACAGCTGACTTTTGATATATGTGCTTTGTTGGTTTATTTTTTTACACTCTATATTAAAATAAAAAGTGAAAATGAAGTAATTAAAAATGCCGGGGGCTACTATACTAGCCGTAACTGGTCTAAGAAAACAGCATTTATAAAATGAGCGTGTTAAAAACGTCATTTACGGGGATTATTAAACCCTATGGATACAAGCGAAACCTTGGAAGTAAGAACAACCTCAGCAATATCTTCCAAAAAATAAACCAAGCAAAAAATTTTTTTACTAAACATGCAGTGTCCTTAGAAATCTGTTAAATTTTTTGTTTTAATGTACATAAAATCTTGTTTTATTACAAAAATAAATAAAAAACACATCATATAACATATAAAATAACACTTTTAATAAATTCAAAACGAATTTCCTAGAAAAAATAGCCAAGTGATTTCAAATTGGTAGTCATTTAGCAGATCGGTTTTAAATCGCGTGATTTCAATATTTTTTGTGCGCAGAACACCTTTTGCATGATTTGAAATCACTTTGACAAAAAGTGATTTTCAGAACACCCCTGATAGATGAATTATAAATCACCGTATACATGTAAGAGGATTTTAGATGTTAATTTGAAAGAAAGACAAATATAATTCATGAATTAAAATTCATCATCTAAATTGGGCCATAAATCATTTTTTAAAGACAATCTACTTCAATTTAAACTAGAGATAATTAATAAAAACTTCTATATGAAATGATATGTGATCATAGATGTTGAAGGTACATTTATATAAGGTGCACGCATCGATGCAACTCTACGTTTTTATTCATGCAGCTTGTCGTACTAACTTTAAGATGTCAGATCCTCTTAGAAAACTATGTACTTGCTGTAATGAAATGTATCATTTTATAGATTTTTCGCAGAACCTTTGTATCATCAAACGTAACGTAATATTTTTTTTAAATCATTAACTTTTATTATGTTCTTTAAATAGCGTAATATTTAATTTGTATTGAATTATATACTATTCTGCTTAAATAGTCTGTAAGGAAATTGTCCATAGACTAATTTAAATAAATATTATGTATTGTGAATTGTCAAAATTTAATGGCAATTGTCAAAGCAAATAATGCGTGATTTGGGAAATATGTGTGCCAAAAAACTAAAAGATTCATTGGAAATTTTGTGTATCCCTCCTAAAGGATCACCTTATTGTTTAAAAGAAAAAAAGTTGTGAAGAGCATCACATATGTATGTACGTATGTATATGGTAAATCACTTAGTGAAATTATTTTCATTACAAAGATCTGCATTGATTGTGACCAAAACTTTGTGTCTAGTAAACTGAAAACCTCACATTTGATTCAGTGTAAATTGAAGTTTTGTGCATTAAAATATATGTGCAATATAGACGTCTTGGTTCTTTTCCTTTTATCTTGTTTTTGCGAAAATTTGCATATTGTGCTGTTGCTTAGTAGTAGAAATCGTTTAAATTAATTTCTCTACTTATATATTTGTGAAATTTCCTGGATATATTTTCATGTACACACTCTCACTCTTCGAATCAGCTGATGATCCTATTAGCTAATGCGTGTACTTGATGTAAGTAGGTGTTATTAGAAAGTAGCCACAGCAAAGCTGAAAACATTTTAACGCTTTTGCTTAAGTTATAATGTAATTTATTAATAAGCTTTTATTTATAAAAGTACCTTTGCTTCAAAGTGTTGTTAGAAGTTACTCGACCGTTCGCTGAGGAGAGCGAAGAAGCTCGTTGGTGAGTGAAAGGTAGCCAACTTCACTGTTTTACTGAACTATATGCTCATCACCAGGGTTGCCGTTGAAAATTTCGAAAAAGTATCATAAAAATTGTATTTAAGAAAAAAGAAAGGGTAAAAAAGGGTATTTTAAAGTAAAATGAATAAAAAAATAACATTTATTTCAATTTAAAAAACAAAAACGAATTTTAACAAGTAATTAAATACATTAATACTTGTCCATTTGCATTTATTTTGTCGGAATTATAAACATATGTGAATAGGAATGGCACTCTAAACTACAAAATTAAATGGAAATCTAACGAAAAAAAAACAGTCCACACATATTTAATATATATATAAGAGATTCTCGCTGCCAAAACTTAAGATGAAACAAATACATAAATCAGACCATACTCACAGTTGATCATCAGTTTATTTAACTTTATACATATAAAAAATTGGTATGCATGGAATATGACAGTTGCATAAAAGTCAGTTGTTATAATAATATCGCATGCAATTTTTATATGAACGTTCACAGACTCATGTATGCATTTAGTATATAACATACATAAGTATATAAAAGCTAAGTGTACTGAGAACTTTCGTGAGGAGTATTGGAACCGAAATTCATTTTCAATAAGGGTCAAAAAGTGGCATACATTTAGTGAAAATGATACAAAGGGATAAATTAAAAATGCCTCATTAGCACGAAAAAGGGTCACAAGTGATACTTTAGTGTCTCAGCGGCAACGCTGCTCATCACTCAGGGTGCATCCATTTATAGTTGAAGTGCCAATGAACCACACTGTGCATTGCAGAAAGAACTCGTTCTTAAGCCAAAAGATGCGTATGTGGTATGCACTTCCTACACAGGTCTCTTCTCCTACGGTTGACTTGGAACAAAAAAATCGAGCGTAAGCATGGACCACTTTCTCTGTCACACCTCCCGAAACTAATTTTCGAATATAATTCACCTATGTAAATATAAGTGATATGATTTTAAACCATTCTCCTCTTCCTCCTCATCTAAACAGCCCTTGCAGCGACCATCATTGGGAAAACCCAAACGCCCCGACATGTGCCCAATTGCATAGTGCCCCGTCAAGACCCCCACCAGGATTGCCAACGACTTCTTGCCAAAAGTCAGAAGCTGTCTAGTCCTATCCCTGTCAAGCGAGGGCCATAGAGTTCTGGAGACCCTACAGGTGGTAATACTTGACCACCTGCCTGTCACCTCCCTCTCTGCCCACTCCTGAATCTTATTCAGCAGCTCAACTGAGGGAATGTCAATATCCCTACGTTAGACTGCCCCATCCAGTGCAGGATGTACGGTTTCAAACCCCATCTCCTCTTTTCCTCGATCTATCCTCCACATTACGTTTCCGCAATAGCTTAGAGTATTGAATAATGCCGAGGTATTTCGCCTCTCTCGAGAGCTCCAAGCTCGTGCCACCAAGGCATGGTGGCCTGAAAGCCGGGATCTTATATCTCTTGGTAAAAAGTACCAATACAGTCTTCGTAGGGTTCACACGCAGACCGTTCCCCTAGGCCCAGTCGAATAGTTCGTTCAGCGCTGATTCCATGAGTTCACTTATCGTAGGCAGATATTTACCCCTTATAAGGAGCACAACGTCATCAGCATACGCAACTACCTTGGTGCCACCTGCGTCCAACCTGAAAAGAGTGCTGTTCAGGACAAGGTTCCAAAGGAGCGGAGACAGAACTACCCCCTGCGAAGTGCCCCTTGTTACAGCCTTCCTCTTCGTACTCATGCCCAAACTGAAGGTAATGAATCTGCTCCCAAGCATGGTCCCTGCCCAGTCCGTAATCAACTAGTCCGCACCGATCTCTCTGAGCGCACCAGTTGCCAGGATATGTTCAGATTGTTAAAAGCGCTTTCTATGTCTAGAAAGGATGACATAACAATTTCCTTTTTGTCAAGGGAATCTTCTATAGTGCCGACAACATCATGCAGAGCCGTCTCCACCGACCTACCCCTCTGGTAGGCATGCTGTACACCACAGAAGTTTTCCGGCGAAAGAAGTTCCCTGACATACAAATCAACCAGTCGCTCCAGTGTTTTCAACAGAAAAGACGACAGACTGATTGGTCTGTAACCTTTAGTGGTACAGCGGTTAATCCTCCCCGCCTTCGGAATGAAAACCACAGTCACCTCCCTCCACTCCATGGGAATGTACCCGTAAGGGAGACTTCCCCTAAAGATGGTTAGCAGCCATGGTAAAATCGCCTCCATAGCATGCTGCATCAGCGCTGGGAAAATACCATCTGGCCCCGCTGACTTAAAGGGCTTAAAAGATGCCACTGCCCATCTTACCCTGGCTGACTGTAAAATGGAGTCCACCACGTCACTCGATTGGATAGCCGTTTGGACGGGGACAATCGCACCAAGTACGTTTTCCCCGTCCTCGCCTTCCGGGAAGTGAGTATCCACCAGTAGCTCCAGGGTATACTCGCTGCATTTAGTAAAAATCCCATCAGGGATCCGGGAGTGTCAGGCTCCTTAGAGAGTAGTTTTCTTAGGCAGGAAGTCTCAGATGTGCCCTCCAAGTCACCACAGAAACGCCTCCATGACATTCAAACACCTACGATAATTATCCCAGTCTATGGGATTCCTATCGCGCTTCGCCTTATTAAAAAGTCTCCGGCAGACTGTCCTAAGCTGCTTGAGTCCTGGATTCCACCACTTCTGATGGACCCTCGTCGACGGTTGCCGCTCCCGACAAGATGCATGATAGGCGTCCCTCAGTGTCCTTGACAGAAGGATTGAGGAGTCCTCCAGCTCCCGAATGCTGTCCACCCGCTCCGCTTCTGGAGGTGGTAGGGCATCCACAAGCTTTCTGAAGCTTCCCCAATCCATTTGCCTAGGGTTCCTGTAAGGCTTGCCCCACTCGGAATAAGATCGATCGTAAAGGTAATCCTGTTATGATCAGAGAATGAGCACTTAAGGCTCACCATCCACTCAGATATTCTAACGTAGTCTTTATCACTAACCAAAGTTAAATCAATGACCTGTTCCCTGTCTGTTGAAAAATTTTGGCCTATTGCCTATTATTACCAATCCTAAGATTGGTTGACAAAAGAAATTGTAATAAATCCTCACCTCGTTTATTAATATCCGTACTCCCCCAGAGTGTGTGATGTGCGTTTAGATCACAGCCCAATACAAGGTCATGTTCCGCACCAGCCAAGGAGTGTGCGCACCGCACTCGGAGGAGGGTCGTCCATCTCATACGGTAGGTACGCCGATGCCAGGATCACCATCGGGAGATCCTTGCGTTCAAGCGCAGCTACCGTTAGATCACCAGAGCTGTAATGAGATAAAAAGTAGTGTTCTGTCTCTCGTGCCGTTAACACGTTTTTCGTCTCTGTGTCTGTCAGTCCGGGCTGTGTTTTAGTTATTTAAGAAAAATTAAAAATTAAATTAATTGAAAGCAAATAAGCAAAAAATAAAAATAAAAAAATATATAAACACAAACATTCAATGATCAAAAATCAAACCAATAAATAGAAAAAAAAATAAATAAAACCAAATAAATTAAATTTTAAAATAACCACGCACCAAATATTAAATTAAAGCAACAAATATCCTCAACTACAATAATAAAACAAAAAAATCAATAACTTAAACAAGAAAAAAAACAACAAAACAAGAAAACAACAGACAATAAAATAATTACTGCATTCCTCACCACCAGTGACGACACCCCATACCAGTGTTGGCACTATGAGCCACTATGGGAAAATGGAAGTGGACCAGACCAGGGCTTTTATGACCTGTGTTTCTGCAGTATCAGGCGCCTCCCATTCCTCTTCCCATAAATAAAATAAAATAAAACTCTATTTTATTGGTGCGGTGTACTGATAGCGGCTGGATCATTCACTAGTGAAGGCATAACACTGACTAGTGAATGGTCACTGCAGTTGCTGTCATTGCATCGTATTCACTAATCTAGAGTTTGGATTTCGGTTTTTTTCTCTCATTTTGTGATGGTGGGTAAGTTTAGAATAGACTTCTGTAACATACGTGGGTTAAGAGCGAATTTCTTTTCTGTATATGCTCACGTTTGTCTCCATCGGCCGGATGTTTTCGCCTTAAGTGAAACCCAGGTACATGAGGATGCTGATCCACAGGATTTTCATTTGCCCGGGTATCACCTCCTGTCGCTTTTTACTCTTCATAGGGGCCTTGCAATATACGTACGTAATGAAGTTGTGTACCAATGCCAGCAACCATTAGGCATGACTGACGCAGAATTTAGCTGTCTTTGGGTTAAATTCAAAGTCGGTAACAACTTTTTACATTTCGGGTTTCTGTATAGAAGTCCAAACGCGGAAAGAGATGCTACCATACATGGCTTCGATACTCTTTCCGACTCCATATCGAAGATTCTTGATAGTTGTCCGAGCAGTGAAATTGTAGTTGCTGGTGATTTCAATGTTCATAACACATCTTGGCTTCGCCATTCGAGCCACACAACTTCAGAGGGCCAATTTGCTGAGTTGTTCGCCGCGCACAATCACCTTGTGCAATTAGTTAATGAACCAACACATATTCCATGTGTTGAAGGGCACCAACATAATACTCTTGACCTTTTTCTAACTTCACATCCTGAAAAGTATGAAGTTACAGTCAATGCACCTCTCGGTAACTCGGATCATTGCACCATTTCCGCAACCTTTCCGTTCTCCAAACTTCACAACGTTTCGCGTGCAGCCACGAAGCGTAGTAAATATATTTACGAAAAGGGTCGTTGGGCCGAGCTCAACGAATTCTTTCGGAATTTTAATTGGAAACTATGTTTTCTTGACAATGATGTCGATTCCATGGCGAAAATGGTTGAAAACACAATTCTACTGGGGATGAAAGCTTTTATTCCCTGTAAGCAAATTTCGGTTAAACCTAGGGCGAAGTCTTGGTTTAACCAGGCATGTAAAGATGCGTTGCGATCCAGAGAGGCAGCATTCAGTACTTGGCGTAATAACAAAAATGCCAATACTGATTTGCTACGCAAGAAGGCAAGATCTTCGTGTGCCAAAGTGTTAAGACGCGAAAAGGCTTTATACGAGCAGCCTATTCGCACTAGAATTCCCACTGCCCCCAGGGGTAGTAAGAGTTTTTGGTCATTCGTCAAAAGTGTTAAGGAAAGTGCTAGTTCTTCAATTCCGACTCTTTTGAGGAATGACCAAATATTTACTGACCCGGTTGATAAAGCTAATATATTGGCTGAAATATTTGCAAGTAACTCTCACTTGCCTGATAGCTCTCAACCACTCCCCGCGCTCGAGAGAGTATCCGTAACTATGCCTAAGATATTTTTTCGAGCGCGTGCAGTTAAAAAGGTTCTTGCGGATCTCAGCACAAGGAAGTCTCCTGGGCCGGATGGAATCCCTGCACTGGTCCTGAAGCAGTGCTCTTCGACGTTAGCACGTCCATTAGCCAAACTTTTCAGTATACTTTACCACTCCGGTAAATTTCCAATGTGCTGGAAGGTTGCTAATGTAACGCCAATTCCCAAAAAGGGAGTGGCTAATAACCATGAAAATTACCGCCCGATTGCAATATGTTCTGCTATATCGAAGGTGATGGAAACTATGCTTAACTTCCATCTTGTGAAATATCTGGAGTCCAACAGTTTACTAAACGACCGCCAGTATGGTTTCCGCAGAGGCCGCTCTACGGGCGACCTATTGGCCCTTCTTTCGGAAAACTGGTGTAGTTCCATACACCGTTTTGGCGAAAGTAAAGTGGTGGCTCTAGATATTTCTAAAGCGTTCGATAGAGTGTGGCATGGAGCACTCCTGTCCAAACTTATTGCATTTGGTGTCGGAGACACCTTCTCTCGGTTTATATCGAGCTTTCTCAGGGATCGCTCTATACGAGTTGTTATAGATGGGGTCCCATCCGATGAGTTCAGAGTCAACTCAGGGGTACCGCAGGGCTCCGTTCTTTCTCCTACTCTATTTCTAATTTTTCTTAACGATTTACTTTCCCAAACTTCCTGTCCTATTTACTCTTTCGCAGATGATAGCAGCCTTTCGCATTCCTATTCATTTAACTGCAGGCCGTCAACGTCTGAATTCGAGACAAGGAGGCAGTTTATGAATGTCGTTCTGAATAGTGACCTCGCGAAGATTTCCGAATGGGGTCAGGCGAACAGGGTCGATTTTAATGCCCGTAAGACCCAGTGTTGTATGCTTACGCATCGACGTACGTATGACCATGCTGCTTCATCTGTTTCTATGGGTGGTGTAAGTATTATGGAGTCAGGGGCTCTTGATGTTCTGGGCATGAAAGTGCAGTGTGATGTCTGATGGACGGAACATGTCTTTCAGGTCGCAAAAGAAGCATTCAAGTGCCTTGGCTTCTTAAGACGGTGCAAGAGATACTTCACCCCTTCTGATCTCCTTAATATTTACACCACTTACATCCGACCGAAGATGGAATACAACTCTCATGTTTGGGCCGGTGCTTCAAAGTCTATTTTGAAGTTACTCGACCGCGTACAGGAGAGGGCGATGAAACTCATCGGAGACAGTAGAGTAGCCAACTCTATTGACTCTCTTGAGCATCGTCGCAATGTGGGGTGCGTATCGTTGTTCTATCTTTACTATAATGGCAGGTGCTCTGGTGAAATTAGGGAACTTTTTCCTGAAACCCATTCTTTCTTACGCTCAACGCGTTTTTCATCAAGAGCGCATGCGTTTGTGGTCGATATTCCAACAAATCGCACTACGCATTACAGAGAAAATTCGTTTTTTGGCCGAACAGTCCGTATGTGGAACAAACTACCCGCAGATGTCTTCCCCGCCACTTACAATTTGAGCAGGTTCAAATCGAATATCCACAGACACTACTCCCTTTATCCTCCTTCCCAAAATCTATTTTCCCAGTTCCAGCGCAATGCACTGCATATGTAGGGGTCATCCCCTGAGTGCTGGTCCTACTCCTAAAAAAAAAAAAAAAAACAGAAACATGTTGATGTTAATATTTTTCCTAATCAGAATACAGCTTCTAATCTTACCTTCCGTGTTAGTAGAGAGAAGAGTAAACAAGCGTGACCGAAGCCCCCGAACCTTACTTTTAACAGAGGTGGAAATGTTTTTTGAGTCACATTCTGTTTATCAAAAAACTGCAGACAGAAATCTACAGATTGTATTCAAAGATTGGTACCACATACAATTGTGAAGCAGCATTTTCTACCATGAAATAATTCTAACCAAAGTACGCAATCGATTATTTGATAGACACGTAGTCGACCTACTAAGAACAAAAGAGTACCGAGGCTATATATCGTCGGCCCAGAGTTATCTTTACGTAACTCCAAATTTTTTTATTTTGGGAAATTAATTTTGAGATCAAATGGAGAAAAATTGGGCGGTGAAAAGTAGGCCATAATTTTTTTAGTCGTAGTGTATGAAGTTGAGCATTGAATAGAGTAAAAATATTTGAGAGGTTTATAAGTTTTTCCGAGTTATTGCCAGTTATATGTCAAAAATTTTTTTTTCATTTTGTTGTATAAGCCACATTTTTGAAATATGTGTTAATTTATGTCGCATACGTGAAAGTATATAGGAAATAGTCAGAGTAGCGGCTTTTTTAAGTTATCTTTACGTATATCCCTACAGTATGAAAAGTACTTTGTTAAGTCAAAACAGAAAAATTTATTATGTTAGAGGTTTTCCATTTTGAATTCAACTAGATTTTTCTTATAGTTACCGATTTTGATGAAATTTGGTATGTAGATGAAGAGTGGTAGCCGATATGGAGAAATGAACTTCATTTCACGAAATTTTCAAAACTGTGGCAATCTATAGCTCTAACTATGGTTATGGATTTTACTTAAAATGCTATAACTTTAATTTTCAGAGAAAAAGAATTTTCAAATGTTTGTTTTCAATAAATTTTTGTACGAAATAAATTACATTTTCCCACAGATATTGTACGATATTTTGGCTTTTTAATATATTTTTTATTTTAATATCATATTCTTTAGTTTCTTCTGCATAAATATTTCATCAGCAAAAAACAGATCTTTTATAGAACATTCCTGGTTCCCAAAGTATTTTTTAGAGTTGTGTCACTGAGCTATGAGCTAGTTCAATTGAACGTTTCAGTGAGCTGAGCGAAATGAGCGCTCACTACAATAGATGATTTTAGCTCAGTACTAAGCGCTTTTGTGTCAGAGCGCTTTTGTTTCAGATATCTTTTGTTTCAGAGCGCTTTTGCTTCAGAGCTGAGCGGTTTTGATAATTTCTGTCATAATTGTAATGATACCACAGTTTCTTCATATGCTGCCAGACAAATATAAATACGTCATTGAATATGTTATTGTGGCATGTCTACGGAACCAATCTTTATGCATAGAAATTTTTTTACAAATAAAACTGGTGCGATGAAACCATGTTTTGAAAAATACCAGTACATGAAAATGGTTTTATTATAAATATATATATATATATATATATATATATATAGTATGTATATATAGACATATATATATATATATATATATATATATATATATATATATATATATATATATATATATATATATATATATATAGTATGTATATATAGACATATATATATATATATATATATATATATATATATAGATATGCACATATATATATATATATATATATATATATATATAGATATGCATATATATATATATATATATATATATATATATATATATATATATACTATATATGTAGATATGTATATATATATATATATATAGATATGTATATATATATATATATATATATATATATATATAGATATGTATATATATATATATATATATATATATATATATATATATATAGATATGTATATATGTATATATATATATACTATATATATATATATATATATATATATATATAGATATGTATATATATGTATTTATACATATATAAATATATATATATATATACATATATATATATATATATATATATATATATATATATATATATATATATATCTATATATATATATATATATATATATATATATATATATATATATATATATGTATCTATACATTTATATATATATACATATTTATATATATACATATATATATATATATATATATATATATATATATATTTTTCTTTTCATATATATACATACATATGTATATATATATATATATATATCTATATACATATATATATCTATATATATATATATATATATATATATATATATATATATATATATATACATATATACATATATACATATACATATACATATACATATACATATACATATACATATACATATACATATATATATATATATATATATATATATATATAAATATAAATATATATATTTATATATATATATATATATATATATATATATATATATATATATATATATAAATATATATATATGTATATATATATATATATATATATATATATATATATATATATATATATATATGTATATAAATATATATATATTTATATACATATTTTGTTCATAGTTCACCTCTTCAAAAAGTCGCATTATTGATTAATTTTAAATATATTAAAGGCAATATTGGATTATATTTGTCTCTGAAACTCCACGAAATTATTCTTATCGTTTTTGCCATCTTTAATAAATATGGTTACAACGTCTTTAATCACCCTTGGTGTATCATTATAACTGAGCTACTGAGCCACTGATCTACTGAGCTATTAAATGAACTAGCTCAGTAAACTGAGCTGAGCTAAAGTGAGCGCTCAGCTCACTGACCTAAAAAGCACAACTCTAGTATTTTTACGAGTATTTTTTAACTAATAAGTACTGTATTTTGAGTTTTCTTTAATTTCTTATTAATAAAGAGATTTAAAAAAAAAATGTTATGCCTTTAATTTTTACCTCAGTATGAAAGAAATAGAATTTGCCACAAAATATCATTTGTGGAATAATTCTAAATATAAAATACAAAATAATGTAAGAATAATACAATACCCTACCTTAAATATATTTAATTTTTACCTCTAGCCAATACATGAAAATAACGAAAAATTTTTTTTACAATCTTATATATTTTTTGTTGACACGGCCTTAACAAAAATTCTTTTTGGTGTACGTATTTGTTTGCTGCATAAACAGAATTTTTTTTTAATTTTTTTTTTTGTTTTTTTAAACGTGTTACAGGGCAAGAGACGCTATAAATGATTTTCTTACTATATCATAAATATATATCGGTTTATGTGCAACATTAATTCTTCTTTTTTATTCAACCATGGATGTAAACATTTTCAGTATTGATTAATAAAGCTATTGGTGTTTTGGGTTCCATTAAACGCTGGGCTAAGGAGTTCTCTGACCCTTACATAACCAAGAAATTGTTTACTATGGGACTCACAATATCTTTTACCCCCGACCTGTTTGCCGAGGGTGGGTTTCCACTGGTGTTCTGGGTTTTAATAAACACTGGGCTAAGGAGTTTTCTGCCCCTTACATAACTAAGAAATTATTTACTGTGGGACCCAAAATATCTTTCACTCCCAACCTGTTTGCCTTAAACAGAGATTATCTCTGGTTGAGGATGTACGGCATTGCAGTTGGAAGACCCGCTCCGGCACGCGCAGGTTTTAGCAGCAAAATGTAATTAATAAAACATCCGTCACATATATAAAAATCCACACTCATCAACACAAACGTCAGCATGGATTTCGCTGTATTACAGTGGAACATAAATGGCTTCATTAACAATTACCAAAATCTTCAGTTGCTCATAAATGAAATGGACCCAAGCTTCATCTCATTACAGGAAACCCACTCCAATTCCACCTACATACTATAGCGCTTATTTTGCCAACTCACCTAATAACACCACTTCCAAGCAAGGCGTAATTATTAAATCAAACATACCTCATAAACTACTGTCTATTAACAGTTAATATCAGATAGTCGCCATAAAAATCAAACTAAACATAACCTTCACCATCCTATCCATCTATATACCTCCCAGCTCGGATATATGTTCCGGAAATCAGTATTATTATATAATCTTCACCACTCCATTACTAGTTCTAGAAGACTTTAACGCCTGGAACACTATATGGGGATCCACATCGAATAACATAAGAGGCACTTTACTTGAAAACATAATAGCTACTAGACTATTATGGTTTATGGAGAAGAAAAAGCTTATCGCTAAAGAGCAAGTAGCTTTTAAAGCAAACAAAGGATGCGATGACGCTTTGCTTCACATGGATTACTATATAACAAACGGACTATCTGCTAAAAACCACGTAACAGTTCTATCAATTGACTTTGAGAAAGCTCTTGATAGAATCGGATCCCACGTAATCCTGAATATTCTGAAATCCTGGTCGGTCGGGCCAAAGATCTTCAATTTTATCAAATCGTTTTCAACATACAGCCGTTGCAAAGCAAAAATTAATGGACATATGTCTAGAACGTTCACCTTGGCAAATTGTATTCCACAGGGATCGCCGCTCTCAGTGGTTCTCTTCCAAATCGCCTTCAACGAAATCAGTAAAATAGTAAGTAAGCACCTTCATGTAGACCACTGCTTATATGCAGACGATCTTAACATTCTTTCACAAAAAAAAAATAGCAAAGCCTAAACTAAAACAATTTTCGACAAGATCCCTCACGACATCAATGATTGGACGAAATACTCTGGCGCTAAAATATCATTTAAGAAAACAAAAAAGCATAATTGTGATTATGATGCCCACTCCACCCAAACAACTCAAGATGTAAAAGAAATGAAAATTTTGGGTCTAAGCATCTCGCACAGATATAATTGGAAAAATCATCTTATCAAACTTAAAAACTCACTTATTCCCAGAGTCAATATCATACGTTACCTATCATCTAAATATGCTCCAATAATATTGGATAATACACTAGAAAAAAATGACTTACGCCGATACGTTACAGCTTGCATACAAAAAAAGTTAAAGCAAAAAGAATTTACAGATGACCATCACTCCATAAATCCAAATAATAACCATCCTATATACCCTACAACACTCGACAAATATAAAATACGGATGTTCTCTAGATTACGCCTAGGCTACACCTCCTTCTCCCACGTATATATCCTCAAAAAATCACCCCAACCAATATGTAGCAGATGCAACCGTACACTCTCAATCAAACTCATACTTACGGAGTGGTTATCTTCGGCCGACCAGCGGGAAGCAACTTTTGGCAACAAACCACCTCTGAACTTTCTGAAGGAACCAACTATCGATAATATAAATAAAATCTACTATTTTATTAAACAAACTAATGTTAGAATTAAATAAGTGGGGTATTCACACTTCGAGCTATTTAGTCATATTGTCATAAAGTCATAATATCTTAGACCAGTTTAAAAAAGTTGTTGTGCTGCATACAAAAACGTCATAAAATAATAGCACTCCTTCAGGTATATTTTTGTTTGAGGCAATTTACACTGGATTAATTATACTGGCATAACATGGCAGCTTGTAGGCATTTTCGGTGAAGAGAGTAGTTTTTGGTTGGCATAATGTTTCAACCAGCTTCAACCCCGCCAGGTCGTACTTAACCAGGTGGCAGCGTTAAGAATGTAAAAAATTTTTTGCTCTTATTGGATTTTTGTTTGTTGTGAGTTTGCACTGTAAAAGATTGCTTAACCCTTATGTGCGCACCAAGATACCCGGGTGCCTTTGGCGTCTTCAATCAAAGTTTTGTCATTTAAATTGATAACTTGCGTATTTGAAACTTTTTGATAGCTACTAACTTTCAACCTATTGAGTTATAGTGCAGACGCGAGTAAAATTTTTGTTGTTATAATTTGCCTGGGATACCATTTTATTTTAAACAGCCTTTACTGCGCCATTGCAAGTATATTATTTGCAACTGTTAGTAGCTTTGCATGAATAAATAAAAATTTGCATAAGTTAAAATCAAAAACAGAAGTAACATTTTAGTGTAAATCTATCGAACAGTTTGAACATATTGGTCGACTAATAGAGTGTTGACTGCAGATTGGCTTGGAACAGCCAGTTCAGTATGGGAGTGGTTGCAATTTAAAAGTTTGGTACATGAAAAATTTTTATAGTATTATTTTGACACAAACCTTTTAAGATCTTTTAAGAATTTTCGACGACGATCACTAGACTGATGCTTTAAATTCCATATATATAATATAGGATGCTAGTGCTGCTATATCAATAGCATTAAAAAAGTGACAATGGCCATCGGCTTGTTCTACACCCTCTTCTGTTTTATTATAATACATTATAATTTTCGGTATTGCACAAGTATAGGGTTCAACATTAGGTTCGGCGTGCATAGTAGATAACATAATAACTGCCTTTTTGGCACATGGGAACATTAAGTCGTCTCTTTACTAAAAGCAAAATTTGTAGTATATAACGATCTGAAATATATTTCAAACAATTATAAAAAATTTATAACCTGATTAAGGTTATCAATCATTGAAATGTTGTATTCAATTTAGTTTTAAATTTTTAGAATAATACTAATAATGTGTTTGTTTTGCGGGAGACATAAGGGTTAATTCTATTTATGTTTAGAGCTTTCTTTTTCTTATGATTTTCACAAC